>JAJJWW010000153.1:0-640454 GCA_023531295.1 Papaver armeniacum
GGATGTGCCCTGTGTCACCATCACATTCATGTCTCAGTCCTGAGAGTTTCGATATTTTCTGGTGCGCGTTTGAGCAACATTCTGAGAAAATATGCAGAATCCAGGGTTTTGCTGAAACTAGGAAAATACATGAGATGATGAAAAATAATAAATAAAACAGGGAATTGCAAGGTGTGGAACCGACCACGGCTAGGGCATGGCCGGCCGGTTAACAAGCACGGTCCCACTCTTTCCCAGTTTTATGTGATTTTATGTATTTTCTCTGATTTGAGGGAAATTCCATGAAACTGGAGAGTTTGCTGAAATTAGGGAATTTCCATGAGATGAGAGAGATAAAATAATAATAAAATAGGGAATGGTGGAGTGTGGGACCGGCAATGGCCAACATGGCCGACCGGCCAATGGGCACGGTCCCAAAGCACTCTTCCCAATTTTATGTAATTTTCATGATTTTAGGAAATTTTCATAAAATCAGAGAGATTTGTTAAAATCAAGGTATTTTGTTGAAATCAAGGAGTTTTCATGGAATCAGGAAACTAAAACAACAAACAATAATAAAATAATAGGCGTGTGGGACCGGCTAGAGCCCGGTCCCACGAGTTTTCCTAATTTTATAATAATTTTCATGATTTTAGAGAAAATTCATAAAATTAGGGAATTTTCATGGTTTTAGGGAAAATTCATAAAATCAAGGAATTTTCATAATTTGAGAGAAATAATAATGGGGACGTGAGGTGTGGGACCGGCCACGGCTAGGGCATGGCCGGCCGGCTGGTGCCCGGTCCCACGAGTTTTCCTAATTTTATAATAATTTTCATGATTTTAGAGAAAATTCATAAAATTAGGGAATTTTCATGGTTTTAGGGAAAATTCATAAAATCAAGGAATTTTCATAATTTGAGAGAAATAATAAAATAATGGGAACGTGAGGTGTGGGACCGGCCACGGCTAGGGCATGGCCGGCCGGCTGGTGCTCGGTCGCGCGACACCTTTCCCTAATTTTATTATTTCTTTGATAAAATCATGAGATTAGAGAATTTCCTTGAAACGAAGGAGATTAGCTCGAACGAGAGAATTTTCACGAGATCGGGGAAAAATAATAAAATATGAAAAAATATAAAATTGGGCGCGGGACTAGTCACGGCATGACCGGCCAACTGATGAGCCCAGTCCCCTGGCGCACTTTGCTAATATTTTATTATTATTATTATTTTTCCTTCCTATTTTGCATAGGTTCATCGTTCATTCATATTTTTGAAATGCTCGTTTCCGCATTCAAATGCTGGTCTATGCATTATTGTTAAGTACACTTGCACCATTTTAGTCAGGGCTTATTCGATGCTCAGATGCCTGTCTCGTTGAATATTTATCATTAACCCGTGGAATTCTGCTGGGAAGAACCACGAATTGAAGTGGCGAAATATAACGAAGAATCGTAGAATATTCTTTGGATATTCGGGCGATTAGAGATAATTAAGCGATGGCTCTATACTAGAAGGGCTTCCTATCTAGGAGCATTAATTATCTGAGGGTTGAGCGATATGAACTTGTTGGAGTGTCATATTCCTCTTGTATAGTCAGGGAAAACATGGTTGCATCCTGAAGACGTTATTGCTCTATACTAGCAGACATGCTGTCTAGGAGCCGTCTAATCTTGCAATTCTATACAATATGAGATGTGCCGTGGTCTCGACTGGGAGACTATATATCTTCATCTTCTCTGAGAGACTTTCTCGAACAGAGGTTTTATGGCATGAGCTTTCACGCTTAGAGACATGAGTCTCAATACTCATCCGATTGCCGGATTTGGAGTAATTACTGAAATTTCTCAGTATTCATGAGATGTGTAGTGGCCTCAGCTGGGAGACTACACATCTACATATACTCTGAGAGACAACCTTCTCAGTCAGAGATTTATGGCATGAGCTTTCATGCTTTAATGAGATACATGGGCCTCAATACTCATCCGATTGCCGAATACGGAGTATAATTTTACAATTTTACCCTTTTTCGAAAATCCACCATCTACAACCGGACTCCAAAGTAACGTTCTCTTCATCGTCATTGAAAGTGATCAACTGTGAGATAAAAGGAGGAACCGACACCCAAGGACGAAAATTAAACTTAGACTCATTGTCTAGGACACTGGTGAGGCTTGTCTTGCATCGAGGCTTCTTAGTGGACTAGCGCATAATCTTAGCATTATCCTTCTCAGAAAGAACATAACGAGCATCAGCATTCGGTCCTTGCAAGATGCTATGAGGAATTGGTGCATAATTCTTGAAGCGCTCCCACAATAAGGCTTGGAGAAACATTGTGTTAACATATGTTTCAACCTTCAGAAAACCATTGGAAACACTGGAATCCACGACCAAGGAATCCAAATTGGAAAACAGTGAACCCAGGAACAGACTAACAATGGGAAGTTTCTCACCTTGAGCTATCTTAATGGCGAAAGGAATTACGAATGGCTTCAGCAAGTTTTCGCTATCTTCAAATACATCTCTGGATAACCACAGGCACAAGAAAGCAGCAATGTTTAATATACCATTCACAGGTCTTTCAGGAGTTCCATCTCTCGACCACTAGTGCTTCAACCATTGAATATAACAAGATTTACTGGATAATATGTTAATCTCATGCATTGTAGCTGTCAAGGTATCAAATATGGCATTCTCCTCTGCCGAAAGTACTGCAGGGAAATTACCCGTGACTGGAAGATGCAATAAAGCAACCACATCCTCTAAAGTGATGGTAAATTATCCCCACCTACATATGGAAGTATGGGTATAAACGCTCCAGCGAGCAAGCAAAGTCACTATACCTTTCATATCATGGTAAATTGACAACTCCAACTGCTTGAATAGCTCATGTCACCTGTGCACGATACAACATGGTTCTCACATGGCTATATCCCAACATATGTCTCGCCCATCCGGAGAAATCTCCTAAAGGCTTTCGAGAAAGGTTGAAGTCTATGTGTGAACCAGCATGATGTTTCCCTTATAAGCAAAATCGAATAGTTGCTCGAGGAGACACCAATTTTCTCTGAATAATATCCCTGTGATCTATAAGAAGACGAAACGAGGAACCTGGCAGACGTTTTTCAGGTCTATATTAAACCACGAAGAAATCGTCATCAGTGTTTGGAATTTTCTTTGTTCCAGTTGTTTCTTCTTCTTCCTCTTCGTCGACAGAAGTTTTATCTACAAAGGTACCATTTTCTGAGGTTGCATCTATGGAAGTATCATCTCTGGAAGCATCATCATCTCTGGAGGCGCCATCATGAGAATCAGTCATCCTTGCAAAGTTGATGTGACATCCATATACAAATTTCATCAACACAATGGAATTAAAGCACAATGGAATAATTAGGATGCTCACATCAGTGTCTACAAAAATGGTAATTCTCAACTCTTACCTATTTACGGTTTCACTAGATGTAGTGATAATAACGTAAAACTTAAAAACTTGCTCGCTCCTTCAAACTTGTGAAGACGAGCCAAATTCATTATTTAAAGTCGACACCTCACTTTTCATGAAATTGTGAATAATTCACATAATCTCTTCATGTGAACATTCACTGATTTTTTACCGTGGGTACACACACTATAAAATCACACAATTCATACAGACATTATTTCATCACATATAATTGTTTGATTCCAATAACTACTCAAAAATCAAAATTTGATTCGAAGTTCTGCTCGCTCATTCGAGCAAAATTGAGAGTTTCAGTCAAGATCAAACTATTCTGAAAATCCAAAATATTGCTCAAACGCACACTAGAAAATACCAAAACTCTCACGACTGAGACACGGACATCATGGTGACACAGGCATGCTACATTGACCGACCAAGGTCGGCCCTAAGGCTTGCAATGAGCCGGTCCCACACATCTTTATAATTTTGACCTAATTTGCTATCAATTGCTCATATTGGGTCCAAACTCTTTCCAACCAACTTGGGACTCGAACGACCGTCAACTGGTCCCACGACCACCAGGGGACGGTTCCATGCCCTCTTGGCCGGTCCCTCATCTCTCCATAACTAGGTTTTACTACCTAACGCTCACACGAGCACTATTTTAATAAATGATTAAACCAGCATTTGATCATTCTTTCACCAACAAAGGATTTTGGTGCACGCTCACTCGAACACATGGGCACTACATGGTCGTCCATCATCCCATGTAGACGGTCCCTCCTTCGCTCAATGAACTATTTTCAGTAAATCATCAATTGACCAACAATTGATCAAAAATTAGGGTTTTGAATAATTGCTCTGTAAATCATAATTCAGAGCAAATTCAAACACCAATAGTTTTATTTTGATCCAGCAATCAACGTATGAATTAATTATACAATATTTGGTCCAGCTACCAATATTTTAATTAATGTTTTATTGGATCACGTTACCTATAATTGGTGACAATTACACACCTAGATAGTTGGTGGGTGACTGTACAAACCCATAATATTGGTGACAATTACACACCTAGATAAGCATAAAAGCATGAAAGAAAGTAGATATAAATGAAGGAGCGTATCCTATATACTACAGATGGAAATTCTTATTTCCCACAACAATCATAAAGACAAGCAAAACATTACAGGTCCTTTCCAAACCATGGAAAGATTAAAAGAATTAACAGAACTTCCGGAAAGTAATAAAAACAATCGGAAAGATTAAAAGAACCAACATAACCATCGAAATTTAAATTAAACCATACATGGAAAATGCAACCAGACGATGTATGAGTTTGATAAACGTAAACCTTTGTAAAAGAAAACAACAATGGTCACAAAAGAGTCAAATGACAATTCCCACCTCTTTTGATGACAATCCATGCCTACCACGAGATCCATTAGCTAAGTCTCATGAATATCTACAACTTTGTAGAAGAAACCAAAGTCTAATTAAGACCACAAAGGTTCAATTCATGTTCAATAGGAAATCTGGATCTCAGCCCAAGCCCAACAAACTGGCCCGTTAAACAGATGTCTAGTCCTCTGAGTCAAACTAACGGTCAAATGTCAACTAACAATCAACGTCTAAGTCCAGTCAATGGTCAACTAGTCAATGACTCAGTGAGTCAAACTTATTCAACTCAGGTTAACAGGGTTAACTCAACTCAGTCAGATTAACTGAGTCAGGAAAGAACATCAGTTAAACATCTGACTGAACAACAAGGCTCAAGGCTAAATCCTTGCACAGGCCAGAACCATTTCTCAGGCCAAAGAATATTAATGCACAATCATGGTGCATCACACTAAAACTCTTAACTCTACAATACTAACTTCTTATTCATTACTTCAATTTTACTAGATTATACAATTTCATTTGTATCATTTCAAATATACATTTAATTCATACAAACTTCAAAACTTATTCACAACAATAAGCTTAGATTACCTACAATTGCAGCACTAAGCTCCTACAGGAGAGATTCAACTTCACACACTCATTTAACCCTCATTCCAAACCTCAATCACATAATCTTATTTTTTTAGATCAGAAACCTTATAGCTCAATCTACTAACTGCAGGTCAACTACAGAACTCATACACATCCATTCTCTACTATCTGCACATTCAGTTTCTTTCTACAACATCAACCACAAACTCATCCTTCAGCCAACCTATAATCATTAACATCATTGCCACAAGAAACCTAATTCAAACACTTTGACAGTAACACATAAAACTTATCACCACTATTAGCTGAGTAACACTCAACTGTATCACATACCACCTGCCTCAATCTCAATCCCTAAATCAGCAATTCAATTATCTTCATTTCAGTACTAACACCTGCAATATTAGACCAGTGTTTACCAATTACACTAATTACAACTTCAACATCAATTATTGTTCTTTCCCTTAACTCAAAACAACACCAATTCACTTCTAAATCTATACCCTCATCAATCTCAGTTCAATTCACAATCATACAAACTATGAAACCAAAACCATTCAACTCGAACTACTTCAATTAAGATAAATTACCTCAAAAATAGTTCAACTCAAGCAATTGAATTCACTTCAGCAACCCATCGATCTTCATCACCATCTGTTCTTAACCAAACCTTAATTCAATTACCAAATCTGAACTTCTCTGATTCGAACAGAAACAATAATCTAATTCTTTACATCAACAAAACCCACCTCTAATCATCCTCCTAGAACAACAATTTCATCTTTTGAACCTTCCCTGAGTTTCTTTTATGAAACCCTAACTCTCTGATTCAATCCTTGTAGGATCAGAATATCGCAACACCAAGATTCTCGCGAAGTCCATAAACGACATACTGCGAAGACATCGCGGGATGGAAGTAAAAACGACGTAACGGATGACGACAGCCAAAACACGAGAAAGATGTGAAGATGTAGCGAGATCGAGGAGTGTCGCGAGATTTGACATTTGTACATTTGCGAGATTTCGCAAGGCATACCCGAAAATAAAAGACAGCTTAGCTATCATCCACTATGTAATGTCCTATATAAAGAGCCGAATAGGCTTACGAAAGGGATCTTGGGAAGGGTTAAGCAAGTCATTAAGAGAGAGAAAGTTTAGAGTGGTTGTAATTCTTTGGTTTATCTCCTGTTCATCTTGTAATATTTCTGGAATTTGATCAATAAAACTTATAATTGTTCATCTTAAAATGATTTGATTGTGTGAATTCTTGTGAGGGGTGTAGTGTGGGATTTGCTGCAACTACATATTGGCGCTAGAAACAGGGAGGAGTGAAGATTGATATTGTGATTTGGAAGGATTTGAAGTAGTAGACAAAGAATTTCATATAATTTTCAACAATTCGTTAAGATTAAAGAATGGCAAGAAGAGGACATACATCAGAACAACCAACGACTGTTAGAAGGAGTAGGAGACTTGCTGGAGAAGAAAGAAATGAAATGGGAGAATCTTCAAGAGCAAACACAAGAAATAATGGAGAAAATCGGGTTCAATCGCCAATTCAGCATGCACCAATACAAAATAGAACTGAGGATTATGACAGAGTGAGCGTACACACTTAGCGATCGGATTCTGTAGATGAAATAGGGGAAGACCAGCAATTAGTAGGTAATGGACAAGAAGAGGGAGATCAAGAAATGGTTGGAGGAATAATTCATGGAAACGAAGAGATTACAACGTTAGAGGCATTGAGACAAACAATAAGCGAAGAAAGGCGATTAGAAACAGAAGAACGTGCAAATTTGACAAGGCAAAACCATGAGCTAAGGATGGAAAAAATAAGGTTACAGAACAGAAGGTCAAGAAGCACTACAAGATCAAGATCAGTAAGGGAAGAAGTAAGACGAGATATGCCTGTAGAAAATGCTAATGAAGAAATTCAAGAAGAGATACAAAATTTAGATGAGGAACGCCGCGAAAGAAGAGAAATAAGGGGAGATCATTATATCCAACATGGTGAAACTCTCCAAGATGGGCAAAACGATGGAAATCAAAGAGATAGACACCGACAGAGGCGAAATAATCAAGAGGATGGAGAAAATCAGGAAGAAGGAAGGAGAATATTACATGGGAGAGAAGTACAAAGAAATCACCAAGCAATTCAGGATGAAATTGAAAGGCATTATACTGAACAAGCACATCTAGCTCGCGAGAGGGAAAGACTAAGAGCGAGAAATGGAAGAACAAGAATTACAAGAGGCAATTCGCCAAAACAATCATGATAATCGAGAAAGGAGGCGTGAGCGTAATCGCAATAATGATAATATCAATGAAGAATACGATAGACTACTAAGGAGAACTGAAAGACGGCAAAGAGGAGAAAATGAGAGATATAATGGTGTGCGAATCCATGAAAGGAATGAAAGAGAAGGTCGCAGAGAAAGACGAGAAGAAAATGATGATCCAGAGAATCAAAACGGATATGAACGCATAAGAAGAGAGGCGGGGTTAAAAAGGCCAATGGAAGATAATTCTAGTATAAACGAACAAATTTTGAAAGAGCTAGCGGAAATGACAGGAATGTTACATAATAAGAAAGAAGGAGGTAGGAGACAATTGGATGAAGTTATAGAAGAAGCTGCGAAAACCCCATTCACACGGGAAATACAATTAGAAGGAATACCCCCAAAATACAATTTGCATACATTAACCAGCATTTTTGATGGGTCAACTTGTGCAATACAACATATCAAAGCTTATTTGAGATGTATGTTACAATGGGAAAATCATGACGCTATATTGTGCAAATACTTTGCATCAAGTTTAACAGGAGAAGATCTGAAATGGTTTGAAGGCCTTCCAAAAAATACAATAGCATCCTTCAATCATTTACATGCTATATTTTTAGGGGCGTACATAAGTAACAATTTCTCGCGACCTGGCATTGAAGATGTATTTGGATTAAAGCAAAGGGTTAGTGAAAGTTTGAAACATTTGACCATGAGATGGAAGACAATGTGTAGCGACATGGCGAGTCGCGTCGATGAGAGATATCTCATTTTATCATTCATTAATTCTATGTTGGCAACCAATCTATTATACATTCAAATTTTCAGAGTTAAGAACACAATCACAATGACTGAGCTGCGAGAATTACAGGAGGAATATATTGCTCTCGAGGAAAAACAAAATGAAATGGAATCATACCCAGTTGCGAACACGAGTTCAAATGCAGCGAATGCAAGCTTGTTACCTAAGTTGATAAATACAGTGGCGAGTACTTCGCAAGGACAACCAGAGTTGATAATGGGTGATAATCAGCAGAAACTAGTAGCTATGGGGAGTCGTGATCAAGAAGAATACGAGAGAGAAAGAAATTTCTATAACCGCGGTGGAAATAACAAAATTCAAAGACTTGATCAGTCGCAAGAAAATTATGGAGGTCAAAGGAAAAATTATCATAGGGGACAAGGAAGCCGCATGATAGTATGGGAAGAAATTGAGATGCCACCTATGAATGCTAGCGTGGAGAAAATATGGGAAGCTATAATCTTGATGGAAAATATACCAACACCATGGAACATGGGAAAGGAGCCACCTCCAAGTGAGAGAAGCCATGAATTGTGTTCTTATCACCATTTCCATGGACATACAACAAATTATTGCAGAAATATAAAGAGAATCATTCTCAGGATGATAGATCAGGGAAAATTAAATTATTTTCTAGTAAGGAAAGCTCAACCTCAAGCATTACCACTTCCTCCAGAAATTCCCAGGGCGAACACAACAAAAGAACGTGAAACATTTGTGATAGAAGTTGGGGCAAAAGCAAAAAATCTGTTTTGTAACTCTATTGTACATTCATACAAGACAATTGAAGATTTCCACGATATTACTCTCATCAGGGTTTTCGCAAGGATGCCAATGATAAATAAATAATGAACACCGCGAAGATGTCGCAACTGGAAGAATGGCAGAAGCATATCATTTCTTTTACCGCGGAAGAAGTACCTGAAGGTGGAGGAATGCATGATAACCCATTGGTGGTGAGATTGGAGATTAACCCAAAACCTAATGATGATGAAGATGATGAAGCGGAAAATTCATGGGCAATTAATAGAATTTTAATTGATACCGGGAGTTCTTAAATATCCTTTTTTATCATACCTACAAAACTATGGGAGGAAAAGATGCAGATTTGTTACCTTCAACCTATAAAATTTATGGTTTTAATGGTACCGCAAATAAGCCAAAGGGAGAAGTTCATATGCGAATTCCACTGAAAGGATTATCTTCTGGAATTTTATTCTGCGTATTTGATGTGGAATCACCATACAACGCCCTGATCGGACGACCATGGTTACATGAGATCTTAGGTGTCGCATCAACTTTCCATCAATGTATCAAGTTCCCTCATCCCACTGGTGTTGGCATTATAAAGGGAGATTGGGTTGAAGGAAAGAAGTGTTATGATGTTGATATTGAATCCTGCAAAGGAAGAGCTGCGAAACAGAGGAGTTGGAAAAACAACATTAAAGAAAAACAAAGAGGTGAAAGATTAATGGTAGATGTAATAGAGCAAAGAGAGGAAGAAATGCTGCAAAATCAAAAAATGATGAAGACAGAAAGTGGCGAAGGTTTCGCAAAGAACAAGAAAATGACAGGAAACTTCAAAAATACAGAGGCAGAAAGTAGCAGAAGTAAGAGACTTAAAGAATAACTGTAATTGTTGATTGTCAGAGAAAAACTGGGGAGGGGAACGACAAATGTAAGTTGTTTTAAAAAAAAAAATCCTGAGTGGTGAAAATGGAGTCATGTAAGAGTTGATATGAAGAAAAAGAAAATATATTTTACAAATGGCAAATGCGTTGCGAAAGTACAAAAGAGCTTATATGGGAAGAAGAATCAACAAAATAATCAGAAAGAGGCGAACTTACTATGGCGTACACCTTAATTCGCGAACACAATTTCGCAAGAGGCAAAGTACCTAAAGTGCGTCATAGTAGGCGGTACAGATATTACATATAACAAAGAATTGACAAAATAATCAGAATAGGACGAACCTTCATGGCGTACACCCTAGTTCGCGAATAAAATTTCGTAAGAGGCAAAGTACCTAAAGTGCGTCATGTAAGGGGTATACGTAACGTGGCTCGGGAAAAGGTTACACCGCCACGGAACTGAGTCATGGAGATTGGGGTAATAAAACCCATCAGGAGAGGTACCTTGGATTTTCAATCTAAGCTAGTGACTTAGATTGGACGACCGGGGGTCTCTTCTAAGGAGTCAGCATTTGACCAAGGTGACGAGGTACACGGTTGAGCCAAGGGTGCCTGGGGAATTTGAAGTGTCTCGGCCATTCATGGCAAGTCTCGGCTTATGCTGCACTCGGCCCGAAGAAAACTCCACTTAGGGTGCAGTCTCGTAACCATAAGCCCTATAGGCAAAAGGGATAAGAGGCTGCGAAAACAACTGGTTGTTGTTAAGACCGGATGGGAGGAGCTAGCCTTGTATAGCAGAAGTACGCCTCCTTGAAGGGGCAACCAGGGGGAAGATAAGGGCGACACCCTCCATTAGGGAGCTGATAGTGTCAAAAAAGACGCAAATGTCATGAGACTTTATGTTTGCAAGAATATTTAGGCTTGTCATATTTGTGCAACAATCCTGAAGAGGCAAAATACAAAAGAGTAGATAAGACGAGATCAATGGGTCCTTACATGCGAATGTAAGGACGTCCTGCGATTTCGTCGCAAAGACGGCAATGTCATGGGGCTTTACATTCGCAAGGATATTTAGGCCTGTCATATTATCGCAAGAAAAATATCCTGCAGAGGCAATAATACTAAAGAAATGATAAGACAGGATCAATGGGTCATTACATGAAAGTGTAAAGACGTCCTGCGATCTTGTCGCAAAAATGAGAGGTGTCAAAATAAGACCTTTAACTAGGAAGGCAAAATAAGACCACACAAGAGAAATGATAAGGCAAGATCAATGGGTCATTACATGAAAATGTAAGGACGTCCTGCGATCTTGTCGCAATGATAAAGTTAAGCAGAAAATATCTGCGAAATTATGCTTAATCTATCATTCAAATACAAATAACAGAAGCAAGTATGGGAATGAACAAGAGCGTGTTATTTGTCTTCATATAACAGATTTACGCATATATTGATTGACCATATTGCAGAAAAAAAAAATTGCCCTTTATATGCAGGAAGAAACAAGAAAGATAGAAATTGTATTCAAAGACTCAAGAAATTCGCAGAAAAAGAATACACCTAAAGATGGGAGATTGAAAAAATGATTGTACAAATATTACAAAGAAAGAAAAAGGAAAACAAAATTATTTCTCATTTGATTCTTCCTCTTCATTATCTTCATCAGATTCTTCAGCTTTTTTATCTTCATCAGATTCCTCTTCTTCTTCACTAGCATCGCTATCAGAAATATCCAGAGAAGACATATTTTGGGGAACTTCATCAAGAAGGCAAGGGTACTTAGACTGAGGGATGTTATTGTCATCGCAGACCATCTCAATAGTTTGATTGCGAAAAAGAATAACATCATTCTTAAAATTCGCGACAGTGATCTTTAGTTGGTTCTTCAGCCTAGAATATTTATCATCTCGTGAAGAAAGATTTTTGGCAAGTTGTTCTTTCTCAGATTCAAGTTCTTCAATTCTTTTTCGGAACCTTGCCTCAGCTTCTGCGAACATATAACATTGAATCATCAACTTGGCGACAATTTTATGCAAACAATTAAATAAAGAAGAATAATTAACAACCTTCTCTGTCAGAAACCATATCTCTAACCAAGGCCGTATGCTCAGCTTGAAGACTAATATTAACACCTAAATTATTTCTGGCATCATCTAGAACCTTCGCAGCCCAAGCAAATTCATCATCATTGTTTATGAGAAGAAGGGAACGAATTTGATTCTCTCTTTCGCTAAGATAGCATTTTGACGGATGGATTCATCCCGTTCAATTTGAACTTCAAGAAGAGTCTTTTGGAATTTCGCTAATGCTTGAGCACCTTGACTAGCAATGCGATCTTTATCATCTATGAGATCACTAATTTTCTTCCTTAAAATACTAATTTTCTCTTTAGAACTAAGATACAGACGTTTAAGTTGGTTGGCTAAGCTTAAGCTAGATCTATGATCAAGTTCTAAGAGGCGAAATCTGGATTGAAGTTCATTTAGAGGAAGAGATTTAATTTTGTTATTTAAAAAACTATCCAAAGAATCGTTGAGATAAGCAAGAAGAGCATCATCATCCATAGGTTCAGGAAATGAATGAAGAAGAATGGCTTCCTCGGAAAGGTTATAAACGTCTGCGAAAATGATAAGTCAGATGAAGGAAGATAACAAGAAAACAAAACAAAGGGAAAGGGAAAAAGTTTCATGCCATAAAGCTGTTGGTTGGAGCTTTGAAGGATAGAAATCTTATTCTTCTGAGTGGCAGAGTCAGCTTCTAATTGCTTGTTCTTATCGCGAAGAATGGCAGCTTCAGTTTCCAATTCTTCATTTCTCTTGCGAAGAGCAGTAGCTTCAACTCCCAATTCTTCATTTTTCTTGCGAAACTGAAGATTCTTCTTTTCAAGAATACTGCGCCTCTTTTCAAGATCTGAGGCAACAGCAAAGGAAGCTCTCCCGGACTACAAAAGAAAACAAAGAAATTAAAAAGGTATAATTTAAAATCAAAATTATGAAAAAATAATAGAATGAGAACATACCAAGACACTAAGTGAATTCAAGAAGCTAGGAGTCACTGATCTGGAGACTCCGTGAAGAGAACTATCACTCTCAAGCAAAGGTGAATCGCAAATACTCGCGAGAGCCTTGCATGTATTAGAAAGGCGATCGTCGCCCATCCCTTGCATAGAATCAGAAAAGATGTTAGACAACTGTGCCATAGAAGATCCAGCTGGAGAATTTGAAGAAGGGATATCCACATCATCATATTCCTCATCACCAGAATTTTCACCTGACTGAGGATTCAAAGGAGAGGGGAGGTGAAGTTTTCGCTTCTTCAAAGGCGGAACAACAGACTTCTCCTTGCGAAGAGGATTTTTATTTCTACCTTTGGCTTTCGCAGCCTCAGGGTTTTCTTCTTCTCCAACAACTTCAACACCAACCTTCGCACACAAATGAAGATAAGAAACAGAGGCAACAATATTGTTTAAAATATATATAAAGTTTTCTTACTTCATCCATGACGGAGCGAAGAGCAGCTAAAGTGCTAACCTTCCCGGTCCGATTGTAGCTCAATCTTAACTTTTCAATCTAAAAATTTTCACGAGAATCAAAGGATAAGTGAATAAGCAACCAATGAAAGATTACGAAGTACGCGAGGTTGGAATACATACCTCTTTATTCTTCTCGGGCCAATTGAATACCCAGGGTCGATAAGTAGCGAAGTTCGCATGAAGTACATTCGAGCCTGCGATATAAGGCCCCTTTAACACTAATGGAAAAACACACCATCTATCGTCTTTAGAGTGACGCGGGACGTTGTTTTTACCAGAATGCCAGTCAATGTCTTGCATAAGAAGCTTATCGTTCGCAACGTCATCCTTTCTTTTCAGACGAACACCCCCAGCGAGTGTTATCCCTCCTCATAGGAATGAATTCATAATTCTCGTAGAAACTCTCAACTGTGTATCTTTCAGCGAGTATTGCTAATTCCTTAAATTGTGGGTCCCTAACTTCTGTTGGGTAAAGAGACCCCTTACCAGCGCCACGATTGGCGAATTCAAGTATTAAACGGATGCAATCCCCGCTTAATTGATAGACATCTCGCGACAAGTTCGCATGAGCAAGAATTCCATAGAATAATGGAAGGTTAGGGTTATAAAGAGGAATGGGAAGACCGGCGAGAATTTGACCAAGCGAAATTATGAGTTCATGATCATTACAATGATGATCAGTAAACAACTTGGCAGAAAGAATGGATTTAGATTCCTGACCAGGAATGGTGGTTAAAGTAAAACCTTTTCCTTGAAGATCTTTTTGAATTTCTTCAAAAGAAGCTTCGTATTTGCGACCGGTTGGAGCCATTTTCAGTATGGGAATGAATGAAGAACTGAAGATCAAAAGAAAGAAGAAGAAGAAGATTTACAGTAGCAGAAACGAAAATTACGAAGGAGAATTGAAGAAAAATTGCAGAGAGAAAGTAAAAAAGAAGAAGAGGAGAGTGAGAAAACTGTATATAGAGAAGAATTCTCGAGAAAATAAACGCATTTAATGCGAGAAGGGACGTGAACGGTTGAGAAATAACGGTTGAAAGAGACGTGTCAAGAAATGGGTTGAAGAAGAGACACGTGTAATAAATTCTGCGTAATAGTACAAAATCATACAAATACAGAAAAATATGAAGATATGAACAGCTGCGGCATTTTGAAAATACTAGTTCTCATGACGTTCTCTTCTTTGCAGAGAAGACATGAGAAGAGGCAAGATGTAGTATCAGAATATCGCAACACCAAGATTCTCGCGAAGTCCATAAACGACACACTGCGAAGACATCGCGGGATGGAAGTAAAAACGACGTAACGGATGACGACAGCCAAAACACGAGAAAGATGTGAAGATGTAGCGAGATCGAGGAGTGTCGCGAGATTTGACATTTGTACATTTGCGAGATTTCGCAAGGCATACCCGAAAATAAAGGACAACTTAGCTGTCATCCACTATGTAATGTCCTATATAAAGAGCCGAATAGGCT
Organism: Papaver armeniacum; assembly: GCA_023531295.1. Classification (NCBI taxonomy): domain Eukaryota; kingdom Viridiplantae; phylum Streptophyta; class Magnoliopsida; order Ranunculales; family Papaveraceae; genus Papaver; species Papaver armeniacum. The sequence continues at coordinate 15,147 of JAJJWW010000153.1, forward strand.
TACGAAAGGGATCTTGGGAAGGGTTAAGCAAGTCATTAAGAGAGAGAAAGTTTAGAGTGGTTGTATTTCTTTGGTTTATCTCCTGTTCATCTTGTAATATTTCTGTAATTTGATCAATAAAACTTATAATTGTTCATCTTAAAATGATTTGATTGTGTGAATTCTTGTGAGGGGTGTAGTGTGGGATTTCCTGCAACTACGATCCTCAAACAACCCCACAACTTCCATCAAACACCAATTAACAACAAACCCATCTTCTAACTTCTTCTTATTCATCCTTAATTGAATTCCTGAATTCAATTACAGAAACCATAATTTCAATTTAGGGAAGAACATAAACCATTAACATCTCAATTTTTCTTCGAAACAACACTACAACTTCAATTCAGCAACGACCCTTCATTCTAAAGCAATTAATAATTGGATTTAACCTATCAATTTCATACGGCTCCAAAATTCATCTCAAAACCCTAAATATGCTTCATAAAACATCAGCACCACTTTTAACTCTTTATCAACATCAGCAACTACTTCTACTGTGTCTGATCTTCATCATAGATTGATTCTCTCAATCGAATTCTCTAGTTTTTCTCTCAAATACTCGCAGAAGAAGAAGAACAGAGGAGAAGAAGAAGAAAGAAGAACAAAGAGAAAGAAGAAAAGAAATGAGAGTTTATCCTCTTGATTTGGGTTGATAAGGTCGACCAAAAATACTGAGGCACCCAACGCTCTTAGATCAGGGCTACCAAGGCGGCTAAACTACAAAATGACTATTTTGCCCTTCAAACAAAACTGATGATATCTTCTTCATCCGATTGACACGTTCGAGTAGTTCATTCCGCGTAACTTTTTGAGATCTATCTAATGATACTAGTTTCGTATCTAGATCGTTGTTAGTTTAATTTATATTAATTAACGTTCGTGTCAAACTAATCGAGTCATTATCGGCTTAGTCATCTCTTGACTATCGTTAGACCATTCAAATAGCGTTGACGAGCTTGAGGGTCTTTACGTTCTCCCCACCTTATACATTTTCGTCCTCGAAAATCAAACCATCCTTCTGGCCTTAAAAAACTCCCCGCCTTATAGAGAGAACACTATCACTCGTCTAAATGCAAGTACTGCTCATTCTTACAAACAACGCGAAAACCAACTCATTTCAAATGAGTGCGAAGAAACATGAAATGAAACACAACCCTATATGGTTTTCTACAACTAAAGTTTGCGGCTCTAGGTTCAAAGTACTATATTGTATTTCAAATAAATTACTGGTTCTAAGTACATTATAAGATACCCTATAGTAAAGTTTCTATACGATATTCTGGATCTATTAAATACACTAATCTCACTATTTATTGGTTTGTCTACGTGATCATAATTTTTAGACTAATCATTCTTTGATCTCTATCAACTATTAGATTATAATACAATTGGCTTATCCTATAAATTTATATTCCAATAAATAAGTATGTCTAAGTTTTCTGCGCTAAAATTTATAGTCTAATATTTAATAATTTATTAATTTGATGTAGTTCCATATTTGTAATATATTTTGAAAAGACAAGGGTACCCAAATATACCTCAATCTAAAACTTTTCCACCTATAAGTCCTTTCTCCGAAAGTGATTGTCTGTGTACTGAGTCGAGACAATATAACTAATTGGTTCACACTTCGTGTGATCGTTTATGGATACGAGATCGAGACAATACGACAACAAGATAACTTGCATGATTGACTATGGATACAAGATCGAGACAATACAACAACGAAGTATGATTACTTGATAATAGGTTCGGACGTAACCAAACACAATAGGATTGCTATCAGGTAATTAGGAATTAACGTTTGTGTATTTTACTTCTAATTATAATAAACACAATAATAATTGCGGAAATAGAAAAGTAAAATGAAAAAGCGGGGGTACAACAACCACACCCAATATTTCGATTAGCAATCTGTATGGCCAAACTCCAATATACTTTCAAGAGAATCAACTAGACTCAATCTTAACAAAGTATATCAAAGAGTTATATCTCTCTTGCTCGATTCAATTCTTACTCAAGCAAATAGAAATCTGCGAGTCTAATTGAATACAAGAGAAATAACTTGGATGGTACCAAAGACCAATATCCAAGTGTCAATCAATGTAAATCAACAACCAAAGGTTGGATATTCTAATTGATTAATCTTAACGCACAACCTGTGATATTTAAATTATATAACAAAATATAATGCGGAATAGAAATAACATAGACACCAGAATTTTGTTAACGAGGAAACCACAAATGCAGAAAAACCCCGGGACCTAGTCCAGATTGAACACACACTGTATTAAGCCGCTACGAGACACTAGCCTACTACAAACTAACTTCGGTCTGGACTGTAGTTGAACCCCAATCAATCTCACACTGATCCAAGGTACAGTTGCGCTCCTTACGTCTTTGATCCCAGCAGGATACTACGCACTTGATTCCCTTAGATGATGATGCGTGTCGTAGGTGCAATCAAATTAATATCCTATTTCCACTCAATTAAAAATTTGATGCGTGTCGTAACCACAACAAATTAATTAATATTTTTACACCTAATTAACAAGTAATATAGTGTAGTCAAGTTCGTTTCCACGAGGAGCAAGAGATTCTAGTTGTAAAAATTGTCACAAAAGGGGGGATGTATAAAGCAAAAGAAAATAAACAAAGCAATTAAAAGATAAAGTTGAAATCAATAAGAGAGACAAGATCAAGGAATCCTTCTTCGTTGCAAAACAGTGAATCAAGTTATGTTCTTCTCTACTTGTTATTAGTCACAAATTATCACCAACCGTAGGTAAAGCAGCTAGATCAGTGATAAACCCCTAAATCCCTTGTATCACCGGATACGGAAGTTCTCGACTACCGGATTCTATTTACCAAACCACCTAGTAGTAGATCACTCTAGATGTAATTTAAATAAACGCATTAAGATTTATGAACTTATTAGGTTGATATTAGTAGTTAGACTCTTAGATCAAGGTCTACTTGCTAACGTTGTTTTCACACACAATTGCTCCACGGAATCCCTCCACAAGGTCTCGTGTTTGCTACTTGTGTAAAGAGTCAAGAAACAATTACTTATCCCCTAACTTTCACTAGCTTTAGATCAAATTAACAAATAAATTTAGCGTGCACTCTAAACAATCTATCAATCATGAATGAATGAATAAACATTCCTATTATTAAAAACAAACGATAATCATGTGAAAAGCTTCAAGATAGAATTGAAACAAAACTCAAATCATATATTAAGAACTAAGAATTCATCCTCAATCAATAAGAAAATTAGCTACTCATGTTTTTGAAATTCACACAAATAATTAAAGGGAGAATTTTTCAAGTTCACACAAATAATTAAAAGAAGAATTTTGAAAAGCAAGCAAAAACACAAGTGTTGTGTGTGTAGAGAGGTGTGTAAAAGATATGTAAAAAGATGTGTAAAAGTGTGTAGAGAACTTCTCTACTTATAGGCTTCAATGTTCTCCAAATCTTCCAAGGAATAGAATCCCTTTCCTTTAATAATTCAATTTCCAATTTCAAGTCTTTCTCAATCTTCCATCTTATCTTTCCAAATTTGAGCCAAATTCTCCATCCAATTCCAAGTCCAAGTCTTCACACCCATGAGAAGAATCCACACAAAAATCTGTAATTTTGGTCGCCGAAAAGCTGGTATTATGGCCGGAATTTGGCCGGAAAAGTCACCGCCGGTCACTGGAATCTTCTTCTCCGTCGACGGAATATTCCATTCCGATACCGTCAGAAATAATGGTCAAACGGTCAAACTGTTAGTCAATCGGGTCAAGGCAGATGATGAGTTAGCTTCTAGTCAGCTTCTGATTCAGCTGATTGGTCTAACTGGGTTGAGTTGGATCGGCTCATCGGGTTGACTCGCCTGAGTTGCAGGGCTGGATCGGTCATCGCCGGCACCGAGTTAACTCGTCTGAGGGAAAATCCGGACAGAGTTCCGTTTGTTTATAGGACATTCCCGGCCGAATTCAGGCCTGTTTTTGGGTCTTCTCCTGTTAAGAACCTAACATACATCTATCCATTTCATACACATTCAACCGAGATTCACTTCATAACCCATTCCTCTGTTGCTTCTTAGGCTGAGCTCAACACTTTGCAGCATCATCTTCTTCTCTGAGTCACAATTACAATCAGCAGCAATCGATTCCATCTCCAATTTCTATATTCTCGACACCACAGCGGCTCAATCAACCTGTTCTCGATTCAAAACCCATTTTCCTTTATCTGAGCTTCTTATACTCAATTTCTCATCGATTCCAGCAAACCCATCACAGATTCTCTATTTCTCGGTTTAACAGGAGCGGCTTCATCTCTTCTCTTTCACCAGCAACAAGAGTTCATCAATTAAACCCATTACGAACTCCAATTTCTCAAACCCTTTACATCCGTTCAATCCATCTACTCGATCTTCATACTGCTTCAATTACAGACTCATTCTCTGCAGCTTATTCACCTGCTACCACCACCTTCCTTCGAACCCCTGCTATCAATTGGACTCAGACGGAAATCCCCTTGTAAAATTACCCATCTCAGATACCACCATCACTGATTTCCTTTATTTGTTCTTCGGTTGCAGATTCAAATCGAAACCCTAATTTCATCCTCTTTCATCTGTTGTTTGAACAATAACTAGAACCCATCAAACACACCATCTCTATCACCCTGAGTCTAATTCTTCTGAGACCTCGGCTTCTTCAACAGCAACCCCTTAATCATCCACTGAAGTTCTCTCGATCTCTAGCATCTCTTTCATGACAGCGCCGTCTCACAGAATCAGATCCCATCAATATCATCGTTTCTCAATTTCTCTGCCATTAATCTCGATCTCTCAGTTTCTCGCCTCTTTTCTCTTCTTTCAGATGCAAATGATTGAGAGGAAATGATTGAGAATAACTCGAGCTAGGGTTATAGAAGTAGGGTTATTCAGTGTCTGGTCACCTTGATAACGGCTACACAGCTAGCAGCCCCCTAACCATTGCTGGCTGTCTTTTAGTGCTCCTCCGAAAGAGAGTTGTCCCTTAACCACAACTGACTGTCTTTAGTGCTCCTCCAAAAGAGTTGCCCCTTAACCTTGACTGGGCTCCAAATAGTGTTCGCCCCTAAAATGACAATTTTGCCCTTTTGGCTCAAATAGAGTAATTTCTTCTTCTTTTCCTCCGTGCGACTCCAAAGTAGCTATAAAACTCAAAACAAGCGTAAAATACATAATTTACAAGAAAAATAACAAAGAAAGCATAAACAATAGATAGTAAATATGATGTATTCTACACCCTATCAAATTCCCCCACACTTAGAATTTGCTAGTCCTCGAGCAAATCAAACTAAAAACTCACAACTTCAAAGCGTTCAAGCGTCCCAAGCATCCAAAGAGTTATGAAGACATAGAGTTTCTGCATGCTAGTAATAAGAAGTTAGAAATACTAAAGAACATATTCTCATTCTTAAATGTTGAGTGAGAAATAACCACACCATAATGAGAGAACGCGTGTTTGAGAAACGATCAATAAGCATTTCGCCTCGACTTCTGCCTCACCAAAAAGGATTTTATGATAATTGCACTCAAAAAGACGGCTTTTTTATGGTTCTCACATGTGTGCAGGTAGGAATAAAGAGAGAATTCCTGCAACACTTGAATGGTGGGAAGGACAACTTCCGAAATATTTTGAAAAACCCACATCTTTTAATATTTTGAAAAACCATTTTGCTGACGATCTCTAAGAAAGGAAATCAACCACTATTATCGAGGATGAGATTACTTACTCACCTTCACATCCGATCGCCAATTATGATAACACCACTCTCACGGCATCCAATAGAAACGTCTTCCGCTGCTCGTCTTGATCTTCTTAGTCTTCGTCTTCGGTTTCAACTATTGGTGATAAACTCTCGAATTTCATAAATCCTTAACAATTTATAACTCTTTTTACCTTAAATCCTTGTCGCTTGAAACTTCCTTATAGATTTTCCTTCCCCACGGCTTATTAACAAAACAAATATTTCTCTTGTTTTTTTTTTTTCTTTTTTTTTTTCAATTTTTTCAATTTTTTTTTTGTTTTTTTGTTTTTTTGTTTTTGAAAAACAAGAGAAATTAAATAAAAAATAAACCATGGCCGTGGGAGAAGTATTTTACCGCTTGATTCTTCACAACTTGTATCGCCTCAAAATCATAAACTTCAACAATTCTCACCTTTTGATTTTCTTCGCTCTTGTGAATAAGTCTTTATACTTGGATATAGAATTACCTCATTATATTGTAAGTCCTCAACATATATGTAAAAATCTGCTCTTTGTATGTTGCTTTACTTGAATTTGATATTTGCTCTTTTTCTCGTTCCATTGCTTGTAAACCTTAAACTTCTTCAACTTTCCTTGTAGATTTTGATGTCGCTCCTTGTTGATGATGATGTTGTTTTTATGGATCCGTTGTTGTGGAGAGAATGGTGCTAACTGCAAATCGAACTACAAGAAGGAGGCTTTCATCTATAGACGTCACCCTTCATGATTGACAAAATTATCACTCAAGAGATCAAAGAGTAGTGCTGAAAATTGGTGTGAAGTTGGGTAGCTCACCATTCTACCCGGAATTAACGTACGGTGACACACACTCAAAAGAAAGCTCTTTAGTCAGCTACAAAGAATATTTGGTCGGTGCCTCACATGATATGAATACGGGTAGTCTCCACTAATGATTGATCAACAACTCTAATAATACATTTCTCCCTGCACCAAATTTACATCACCGGCATGATTAAATCCATTATTTAACACTCTAACAAGCAAGAAATCCGAATGTAGTTCTCTAACATTTCCAAGTTCAATTATGTCGGTCAGAATCTCTATGTAAACATAACTAGAAGTATGCTAGTGACTCTAAAATCTCTAAAGTTGGAGGTTTTATGTAAAACTTTTTTTTTTTTTTTTTTAAAACTTTTTTAATTTTTTTTTTTTTTGAAATACATGTTTAACCACTCCCCCACACTTAAACCTTACATTGTCCTCAATGTAATTGAATCGTCCTAGTAAAGTCAAGGTGGGAAATTTTAACATGATATGGAACAAGAAAAATAAATAACAAAAAGCAAAAGGATCAGAAATACAAAACCTATGGGTTGCCTCCCATTAAGCGCTTGTTTTAAAGTCGACGGCCCGACTTAGCTCTTGTAAGATTCACTCCCCATATACTAACAATCTGAAAATTTGAGGATCCACCCATAATACCTGTTTTGAAAACAATAACTCCATACAAATATTAGCACAAGAAAACAATAGTGAAATTATCACTCGATAGAAATTTCCCCCACACTTATTCTCGTCCACACTCGGAAGTGTATAAAGAACATAGAATTTGGGAATTTCCATGTGTTCCTCTTGGCAAACCTGCATGGTGTTAGAATCAAGTGTTTCCAATGGTGGATATCTAGAAACAAAATCATCCAAAAATACTTTCGAAGCACATACATTCAAACCAATAAGAGGTAAAGGAGAAGAATCAATAGGCAAAGGGTTAGACAAACCTTGCACAATCTCTTGTTTTGCGGAATCCTCTTCATCCTTAGATAATTCATGTGAATTACTTACCTCTTGTATATCGTGGTCCTCTATCGAATCTTGCAACCAATCGTCGTTATTTTCTACCTTAACCAAAGTTTTGGCATCATTATAATCATTGGCAAGTTCAATTGGGTCTTCCACAAAATCAATCAATTTGGTTTCATCCTCTAGCATCATCTCTTCAACATTCTCATCATCGGAATCGGGCCATTCACTAAAATGATTTTCATCGGTATAGATTGTAAGATCTTCATGTGCGGGTGTTACACCGTTTATAACAATAGGTAAGTCACACCCAATCTCCTCCTTTTGAATAGGTGAAGGATCATTATTATGATCCGGAGTTGGAATAACTTCCTCATTGTTGCAATGCTCATACACTTCCGTAGACTCATATCTTTCCCTAAGGAATTTTTTCCAAGCACTAATTGCATCTTCCTCAAGCTCTACCTTTTGAATAGGTGTTTGATCATTACTAAGATCAAGGCTCGAGTAAGCTACACTAGCGTCATCAAAAGTATCCAAAGGTTGGCCTTTTCCAACATAATCATCGATCAAATATTCACTACACACCATAGGCACATTAGAATAGTTATTGCTTTGATAGCAAAATTCTTCTTTATCCCTATCCTCCTTGTATTGATCCATGTCTCTTCGTTCTTTAGCAATGCCGTCTTGAAGTTGTTGGAGTTGCTCATCCCTATTTTTATCGAGTTGAGTAATTTGTTCGTATAATTTCTCCGAATTCCTTTGAATTTCTCGACGTGGTTCCTCCCAAACATAGGGTTGCTGGTCTTGTAGTGATTCTTGCAACTTTTGTTGAAGATCCCCAATCATGGCAGACATCTTATCTGCAAAACTAGAGAATTTCTGATGATAAACAAAACTATCCTCCCATCCTTGTGATTGTCCACTTACATACCCATCATAAGGTTGTTGATATGTATGAGAATATCCATAAGGTTCTGTAGGAATTTGATCATAGCCAAAAGATTGGTTTTGATTGTATCCTAAGGATGGTTGGAAGTTGCCATAATGTTGAGGTTGAAAACTGTATTGATTGTTGTAATATGCTTGCTCTTGTCCACAATACATGGAAAACCGATACCTGAAATAAGATTCTCAGAAACCAAGTTAGATACGGTATAGAATCTAACAAAGCAAGAATAAAACAAAAAGAAAAATAAAAACAACTAAAATCGTTCGTTGCTCCCCGGCAACGGCGCCAAAATTTGATGCGTGTCGTAGGTGCAATCAAATTAATATCCTATTTCCACTCAATTAAAAATTTGATGCGTGTCGTAACCACAACAAATTAATTAATATTTTTCCACCTAATTAACAAGTAATATAGTGTAGTCAAGTTCGTTCCCACGAGGAGCAAGAGATTCTAGTTGTAAAAATTGTCACAAAAGGGGGATGTATAAAGCAAAAGAAAATAAACAAAGCAATTAAAAGATAAAGTTGAAATCAATAAGAGAGACAAGATCAAGGAATCCTTCTTCGTTGCAAAACAGTGAATCAAGTTATGTTCTTCTCTACTTGTTATTAGTCACAAATTATCACCAACCATAGGTAAAGCAGCTAGATCAGTGCTAAACCCCTAAATCCCTTGTATCACCGGATACGGAAGTTCTCGACTAACGGATTCTATTTACCAAACCACCTAGTAGTAGATCACTCTAGATGTAATTTAAATAAACGCATTAAGATTTATGAACTTATTAGGTTGATATTAGTAGTTAGACTCTTAGATCAAGGTCTACTTGCTAAAGTTGTTTTCACACACAATTGCTCCACGGAATCCCTCCGCAAGGTCTCGTGTTTGCTACTTGTGTAAAGAGTCAAGAAACAATTACTTATCCCCTAACTTTCACTAGCTTTAGATCAAATTAACAAATAAATTTAGCGTGCACTCTAAACAATCTATCAATCATGAATGAATGAATAAACATTCCTATTAGTAAAAACAAACGATAATCATGTGAAAAACTTCAAGATAGAATTGAAACAAAACTCAAATCATATATTAAGAACTAAGAATTCATCCTCAGTCAATAAGAAAATTAGCTACTCATGTTTTTGAAATTCACACAAATAATTAAAGGGAGAATTTTTCAAGTTCACACAAATAATTAAAAGAAGAATTTTGAAAAGCAAGCAAAAACACAAGTGTTGTGTGTGTAGAGAGGTGTGTAAAAGATATGTAAAAAGATGTGTAAAAGTGTGTAGAGAACTTCTCTACTTATAGGCTTCAATGTTCTCTAAATCTTCCAAGGAATAGAATCCCTTTCCTTTAATAATTCAATTTCCAATTTCAAGTCTTTCTCAATCTTCCATCTTCTCTTTCCAAATTTGAGCCAAATTCTCCATCCAATTCCAAGTCCAAGTCTTCACACCCATGAGAAGAATCCACACAAAAAAATCTGTAATTTTGGTCGTAGGGAAAAGCTGGTATTATGGCCGGAATTTGGCTAAAAAAAGTCATGATCGGTCATTTGGAATCTTCTTCTCCGTCGACGGAATATTCCGTTCCGATACCGTCAGAAATAATGGTCAAACGGTCAAACTGTTAGTCAATCGGGTCAAGGCAGATGATGAGTTAGCTTCTAGTCAGCTTCTGATTCAGCTGATTGGTCTAATCAGGTTGAGTTGGATCGGCTCATTGGGTTGACTCGCTTTGAGTTGCAGGCTGGATCGGTCATCGCCGGCACCGAGTTAACTCGCCTCGAGGGAAAATCCGGACAGAGTTCCGTTTGTTTATAGGACATTCCCGGCCGAATTCGGGCTGTTATTGGGTCTTCTCCTGTTAAGAACCTAACATACATCTATCCATTTCATACACATTCAACCGAGCTTCACTTCATAACCCATTCCTCTGTTGCTTCTTAGGCTGAGCTCAACACTTTGCAGCATCATCTTCTTCTCTGAGTCACAATTACAATCAGCAGCAATCGATTCCATCTCCAATTTCTATATTCTCGACATCACAGCGGCTCAATCAACCTGTTCTCGATTCAAAACCCATTTTCCTTTATCTGAGCTTCTTATACTCAATTTCTCATCGATTCCAGCAAACCCATCACAGATTCTCTATTTCTCGGTTTAACAGGAGCGGCTTCATCTCTTCTCTTTCACCAGCAACAAGAGTTCATCAATTAAACCCATTACGAACTCCAATTCTCAAACCCTTTACATCCGTTCAATCCATCTACTCGATCTTCATCTTGCTTCAATTACAGACTCATTCTCTGCAGCTTATTCACCTGCTACCACCACCTTCCTTCGAACCCCTGCTATCAATTGGACTCAGACGGAAATCCCTTGTAAAATTACCCATCTCAGATACCACCATCACTGATTTCCTTCATCTGTTCTTGATTGCAGATTCAAATCGAAACCCTAATTTCATCCTCTTTCATCTACATTGTTTGAACAATAACTAGAACCCATCAAACACACCATCTCTATCACCCTGAGTCTAATTCTTCTGAGACCTCGGCTTCTTCAACAACAACCCCTTAATCATCCACTGAAGTTCTCTCGATCTCTAGCATCTCTTTCATGTGGTAGCGTCTCACGTAATCGATCCCATCAATATCATCGTTTCTCAATTTTCTACGCCATTAATCTCGATCTCTCAGTTTCTCGCCTCTTTTCTCTTCTTTCAGATGCAAATGATTGAGAGGAAATGATTGAGAATAACTCGAGCTAGGGTTATAGAAGTAGGGTTATTCAGTGTCTGGTCACCTTGATAAGGGCTACACAGTAATGACCCAACTAACCATTCTTTGTTTGTCTTTTAGTGCTCCTCCGAAAGAGAGTTGTCCCTTAACCACAACTGACTGTCTTTAGTGCTCCTCCAAAAGAGTTGCCCTTTAACCTTGACTGGGCTCCAAATAGTGTTCGCCCCTGAAATGACAATTTTGCCCTTTTGGCTCAAATAGAGTAATTTCTTCTTCTTTTCCTCCGTGCGACTCCAAAGTAGCTATAAAACTCAAAACAAGCGTAAAATACATAATTTACAAGAAAAATAACAAAGAAAGCATAAACAATAGATAGTAAATAGGATGTATTCTACACCCTATCAGATGATCTCACCCACAACTAAGAGTTGCTACGACCCAAAGTCGAAGACTTTAATAAACAAATTTGTATCAAACAAAAAAGTCTATGATAATAGATAAATCTATCTCCCATAGAAATACCTACAAGTTTTGTTCCGTCTTTTGATAAATCAAGGTGACAGGAGCCAATTGATAACCCGGACTTATATTTCCGAAGAACAGCCTAGTATTATCAATCACTTCACAATAATCTTAATCGACGCGGCGAAAGAAGATATTGTGGAATCACAAAAGATGAGACGAAGATTTTTGTGACTACTTTTATATCTTGCCTATCGGAGATATTAATCTCAAGCCAATCATTACGATTGTACTCAACACGATAGAATTAGCAAGATCATATCACATAACTACGAGAAAGTAGTATCGGTCTGGCTTCACAATCCCAATGAAGTCTTCAAGTCGTTAACCTACAGGGTCTCGATAAGAAACCTAAGGTTAAAGGAGAATCGACTCTAGCTTATACAACTAGTATCACACAAGAGGTGTGGGGATTAGGTTTCCTAGTTGCTAGAGTTCTCCCTTATATAGTCTTTCAAATCAGGGTTTGCAATCAATGTTAGCTTAGTAACAAAGCATTCAATATTCACCGTTAGATGAAAACCTGATTAGATTCAAGCTAATATCTTTCAATCGTTGGATCGAAAACTTAGCTAGTTACACACAAATGAAATGCACGATTTTAGGTTTGTGTAACCGTACCCAAACATGTACATTTGTTGGTTCAACAATAGTTAACCAAATGGTTAGCCATATGAGAACTTTCATATCAACCATATTCTTCTTTACCGTAACTAGTTCAAATGACTCAAATGAACTAGTTAGACAGTTGTTCAGTTGTATAAATCTTATAGAAGTATACAAGACACAATTGAAGCAAAAACGATTTGATTCACTCGAATCGATTCATGAACTTTATAGCCACGGTTTGCAATTTGCATTCCTTAGATAATATAAATATAAGTTCACAAAAATCGTCTTTAGATATGACCAACTTAAGTTCGCAGACTTAGTTCGCGGACTTAAGTTCCCGGAAGGAGTTCACAAACTCCAGCAGATATTCTCGGGATGAGAACTTCCTTGATTCGCGGACTGAGTTCACAGCTCTTGTTCCGGTTTTCCTGATCAACAAAGTATGCATACTTTGGTTCAAGGAATAAGGACTTATACATATATGTGTTGCCACACAATGCTTATATCCAACAATGGTTATATAATCTAAACTCTCATTTCAATCATTGAAACATTCTTAGAGGACGTTATTATATTGTTGTTATTCACAAACTATTTTTCGTCAACGCAATTTTCAAAGTGATTGAAACATAACATGACTTTCGTCACTAGGTAAAGATGAACTTGGCCAAAGCGAAAGCTTACCAACACGTATTTCGAGAAATAAATAGGCGAGATAAACTCGGCTCGAAATAGCAAATGTGTATAATCAAAGTCTATATAGCAAAACGACTTTTGTCTCAAAATAGGAGATAAAATAGATAGACTTTTGAGTGATAGATAATTTCAAGTCTCCACATACCTTTTAGTCGATGAAGTTCCACCAGTTCCTTGAGTAGTTCTTCGTCTTGTATGATGATTGCCATGGAGTTCTTGAGCTCAACCACACTTACTATCCTAGTCCGAGACTTAGCTATAGTAAACTAGAAATCAAGACTTATATTTTTGATCACTAACATTGACAAACATGCTTGAGATAGCAACGCATGCGAGTTCGACCGAGCAGTGCTTTAACATAAAAGACACAACAAGCTTTTGTTAACGAGGAAACCGCAAATGCAGAAAAACCCCGGGACCTTGTCCAGAATTGAATACTCTCAGGATTAAGCCACTATACAAAATATAAACCAACTTCGTATAGTTGAGACCAAGCAACTAAACCTATAGTTCACCTAGTTCCGTCTGTATCCATGCGCCTCCAACTTGTAATAAGTCACGCACTTGGAACAATTCCTTTGGTTCGTATTCCAAATAGTAAAGGAACAACAAATCTGTTCGGTAATAACTCTTTTCAAACAAGTGATATGATTTTGACAAAAGGCTCTTCCGTTTATCCCAATAAATTCCTTTGTCGGGTTCTTAAACCAATCTATCAACAACTACCAAAGTAATTGTTTAGACTATGCAATCAATACTATGAATCACAAAGAAATGTATTGATGCCGATCTACTAAACTAATCAATCCAATCTATCAAAAAGATAAATCGATTATAGTTGGATCCCCAGCCGATCAAGTTTTGTGCACACCAAAGATTATGAACTCAAATAAGAAATCTTCTTTGTCTTCAATTCTTCTTAGATCTTCAATAAACACCAGCACACAATCAACTTGAATCTCTTGTGATCAATCACACACAAAACGGAGTCTGTTAACAATGGATTATCACAAGACGTCTTTAGAACTACAAACAATCTAAAGATCCCCGTCGAAACTTCGATCTAGTTTGAGTGGATCTTATATCAGAAGAGAAGATTCTCAAGCATAAACAAACTAGGTGCAATCAAAGTTCAACAACCATTAGTCAGTCAAATCAATCGAAAACTAATAATAAACTGCAATTATCTAGTTTCCCACCAACGGTACTCGTAGAGATTCCCAATCCCAAAGAAGTCTTTAAAACGAGCGGTCGTAAGAGATTTCGCCTAATTTGGGTACATTCCTCTCCGAATAGACGGCTCCACCAGTAACAACACAACAAGGTAGTTTTTCTAGCTCTGAGGATTAGTTTGCTAGAAATGCAAACTTAAATATTTATAGACCAAGGAAGTTTGGACACCAAGGAATTTCCAAAACCGAATATTCTCAAAGATATGCAATAACACCAAATCGGTTTTCATAATTCCTGGAAATGCTCTCTTCAAATATTGATCGAAATCTCAGTAGAAAATCTCCAATTAGTAAATGCACATTACCAATTTTTATTTTCTAAAGATATGCATTTAATTGCTGGAAATTAAAAGCATATAAAACTAAAAACCTTAATTAAAAGATTCTCAATTTATTTCGATCCGGGATTCTCGTTTATCTATTAAGGAATATCTTGAATTACTGCACGTGTTCGAAGTATGTCGACATCTTTACTTTATAAATCCTCTTTCATATTTACAATCTTGGAACCGATTTGCCACACTTCCAAACGAGTTTAGAATTGGTTCATCTGATTTCCAAGAACTATGTGATTGATCAAAAACTTTCAATCACCGTTCATGGGTTTAACGGTTCTACCAAAACAAGTTTCGCTTCTACCTCCAAGTGTCTACAAGGATCGGTCACATTAGTTTCCAAAACTTTGTCAACTAAGTACCAGGATCGGTTACAACTATTTATGGTACTTACTTGTGATCGGTTGCACAAGTTATAGGATCCGTTACACCAATAACTAAAACTTGTTAACCTACTACAAGGATCTATGACACATCTTGTGATTAGTCCCACCAATTACTAGGATCTGTTACCCAATGACTAGAATTGATCACACCAATTACAAACATCGATCATACCATCTCAGGTGATTACTTAAGATTGGTTTCACTAATAAAAGTCATACCGATACATAAGTCAGGCATTGTGAATAGTTTTACCAAGATACATAAATAAGTTATGAGCGGTTATACTAAACACACATATTGGTAATCCAAAGATTTGCAATGAATAACAATACCAATAAGCCTAGCGATTTCCCTTTCGATTCACAAAACAAGTTTATGAATGTACTTCCTTTAAACGAACGTAAAACATTGTTTCCTAGGACGAAATCTTCACCCATACCCATACATAATCACAGTATCATTCATACGATTATGTCGATGTCTTATATACGAAGTTCAAAAGATAGGCGTTATACTTCGTATTGTAATTCCTTAATACTACGTCTAACTAGAGTATAATCATACACATCTTCGCAGTTATGTTTTCAATATAGCATGACTTGAAAGATAAGTTAGGAATGAAACAGTTCAAGTCAAAATATTACTAACCTCAAGAGGAAGGATGATGTCGTCGTTGTAGCTCTTTACTTCTTCACATTCTTTAAGTCTTCGAGTAATACTTGTATGTCTCATATCCTAATAACTTTCTAGCTAACCTATACGAAGTTGACTCTATGTAGATGGGGAAAAACGATTTGCTGGTTTTTACGAAATTGAAGAGTCGACCGTGTGGAGACTCCTTGAACCGGGCGAAATGTTGAACCTCACACAGATGCACTGCAAGAAGGGAGTGCTTTAAGTTCAAGAGATAAATCTGTAAGATTCCGGCCTAAACCAAGAACAATGGCCGTTCCAGAGTCAATTCGGTCACAAGGGAGGATGGGTTGATCTGTATGAGGGAAGCTGAGAAATGCGTGAGATCAATGGTGATATGAGATTATAGGTGTGTTATGAATTCAGCGTAAGAATGCTCTGAATGATTGAATTTTTCTCAATGGAGAGTGAATGCTCAGACGATGAGTTCGTGTAGACGAAAGATTGTTTGTATAAACTTGCCGAGAATTCTTTTAGACGAATGTTCGAGTGTTCGAATCTTTTCCTTTCAATCAGGATTCAGAGACATTTTATAATGTCGGAGTTGAAAACACCATGATCCCATGAAGTGTGACAGTTTGCTGGAATCAGAGAGTAGGGAAGTGGGAAATCGTGTTAAAACCAGTTGCTCATCGTGCGGAGACTTGGTTAATTTTCCACCCACTACTTTGCTGACTCTTCCAACCGATTGTACGACTTGCTCACATTCTCATCGTGGGTGAACACACGTCCGTAGACCGCTGAGACCAAAACCCTAGTTAATATCCCCCCATGTGACACGATTGATATCTCGTGATTGTGGAGTCGATTCTTTGACTTGGACGATGAGTCCATGTCTTGTTGAATTGAACATGTTTTGCAAATGTTCTGAAATTCATGAATCAAATATGTCTGCTGAGACGAGGTATTATTATGTTGATTACCTAAGACGAGCAAACTGTGTTGCTGAATCGTCGAATAATATTGATAGTTGAACCAATATTCTTGAATCTGAGCAAATATTGCTGGTTCGAGCAAATATTGCTAGTTTGAGCAAATATTGCCGGTTTGAGTAAATATTGCCGGTTTGAGCAAATATTGCTCGTTTGATGAATTGTTGGTAGCAGGACCAAAATAAATATTATTTTAAGATACTGACTGCTGGGTCGAGTAAAATAAATAAATGTTGATCATGGAATCAACATAAAATTATCAGAGTATTTGAATCTGCTCAGAATCATGTTTCTACAAAGCTCTGGATTCAAAACCCTAATTTTATCGAAATGAAGATTTATTGCAAATCAATCTACAAAGTGAAGCAGGGACCATCTACATGGGATGACGAGTTCACCATGTATGCCCAGATGCTCGAATGAGCAAAATACCAAAGTCTCTTGAGGACCAGTTGGTGAAAGAATGATTAAATGTTGGTTTAATCATTTTTTGAAATAATGCTCGTGTGAGCGACAGATAATAAAACCTAGCCATGAAGAGATGAGGAACCGACCAAGAGGTCACGAGACTGGCTCTTAGTGGCCGTGGGACCAATGGATGGTCGTTCAAGCAAACTCTTAATTGTTTGGAAGAAGTTTGAACCTAATAAGAGCAATTGAGCAAATTAGGTTAAAATCATTAAAACATGCGGTACCGGCTATTTGCAGGCCTTAGAGCCGCCCTTGGTCGATCAAGGGGATGTGCTCGTGTCACCATAGTGTCTGTGTCTCAATCCTGAGAGTTTCAGTATTTTCCGATGCGCATTTGAGCAACATTCTGAGAAAATATGCAGAATCCAGGGTTTTTGCTGAAACTAGGAAAAATACATGAGATGATGAAAAATAATAAATAAAACAAGGAATTGCAAGGTGTGGGACCGACCAAGGCTAGAGCATGGCCGGCCGGTTAACAAGCACGGTCCCACACTTTTCCAGTTTTATGTGATTTTATGTATTTTTTCTGATTTGAGGGAAATTCCATGAAACTGGAGAGTTTGCTGAAATTAGGGAAATTCCATGAGATGGGAGAGATAAAATAATAATAAAATAGGGATGGTGGAGTGTGGGACCGGCAATGGCCAAGGCATGGCCGGACGGCCAATGGGCACTTTCCCAGAGCACTCTTCCTGTAGGATCATAATATCGCGACAACAACAATTCGCGAAGACAACGGATAACAACATTGCGAGTGAGTCGCAGAGGGTTAAATATAAATGACGCACTGGATGACGATAGGAGGATATGAAATCTGGGCGAAAGTTAAGAAGTGTCGCGAGTATGAATATTTGTACGTCTGCGACACTTCGCGAGACATTCCCGAAAATAAAGGACTGACTTATTTGTCATTCATTATGTATTACCCTATATAAAGGGATGAGTGAATTTGTTGTGGGGAGGTCTTTTTGGATTGGAGGGTAAGTCATTAGAGAGAGAAACAGAGAGAATGTTTGTAAGTTCTTAAGTGTAATTCCATTTTCTGTGTAAAGATTTCAAGAAAGTTATTAATAAACATTCATAATTGTTCATCTATTATCTTTTGAATGGATTAGTTAAACAAAATATAGTGAGGGGTGTATTGTGGGATTTCTGCAACTACATATTGGCGCGCTAGAAACTTGTGAACTAAGAAAAGATTGGCATAGAGATTTGGAGGAATTTGAATGCGATAATTTTCAAAAGATTTACTAAAAGAGAAATGGCTAGAAGAAGAAATGTACTTGAACAACTGTGAGAAGAAGTGGAAGACTTCTTTGGAGAAAGGAGAATTGAACAAGGAGAATCGTCAAGGATGAATATGAGAAATGATGAAGAAAATCATGTTCAACGTTTAATTCCTCCGATAGCGAATGAAAGCGTGGATTACGATAGAGTAAGTGTACATACTTGGAGGTCGAATCCCGAGGATGAAAGGGAAGAAGAGCAGCAGTTGATGAATAACGGACAAGAAGGAGGAGACCAAGAAATGAATCTAGGAAATGAAGAAATCACAAAGCATTGGAAACATTGAGACAAACAATACATGAAGAAAGGCGACTAGAGGCGGAAGAGCGAGCAAATTTGACAAGACAGAATCATGAATTAAGAATGGAAAATATGAGATTGCAAAATAGAAGATCGAGAAGCAACTGCGAGATCGAGTTCAAGATCGACTAGGGAAGAAAGAAGGAGAGCCTTACCAACAGAAATTACAGAGGTAGAAAACCAACGGGAAGCACAAAATCTCAGCTCAGAACATCATGAAAGAAGAGAGGAGTTGAGAAGATCGTTATATTCCCCATCCCGAGAATTTCCAAGATGAGCGAGTGAAGAAAATCGAGGAACTAGGCGATTTCGAGGGCCAAATGATCCGGCCCATTTGAAGGAAGAGCAATCTTGCACGGAAGAGAAGCACTGAGAAGGCAAAAAGAGATCGTGGACGACATTGAGAAACATTATCCTGAACAAGCACGCTTAGCCCGCGAGAGAGAGAGTAAGAGCGAAGTGGAAAACCAAGAATTGGAAGAAGCAATCCGGCAAAATAATCACGACAACCGAGAAAGGAGGCGAGCACAAAATCGTGTCAATAGAAATACCAATGGAGAATACGAGAGGATGCGAGAGGAGAGTTGATAGAGAACCCGGAAGAGAGAACGATAGATATAATGGTGTGCGAATTGATGAAAGAGACGAAAGAGAAAGTCGCGAGAGAAAGGAGAGAAGAAAATAGTGAACAAGAAGGTCAAACAGGCATGAACGTAGGAGGCGAGAAGCAGAGCTAAAAAAGACCAGCAGAATCAAATCCTGAGGAAAATGAGCAAATCTTGAAAGAACTAGCAGAAATGAGAAAATTGTTAAACAGTAGGAAGGAAGGAGGAAGAAGACAGTTGGATGAAGCCATCGCGGAAGCTGCGAAGAATCCTTTCACACTAGAAGTGCAAATGGGAGGAATACCACCTAAATGCAATCTGCCTGCATTAACCAACATTTTCGATGGAACAACCTGTGCGGTACAACACATCAAGGCTTATATGAGATGTATGTTACAATGGGAGAATCATGATGCCATATTGTGCAAATACTTTGCATCAAGCTTAATTGGAGAAGCACTGAAATGGTTTGAAGGATTACCCAGAAACACAATCTCATCATTCAACCATTTACAAGCTATTTTCTTGGGAGCGTATATAAGTAACAATTCCACGCGACCGGGGAATTGAAGATGTATTCGGATTGAAACAAAGAGTTGGCGAGAGTTTAAGACATCTGACAATGAGGTGGAGAACAATGTGCAGTGAAATGGCCGGAAGGGTAGAGGAAAGATATCTCATTTTATCATTTGTAAATGCTCTGTTCGCAACAAGTTTGTTATACATTCAAATATTTAGAATTAAAAATACGATTACGATGGCTGAGCTGCGAGAACTCCAAGAAGAATACATTGCTTTAGAAGAAAGACAAAATGAGATGGAATCGTACCCAGTTGCGAATACAAGCTCGAACGCTGCGAATGCAAGTTTGTTACCAAAATTTTTAAACTCAGTGGCGACCACTTCGCAAGGGCAGCCGGAAAATAGAGTTGATGATGGACATCGAGAAAATAGTGGCTATGGGGAGCCGAGATCGGGAGGAGTTTGATAGAGAAAGGAACTACTACAACCGCGGCAACAATAATAAAATTCGAGAGATTGGATCATATGCAAGAAACTTATGGAGGACGAAGGCGAATAATCATGGAGGGCCAAGACATCGCAGAGTAGTATGGGAAGAGATCGAGAATGCCACCACTAAATGCTAGTGTGGAAAAAATTTGGGAAGCTATACTTGTAATGGAGGACGTACCGCCACCATGGAACGCAGGGAGTGAACCACCACCAAGTGACAGAAGTCATGAATATTGTTCGTACCATCGCTTTCATGGGCATCTAACAAATGACTGCAGAAACATAAAGAGAATCATTCTCAGAATGATTGATCAGGGGAAGTTGAATCATTTTCTAAAAGATGAAGAGAAAGGGAAGAAAGTACTAACAACATCACCATCAGAAATGCAAAGAACAGTTTCAAAAAGGGAAAAGAAGCATTTGTAATAGAAGTGGGAACAAAGGCCAAAAATCTATTTTGCAACTCTATCGTTCATTCATATCGTACAATTGAAGATTTTCACGATAACGTGCTTAGTAGAGTATATGCAAGAGATTTTCATAACAAAGAAGTGATGAACTTTGGCGAGAAAGTCGCAATTGAAAGAGTGGCAGCTAAAGATTATTTCTTTCTCTGCAGACGAAATACCCAAAGGAAGAGAAGCACATGATAGCCCGCTGGTGGTGAGATTGGACATTAATCCAAGACCAGTAGATGGAGAAGATGACGAAGCAGAAAATTGTTGGGCAATCAATAGAATCCTAATCGATCTTTGGAAGTTCGGTGAATATTCTGTTTTACCATACTTATAAGACTATGGGTGGAGAGGATGAAAATTTGATTCCTTCAACGTACAAAATTTACGGTTTTAACGGCACAGCGAACAAACCTAAAGGAGAGGTTCACATGAGGATACCTTTACAAGGATTATCAGCTGATATTTTATTCTGCGTGGTTGACGTGGAATCTCCTTATAACGCATTAATTGGGCGGCCATGGCTGCACGAAATCTTGGGAGTAGCATCAACATACCATCAATGTATAAAATTTCCCCATCCAAATGGTATTGGAATTATAAAGGGAGATTGGAAGGAGGGGCAGAAATGTTATGAGGTTGACGTAGAGAGCTGCGAAGAGAGAAATGCTAAAAGGACAGGTTGGAAACAGAATATCAAAGATGAACAGAGAAAAGAGAAGCTGATGGTGGATAATATAGAGATACGAAATGAAGAAGCATCGCGAAGTGCCGCAAAATTAGGCGAATATTACGATACTGCAAAAATAACTGGTTGTAGTTCATCGCGAAGTGCCGGAGAAACATCGCGAAGTGCCGCAAATGAATGCATGGAAATAGGCGAACGTTACGATGGAAAGGAGTCCTTCAAGGATTGGGATAACGATGAGGCAAAGAATGCAATGAACAAAAGGCATAAGAAGTGAATAATCGACAAAGATATATCAAAGGCAAGATAAAGAAGAAATGATATGCGAGAATTTCGACAATAAGAATGTACAAGAATCCGAGAGAAAAATGAATGACACAGAATTGTGCGATGTCTTCGCAAATTAAATATCAGACAGCAATTAAATATGAATGATTGAATGATTTAACAACAATGAATGAGTAAATGAATGGGACGAACCTTTATGGCGTACACCCTAGTTCGCGAATTATATTTCGTAAGAGGCAAATGTAAGACCTAAAGTGCGTCATATAAGGGAATCTCTTAACATGACCCAGGGAAAAGGTTACACCGCCCCTGGAACCCGGGTCATGCAGATTTGGGGCCCTTGAAAGCCTATCCGGAAGAGGTACCTTGGATTCCCAACTATATATGTAGGTTATACCCTGGTTGGGCGACCAGAGGGTCTCTTTCAAGGAGTCGGCGTATGATCAAGGCGCCGAGGTACACGGTTGAGTCAAGAGTGCGGGGAGCATGGAACTTCCTTACCACTCTTGACAAGTCTTGGCTAATCTTGCACTCGGCCAAGAAAACTCCACTTAGGGTGCAGCCTTGTAACCATAAACTCTATAGGTATAAGGGATAAGAGGCTGCGAAAACAAGCGGTTGTTGTTAAGACCGGATGGGAGGAGCTAGCCTTGTATGGCCGATGTACGCCTCCTTGAAGGGGCAACCAGGGAGATGATAAGGGCGGCACCCTCCATTAGGGAGTTGATAAGTGCCAAAGACGCAAATGTCATGAGGCTTTGTTTTCGCAATGAAACTTAGGCTTGTCATATTTGTGCAATGATCCTGCAGAGGCAATAATACTAACGCGAGGTTAAGACGAGATCAATGGGTCCTTACATGCAAGTGTAAAGACGTCCTGCGATTTCGTCGCAAGACGACAACGTCACGGGGCTTTATTTTCGCAAGAAAGTTTAGGCTGTCATATTGCCGCAAGCAAAATATCTGCAGAGGCAAAAATAATTGAAAACGATAAGGCAAGGTCAATGGGTTTTTGCATGCAAGTGTAAAGACGTCCTGCGACCTTGTCGCAATAAAGGGTGGCAGAGTAAGACCTTTAATTAGGAAGGTCAAGCTTAGAAGACCACCAAAAATGATAAGGCGAGATCAACAGATTTCTTCATTTATGAAAATCTCTTGCGATCTCGTCGCAACGATAAATTTAAACATCATTGGAGTTAAAATCCCGAATGACTACATATTACTGGTCAGAGGAAGAAAGTGCGAATTTCAGAAATTTCATTCTTTCATATTAAGATGCATAACAGAGGCAAATATGGGAATGGAAAAGATGAAATGTTGTTATTCATCTTCCAATGAAAGAGTTATACATCAATAATGCTAGCCAATTATATTACAAGGAAGAACTGCCAAGAAAGGGGAACGAAGATCGAATTTATGGGCTATAATTCAAGAAGTTTACAATAAAGAGATACAGAAATGTACAGATATTACAGGCAGCGAAAGAAACAAAAAGAATTATCTCTTTGGTGATTCTTCTCCTTTATCTGATCCTTCAATTCCATTATTCTCGTCGCCAGAGTTTTCTTTTTCGCTGGCCTCACTATCAGAAACGTCCGAGACAGGCAAATTCTCAGGAACTTCTTCGGAAAGCCAAGGATATGAACAAAGAGGGATTTTGTGATCATTACAAACGTACTCCATGGCTTCATTGCGAAAACGAACGGCATCATTATTAAAATTCGCCACGGTAGTTTGAAATTGTTTCTTCAACTTGGAATATCTATTCTCGCGAAGGGTGAGGTTCTTTGCGAGCTGTGCTTTCTCAGATTCAAGTTCTTCAATCCTTGCTTGAAATCTTTTTTCGGACTCTGCAAGTAAAAAAAAAAAAAAAAAAAAAAAAAAAAAAGTTAACAACTCAACAGCAATATTACAGAGGTAAGAAACAGTAAGGTATAATAAATAACCTTCTCTGTCAGATATTATATCTTTAACCAAGGAAGTATGCTCGGTATGAAGACTAACATCAACACCTAAGTTATTCCTGGCATTATCTAAGATTTTCGCAGCCCAAGCGAATTCATCATCATTATTTATAATAAGAAGTGAACGAATTTGATTTTCTCGCTCACTAAGTAAGGAATTCTGACGAAGCAATTCATCTCGCTCCATTTGCACTTCGAGAAGGGACTTTTGAAATGTTGCTAATGCCTAGGCACCATTATTAGCAATGCGATCTTTGTCATCTATATGGTCACTAATTTTCTTCCTTAAAATTTTGGTTTCCTCATGAGATTCGAGGTACATTTGCTTAAACTGGTTGGCTGTACTTAAACTAGAATCGTGCTCAATTTCTAAGAGGCGGTATTTGGTTTGGAGTTCATTTAATGAAAGAGAATTAATTCATTCGACGAACTACTTAAAGAGTTGTTGAGATGAGTGAGAAGAATGTCATTATCCATAGGCTCGGGAAATGAATGGAGAAGAATAGCTTCTTCGGAGAGGTTATATATATCTGCGAAAGTGATAAGTCAGGTAGCAACAGGCAATTGATAAAATAAAAGTAATAAGAGAGGAAAAAAATTTTTACCATAAAGTTGCTGATTAGCGTTCTGAAGAGTGGTAACTTTGTCTTTACGGGCGCGTAAAACTCAGTTTCCAATTGTTGGATCTTTTCGCGAGATCTCGCAGATTCAACTTCTAATTCTTTGATCCTTGTGCAAAATTGGGTATTCTTTTTCAATTGAATGTTATACCTCCTCTCAAGATCTGAGGCAACCACAAAAGAAGTTTTTCCAGCCTGCGAAGAAAGATAAAAAGGTTATTAAGATATAAATTAAAAACTGAAGTTGGAGGAGAAATATGAATTCGAACATACCAACGAATTAAGTGCATTTAAGAAGCTAGGGGATACAGATCTAGAAACCCCTTTAAAAGAGTCATTGCCATCCAGCGAGTGTAGCATTACATATGGTGGCGAGGCTCGCATATAGAAGTCGGTGAGTATCTCCAATTCCTTGAAGAGAATCCGAGAAGATCTTTGAACAACCGATCCATAGGAGAATTGGCCGATTGAGCTTCATTTTGGAAAGTTGAATCCAAAACATTATCATTATCATCCTCATCGGAAGATTGAGAACTTGAGCTAAGATGAGAGGAAGGTTGAGTTTTCGCTTCTTAGATGGTGGAGCAGAAGACTTATCCTTGCGTGCATTGGCTTTAGTTTTGCCTTTAACTTTCGCAGCTATCACTTCCTCGGCGTCAACCTTCGCATACAAATGAAGATAAGAAATAGAGGCAACAATATTGTTAAATAACACAAAAAAGATATTTCTTACTTCATCCGTAAGCGATCGAAGTATTGCCAAGGTACTTGCCAGTGGATTTGCCTTGTAACTTTTCCTCAGTTTGACAATCTGGAAAATTTACAAACTCAATGAGTACAAGAGGAAAGAGGGATTACAAAAGAAAACTGTGGGGACATACCTCTTCCGCCTTCTTGGGCCACTTAAATTCCCAAGGATGATAGCCTGCGAGATTTGCAGGGAGTGTATGCGAACCTGCTATGTAAGGTCCACTTAAGAGCAAAGGTACAACCCACCACCTCTCATCTTTGGAGTGGAGAGGAGTAGTGTTGTTACCCGAATGCCAGTCGATATCTTGCATGAGTAATTTATCCTCAGGGATGTTATCTTTTCTCTTCAACCGAGCGCCCCAGCGAGATTTCTTATTTCTCATGCCTATTACTTCATAATTTTCAAAAAAGTTTTTCTGCAGTGTATCTCTCGGGGATTATTTCTAAATTTACATATTTGGGGTCTCGACACTTTGTTAGGATATAAAGATCCTTTGCCAGCACCACGAGTGGCAAACTCAAGCATTAGGCGGATACAATCGCCGCTTAATTGATAGACAGCTCGCGAGAAGTTCGGATGGGAAAGGATTTCATAAAAGAGTGGCATCTCAGGATCATATAAAGGAATGGGAAGTCCTGCGAGAAGTTGACCTAGCGAAACAATAATCTTGTGATCATCACATTGATGATCAGAAAAAAAGCAGCGGTGAGTATAGATGAACATCCTTGATTAGGAATGGTAGAAAGGGTGAAACCTTTATCTTGCAACTTTTACGAGTCTCAATAAAGCGAGGTTTGTACATACGACTAAGTGAAGCCATTATCAATATGGGAATGGATAAAGAATCGAAGATTAAGATATGATAAAAAAAGATTGAAGATTTGCGGTAATAGAAGCGCAACTTGCGGAAGAAGAAGATTAAAGAAAAGTTGCGAGAGAGAAAACGAAAGAGGAAAAGAGAAAGATATGAAAATTATATATAGAGAGAAACATCCTCGGGTGAAACGAGAGCATTTAATGCGAGAGGGGACGTGAATGGTCAAGAATAAACGATTGAAAGAGACGTGTCAGGAATAGAATGGAGGAGTAGACATACGTAATAAAGTCCGTGTGGAAAGATGGGGCTGAAACAAGTACGAGATAAACAGTTGCGGCATTTCAAAAATATTGATTCTCATGACATTCTCTCCTTCGCAGAGAAGACATGAGAAGAGGCAAGATGTAGGATCATAATATCGCGACAACAACAATTCGCGAAGACAACGGATAACAACATTGCGAGTGAGTCGCAGAGGGTTAAATATAAATGACGCACTGGATGACGATAGGAGGATATGAAATCTGGCGAAAGTTAAGAAGTGTCGCGAGTATGAATATTTGTACGTCTGCGACACTTCGCGAGACATTCCGAAAATAAAGGACAGACTTAATTTGTCATTCATTATGTATTACCCTATATAAAGGGATGAGTGAATTTGTTGTGGGGAGGTCTTTTTGGATTGGAGGGTAAGTCATTAGGAGAGAGAAACAGAGAGAATGTTTGTAAGTTCTTAAGTGTAATTCCATTTTCCTGTGTAAAGATTTCAAGAAAGTTATTAATAAACATTCATAATTGTTCATCTATTATCTTTTGAATGGATTAGTTAAACAAAATATAGTGAGGGGTGTATTGTGGGATTTCCTGCAACTACACTTCCCAATTTTATGTAATTTTCATGATTTTAGGAAATTTTCATAAAATCAGAGAGATTTGTTAAAATCAAGGTATTTTGTTGAAATCAGGGAGTTTTCATGGAATCAGGAAACTAAAACAACAAAAAATAATAAAATAATAGGCATGTGGGACCGGATAGGGCATGGGCGACCGGCTAGAGCCCGGTCCCACGAGTTTTCCGAATTTTATAATAATTTTCATAATTTGAGAGAAATAATAAAATAATGGGGACGTGAGGTGTGGGATCGGCCACGGCTAGGGCATGACCGGCCGGCTAGTGCCCGGTCCCACTGATAGGTGTCTAAAACACCTTGATATTTATCTATTGTTTATGCTTTCTTTGCGAGTTTTCTTGTAAATTATGTATCTTATGTTTGATTTTGAGTTTTAAAGGTGTTTTGGAGTCATTGGAGCAAAAAGAAGTGGAACTCGCTCAAATCCGGGATTTCTTCTCATCATCTTGGAGAGAATGAAAAGGCGAAGCCCACGGCGAAAGAAATAGATCATTCTAGGAGCGAAATCAATTATTAAGCTTGTCAGTCCCCTGAAACTGACAGTACAAGAATTATGCAGGATGGCCCATATCCAAGTAGCGGGTGTCTAAGTAAATCCTATCTATTACAACCCTGAATCCGATGAGAAATATATGTTTCTAAATCGATTCCTGAAACTCAGACAAAAGAAGAAAAAAAGCGGCGATTCCTGCTGCTAAATCGAGAGACGATCGAGCAGAAATTTGAGTATGGGTCTGAAGCTGAGAAGTGACATTCGAGCTAAGATGGTGGATTGGAAGACAAACTGAAGTTATGTAATAAATCACAGAGTAGGGTTTGAGAGGAAGTACGATTTGGATTTGGTCGAGAATGGTAGAAGTTAGGGTTGATGAAAGTGAGTGATTGAAGCTTCTGGTGATGACAATGATCGATTGAGGAAATGATTAAGCTGGGGTTGATGTTCAAATTCAGAAATCTACGAAGATTTAGATGATGAAATTGGGGTTAAGCTGAATTAGAACTTGAGTCGAGAATGAAATTGATTTGGGTCGAAACTGAGATGGGTTTCTAGTGGTTGTTGTTATTATGAGGAAATGGAAGAATTAAACAGGGGTTTTGATGGCCATAAATACATGGAACTGCAGCTGTTACGGAAGAGGTGATAGTGCTGCTTCAAGACAGAAAATGGGTTTAATGAGTGAACTGATGAACTGCAGCTGCAATGGATGAACTTAGATGTATGTGTAGGTATGGATGATTACAGGTGTACTCAGATTGAATTTGTCGAGGTGATAGAAGCTGGTGATGCAGTTATGGAGACTGAGATGATTGCAGGTGATAAGGCAATGGCTAGGCAATGCTACTGAGCTGCAGTAAATGGAGGTGCTTCTAGGGACTGTTGCAGTAGCTGAGGATAGAGAAGACACCAGGATGGAATTGGTATTGGTGGTATATGGAACAGCTGGTGTTGCTGAGGAAGATATTTAATGCGGTTTTGAGCACCAGTTGAACTGAAGAAAGGAGGAATCCGAGATGAATTGCAGGCAAGATGAGAAGGAGTACAAGTTACAGGAAATGCTGCGATGATTATTGGGTTTGTCAAATTACATGTGAGAAGCTGGTGAAGCAATTGCACACTCAGGTGAAGAAATGAGTGATTGAATGTGTAAACAGGGAAGGATTAGCTAATGCTGATGAGCTAAGAGAATGAGAATGCAGCTTAGATGAAGGTTTAGGTTACAGGGTTGTTATGACTCAGGCTGTGGTGAATGAGTTATGACTCAGTGGAGCAGATGGTGTTGATGTTTCAATGGAGAAGGGCAGGTGAAGCTAGTTCTGTGATAAGGATGGAAGCTATGGCTTAGCCGTTTCAGATGGAGGAAGGAGTTGGCAGTACAATGAAGAACTCGAGCAACTGAAAGTATGGCTTGAGAAATTGCAGAAACGGTAGATGTATGCCTAGGTTGTGAGGGAATGGAATGTGTGCTACTGTGAGAATGAGTTGGTGCTGCTGGTATCAAGCAAGAGAAGTAGTTGCTGCTATTGATTGTCGTGTCGCAGTATGTATGAGTTACATGGCAGGTGGTGAGATTGAGCTGAATTGCAGGAAAAGCAATAGACCTGGAGGTTTGTGCTGCTGTGATAAAATGGGTTTGATGGCAGTTCTGGTGGTGGTTGAAATGGAGTGAATGCTTGTGTTTGCCTGAGAAGAAATGACTGGAAATTACAGGTGCAGTTTTGTGATGTTGCAATGCAGGTTTGAGCTGTGACAGAGATTGGTGTTACAAGAGATGAGACTGAATCTGGAATTGCAGTACATGTAATGAAGTCGATGTTAATGGAAACTGCAGATATGGATTGCTGCTATTGTAATAGAGAAGCTAGAAGGTTTGGTTTGAAATGTTACGGCTGTTACAAAACTGGCGTGAGATTTTGTATGACTTGCAGCTGGGATTTGAAGATGAGAAGACACAAACAAGCAGGTGATGCTGCTAAGCATGGCTCAAGAATGTATGTACTGAATGCAGAGAATGATGTTTATGGTGATCATTGGTGGTGATATGAACAGCAGGGGCTTTGAGACAAAGAAATATGCAGCTGCAAGTGACAGAATTGTATGGAAGAAGAAGCTGTAGCTGTGAAGAAGGCACATCCATCATGGCTGGAGTTTAACTGGTGAAGCACAATCATTGTGCAACAGAGCTTTGGCCAGTGCAATGGCCTTGGCCAATACCAACTCAGCCACTCAGATGAGTTAGCTGATCTGACTCATACCTGACTCGGCTGAGCCTTGACCGAGTTGACTGACTATGACCGGTGACCGGGTGGACTTTGCCGGTCACCTGAGATACTTTTCTTGCCGGATTTCGGCCAATTTCCGGCCATAATACCAGTTTTCCGGCGACTATTTTTGGGACATATTTTCACATGGGTATTCCTCACATATGGGTTTGATGGATATCTTGTTATTGGACTTTGGGCTTTGAAGACCTAGTTTTGGAAAGATGAAAAGCTACAAAAGGAAAAAGTTTTCTACTACTTTGGATATATCACGTATTATTCTTGGAACTTGGAGAGAGCCACTTTTGTTTACGCTTCTAGGGTTTGCTTTTGTTCATCTTCTTCTATTCAATTAATATTTTTATGATGAACTCCATAGGTATGAGTAGCTAAACAATTATTATTGGTTATGGGATAAAGTTGATTTCTCAACATGTTATTTGAATCTATGAATTAGTTTTGTCTCAGTAATTTATTGTTTGTGATTCACAATTAATAGTGTTATATGATTTGAATACTTGTTAGGTTGAGTGGGAGTTGGAGAAAGGAGGAATCAATCCGATTTGCATTCATCTCTAGATCTATATTAGGGTTTTCAATACGAAAAAGTTGTTTATCCCTGATTCTAAGTAGCATAATTGTGAGTAGTGCTTGTAGTGATATATCCTACTAGTCACAAGTGGATCATAACTTTGGTTAAATTGAATTAGTGCTTTTACACGTTTGATTGCCTTGATTAGTCTTATTCCATAGAACTTAGTGCTTTGAGGGAGTTAACCTTAATTGTGCTTTTACACTTTAGGTTGATTTCTAGGAAGAATTCACATATACATCTTTTAATGTGGTTGTGATATATTACTCATAAAAAGTGTTATATGATTTGAATACTTGTTAGGTTGAGTCAGAAAAGAACTATAAAGGAATCAAGCAATTAACCACAAGATCAAATTAGATTGGCAAGATTTCATCTCTAGATCTATATTAGGGTTTTGAAGAAGAGGAAAGCTTGCAGTGACGATGAAGAAGATGAAAGAGAAAAGAAATTTCGACACTTCTATAAATAAAAGTTGTTTATCCACGATTCTAAGTAGCATAATTGTGAGTAGTGCTTGTAGTGATATATCCTACTAGTCACAAGTGGATCATAACTTTCCGGCGAGGGTTAAGAAGTGTCGCGAGAATTAAATTGAATTAGTGCTTTTACACGTTTGATTGCCTTGATTAGTCTTATTCCATAGAACTTAGTAGCTAAACAATTATTATTGGTTTGAGGGAGTTAATTGTTTGTGATTCACAATTAATAGTGTTATATGATTTAATTGTGCTTTTACACTTTAGGTTGATTTCTAGGAAGAATTCACATATACATCTTTTAATGTGAATTCACATATACATCTTTTAATGTGGTTGTGATGAAATCGGGGAATTAGCGGGATATTCTTGCGATCAAGGTATCCTAGGACTTTTAGTAAATGAGAGATTGAAATACCAATTCTAGTCATTGATGATAATAAATGTTTGTGAATGATACTATCACGTGACCAATATCTTCTCCTTATTAATTATTCAAATTATTTTATTGCTTTCAATTACTTTTATTGCTTAGATAAAACAAAAATCCCCCTTTGGTTACTAAGAAACTAGAATTATTATAACAACAATTGCCTCTCTGTGGGAACGAACTCTTTCTTATCACGTACTTCATTTATATTTAGTAGAGTGAGAAAGTGAAATTATTTTTGCTTGCTGACAACCGGTCAAATTTTGGCGCCGTTGCCGGGGAGGCATACGGCTTGTTATTAATTTTTTAGTTTCTTTTTATAATTTCTGCTTTTATCTTTGCTTTTTGTTTTCTTGTCTTGTTTCTCACTTGTTTACGAGAATTGTTTTCAGGTACCTAATCCCTGGCTTCTAAAGATTGGAACTATCCAAGGTGCGGGATAGCTACTCGAAGAGGCACAATGCTCCAACCAAGTCAAGACACAACAGAAGATCAAGAGTTAGAAGTGGAAGAAGAGTTACAAATAGAAGGAGAACAAGAGGTTCCATTCATAGACGAACCACAAGTTGAAGAAGAAGAAACAATGGGTGATGCGAATCGTACACTCAAGGACTTGGCTTCTCATAGGCTTGATACACAACAGGGGTGTATTCAAACAAACTCTACTTTTGAGATCAAGCCGGGGTTGCTTAGAGAATTACCAAAGTTCCATGGCATGGTGAATGAAGACCCAAACAAGCATCTTATGGACTTCCACACCATTGTCATGGCCATGCTTCCAGCGGATGTTGAGGCGGATGGTGCAATGTTGAAAGTTTTTCGTTTCTCTTTGATGGATAATGCTAAGGATTGGTTGTACTATTTGCCTTCCGGAAGTGTCACGACATGGAATGGGCTGAACAAACTATTTTTAGAGAGATATTTTCCTGCATCAAAGGCTACTCAAATTCGCAAGGAGATTTGTGGGATGAAGCAAAATGTGGGAGAATCCCTATATGAATGTTGGGAACGATACAAGAGATTGGTGGCAAGCTGCCCTAACCACCAATTCAGTGACGCTATGATCAACCAATACTTCTATGAAGGACTCCAATCAAGTGATAGGAATCTTCTTGACGCTGCAGGTGGTGGTGAACTAGTGAGCAAGACAGTGGCACAAGCTAGAGAGTTGATTGAAAACATGGCAGCAAACTCCCAACAGTTCTTGAGTCGTGGTTCGGATGTGCTTCTTAGGAAAGTAAATGAAGTGAGCGAGGTTGAGGAACTTCGTCAACAAATGGGTAACATTACAGCAATGA
Source organism: Papaver armeniacum (assembly GCA_023531295.1). Taxonomy (NCBI): domain Eukaryota; kingdom Viridiplantae; phylum Streptophyta; class Magnoliopsida; order Ranunculales; family Papaveraceae; genus Papaver; species Papaver armeniacum. Next base: position 47,586 of record JAJJWW010000153.1, read on the forward strand.
TGCAACAAGTTGCAGCCGCGGTGATACCAAGTTCCTCTCAAGCTTATGAAGACGAGCAAGCTAATGCGGTCTTTCCAAATCAACAAAAACGGTATGATCCCTACTCTAACACTTACAATCCGGGATGGAGAGATCACCCCAATTTTAGCTATGCCAACAAGTAAGGTGCAGTCCAACAACCTACTTTCAACCGTCCTAGTGGATTTCAACCACAACAACAACAATTTCAGCAACCACAAGCACAAAAATCAATGCAAAATCAAGGTTCTGATATCGATTCAAAGCTTCAAAACAATGATGCAAGGCATTTCCACCATGTTTAAATAAAGTTAGCAGGAAACTAAGAGTGATATCAAGGAGTTGCAGACACAAATGGGCTCCATGGCTATTGAGTTGAACCAATTGAAGGCACAAAATAATGAGAAACTCCCTTCTCAACCTATTAACCCAAAAGAGAGTGTCAATGCTATTACATTGAGAAGTGGTACACAACTTGTGCAACCCGAAGTTACTAATTCGAGCAAGGTGGAAACACCAAAGGAACCTGTTTTAGAGGAGAAGAATGAGGATTCTCCCCAAACTTCTGAGGTACCTATTCCTAACTCTAAAACTCCGGTTTCTAATTATGTTCCTCCTTTACCTTTTCCTCGCAGATTTGCAAGTTCTAAGAAGGCGGAATTAGAAAAGGAGATTCTAGACGTTCTAAATAAGATCCATGTTAACATACCACTCATTGATGCTATTAAGCAAGTTCCAAAGTATGCAAAGGTGTTGAAGGACTTGTGTACCAATAAGAAAAGGCTAAAAGGTAATGAAGTGCTTAGTGTGGGGTAGAATGCTTCGGCAATCTTACAACACAAACTCCCACTTAAGTGCAAGGATCCCGGTAGTTTTGACATTCCCGTCACAATTGGTAACACAACATTTAACAAAGCTATGTTGGATTTAGGTGCATCCGTTAATGTTATGCCTGCATCAATGTATAATTCACTTGATCTTGGTCCTCTTAAAAAGGCTGAAATTGTATTGCAATTAGCCGATCGCTCTAATGTCTACCCAATGGGTATTGTTGAGGTTGTTCTTGTGCAGGTTAATCAACTTGTATTTCCAGCTGACTTTTATGTGTTAGAGATGAATGAAGGGTCACCGGACTCGTCTCTTCCATTGCTAGTTGGGCGTCCCTTCATGAAAACGGCGAAAACCATTATTGATGTGGACAAGGGAACGCTAACTATGGAGTTTGATGGAGAAACAATACGTTTCAACATTTTCGAGACGATGAGATATCTTAGTGATGTCCACTCTTGTTTTTCCATTGATGTTATGGATACATTGGCACAACAAATGTTTGAATTAAATGGTGATGATGCTTTGGAAACCGTGTTAACTACATCCATGGATAATGGTGTAGAGTGTGGTAATGAAGTCAAGGAAGCCCTTGGTGCTCTTAATTCACTACAAGGATGCCCGGAAACTCATAATATCTCTTTTATTTCTTTACCATGCAGTGATGAAAAGCTTGTACCTTCAATTGCTAAATCTCCAAAGTTAGAATTGAAACCTCTTTTCGAGCACCTAAAGTACTTGTACTTGGGTGATAATGAAGAGTTACCTGTGATTGTTTCTAACAAGCTTAGTGAATTACAGTAGCAAAAACTTCTAAGGGTGCTAAGGAAGTACAAGACGGCCATAGGATGGACAATTGCCGATATCAAGGGTATAAGCCCTGTCGTTTGTATGCACAAGATACGTTTGGAGGACGATGCAAAGCCTACAAGGGAAGCGCAACATCGTTTGAACCCTCCCATGATGGAAGTTGTGAAAAAGGAGATACTCAAGCTTTTGGAAGTGGGTGTTATCTACCCCATATCCGATAGCAAGTGGGTGAGCCCGGTACAAGTAGTACCAAAGAAATCGGGTTTGTGGTGGTGGAGAATGATAAGAACGAACTTGTCCCAACTCGTGTGCAAACCGGTTGGAGGGTTTGTATTGATTACAGGAAATTGAATGCCACTACTAGAAAATATCATTTTCTATTTCCTTTTATTGATCAAATGCTTGAACGTTTAGCTGGACACTCTTATTATTTCTTCCTTGATGGCTATTCAGGTTATAATCAGATTGTGATAGCGCCGGAGGATCAAGAGAAAACCACTTTCACTTGTCCTTTCGGTACTTTTGCTTATAGAAGGATGCCTCTTGGCTTATGCAATGCTCCAGCTACCTTTCAAAGGTGTATGGTAAGTATCTTTTCAGAATATGTTGAAAACATAATCGAAGTGTTCATGGACGATTTTAGTGTCTTTGGTGATTCATTTGACCTTTGCTTGAACAACTTGTCTCTAATCCTTGAACGATGTGTTGAAACAAACCTTGTGCCGAATTGGGAGAAGTTCCGTATTGGAGCAAGCCTTTTGAGCTCATGTGTGATGCAAGTGATTATGCGGTTGGTGCGGTGGTTGGGCAACGTGTGGGGAAGATTCCTCATGCTATTTATTATGCTTCTAGAACGTTAAATGAGGCCCAACAAAACTACACAACCACTGAAAAAGAGTTATTAGCCATTTTTTTTTGCTTTGGAAAAGTTTTGCTCTTATCTAATTGGTACAAAAGTTGTTGTCTTTTCTGATCATGCAGCACTTAGGTACTTGCTAATGAAGAAATAAGCGAAACCGAGGCTCATACGATGGATTTTACTCTTGCAAGAGTTTGATATTGAAATCAAGGACAAGAAAGGAATTGAGAACACCGTTACGGATCACTTGAGCCGTCTTGCTGTAGACAAGGAAGCTATCCCATTGCGTGAAAGTTTCCCGGATGAACAACTATTCTCAATTGCCTTTGGAGAACCATGGTATGCCGATATTGTCAATTATTTGGTGTCTAAACAAATCCCAAAGAACTTGTCTCGTGCTGAGAGGGACAAACTTAAGAAGTTGGGAAACCAATACATATGGGATGATCCATACTTGTGGAAACATTGTAGTGACCAAGTAATACGAAGGTGCATTCCCGAATCTGAATTTAATTCTATCTTGTCTTTTTGTCACTCCTATGCTTGCGGAGGACACTTTGGGAGTAAGAGAACCGCTCACAAGGTACTTGAAAGCGGTTTCTATTGGCCAACCTTGTTTAAGGATGCACATATATTTTGTACAACTTGTGATAGGTGTCAAAGAACAGGCAATCTAGGTGCCCGAAATCAAATGCCACAAACTTTTATTCAATTTACTGAAGTTTTTGATGTATGGGGTATTGATTTTATGGGTCCTTTTGTCAACTCCCATGGGAATTTTTATATCTTACTTGCTATTGATTATGTCTTGAAATGGGTGGAAGCTAAGGCCACCCCAACTAATGATTCTAAAGTGGTTTCAGATTTTGTGCAAACTAATATCTTTGCAAGGTTTGGAATTCCAAGAGCCATAATTAGCGATGGGGGTTCTCACTTCAAAAACAGGATTTTACAAAGCTTGTTGAAGAAGTACAATGTGTCGCACAAGATTGCAACACCTTATCATCCCCCAAAAAATGGACAAGCCGAGGTTTCTAACCAAGAGGTGAAGTATATACTAGAGAAGACGGTGAATCCAACAAGGAAAGATTGGAGCATCCGACTTAATGATGCTTTGTGGGCTTATAGAACCGCATACAAGACACCTATAGGGATGTCTCCCTTTAGGCTTGTGTATGGTAAACCTTGTCATTTACCCGTTGAAATTGAGCATAAGGCGTTTTGGGCTATTAAGCAATGCAATATGGAGATGGATGGGGCTGGAAAGCAAAGGAAGTTACAACTCCAAGAGCTAGATGAGCTTCGCAATGATGCATTTGAAAGCTCACACATTTATAAGGAAAATGTAGTAGCAGGAAATCCCACACTACACCCCTCACAAGAATTCACACAATCAAGTCATTTTAAGATGAACAATTATATTCTTTATTGATTAAAACTCACAAATGTTACAAGATGGAAAGGAAATAAGCTAAAGAATTTACAATCGCTCTAAACTTTCTCTCTCTTAATAACTTGCTCCTCACTCGAAAAAGATCTCCCTTCTCTTAAGCTTATTCGGCTCTTTATATAGGACATTACATAGTGGATGAACACCGGACTTGAGACTTGAGCAATACCGGTGTTTGGACCCAATACCAGCCTTGTGTACTCCAACGTGAATGTGTGTTTTGTCATGTGTGACTACACATCTCACGCGTTTTTTATACAAGTACTGACTCATGTCTTTTATTGTAGAATGAAGAAAAGAACTCATGTTGAGATATCTTCTGGGAATAATACTGGTGCCAAGTCAGGAGGTGTTAACAGCTTCAAAGATATGCCGAACATTGATGATGAGTTGTTCACCGCGCCCTTTCAACTATATGAAAATATCCGTTCCGCAAGATAACCCTTCTCCTATCGACTTCAAGGTTTTTCATGCTCCGCTGGGCCCTCATGAAGGATGGATGAGACGTATGTTGAGCAATGAGTACATCAAAGATAACTTGACCAGAGCGCAGATTATGGATGCAGCTTGAGTGTTGAAACGACTCGAGAGGATGTTAAAGTGGTTTCTCAGTGCGAACGTTGAGGTGGATCACGGAAAGAGTGTTGAAGAAGAATTTCAAGCGAACGTGGGTCCGGATAGAGCGTTGAGGCGGCTCTTGAATAGACAATTGAAGCGGCTTACGCTAGAGGGACCGTTGAAGTGTTTCCCTCTTGATTCGATTTACCCTTGCGAATTCCATGCTTCTTGGTGACCATCTCTCTCATGTTGAAGAATTCCTTGGTGACGGTGAAGGAACTTCATCGAGCCTCGATCCCCAAGCGTGGTTTACATGGTTTGTTCGTAGTGGTTGTTGTCGAGCCGGATATGGAATATCTTGGACATTGTTTCATCATTGTGGGAGTCGTGCATGTGGTACTTTGGAGTTGGAGTTGACGGACGCGCAGGATGTTGTATCTCGGTAGTTTTCCTCTTCTTGCTTGAGGAACCGCTTATAGAAGGTCAAGGTTGTATCGCTTTGTTGGTGAGATATATGCCCCTACAAACATTATGAGGCTCTTCATTACCGGCAGGCCTGGTTATTTCTATCGGGGCATATGTTGTTGTAGATGAGCGTTCAACAGCTTCAGAGGATGACCAAAAGCGCGAATTCTCCAACATAGCATGATCGACATGTACCACTGTCTGATAAAGTGACTCGCCCGGATCTTGCTTGATATGACGCGTGGACATCGTTATCTTCTTGAGGCTGCTCTCTTGAGGTATCGGCTCCAGTGGAAGATTGCCATCATAGAGCGTTGATACGTTGCACCGGCATTCTTTAAACCAAATGGCAGTATGGTATAATAAAAATTTCCGAGAGGAGTTCGAAAAGCTATCTTACTTGCATCATGCTCGTACATACTTATCTGGTTGTAGCCGCTACATCCATCCATGGAGGAGAACATGCCTTGTCCGCTGGTTGCATCTACTAACATGTCGATGTTAGGTAGAGGAGGATAGTTTTTAGAGCAGCACCCGTTCAAGTCTCTGAAGTCTATGCAGCACCTGATCTATCCATTTTCCTCATGTCTGAACTACAACTGTTCAACCGACTTAGATACAGGTATGAAATGTAGATGATGGGTGACCAATTTTCATCTAAATACGGCATTTCTTCATATCTCCAAGCGAATATGTCCTGGTACTCTTTGAGAAGTTCCACGAGTTTCGTGCGTTTATCCGTACATAAGGTTGAGCTGATGGAGATAGGCCTAGGAGATTCCTCAATGATTTCAATCTCATCAGTTGTGGAGTTGGTGCCATCTTGCAGCTGTTGTGGAGCATCTAGCACTTGTTCTTGTGGTTCGTTGCTGTTGTAGCATTCCATTGGGTGGAAAGACTGGGTAACAGTCTCCCCTTCTAATTGATAATGGCAGTGTCGGTATACCATTTTCCCATTCTGGTCACGACTCGCCACAAAAGTGCGTTCCCTCTTCGTGTGAACGTGGGACGTGGCTTCACAGGATGGAGAAGAATGTTTCGTCAGCAAATATACATCGTGGGTTTTAGCCCTCAATGATGCAAGCCGGTCTTCTTCCTGAATTGACGCCCACGTGGGGAGTGGGACGCAACGAACTTGTCTGATTCTTTCCGCGGAGCTTCTCCCGTATATGCTGGTTTGGTTTCCCTCGAAGTCCGTCATTGTGGTAGGCTTCCGTACGACCTTGCCTGGGAGAACGTTGGATGTCCTGAGAGTCTTGAGAGTAATCACATTCGAAGACGCTCCTATATAAATAAGGGCTGTCTTGAACTCTGAATCTTTGATGTGTGCGGTGACATGTAGGGCACGGTCGTGACCTTCCTCTGGTTGATTGCAGCAAAACGTTTCCGCGCGCTGATTCTTCGAGAGGTATGAAAGTTCGCATAAACTTTCCACTAGAGAAATCGCTTCCCGATCCACCGGCCTCTGGTTCATAGTGAAATTATTGACTTGAGGAGGATCGTTGTGAGGATCAGTCCCCAGTGTAGGAGTCTCCATGACAGGACCGCTCATATCTGATGTCGCTTCTTTGATCAGGTCCATGGAGGTCCGCGCCGCTGAAGTACCTTCTCCGGTGCGTTGAATGCGTTCCTTTTTTTTTTACTCCAGGGGCTGTCGCGGCTCTTGTGGCAATCGATTAGTTAATGTCTTAAGAAAAGTGAGTACCTCTTTCTGAGTTGCGGCCATATCCGTTTGAGTCTTAGCAAGAACTTCCTGCTTCTCCATCAAGTCTGCAATGGTAATGGGGGATGGTCCTCCTCTCGTCCCTCCGGCTCCTAGTCCTGATGAAGGAGTGAAAGTTGTTGCTCTAGTGACTACCAGAGGTGTTACACTTGATGAGATGCCGGGATTTGTGGCTGCTCTAGCTCTGGTGATGGGAGGTGTTACACTTCTTTGGAACATCTCTGCTATCTGGCACCGTTGGTGGTAGAAGTGACGGCTCCATAAGATGTAATGACCACGGTAGCTCCACTGACAGGTGCATCGACACCGGGAGTGTTATCCACACTAGCTCCATCAGAATTGATTGTTGATCCAGACCTGAGTTCTTCCATCTTGAAATGGATTGGTGATTGAATTGGCCCTAAGATCTACCCTTTTTGAAATTGATAAAATTGAATCGGATTTTGAAGAAATTGACTTTACAACCGAGAGACTAACCTCCCACTGTGGTCGCCAATTGTTTATGGGTGAAAACTATTTCTGCCGGTTTTGGTAATTTGGGGTGTGTGAATGAGAAATGAGTCTAAACCTTAAACAAATGCCTTTGCATGCGGTGAGTGCTTGTAGATTCGAGAGATCAATGCGTGCAAGTCCGGCCTAAACCAAGAAATGGCCGTTCCGGACTTGTTTCGGTCACAAAGTGAAGGAGATGGGGTTGATCTTAGGGGGGAAGAGAAGAAGGTGTTGAGAATGTGAAGGTGTTGGCTATGAATGACTTGTATCAGAAAGCTGAACTGTCTTGCAGGGTGTAAGCTATCAGTTCCGGTGTTTGAATACGATTGTATCAACACTTGCTTCTGTTGTCTGGACTTGTTTCCTTGTTTTCTCTTGTGTTTGGAAAATAGGGAGGAGAACCTATTTATACAAGTCTTTTAGCCTAACCTTCGTATCTCGTGGGAAGTGGAGAAAGTGGAGTGATGGAGTAGTGGAGTCGTGTGTTAGTGTCACACGACCAGTCTTGCCCACTTCTCCCATCATCACTAACCGTCCATGACTTCCTGACACGTTCTTGTGATGGCGCATTGCGCGCTGCACGCTGTAAACCGCCAGACCAATACCCCAGTATGTATCCCCCAGTTTGTGACATGATTGATATCTCGAGTGTGTGGATCGTGGAACCTACATGAAGTAGCATGTAATGCTAAATTGAATAACTGCCGTTATTCAGGAGGTCGATACTTGTGAAGTATCGTGTGTATTTTATGCAGTCTTAACGCATCATGGTGTGGTAAAGTGACGGGTGGTGATCACCAAGACGCCTTCTTGACCAATTAACTCGACAGGGTTGTATAACCAAGCCGGTGAAGTTGGACGGACGAGATGATCTTTGAGACACTCATCTGCGACCGTTGATGAAATTAGGGTTTTAGAGGAGGTGCGCAAGCATCCCTCTTCAGCCTGGTCGAATCCAAGCTTGGTATACGATTTTGGCCAGGCCGATCGTACATGCGTGTAGTCGGCATGACGGTGTAGGCGCCTATACCCCATTACCTCACGAAAGTATGATCTGGGCCACTCAATTCGTCCGGTGGAGTTGAGTGGTCGAGATCAATTTGTGACAGAAAACTAGTGCCGCAAGAGCCGCACATCATGCCATCTTCAGGCGCGCGTTCCAAGACAACTAATTCTTGGTCGGTATTGGCCGATCGGTCTGGAGTGTAGGAGGTAGGCTGGTGTTCACGCCTATACCCGATCGCTGTGTCCCATGAAAACGTGATCTAAGCCACTCAAATCGTCGGTGAAGTTGAGTGGTCGAGATCAGTTTGCAGTTTGGGAAGTGTGACCACGCTAGTTTGGACGCGCGTTTTGGGATAGCCAGGCATGATATGCCTTGGCCGATCAGGTGAGGGGAGAGACGGGCCCACGATCGTCATGCTGGTATGACCGGACCTGCTTAATCTAATCTGGGACCCTCCATTCATGCCGGAGAAGATGGACGCTCGTGATGCTCGAAACCCTAATTTTGGCTTTCACGGCCGTGTAACCATGCTCTGTTCGGGCGCACGAATTGGGATGACCAACCATGGTTGGTCCTGACCGATTGGTCAGGTATGTAGGCGGGCCCACGGTAATTGTGTTGACATGCTCTGGGTCCTTTGAATCTACATCTACACCCTCCATCTATACATGCGAAGATGGATGGTTGAGACTGTTTTGCGACACATGTAATGTGCCGCAAACCCTAATTTAGGGTTTTCCATCCATAATGCTCTGGTTTGGACGTTTTGGCAAGCTATGCCAATCTTTTGGGAGGCCGACCATGCGGGGTCCGCGTTGGTTCGGCAGTGAATATTCCATACCTGCTTGGGGGTTATGGAATTGATCTGGGCCATCCAATCATGCTGGTGAGGTTGGATGAACGAGATCATATCAAGACTGATACGGACAGTCCGGATGCTCAATCGGGCTAGTATAACACACCGAGAGTTCTCAATCGGGCTAGTATAACACACCGAGAGTTGCAGCCTGTACGGGTATTTCGTACATGCTTTCATTATAATGCTTGGAGGTTCGTGTTGCTCTGCTGAGAGCAACACTCAGTCGTCATGCCGCACTGATAATGAGTACAAGAAATACAAGGCTGCTCACGCATTAATTAATAATGCTATAAATTCACGGGGTATATGGGATTGTTGCTACATGCTCCAACCTGGATGAATTTTGTGTATTTAATTCACAGAATGGGATTGTTGCCACATGCTCCATTCTAAGGTGAATTAGTAAAGTGAAGAAGTATTCAACACTTATTAATGGCTTTATCTTTTACAAGATGTTAGCGCATAATTTTCTGGTTTTTACAATTTTAACCTTAAATGAAAATCCACCATCAACAATAGTGTACACGTTTAGGTACGGTTACTCAAACCTAAATGAAGGTACATTTCATTTGTGTATAACAAGCCAAGTTCGATCTAATGGTTGAAAGATATTAGCTTGAATCTAATCAGGTTTTCATCTAACGGTGAAAATTGAATGCTTTGTTACCAAGGTAAGTTAGATTGCAAACCCTTATTTGAAAACTATATAAAGGAGAACTCTAGCAATTGGAAAACCTAATCCCCACACCTCCTGTGTGATATTAGTTGCGACTCGAGTCGATTCTCCTTTAACCTTAGGTTTTTCACGAAACCTGTAGTTGCAGGAAATCCTACACTACACCCCTCACAAGAATCCACACAATCAAACCATTGAAGATGAACAATTATAACTTTTGTTGATTAATTTCTTGAATGTTTACAAGATAAAATGGAAAAGAGCTAAAAAAATTACAATCACTATAAACTTTCTCTCTCTTAATGACTTACTCAACACTCGAAAAAAAGATCCCCTCCAATAGGCATGTTCGGCTCTTTATATAGGGTATTACATAATGGATGACAGCTAAGCTGTCTTTTATTTTTGGGAATGACTTGCGAAGTGTCGCAAGTGTACAAATGCATAATCTCGCGACACTCCTAGTTCTCTCTAAATCTTCACACCTTTCTCGTGTTCTGGCTATCGTCATCCATTGCGTCACTTATTTTACTCGTCTGCGACGCCTTCGCTATGTAACATTTATGGATTTCGCAGGTGTTGCGATATTCTGATCCTACATCTTGCCTCTTCTCATGTCTTCTCTGCGAAGGAGAGAATGTCATGAGAATTATTATTTTGAAACTGCCGCAACTGTTCATCCTTATCTGTTTGGCGATTTAACTTCATACTTTTACACTAAATCTATAATACGTGTCTCTTCTCCACCCATTTTTTGACACGTTTCTTTCAACCGTTACTTCTCAACCATTCACGTCTCTTCTCGCATTAAATGCATTTATCTTCTCGAGAATTCTTCTCTATATTTAGTTTTCTCATCTTCCTCTTCTTCTTGTTTACTTTCTCTCTGCAATTTTTCTTCAATTCTCCTCTGTAACTTCCGCTTCTGCTACTGTAAATTTTCTTTTTTCCTTTGATCTTCAACTCCTTAATCATTCCCATACTCTGAAAATGACTCCATCTGGTCGTAGATATGAAGTTATCTTGGGAGAGGCTCAAAAGGATTTACAAGAGAAAGGTTTCACATTATCCACTATTCCCCATCAAGAATCTTCATCTATTCTCTCCGCCAAATTATTTACTGATCATTGTTGCGATAAACAAAAGATCATAATCTCGCTAGGTCAGATTCTCGATGGCCTTCCCATTCCTCTCTACAACCCTGAACTTCCTTTGTTTTATGAAATTCTTGCTCATGAGAAATTCTCGCGAGCTGTTTACCAATTAAGTGGAGATTGTATCCGCTTAATGCTTGAGTTCGCCAACCGTGGCGCTGGTAAGGGGTCTCTCTATTCTAATGCAGTCAGAGATCCTAAATTTGTAGACTTAGAGATATTCGTTGAGAAGTATTCAGTAGAGAGTTTCTTTGAGAATTATGAAGTAATAAATATGAAGAACGATAGAACTCGCTGGGGTGCACGTTTGAAAAGAGGAGAAAATATCCCCAGCGACAAAGTACTTATGCAGGATATCGATTGGAACTCCGGCAAGAACAATGTTCCTCGCCATTCCAAAGACGACAAATGGTGTGTCCTTCCACTATTTTTGAATGGACCTTATATTTCAGGTTCGAATGTACTCCCTGCGAATCTCGCCAAATATCAACCTTGGGTATTTAATTGGCCCGAGAAAGCTAAAGAGGTGTGCTTCTTGAATTTCGCTCAGTTTGTAATTATTACTTCTTTTTACATCTACTAATCTTGCGAAATTTTCAGATTGTTAAATTGAGAAAAAGTTACGAGAGAAATCCTAAGGCGAGTCCTCTGGAAATTCTCCAGTCGATTACGGATGAAGTAAGAAATACTTTTCTTCATTATTTTTAACAATATTGTTGCCTCTGTTTCTTATCTTCATTCGTGTGCGAAGGTTGGCGTTGAAGTTGTTGAAGAAGAGGATATTTCTGAAGCTGCGAAAGTTAAAGGCAAGGGTAAAATTCCTCTTAGCAAGAAGGAATATGCTGCTCCACCTTCTAAAAAACGGAAGATCCATTCTTCTTCTCGCTCCAGTCCTCAATCCAGTGAGAGCTCTGATGAAGATAATGATGATGTTAACACCTCTCTTGCGAAGGAGAATCATCCAATTGAATCTTCTATGGCGCAACTATCTAGTATCTTCTCTGACTCTATGCAAGGAATGGGAGATGATCATTTTTCTGCCACATGCGAAGCTCTCGCAAATATCTGCAATGCTCCCTTACTAGAGGATGATGATTCTTTTCGTGGAGTTTCCAGAGCTGTGACTCCCAGTTTCCTAAACGCACTTAGTGCCTTGGTATGTCTATATTTCCTTATTTCTGCATGATTTCAATTATAAACCTCATCTTGACGATTTCTTTATTTTCCTTTATAGTCTGGGAGAGCTTCCTTTGTTGTTGCCTCAGATCTCGAGAAAAGGCGCAACATTCTAGAAAAGAAAAACCTTCAACTTCACAAGAAGAATAAAGAATTGGAAGCTGAGGCTGTTGCTCTTCGCAAGAGAGATAAAAAATTTGAAAATGAAACTGCTACTCTTCGCGAAAAGACCAAACACTGGAAGTTGAATCCTCCTCTCAGAAGGACAAGATATCTAGCCTTCAAAATGCTAATCAACAACTTTATGGTATAAAATTCTTCTCTTTTCCTTGCTTTTGCTCTGTCATTTATTTTTCTTTATCTGACTTATCATTTTCGCATACGTTTATAACCTTTCTAATGAAGCCATTCTTCTTCACTCATTTCCTAAGCCTATGGATAACGATGCTCTTCTCTCCCATCTCAATGATTCTTTAAATAGCTTTTCAAATAACAAAATCAAACTTCTTTCTCTAAATGAACTTCAATCCAAATTCCGCTTTTTAGAAGCTGATCATAGATCTAGTTTGAGTTTAGCCAACCAATTTAAACACCTATATCTTAGTTCCCAAGAGAAAATTAATACTTTAAGGAAGAAGGTTAGTGATCTTATAGATGACAAAGACCGCACTGCTAATCAAGGTGCCCAACCATTAGCAAAATTTCAAAAAACTCTTCTTGAAGTTCAAGTTGAGCGGGATGAATCCATTCGCTAAAATACTATTCTTAGCGAAAGAGAGAATCAAATTCGTTACCTTCTTCTCATAAACAGTGACGAAGAGTTCGCTTGGGCTGCGAAAGTTCTAGATGACGCCAGAAATAATTTAGGTGTTAATGTTAGTCTTCAAGTTGAGCACACAGCCTTGATTAGGGATATGATTTTTGATAGAGAAGGTTGTTGATCATTCTTCTTTACTTAATTGTTTATTATATATGAAGCTGTCATCAAGTTGCTGATTCATTGCTCTACATTCGCAGAGGCTGAGAAGAGATTTCAGAAAATAATTGAAGAACTTGAATCCGAAAAAGAACAACTTGCAAAGGACTTCTCCCTTCGCAATGACAAGCATTCCAAGTTGAAGAAGCAACTACAAATTACTGTGGCGAATTTCAAAAATGATGCTGTTCTCTTTCGCAATCAGACTATTAAGACAGTCTGTGATGACAACAGTATTCCTCATTCTTCATACCCTTGTCTTCTTGACGAAATCCCTGAGAACATGCCTTCTTTGGATATCTCTGATAGCGATGCTAGCGAAGAATAACCTGATAAAGATAATGAAGTAGAAGGATCTGGTGAAGAAGAAGAATCAAACAAGAAATAGCTCCATTTTTTTCTTTCTCTTTTTGTAACATCTGTATAGTTATCCTTTTAATCTTCCATCTTTATAATCTCTTATTGTAAGTTTCTTGGATCCTCAAATACAAATTCTACTTTTGTTGTCCCTTTCTGCACATGTTAAAAAAGCAGTTCTTTTTTGCAATATGGTTAATCAATATTATGAGTGTGTAAATCTATCATATGAAAATATATAACATGTTCTCAATATATTCATTCCCATACTTGCCTCTGTTATTTGTTTTCAAATGAATGATTAAGCAAATAACCTTTAGATGGTAACATGCCTCAGTCTCGCAACTGTTGCTGCTGAATTCTCGCGAGAGAATGTTTCTTGGTTGTTTTCAAGATCTCATTTTTTTATTTTTTATTTTTATTTGTGGGGTCTTATTTTGCCTTTGTAGGATCAGAATATCGCGACATCAATACTTCGCGAGATTAATAAATAACGATATCGCGAGGGAGTCACAGAGAAGTAAAATAAATGACGCAATGAATGACGACAGCCAGAACATGAGAAGAATGTGAAGACTTAGCGAGATTTAGGAGTGTCGCGAGAATTTGTATATGTACACTTGCGACACTTCGCGAGTTGTTCCCGAAAATAAAGGACAGCTTAGCTGTCATCCACTGTGTACTACCCTATATAAAGGGTTGAGTCAGTCTGTTGTAGGGAGAGTTCTTTTTGAATTGTTAAGCAAGTCATTAGGAGAGACAAAATTGAGAGTGATTGTAATTTCTTAGCTCTGTTCTATCTTCTTTTGTAAAACATTTCAAGAAAATAAATAAAATCTATAGTTATTCATCTTCAAATGGATTAGTTGAGTAAATTCTAGTGAGGGGTGTAGTGTGGGATTTCCTGCAACTACATATGCGCTAGAAACAGGGACTGAGTAGAAGATCAACCTTGTGAATTGAAAGAATCAGGAGTAACAAGAAAGAAATTTCGAATAATTTTCAACAATTTACTAAAATTGAGAAATGGCTAGAAGAAGAAATGCATCAGAACAACCAACAATTATAAGGAGAAGCGGGAGATTAGCTGGAGAAAGGAGAAATGAAGTAGGTGAACCATCAAGAATAAACGCAAGAGATAGAGAAGAAGGTCAAATTCAACCACCAATTCAACCAACACCGAATAGAGTAATAGATTATGATAGGGTGAGCGTGCATACATGGAGATCAGATTCTATGGAAGAAAGAGAAGAAGTGCAACAATTGCTAAATAATGGACAAGAGGAGAGAAATCGAGAAGAAATGGGAGAAACAGCTCATAGAAATGAAGAAATCGCAGCATTAGAAACGTTGAGACAAACAATACATGAAGAAAGGCGATTAGAAGCGGAAGAACGCGCAAATTTAACAAGGCAAAACCATGAGTTAAGAATGGAAAATATGAGGTTGCAAAGTAGGAGATCGAGAAGTAATACCAGATCAAGATCAAGATCGGTTAGAGATGATATGAGGAGAATATTACCTTTAGAAAATGTTAATGAAGAAAATCTAGAAAGAGAGCCAAATCTCGGTGAAGGATGCTGCGAAAGAAGGGAAGTGGTGTGTATTCTACGTCCTGAGATTTTACAGAATGACCAAAATAATGGAAATCAAGGAAATAGGCAACAGAATAGTCCAATTGGTGAAGAAAATCAGGAAGAAGGAAGAAGAATATTGCATGGGAGAGAAACACAGAGGAAACAAAAGGAGATTGAAGATGACATCAAAAAGCATTATATTGAACAAGTGCGTCTAGCTTGCGAAAAGGAAAGATTAAGAGTAGAAATGGAAGAACGGGAATTGGAGGAAGCAATTCGGCAGAACAATCATGACAATCGAGAAAGAAGGCGCGAGCAAAATCGCAACAATGGAAATATCAATGAAGAGTATGAAAGAATACAAAGGAGAGCTGATAGATAACCAAGAAGAGAAAATGATAGATACAATGGTGTGCGATTTCGTGAACGAGATGGAGGAGAAAGTCGCAGAGAAAGAAGAGAAGAAAATGCTGAACAAGAAAATCAAGATAGACATGAACGTAGAAGGAGAGAGGCAGAGCTAAAAAGACCAATAAATTCGAACCCTGATGTAAATGAACAAATCTTAAGAGAGTTGGCAGAGATGAGAGGAATGTTGAACAATAGAAGAGGAGGAGGAAGAAGACAATTGGATGAGGCCATCGAAGAGGCTGCGAAAACCCCCTTTACACTAGAGGTGCAGTTGGGAGGAATACCCCCAAAGTGCAATTTACCCGCATTAACCAGCATTTTTGATGGAACAACTTGTGCAATACAACATATCAAAGCGTATGTGAGATGCATGCTGCAATGGGAAAATCATGATGCCATATTATGCAAATATTTTGCATCAAGTTTAACAGGAGAAGCGCTGAAATGGTTTGAGGGTTTACCAAGAAACACAATCACGTCATTCAATCATCTACAAGCTATATTCTTAGGGGCATATATAAGTAATAACTCCTCGCGACCAGGAATTGAAGATGTATTTGGGCTGAAACAAAGAGTTGGCGAAAGTTTGAGGCACTTAACCGTGAGGTGGAAGACAATGTGTAGCGAAATGGCTGGACGATTAGATGAAAGATATCTTATTCTATCATTTATAAACGCTATGTTCGCAACCAATTTGTTATATATTCAAATTTTTAGAGTCAAGAATACAATTACAATGACTGAGTTGCGAGAACTTCAGGAGGAATATATTGCTCTAGAGGAAAGATAAAATGAGATGGAATCATACCCGATTGCGAATACAAATCCAAATGCTGCGAATGCAAGCTTATTACCCAAATTGATAAATACAGTAGCGAGCACTTCGCAAGGGCAACAAGAAAAGATAATAGATGATGGGCATCCAAAGATAGTAGCTATGGGAAGTCGTGATCAGGAAGAATATGAAAGAGAAAGGAACTATTACAACCATGGCGGCAATAACAAAATTCAAAGACTTGATCATCCGCAAGAAACTTATGGAGGTCGAAAGCAGAATTATCATGGAGGGCAGCGAAGTCACAGAGTAGTATGGGAGGAAATCAAAATGCCACCATTAAATACTAGTGTTGAAAAAATATGGGAAGCTATACTCTTGATGGAAAACATACCTGCGCCATGGAATATGGGGAATGAGCCACCACCAAGTGATAGAAGTCACGAGTTCTGTTCTTACCACCACTTTCATGGACACTTAACAAATGACTGCAGAAATATAAAAAGAATCATCCTCAGAATGATTGACCAAGGAAAGCTGAGTCATTTTCTAAAAAGTGAAGAGAAGGTTCAGCCATTACCACCACCGCCAGAAATGCACAGAACAAATTCAGCAAAGGGGAAAGAAACATTCGTAATAGAAGTTGGATCGAAAGCTAAAAATTTGTTTTGCAACTCCATTGTGCACTCTTACCGAATAATTAAAGATTTTCATGATAATGTTCTCAGTAGGGTTTTCGCGAGGGATGCTAATAATAAAGAAGTGATGAACATTGCGAAGACATCGCAGTTAAAAGAATGGCAAATGCAGATTATTTCTTTCACCGCAGAAGAGATTCTTGAAGGCAGAGAGGCGCATGACAACCCATTGTTTGTAAAATTGGAAATTAATCCGAAACTTGTAGATGGCGAAGACGACGAAGCAGAGAATTGTTGGGCGATCAATAGAATCTTAATTGATACGGGGAGCTCAGTAAATATTCTTTTCTACCATACTTACAAGACTATGGGGGAAGGATGAAGAATTGATACCTTCGACGTATAAGATATATGGTTTCAATGGCACAGCGAATAAGCCTAAAGGAGAAGTTCATATGAGAATACCCTTGCAAGGATTATCAAAGGGGATTTTTTTTTGTGTAGTCGATGTGGAGTCCCCTTATAATGCATTGATCGGAAGGCCATGGTTGCACGAAATTCTGGGGGTAGCGTCGACTTATCATCAATGCATAAAGTTTCCTCATCCTAGCGGTGTCGGAATTATAAAGGGAGATTGGACGGAAGGACAAAAATGCTATGAGATCGACGTGGAGAGTTGCGAAGAGAGAGTTGCAAAAAGAAAGGGTTGGAATCAACATGCAAAAGATGAACAAAGAAGAGAAAGATTGATGGTGGATGCCATAGATGTAAGAGGAGAAGATACATTGCGAAACAAGTGCATGAAAACAGTTGAAAATTATGATGGAAAGGAATCATTAAGAGATTTGAATGGTGCAGAGGCAGAGAGCAGCAGGAGCAAAAAGTGTAAGAAATGAATAATCATCAAAAAGCAATAACAAAAGCATGTTAAGGGTAAGAGGAAGAAAAATAATTGAAGAAGAAATATGTGAGGATCTCGCCATCAAGAATGTATGACAATTTGATTGAAGAATTGAGAAACAAAAATGATTAAACAATGTAAGATTGAGCGATAGCTTCGCAAACAAAATGAATGATTGAATGAATTAACAAAAATGAAAGAGTGAGTGAATGGGACGAACCTTTATGGCGTACACCCTAGTTCGCGAATGATATTTCGCAAGAGGCAAATGTAAGACCTAAAGTGCGTCATATAAGGGGTATCTCTTGACATGGCTCGGTGAAAAGGTTACACCGCTCCCGGAACCTGAGTCATGGAGATTTGGGGCCCATGAAAGCCTATCCAGGAGAGATACCTTGGATTTCCAACTATATATATAAGGTTATACCCTGGTTGGACGCCCGAGGGTCTCTTCCAAGGAGTCGTGTGTATGCTCAAGGCGCGGGGTACACGGTTGAGCCAAGAGTGCCCAGGGCATTTGAAGTGTCTCGGCCATTCTTGGCAAGTCTTGGTATATGCACTCGCCCGTAGAAAACTCCACTTAGGGTGCAGTCTCGTAACCATAAACCATATAGGTATAAGGGATAAGAGGATGCGAAAACAACTGGTTGTTGTTAAGACCGGATGGGAGGAGCTAGTCTTGTATGGCCGATGTACGCCTCCTTGAAGGGGCAACCAGGGAGAAGATAAGGGCGTCACCCTCCATTAGGGAGCTGATAAGTGTCAAAAGACGCAAATGTCATGAGGCTTTATTTTCGCAAGGAAATTTAGGCTTGTCATATTTGTGCGATGATCCTGTAGAGGCAATAATACTAACGCAAGGATAAGACGAGATCAATGGGTTTTTGCATGAAAATGTAAAAACGTCCTGCGATTTCGTCGCGAAGACGGCAATGTCATGGGATTTTACATTCGCAAGAATATTTAAGCCTGTCATATTGTCGCAAATAAAATATCCTGCAGAGGCAAAAATACTTAAGAAATGATAAGACAAGATCAATGGGTCATTACATGAAAATGTAAAGACGTCCTGCGATTTTGTCGCAACGAGGGGTGGCGAAATAAGACCTTTAATTAGGAAGGCAAAATAAGACCAAACAAGAAATGATTAGGCAAGATCAATAGATTTCTTCATTTGTGAAGACGTCATGCGATCTTGTCGCAATGATGAACTTCAACATAAATAAAGATATAGCCATACAAAAGATTGAGGAAGCAAATAAGCTTGCGAAAACGAATATATTTCTTCATAAAGTTACCAACAATAAGGTCAAAATTCAGAGATTTCATTACTCAGAGATAATTGATCAAATCTCTCATTTGAAAATAAATAACAGAGGCAAGTATGGGAATGAATAGGATAAAATCTTGTTATTCATTTCCACATGATAGATTTATGTATTCATAATCTTTGGTCAGTTGAGTTACAAAGAAGAATTGCTTGATTAATATGCGCAAGTAAAGAAAACAAAGATTGAATTCATATTTAGCAATCCAAGAAATTTACAATGAGGGGTTATAGAAATAGAAGATTAAAAGGGTATATATACAGATATTACAAGAAGCGAAAGAAGAAAAAGAAGTTATTTCTTTGAGGATTCTTCTTCTTGGTCAGATTCTTCAATTCCATCATTCTTTTCGCCAGATTCTTCTTCTTCACTAGCTTCACTATCAGAGACATCCGAGAAAGGCATATCTTCAGGAATATCATCGCGAAGACAAGGATATGAACTAAGAGGAATGCGGTGATCATTGCAAACTGTTTCAATAGTTTGATTGCGAAAACGAACAACATCGTTATTAAAATTCGCTACTGTAGCTTGCAGTTGTTTCTTCAACTTGGAATATTTGATGTCGCGAAGAGAAAGGCCATTTGCGAGCTGCTCTTTTTCAGATTCAAGTTCTTCAATCCTTGTCTGAAATCTCCTCTCGGCTTCTGCAAAACAAGTGACAATAAGTTAATACCAATACTGCAGAAGAAAGGAGTAATAAAGTAAAAAGGAATAATAAACAACCTTCTCTGTCAGATATCATATCTTTAACCAAGGCAGTATGCTCGGCATGAAGTCTAACATCAACACCTAATTTATTCCTGGCATTATCTAGAACCTTCGCAGCCCAAGCGAATTCATCATCATTATTTATAATGAGAAGCGAACGAATTTGATCTTCTCGCTCATTAAGTATGGCATTCTGACGAAGAGATTCATCTCGTTCAATTTGTACTTCGAGAAGAGATTTTTGAAATTTTGCTAATGCTTGTGCACCTTTATTAGCAATGCGGTCTTTGTCATCTATAAGGCCACTAATTTTCTTCCTTAAAGTTTTGGTTTTCTTATGTGAATCAAGATACATTTGTTTAAATCGGTTGGCTAAACCTAAACTAGATCTATGCTCAATCTCTAAGAGACGATATTTGGCTTGAAGTTCATTTAATGGAAAGGAATCAACTTTGTTTGACGAACTACTTAAAGATTCGTTGAGATGAGTGAGAAGAACATCATTATCCATAGGCTCGGGAAATGAATGGAGAAGAATGGCTTCTTCAGAGAGATTATATATGTCTGCGAAAATAATAAATCAGGCAAATAAAAGCAGATGACAAAATAAAGACGACTTGAAGAGTAAAAATTTTATACCATAAAGTTGTTGATTTGCACTTTGAATAGTAGATATTTTATTCTTCTGAGAAGTGGTTTCAACTTCCAACTGTTGAATTTTTTCATCTTTCTTGCGAGACGTCGCAACTTCAGTTTCTAGTTCTTGGATCTTCTCTTTGAGTTGGAGATTTTTCTTTTCAAGGTTGTCGCGTCTTTTCTCGAGATCTGTGGCAACAACAAAGGAAGCTCTCCCAGACTATAAAGGAAAGTAAAGAAATTGTTAAGTTAAAGCTTATAATCGAAGTTACAGAGAAGCAAAGGAATATGAACATACCAAAGCATTGAGAGCATTTAAGAAACTGGAAGTCAATGTTCGGGAAACTCCGCGAAAAGAATCATTGTCCACTAGCAAGGGGGCATCGCAAATTTTAGCGAGAGCTTCGCAAGTAGCAGATAAATGATCATCTCCCAATCCTTGCATGGAATCGGAGAAAACACTAGACAATTGCGCCATAGCAGAAGTAGTGGAGTGATTCTCCTTCGCAGAGGAAGTACCAACCTCATTTTCATCCTCATCAGAGCTCTCGCTGGTTTGAGAACTAGAATGAGAAGAGGGATGGGTTTTCCGTTTTTAAAAAAACGGAGCAGAAGATTAATCCTTGCGAAGAGTGATTTTATCCTTGCCCTTAACCTTCGTAGCTTCAGGAATGTCTATTTCTTCAATAACCTTCGCACACGAATGAAGATAAGAAACAGAGGCAACAATATTGTTAAAAATAACAAAAGAAAGTATTTCTTACTTCATCCGTGATCGATCGGAGTATCGCCAGAGTACTCGGCTTTGGACGTCTACTATAACTCTTTTTCAATTTGGTAATCTGAAGATTTTGTAAATCTAGTAAATATAAAAGGAAAGAAATATCGCAAAAGCAAATCTGAAATAGGAAGTATACCTCTTTTGCCTTCTCGAGCCATTTAAATTCCCAAGGATGATAGTCTGCGAGATTCGCAGGGAGTACATGTGAACCTGCGATATAGGGTCCACTCAGAAATAAAGGAACAACCCACAACTTCTCATCTTTGGAGTGCCGAGGAACATTATTTTTGCCCGAGTGCCAGTCAATGTCTTGCATGAGCATCTTATCAGCATCAATGTTATCTTTTCTCTTCAATCGAGCACCCCAGCGAGATTTATCATTTCTCATATTTATTACTGTATAATTCGCAAAGAAGTTTTCTACGGTATACTTCTCAGCGACTATTTGTAAATTTGCGAATCTAGGATCTTTGACATCATCAGGATATAAAGATCCTTTACCAGCGCCACGGTTGGCGAATTCAACCATTAGACGGATGCAGTCGCCGCTCAATTGATAAATAGCTCGCGAGAATTTCTCATGAGCAAGAATTTCATAGAATAATGGCATCTCAGGATTGTATAGAGGAATGGGAAGGCCTGCAAGGATTTGACCTAGCGAGACTATGATTTTCTAATCATTATATTGATGATCAGAAAATAATTTTGCAGAAAGTATAGATGAAGACTCTTGATCAGGAATGGTCGATAAGATGAAACCTTTCTCTTGAAATTTCTTTTGAGTTTCCTCAAAAAGGGGTTTATATGTACGACCAAGTGAAGCCAATATTAGAGTATGGGAATGAATAGAGAATTGAAGATTGAGAGAAATAAAAAAGGGAAGGTTTACAGTAGCAGAAGCGCAAATTGCGGAGGAAGAAAGTTGAAGGAAAGTTGCAGAGGGAAAATAAAAGAGAAGAAGAGAAGGGTAAGAAAACTATATATAGAGAGGAGAATCCTCGAGAAAACAAATGCATTTAATGCGAGATGGGACGTGAATGGTCAAGAATAAACGGTTGAAAGAGACGTGTCAAGAAAAGAGTGGAAGAAGAAACACATGTAATAAATTCCGTACATGAATAAAACGGATAAAAGTGAACAATTGCGAGATAAAGATGAGCAATTGCGGCATTTTAAAATATTGGTTCTCATGACATTTTCTCCTTCGCAGAAAAGACATGAGAAGAGGCAAGATGTAGGATCAGAATATCGCGACATCAATACTTCGCGAGATTAATAAATAACGATATCGCGAGGGAGTCACAGAGAAGTAAAATAAATGACGCAATGAATGACGACAGCCGAACATGAGAAGAATGTGAAGACTTAGCGAGATTTAGGAGTGTCGCGAGAATTTGTATATGTACACTTGCGACACTTCGCGAGTTGTTCCCGAAAATAAAGGACAACTTAGCTGTCATCCACTGTGTACTACCCTATATAAAGGGTTGAGTCAGTCTGTTGTAGGGAGAGTTCTTTTTGAATTGTTAAGCAAGTCATTAGGAGAGAGAAAATTGAGAGTGATTGTAATTTCTTAGCTCTGTTCTATCTTCTTTTGTAAAACATTTCAAGAAAATAATCAATAAAATCTATAGTTATTCATCTTCAAATGGATTAGTTGAGTAAATTCTAGTGAGGGGTGTAGTGTGGGATTTCCTGCAACTACAGCCTTCCTAGTTAAAGGTCTTATTGCGCCACCTCTTGTCATGGCGAAAAAATCGCAGGACGTCTTTACACTTTTATGTAAAGAGCTATTGATTTTGCCTTATCATTTCTTAGTATTGTTGCCTCTGCAGGATAATTTTATTGCGACAATATGACAGGCCTAGATTTTATTGCGAAAATAAAGCCCCATGACATTGTCGTCTTGCGACGAAATCGCAGGACGTCCTTACACTTTCATGTACTGACCCATTGATCTTGTCTTATCTTTGTCTTTTGTATTATTGCCTCTTCAGGATCATCGCACAAATATGACAAGCCTAAATTTTCTTGCGAAAATAAAGCCTCATGACATTTGCGTCTTAAGACACTTATCAGCTCCCTAATGGAGGGTGCCGCCCTTATCATCTCCCTGGTCTCCCCTTCAAGGAGGCGTACATCGGCCATACAAGACTAGCTCCTCCCATCCGGTATTAACAACAACCAGTTATTTTCGCAGCCTCTTATCCCTTTTACCTATAGGGCTTATGGTTACGAGACTGCACCCTAAGTGGAGTTTTCTTCGGGCCGAGTGCAACATATGCCAAGACTTGCCAAGAATGGCCGAGACACTTCAAATGCCCCAGGCACTCTTGGCTCAACCGTGTACCTCGGCGCCTTGATCATACGCTGACTCCTTAGAAGAGACCCTCGGTCGTCCAACCAGGGTATAACCTTATATATATAGTTGGAAATCCAAGGTATCTCTCCGGATGGGCTTTATTGACCCCAAATCTCCATGACTCAGTTCCGGGGCGGTGTAACCTTCTCCCTAAGCCATGTAAAGAGATACCCCCTTATATGATGCACTTTAGGTCTTACATTTGCCTCTTGCGAAATTTTATTCGCGAACTAGGGTGTACGCCATAAAGGTTCGTCCCATTCTGTTATGTCATTGATTTTAGATTGTTTCTTGTCATCATTTCTGCGAGAATTTCGCGTATTCTTTTTTCGATTATCATAGTCTTTGTATCTTCAGCCTGTATTTATCATTCAAATCCCTGCGAAAGCTTCGCGTATTCTTTTTTTGATTATCATAGTCTTTGCATCTTCAGCCTGTCTTTATCACTCAAAAGTTAGATTATTATTATTATTATTATTATTTTACAACATTCGCAAGTCTAGAATCAATTATTCACTCCTTTCGCCTCTTACTTATGTTGCTCTCTGCTTCTTTACTATTCAAACTTCCTAATACTGCCTTCCCTTTTGCGAAATCATCGCAATTTCCAACTTTCGTCAGCCATTAGTTTCGCAACGTATTTTCTTCTCTCACCTCTATTGCGTCCACCATTAGTCTTTCCCTTCTTTGTTCATTTTTAATATTTTGCTTCCATTTCTTCTTCTGAGCAGCTCTTTCCTCGCAAGATTCCACATCAACTTCATAGCACTTCTGTCCCTAAACCCAATCTCCTTTTATGACTCCGACACCACTGGGATGAGGAAATTTGATGCACTGGTGATAAGTCGACGCTACACCCAAAATCTCATGTAACCAAGGTTGCCCAATCAATGCGTTATAGGGAGATTCCACATCGACTATGCAAAACAAAATTTCAGTTGATAATCCTTTCAGTGGTATTCGCATATGAGCTTCTCCTTTAGGCTTGTTGGCAGTACCGTTGAAACCATAGATCTTATAAGTTGAAGGTATTAGATCTTCGTCCTTCCCTCCCATAGTCTTGTAAGTATGGTAAAAAAGGATATTCACAGAGCTTCCGTATCGATTAAGATTCTATTGATTGCCCATGAATTTTCAGCCTCATCATCTTCATCATCAACAGGTTTTGGGTTAATCTCCAACCTTACCACTAATGGGTTGTCATGCATCTCTCCACCCTCAGGTACTTCTTCTGCGGTAAAAGAAATAATATGCTTTTGCCATTCCTTTAGTGGCGATGTCTTCGCGATGTTCAATATTTCTCTATTATCAGCATCTCTTGCGAAAACCCTACTGAGAACACTATCATGAAAATCTTCAACTGTCCTGTACGAATATACAATAGAGTTGCAAGACAAATTCTTGGCTTTCGCTCCAACTTCTATTACAAATGTTTCTCCTCCTTTTGTTGTGTTTGCTCTGTGAATTTCTGGCGGTGGTGGTAATGGTTGAGATTGAGGTTGATTTTTTAGAAATTGATTTAGTTTCCCTTGGTCTATCATTCTGAGGATGATTCTTTTTATATTTCTACAATCGTTTGTGGAGTGACCATGAAAATGGTGATAAGAACAAAATTCATGACTTCTGTCACTCGGAGGTGGTTCACTTCCCATGTTCCATGGCGCAGGTATATTTTCCATTAAGATTATAGCTTCCCATATTTTTTCCATGCTAGCATTCTGTGGTGGCATCTTGATTTCTTCCCAGACTACCCTATGACTTCACTGTCCTCTATGATAACTCTGCCTCAGACTTCCATAAGTTTCTTGTGGCTGATCAAGTCTTTGAATTTTGTTATTTTCTCCATGGTTATAGAAGTTTCTCTTTATCTCTCAAATTCCTCCTGATCACGACTCCCCATTGCTACTAACTTTCGCTGACCATCATCCGTTATCATTTCTTGTTGACCCTGCGAGGTGCTCGCCACTGTGTTTATTAGTTTAGGTAACAAGCTTGCATTTGCAGCTTTTGAACTTGTGTTCGCAACGGGGTATGATTCCATCTCATTTTGCTTTTCCTCTAGAGCAATGTACTCCTCTTGACGTTCTCGCAACTCAGTCATTGTGATTGTATTCTTGATTCTAAAAATTTGAATATATAGCAGATTGGTTGCGAACATAGCGTTAATGAATGATAGAATGAGATATCTCTCATCCACACGACCAGCCATATCACTGCACATTGTCTTCCATCTCACGGTTAGATGCTTTAAACTTTCACCAACCCTTTGTTTTAACCCAAATACATCTTCAATACCATGTCGCGAGGAATTATTACTTATGTATGCCCCTAAAAATATAGCCTGCAAGTGATTGAAAGATGTTATTGTATTCCTCGGTAATCCTTCAAACCATTTCAAAGCTTCTCCTGTCAAACTTGATGCAAAATATTTGCACAATATAGCATCATGGTTCTCCCACTGTAACATACATCTCACATAAGCTTTGATATGTTGTATCGCACAAGTTGTTCCATCGAAAATGCTGGTTAACGTAGGTAAATTGCACTTTGGGGGTATTCCTCCTAATTGTACTTCTAGTGTGAATGGAGTCTTCGCAGCTTCTTCTATGGCTTCATCCAATTGTCTCTTCCTCCTCCCCTTTTATTATTTAACATTCCTCTCATTTCCGCCAATTCTCTCAAAATTTGTTCATTTACACCAGAATTTGACTCCATTGGTCTTTTTAACTCCGCCTCTCTTCTTCTGCGTTCATGTTTTGACTTTCTTGTTCATCATTCTCTTCTCGTCTTTCTCTGCGATCTTCTCTTTCATTCCTCTCATGAATTCGCACACCGTTATATCTATCATTTTCTCTTCTTTGCTGCCTTTCGATTCTCCTTTGTACTCTTTCATACTCTTCATTGATATTACCATTGTTACGATTTTGTTCTCTCATTCTTTCTCTATTATCATGATTATTCTGGCGAATTGCCTCTTGTAACTCCTGTTCTTCCATTTCTGTTCTCAATCTTTCTCTTTCGCAAGCTAGACGTGCTTGCTCAACATAGTGTCTTTCAATTTCATCTTCAATTTCTTTTTGCTTCCTCTGTGTTTCTCTCCCATGCAATATTCTTCTTCCTTCTTCCTGATTTTCTTCATCACCTGGATTATTCCGCCCCTGACGCTGCCTGTTTCCTTGATTTCCATCATTTCTCCCATTTTGAAGAGTCTCTGGATGTGGGATATAACGATCTTCCATTATTTCTCTTCTTTCGCAACGTTCTTCGCCTGGATTTTGCACTTCCTCTCGATTTTCTTTATTAGCATTTTCTATATGTAAATTTCTCCTTCTTTCCTCTCTAACTGATCTTGAGCTTGACCTTATAGTGCTTCTCGACCTTCTATTTTGTAATCTCATATTTTCCATCCTCAACTCATGATTTTGCCTTGTCAAATTTGCACGTTCCTCTGCTTCTAATCGCCTTTCTTCATGTATTGTTTGTCTCAATGTCTCTAATGTTGCGACCTCTTCATTTCCATGAAGTATATCTCCAATCACTTCTCGGTCTCTCTCCTCTTGTCCATTGTTTATCAATTGCTGTTCTTCTCCCCTTTCATCCACAGAGTCTGATCTCCAAGTATGCACGCTTACTCTATCATAATCCACAGTTCTATTCGGTACTGGTTGAATTGGTGATTGAATTTGATTTTCTTCATTATTTCTTGTGTTCATTCTTGAGGATTCCCCCATTTCATTTCTCCCTTCTCCAGCAAGTCTCCTACTCCTTCTAACAGTTGTTGGTTGTTCTGATGCATGTCTTCTTCTAGCCATTTCTCAATTTTAGTAAATTGTTGAAAATTATATGAAATTCCTTCCCTATTACTCCAAATTCTTTCAAATAACGATGTCAATCTTTACTCTCTCCTTGTTTCTAGCGCCAATATGTAGTTGCAGGAAATCCTACACTACACCCCTAACAAGAATCCACACAATCAAACCATTGAAGATGCACAATTATAACTTTTATTGATTAATTTCTTGAATGTTTACAAGATAAAATGGAAAAGAGCTAAAAAAATTACAATCACTATAAACTTTCTCTCTCTTAATGACTTACTCAACACTCGAAAAAAAGATCCCCTCCAATAGGCCTGTTCGGCTCTTTATATAGGGTATTACATAATGGATGACAGCTAAGCTGTCCTTTATTTTCGGGAATGACTTGCAAAGTGTCGCAAGTGTACAAATGCATAATCTCGCGACACTCCTAGTTCTCGCTAAATCTTCACACCTTTCTCGTGTTCTGGCTATCGTCATCCATTGCGTCACTTATTTTACTCGTCTGCGACGCCTTCGCTATGTAACATTTATGGATTTCGCAGAGGTGTTGCTGTTGCGATATTTTGATCCTACAAAACCGGCCCCGTAGGTTAACGACGTGAAGATAGGCTTTTCTTAAATAGGAAAACGATTAACTAACAAATTTGTTACCTCATATTCTGCATCCTCTTCTCCGCAGAAACATATATCATTAAGCGCAAGTTCAAACAAGAACTCTCCACCAGTGTGTTGTCATCCTCTCGCAAGAATAAAAAAAACAACAACAAAAGCAACCTTTACCAGAGAAATGTTGAAACGGTTTTGACTAATGCGTGCCAGTAGCAAAAGTTGAAATCCCGAAACACATATGTTTTGCTAAACACAACTCATGAAGACATAAATTGATTCAACATATTGTGACTTTTCACATATGAGTTTCAATCGGAACACCTTATGATCCTTTGATAAAGCCTACCAACATGGGCTAGAACTTAATCCCACTAAATCAAAAAGCCGCACAAACCATAAGGGTCACATCATATGAGATCGAATATTAAGGTTAATGAAAACCGAAATCAGACATCCCATAAGCCGAATACAGATAGCAAAAATATAAACATTCATTCACATGCTATGTAATCGGTAACTATCACAAGAAAAATTATAAAGAAATAATTGTATTCATTATAATGATGGTTTTATTCAAAAATAGACCTTATACAATAATTGAAGCAAATCAAAAAATTGAAGTCTATTTTTCTTTTCTAATCACGTGTCTTGTGAAGATCGCTTTCGAATTGTGGATTCAAATTCTTCTGAGCACTTTCCTTTCCAATAAAAAGTTTGTTCATCTTGAACAATTGAGATTGAAGATCAGCAAGTGCTTCTTTTGAATCCTTTATCATTAGCTCATGATGTCTAATACAACTTCTAACAATAAGAACCTATTTTCTCAGCGAATCTTGAAGATTATCAGGTTGTAGAACATCTTGAGTTTCAGTCATAACCGATGCACATAGTGCCATATCATCTAGAGATGATCCTTGTTTCACCGATTTCTCCATTGAAGCAAGGTAGCCTTCTTTCAGACAAGAAGAGTATATATATAGATTAGGAGAAATTCAAGGGGCGATATAATTTGGTTTAAGGAAACCGAATATATTTATCCCAAAGGTAAAAGATATCGATCATGAGATTATTGTTACCTACTAAAAGAACAAACTTAGAAATTCTGCCCAGATTTTATGCCTCCTCACAAAAGATTTTGGGCAACAAGTGAGGATGTATTTTTTCAGCACAATCAGTGTGTGTTGAGGTGAGAATTATTCTCACCACAGGTAACAAAAACATCCTTAGGATGATTTATGAACGCAATACGTTGTGTTTCTTTATGTTCTTTCTTTCTCTTGTTATTGCAAGAGTCTGTAACTTCTTTTCCGGATCTAATAAACTCATTATCCTTCACAAATTTTATTCCCTTACGAAGTGCCTTGATGAATTTATTTTGTTGGAGAATCCAATAGAATTTTGTAGAGTGACTATCTCTTTCACATAAATACCTCAGCATATTGTCAGAATAATTTGAGAGCGAATTACCCTTTCCTTTGTTAGCTTCTGACGACTTTGGTTGATTAGGTATGTTAACCAGTTTCTCTTGAGTTTTATCCGACAAGGTTTTTCTAAGGTTATCAAGTTCCCTGCTTAACTTTAGATTTTCCTTAATCTTCAACTCAAGTTTTCCAAAACAGTTCTTTAGGAGTTGATTAGGCTCGCCAGATAGATCACTGTTAGTTTTGGAAAAAAGTTCTTTGCAACTTGATATTCCTTCATATGGTTTCTCCTCTGGTATATCATCTAGGGTAGTAACATAAGCCTTGTTGCACTTCTGAGCCTTTTTGCTAGAATGGTACTTTGCCATATGTCCGAACTTACGACACTTGAAACATTGGATTTCTACATTACCTTTTTTATGACAAAAAGATAATGCATCAAGAATTGATTTTTTTTCTTTCAATAAAGCATCCTTAATCCATTGTGTTAGGAGTACAATTGTTGAGTCAAGATTTTTTTCAACAAGTGTTTTATCCTTTTGACAATGTTTCTCAGTCTGATTTATACTTACTTCTTTCGAAGGTTGATTAGCATTATCTGAGACATTAGATACTGGAGTTCTTTCACAGTTCGTGGAGGAGGCATGGTAGTAATGGCTTTTGTTTTGTCTGGATCGACCTTGATTCCTTCTGCAGTGACTAAGAATCCGAAAAACTTTCCAGAAGAAACACCAAAAGCACATTTCAGAGGATTCATCTTCAATTTGTACTCTCTGCATCTTTCGAAGACTTGTCTTAGAATGTCTAGGTGGGACGCCCGAGTCTTTGATTTCATCACCACATCATCAACGTAGTCTTCCACTTGCTTGTGCATCATGTCATGGAATATTGCGGTCATGGCTCGCTGATAAGTAGCTCCTGCATTCTTCAAGCCGAAAGGCATCACTGTGTAGTGGAAGTTTCCAATGGGAGTTCGGAATGCGGTCTTGTTAGCATCATGCTCGTACATATTGGTTTGATTGTATCCACTGTAACCGTCCATGAACGAGAACATGTCATGACCGCTGGTTGCATCAACGAGCATATCTATGTTTGGCAATGCAAAGTCATCCTTCGGGCAACACTTGTTCAGGTTCCTGAAATCCACACAACATCGGATCTGGCCATTTTTCTTCTTGACTGGGACAATGTTCTCCAGCCACGTTGGATGTTGAATGGGTTTGATGAATCCTGCTGTTAGTAGTTTACGGATCTCCACCTTGATTTGTTCTTCAACTTCGTGTCTGAATTGCCTGGGCGGTTGTTTGACAGTTTGGAACCGGGAGTGATGTGCAAATGATGAGTAACTAATTTATCGTCCAGGCCGAGCATCTCTTCGTACGTCCAGGCGAAGATATCTTGATACTCTTTCAACATACCTATCAATCCTTCTCGTTCCTCCCGTGAGAGAGCAGAACTGATTAAGATTGGCCTTGGGTTCTCGTCCATTCCGATGTTGATAGTTTCAAGGTCGTCAGTTGTGGAATCTATGCCATCTTGCAATTGTCGTGGTGCATCTCGAACTTCTTCATCGGGTGATTGCTCAATCTGGCATGATTCTTCAGGGCGGGGAGACTTTTCATCGACCTCCCATGTTAATTGCTAATCCTTACGACGGAGATAAATGACTCTCCCTTCTGTGTCACAATCAGTAATAAAGTTGGATCTCTTATGAGTCGTACCTTGACCTTGACGACGCTTGAGCGGTGTGGTTGACGGTTTGACAGATTTAGCATCCTTTGATGATGGTTTGTCGGTTTTATCAATAGATTCCCAACTTGGGAGTGGAGTACCACAGATCTTGCTTGGAGGTTCGGGGATGCTCTTTAGAGGTTCCAGGAACTCAACATCATAAACCGGAGCATAAGGAGACACTGAAGCTGGGATACGGACAATTTTGTTGTTGAACAAAGCTTTCATACATTGATGGTACGTCGAAGGAACAACCTTATTGTCATGAATCCATGGTCTCCCGAGATCATGTGATAATCTGGATCTTTCTCGATCACATGAAACTTGATAGTGGATTGAATCGGCCCTACCTTTAGATCCACATAGACGTACCCGTATGTGTGACTCTAGCTTCCTTCAAAACCCGTCATCAATATGGGATGATGAACGATTTTGCTTTGTGGAACTTTGGATTCCTTGAGAGTCTTCATAGTGATGAGATTTGTGGAAGCACCTGTATCGATGAGAACTCTCCTGAATTCGGAATCTTTGATAAAAGCAATTACGAACAGAGCTCGGTTGTGTCTTTCCTCCGCCATTCGGTCTTCCTCAGTGAAGGTGATGTTGTTGATCGAAAGTTCAGATACCATGGACACTTGATCAACCTCTGGAGATGATGGAACTATTCGCACGTCAGATGATATTTTTTTGAGTGCAGCAAACGTGTCTGTACGCTGATCTCTGGAGAAATGCAGGAGTTCACATAGATTCTCGATTAAATGTGTGACTTCTTGTTCCACCGGCTTTTCATAAGTGGTGAAGTTGCTGGCTTAAGGGATAGCGTCAGTGGTGTCAAGAGACGAGCGTTCCACCACTTGAGCTCCTAAGATTCTTATCAGGTCCACCATGCAGTTGAACAAATTATCAATTGCTTCTTTCAATCGATTTATGTTCATTTCCAAAATCTCTTGCCTTCGTGCCAGTTCAACCAGTGACGAAATTTCTCCGTCAAATGCATCAATAGATGAAAAAGGAGTAGTAAAGTACGGATGAAGAATATTACCAGAATCATTCGGATGAGCCAGAGAAGCATCACCATTTGAAAGACTCTGACTGGAATTTGAAGAGACTGTATTAGATCTAAGACCAACCATCTTTGTGAGAATGAGAGATTGCAACCGAGAGATTAACCTCCCACTGTGGTCGCCAATCTGTGGATGGGGAAAAACGGTTCGCTGGTTGTTTAGGAAAGTGAAGAGTCGAGCGTGTCATCGAGACTCCTCGACCGAGCAAACTGCTTAACCTCACACAGATGCACTGCAAAGGGAGTGCTTAGATTCGAGAGATCAATCTGTAGGACTCCGGCCTAAACCAAGTCAATGGCCGTTCCAGAGTCAATTCGGTCGCAAAGAGGGGGATGGGTTGATCTGTAGGAGGGAAGCTGAGAACTGTGTGGGATCAATGATGATCAAGGATTGTAGATGTGTTGAAGGTTTCTGCAATAATTGGTGAACTGTGGAGTTCGAATAAGTTCTAATAGATTGATGAATTCTTGAGAGTAGTTACTCGAGAAATTCTATGTGAACGATTGCTGATAGCTAGTGATCATTCGTTGTTCTCAATCATGGATTCAGAGACTTATTTATATTGTCAAAGTTATGAACACCTTGATCCCTGTAAGTGTGACGGTTTCATGAGTGGAAGAGTGGGCAAGTGGAAGATTGTGGTAAAGTCAGTTCCATGTCGTGTGGAGACTTGACGGATCGTGCACCCACTACTTTTCTAACTCCTTCAACCGTTTACACAACTTATGCACATTTCTCTTCATGGATGAAATCCACGTGCTGTAGGCCGCCAGACCGAAACCCTAGTTGTTATCCCCCAATTTGACGTGTATTTAGTTTGTCAGTTGTTGACTGATTAGACAATGACTCTAGGTTTTGTTGAATCGAGCATGTTTGACAAATGCTCAGCGATTCATGAATGTTAATGTTGCTTGTCTGAGCAAATATTATAAATTTGACGAGTTGCTGAATATTGATGAGTTACTGAATATATGTGGATTATTCGAGCAACTGAGCAAGTATTGCTCGATTCGACAAAATACTGATAAATTACTGAATATTGATAGTTTGATCAATATTCGAGCAACTGAGCAAGTATTGCTCAATTCGACGAATTACTGAATATCGTGAATTTGACGAGCAATTGAGCAAGTATTGCTCAATTCGACAAAATAATGAATGTTGATGATTTGACGTACAATTGAGCAAGTATTGCTCATTTCGGCAAATTACTGAATGTTGATAATTTGTCGTGCAATTGAGCAAGTATTGCTCAATTCGACAAATTATCGATAAATTACCAAATATTGATATTTGGATCAATATTTGAGCAACTGAGCAAGTATTGCTCGATTCGACGAAACATTTATTGGTGACGTGACCTAATAAAATATTAAAATATTAGTAAGCTACCAAATATTATATGATTAATTCAGATGTTGGTTGCTGAATCCATCATAAATTCATTAGTGTTTGAATCGTGCTCAGAGTGATGATTCGTGGAGTATTTATTCAAAACCCTAATTTAAGATCATAGTTGATGAATCGCTGAAAATAGGTCATGAGTGATAGAGGGACCGACCACATGGGATGATGGGCGTCCATGTGGTGCCCGATGCTCGAGTGAGCATGCACCAGGGTTCTCAGTTTGAGGATTGGTGAAAGAATGATGATTAAATGTTGGTTTCATCATTTACTGAAATATTGCTGGGTTCAGCATTAGGTGATAAAACCTAGGTATGAAAGATGGGGAGCGACCAAGAGAGCATGGGACCGGCTCTTGGTGGTCACATGAACAGTTGTTGGCCGTTTGAGCAATCCCCAGGTTGGTTGGAGATAGTTTGGGACCAATACGAGCAATTGAGCAAATTAGGTCAGAATTATGAAAACATGTGGGACCGGCTTTGTGCAAGCCCTAAGTATGACTCTGGTTTGTCATGAAGGCATGCACGTGTTTCCGTGGTGCCCGTGTATCCGTACTGAGAGTTTCAGTATTTTCTGATGTGCGTTCGAGCAATGTTGTGAATTTTCAGAAGAGTTTCATCTTGACTGAAATTCTTGATTTTTGTTGGAATGAGCATGTATGCTCAATTGATCAATATTTTGTAAATATTAAAATAAGTGTATTTTAACATTTAAAATTGCCGTGAGAGGCTAGCCAGTCGTTTGACATGTTGGCTTTTGGTTTTTCATGATTTGAGCAAAATATGAGAAGTTACGACGAAATCATGATTTCTGCTCAAACCAAGGAGTTTCATGAATTTAGGAAAATAATAATTACTCCCTCTGTCCTTTTTTATCTATCCTAATTTCTACTTTGGTATGTCCATTTTTATCTGTCCGCTCTATTTATAGACATACTTTTCCCTTAAACTATCAAATATACCCTTTATTTTTTATAATCATAAAATCATTTTTAATATCCAAATCTTAAATAATATCACCATATATAAGGGAAAAAAAACTTACTCAATATCTTTGTATTAATTGTCATTCCTTTTTAAATAAAAATATTTATGAAGAGTTATAAAATTCCTAATAAACTTCTACTTATTTTAACATTAACAATTTAGTTTTGGTAATAATATAACATTAAATAGGCTAGTCAAGGGCGAGTCATGACAATTTATAGGATTTCCTTAATATCTTGACTTAGTCAAAGCGGACTCTTAATTTAGGACGGAGGGAGTATAAAAGACTAGGGATTGCAAGGTGTGGGACCGGCCACGGCTAGGGCATGGCCGGCCGGCTATGTTGCCCGGTCTCGCACACCTTTCCCTATTTTATAATATTATTTTTCATGAATCCTTGAAGTTATGGGGAATCCTTGGAGTTATGGAGAATCCATGAGTTTTTGTTGAAACAAAGGAGTTTCATGAGATTAGGGAATAATAATTATAAAAGCTAAGGATTGTGAGGTGTGGGACCGACCACGGCTCGGGCATGGCCGGCCGGCTAGGTTGCCCAGTCCTGCACACCTTTCCTTATTTTATAACATTATTTCATGAATCCATGAAGTTATGGAGGATTCATGAGTTCTTGCAAAAACAAGGAAAGTTGTTAAAACCAAGGAGTTTTCATGAGTTCATGAAATAACAAAAAATAAGGAAAATAATGGAAGAGGCATGGACCGACCATGGCTAGGGCACGGCCGGCCGGACGGTGGGCCCGACCCTGGGCGTCTCTTATTATTTTATTAATATTTATTGTTTTCTCCTGTTTTGCGTAGGATTCCTCATTGTTTTATATTTTTTGGATGCTCGTTCGTGCATCCGGGTGCTCAGTCGTGCATCATTGTCGAATACACTTGCACCATTTTTGTGGGCTTACTCAGTGATGATCCAGATGCCCGGTTATTGAGTATTTATTACTAATTTATGAAATTCAGTGGTGAATAATTCATGAAACTGAGTAATAAAAATGAATAGTTGTTTATTATTAATTCATAGGATCAGCAGTGGATTCGACTATAAATTCCGAATAATAAAGCAAGCATTACCATCCTATGGGATCGTGGATGCAACCATAAAATCGGAGTAATTAAAATTATCTATCACCATTTCATGAGATCAACTGTGGATTCGATCATGAATCGGAATAATGAGATAATGTAGTAGTTTATTGCCATTCTATGAGATCAAGCCGTGGATTCGATCATGGAATCAGAGCAATTGATATTTCCATTCCATGGGATCAGGCCGTGGATTCGACCATGGAATAGGAGCAATAATAGATTATTCTGGGAATTCAGTTGTGAATGTCGCGGCAGAATTAATCTATTGCAGAAAAGATAATAGCCAGTTAAAGCGTCACATCTATTCTGAATGGTGCATAGTTAGGGAGTCACGGTGTTGTTTACGACCTGAAGGCGTTAGTGCTATCAATCTACGGAGAACTGCCTGAATCTATACACGGTCTCTCCACATAGTCAGGGAACGATGAGTGTCACCGACGTCCCGAAGGCGTCCGTCGCCCAACTATTCTTCTATGTGGAGGTGGGTCTCTCTCCTGCAGTCAGGGAACGGTGAGTGTCACCGACGTCCCAAGGCGTTAAGCTCTCAATCTACGGAGAACATCCCAAATACGTTATTCTGCATAGAGGTCACGACGAAATGCCAGGGATCGAACGCTCAGCTAGTGGAGGATTGTCGAAAACATATTCATCATGGCTTCGTAAAATATGAATCGTTGCATGCCTGAAAGCCGTGTCAAAAACATGCCTCGTGATTTTATGGTTTTAACCTTTGTTGAAAATCCACCATCTACAAACCCGAACTTATATTCCCGAAGAACAGCCTAGAATTATCAATCAACTCACAATAATCTTAATCAACTAGAGAAACAAGATATTGTGGAATCACAAACGATGAGACGAAGATGTTTGTGATTACTTTTTTAGCTTGCATATCGGAGAAATTAATCTCAAACCAATCTCACGATTGTACTCAAATACGATAGAAATAGCAAGATCAGATCACGCAACTACAGAGAAAATAGTTGGGTCCGGCTTCATAAATCCCAATGAAGTCTTCAAGTCGTTAACCTACAAGGTCTCGGTAGAAACCTAAGGTTAAAGGAGAATCGACTCTAGCTTATACAACTAGTATCACACATAAGGTATGGGGATTAGGTTTCCCAGTTGCTAGAGTTCTCCTTTATATAGTTTTCAAATCAGGGTTTGCAATCTAAGTTACCTCGGTAACAAAGCATTCAATATTCACCGTTAGATGAAAACCTGATTAGATTCAAGCTAATATCTTTCAACCGTTAGATCAAACTTAGCTTGTTACACACAAATGAAATGTACCTTCATTTAGGTTTATGTAGCCGTACCTAAACGTGTACACCATGTTGGCTCAACAATAGTTAACCAAGGTTAGCCATAAGAATACTCTCATATCAACCTTATTCATCTTAACCATAACTAGTTCAAATAACTCAAATGAAACTAGTTCAAGAGTTGTTCAATTGCTATATTCTCATAGAAGTATACAAGAACACAATTGAAGCAAAATCGGTTTGATTCACTCGAATCAATTCATGGACATTATAGCCACAGTTTGCAAAGAATACATTCCTTAATGTATAAATGTATTAGTTCATGTACTAAACCGATTTTAGAACTTTAACTTTCAAGTACGCGAACAGGTACGCATACTTGAAATACCCGAACTGAAATTGGGTTTCGCCAGTACGCGAACATGTACACATACCGCCTATCCCAGCAGAAAATCTCGGACATGAACCTTACGCCAGTACGCATACGTACGCATACTTAGGTTCCCGGATTTCTCAAACCAACAGGTACGCATACGTGTATGCATACTATGGTTCCCGGACATAGACAACATATGTGCAAGAGTACACAACATGTCTCAATCCAATAATGGTTAAGTGTTCTAAACTCTTTATTTCAATCATTGAAACTTTCTTAGAGGATGACAATAGCTGTTTTCACACACTATTAGCATCAAAGAAATTTTCAAGTTATTGAAATAATCATGACGAAACATTCCAAGTCTACACCAAATGATTGTATCACACAAACCATGTAAGATGTTACTCGGCGATTTTCACATGATCAAGATGAACCTGGTCAAAGCGAAAGCTTGCCAACACATATTTCGAGAAATATGTAAGCGAGATAAACTCAGCTCGAAATCTCAAATGTGTATTATAGAAAACTATATCGTAATATGACTTATGTCTCAATATAGGAGATAGAGTAGAAATAGACTTTCCAAGTGATAGATGAGTTTCAGTCTCCACATACCATTTTGTTGATAAAGTTCCACAAGCTCTCCTTAGTAGTTCTTCGTCTTCAATGATGAACGCCATGAAGTCTAATGCTCAACTACACAATCTATCCTAGTCCGAGACATCAATAAGTAGACTAGAAATCAAGACTTATAGTTTTGATCACTAACATTGACAAACAAGCTTGAGATAGCAACGCTTGCAGGTTCGACCGAGCAGTGCTCTAACAATTTACTTCTCTTCAAAAGAAGATCTCTAAACTGTCGTGTGATCAGTGAGACTTAGTTGTCAAGATCTTCATCTGATGAATCAGTCTCAATATGATCAACTATAGAGTTGCCAACACTTTTACTTTTGTCAAGAAATTTAGTGTTTTTTTGTGCTTTGAGAGCAATATCCTTTCCAGATTTGGATGTATGCTCATGATCAAAGATCTTTAACTTCCCAACAAGAGTATTTCTGGAAAGTGTATCAAGGTTATTTATTTCAACGATGGCATGTTTCTTAGAATCGTATCTAGCTAGAAATGATCTGATAATTTTCATCACAATATCATTTTCAGGAATAGTCTTACCTAATGCAAAAGATGCATTAACAATTTCAGTCACTTTGTGATTAAACTCGTCAAATGAATCTTCATCAGCCATACAAAGGTTTTCCCAATCAGAATTTAGGTTTTGAAGCCTAGCTTCCTTTTCAGAGGTATTCCTTTCAAGTACTGTTTCTAGATATCCCAAGGATCTTTAGAATGAGTGCACGTAGTCACATGGTGTTGAAGATCTGGGGTAATGGCATGTATGATAGCATTTAAGCCATCAGAATTATGCTTTGCAGCGAGAATCTCGTCAGGCTCATACCTCCAATATCCTTTGCAACAGTTACACCGTCAACTGTAACCATTGGAGGATTATAGCCATTAACAACATAAACCCATGATTGAAAATCACGTGCTTGAAGAAACGCACGCATAGCAATTTTCCACCATAAGTAATTCGAGCCATCGAAGATTGGTGGTACGTTTATAGAGATAGCGCTTCTGTCCATAGAGTCAGATTGCTACAAACACAGACTTATGAGGTTTTAAACGTGTTTGCCTTCTTTGATACCAATTGAAAAGGCGGGGGTATAACAACCACACCCAATATTTCGTTTGGAAATCTGTATGGACTAACTCCAATATAATTCCAAGAGAATCAACTAGACAGTCAGACTCAATCAAGAAAATATATCCAAGAGTTATATCTCTATTTCTCAATGTAATCAGCAAATCAAACAGATAGAAATCAGTGAGCCTGATTATTATGAGAAACAACTTGAACGGTACTAAAAACCAATGTTCAAGTGTCAATAAATTTCAATCAACCAAAGGTTGGATTGACTAATTGATTGAACTACGCACAACCTGTGATATTTCAATTATATAAACAAATATAATGCGTAAAAGAAATAACACAGACACCAAAAGTTTTGTTAACGAGGAAACTGCAAATGCAAGAAAACCCCCGGGACCTAGTCCAGATTTTAACACCACACTGTATTAAGCCGCTACAAACACTAGCCTACTACTAGTTAACTTCGGACTGGAATGTAGTTGAGCCCTAACCAAGTCTCACACCTATTATGGTACAATCACGTTTCTTATGCCTCTGAATCCCAGCAGGACTCTACACACTTAATTCCCTTAGCTGATCTTACCCACAACTAAGAGTTGCTACGACCCAAAGTCATAGACTTTTTAAATAAACCTGTCTCCCATAGAAAATTCTATTATGATAGATAAAACCGTCTCCCACATAAATACCTACGAAGTTTTTGTTCCAT
The DNA here is from genome assembly GCA_023531295.1 of Papaver armeniacum. Classification (NCBI taxonomy): domain Eukaryota; kingdom Viridiplantae; phylum Streptophyta; class Magnoliopsida; order Ranunculales; family Papaveraceae; genus Papaver; species Papaver armeniacum. The sequence goes on from JAJJWW010000153.1 coordinate 87,316, forward strand.
CTTGTGATAAATCAAGGTGAACATGAACCAATTGATAATCCAATCTTATATACCCGAAGAACATTCTAGAAATATCAATCACCTCACAATAACTTAACTATATGGTAGTAGAACAAGTTATTGTGGAATCACAAAGAATGAGACGAAGACCTTTGTGATTACTTTTTATATCTTACCTATCAGAGATAAATCTCGAGCAAATCTTAGAGAAGATAGTACTCAACACGATAGAACAAGTAAGATCTGAACATACAACTGCAGAGAAAATAGTTGGGTCTGGCTTCAGAATCCCAATGAAGTCTTTAAGTCGTTAACCTATAATGGTTTTAGGAAAAACCTAGGTTAAAGGAGAATCGACTCTAGTCGCAACTAGTATCACACATGAGGTGTGGTGATTAGGTTTTCTAGTTGCTAGAGTTCTCAATTATATACTTTTCAAATAAGGGTTTGATAGCTTTGAAACAAAGCAATCAATATTCACCGTTAGATGAAATCCTGATTTAAGATTCAAGCTAAGTTTGCTTAAAACCAAAACAATATCTCTCCACAGTTAGATGGTCTTAGCTTGTTACACACAAATGAAATATACCTTCATTTAGATATGGGTAACTGTACCTAAACGTGTATATTGAGTTGGCTCAACAATAGTTAACCGAAGTTAGCTATATGAACACTTTTGTATTAAACACATGCATCTAAAACTTCTAGATCAAATGATAATCAAATAAATCTAATTGTGTTACTCATAGAGTTGTCCAATTGTTTCTATTACAAGACACAATTGAAACAAAATCGGATTTGATTCAAGAGACTCAATTCATGAACATTCTATCTCCCTATTGACTGGTTTTGTGCATCATTTCTTTGAAACTATAAACAAGGTTTACAAAGATTGCATTCCTTAATTTATAAATGTATTTGTTCATGAGTATGAAATCATATTTAACCGATTTTAGAACTTAAACCAACTTAGTTTGCAAACGGGTATGCAAACTTAAGTTCCGGACTTTGGTCACGTCCGACAGTTCACAAACGGGTATGCATAATGTCGTTCCGGACCTAACTCAGGTGAAACCGTTCCCAAACGGGTATGCAAACTTGGTTCCCGGACTTTGACAGTTAAAACCATTCGCATATTGGTATGCAAACTTCATTCCCGGACCTGAATCATACCACAACAGTTTGCATACTTGTATGCATACTGTGCTATATCCAGACAATGGTTATTTGTTCTAAACTCCCATTTCAATCATTTAAACATCCTTAGAAGACGAAAATAGTTGTCTCACATAAACTATTAGCTTATAAGTAATTTTCACGTGATCGAATGACCAATACGAAACATTCCGAGTCTACATCAAATGACTGTCTCACACAAATCATGTAAGATGTTTCAAGGCAATTTTCACATGATCATCTTTTGACTCATTATTTAGTTTCCAACAAATAAATTTTTTTCAAAATAAATTCATCAAGAATAATGATGAATGTAGCTAAAGCACAAAGCTTTCCAACACATATTTCGAGAAAGATATAAGCGATTTAAACTCAGCTCGAAATATCAAATGTGTATAATGTAAAAGTCTATATATGTAAAACCCCATAATTTTATTAATATAATTTTCGTACCTAAAACCCATCCATACTATTTTATTCGATTTTTTTTTCTAAAATAATTCGTAAAGAATAAATACTTAGTTTTGAATATGTTTATAGTTGCCATAATGAAATAAAATAATAAAAATGATTTATTATTGTATAGAATGAGCCTAGTAATTTAACTAAATCTAAAGTTAATAGATAAAACCAATTAATAAGAACATGATTTTTGATTGTGGAGAATGTGCAATATGGTGTGTGTGTGTATATATTTTTGCTAAATTTTGTGCCCATATCAATATCCATTAATAAATTGCATGATTGTGGTGTATATAATTATTAGATGGGGTGTGAATAGCTCAAATTGAGATGTCTTACAAAGTAAGTAGCATATGGAATTGTGGGGATGTTATTTGATAGTGATCCTAATGTTTTTTCTTCCATGTACGTGTAGAGAAAAATAAACCCTACACCTAGCCGTCACTATCCTTTCTCTTTCCTCCTTCTTTTTTACTTTTTGCACAAAATCCAAAACCTAACCGTCACTTTCAATCATCTTTTTTTTTTTACTTTCCTTTACAAAACAACAAAAGAGAAAGAAAACAAAAATTAGTCATCATTTTCCTTTCTCTCTCTTATTCAAAAATAAAACTAAACCATTCCCATCACTTCAATATTTGTTCTCCTTTTCATGGTTTTATTTGTGTAAGAAGGCAAAAGTGAAAGTCTCTGATTAATTATTTTGACAAAGAAAGGATGTTGTACTTGCATCAAGTTTTGTGGAAACCTATTTGAGGTAGGGGGTTTCTACCTAATATCAAAACTAAAACCTATTTTAGCATTAAAATCACATTGATTTATTTATCTGATTTTATAATAATAATCATGATTTTTGTTTTAAATGTATTATGTTGGTTTTGTATGAATTGATTTGTTTATGAAATTTTATATGTTCATTACTAATTATTATTGGTTTATTTTAACATTTGATGTAGGTAGTTTTGTGTTTCTCTATTATTATAATAAGTATATTAATGCATGTTTATTGAGTTGTATTTTGTGAAAGTCACTTTGGTGCATTATACTAGTGAATAGAAATGAGTTTAGATTTGCGAAAGTCAGTTTAATGCATTAGTGAATGGGTTTTACTTCGATTAAGTTTTTGGGATTCTAAACATGGTTTGGTGCGTGTATGATTAAATGCACTGATTTGAAATGAGTTATAGGAAAATATGTATTTGTTGTCGGGAAACCGAGGTTACGTTCATCTCGAACCGGCATGCTTACATAGAAGTCAATTCCATGAAACATCCTACTTTAGATAACTAGCTCGAATCCTCTACTTACATCTTTATATTAGCATGATCGGATAATACTAGCATGAATATATGATCAATACGATAATCGACAATCACACACGACACAAAGATTACGTGGCTCACCTTTGTAGGCTACATCCACGGCCAAAACTACCCCGAGAATCTTTCATTATCATAACAAGTTATTACATCGACACACATCATATAATCAACTAGTTATATAACCCACCAGCGCTAAACCTTAGAAACAACAGACATATTACGAAGAGTTTACCTCTTCCTTTGTTCTTCTTCTTCTTCCATAAACCTTCACCGCCATGGTTGCTTCGACTTTAGACAAGAACATCATGAATTCTAGCATCTCCCATATGAACCCTAGAAACTCTAGATTTCTCCCACACCCGCTCTTTCTACAAGTCACTCATCTTACGTGATTTTTGCCCCATTACCAACCATTGTAGGACACAACGGTTGTGACCCAATCACTCTCATAAAGAGAGGATTCTATTAGAGAATTAACCAAGAGAATGGATTTCTACTCACAATATAATCCCTTTTATATAGTAGAAAAATCCTTGCTCCCCAAGTCTTAGAGAACTTCTAAGAGTAGTCTCACACCTTAATTAGGAAACCCTAAACTTGGAAATCACTCCTCCAAACCGTCATACAAGTTTCCTAATCCAAGTACACCTTGTAGACATTCCAAACCCGAAATATCCTTTTAGACACGGTTTTGACAACATTAGATCACTGTTTATGCTTCAAAAACTGTCACCTAAAGTCCAATTTCAGCCATATAGTTTTGTATACGGAACAAAACCCCAACAATCACCACCTTTGTGACGTGAACAAAACCACCATATTCACTCCACCAAAGCATGAATGTTTACCACCTTATACAAGTCCATCCTCGCGGACATCATCACTAGCACGAATCAAAATTGTCTTGTACTTTGAGTTTGAACCACCACCTAAGCCACATTCCTCCTTTGCACTTGCACCACCGGAATCGCTATTTGTCGATTTTCTAGCATTATCACAAACAACTTCTTCATATAATTTATACAAGTTTCCGCATGACTTGTATCAAACTACTTCGTCGCCATGATCACTCATCATTCCACCTTTTGTAGAATATTTCTTCTTCGACACATGTCTAACACTTGACATTGTTTGATCTGAGCCACCAAACAATTCCAGACGGACTTCACCAACTCCAAGAACCAACAATCTTGAGTCATCCTCCATGTAGACAAAACATGTTGCAACCTTCATATGTTGTGTATGAACGATTGTAACTTAGCACCACCATGATTCAAAACATTCTCCTGACAATATTTGCAGACGCCAGTTGAACCCACGAATGATCTTCTCTTGCAAAGAAAACACCTTCAACACGAATCATAGTCACATCAAGCAAAGTTGTCGAATCTTTCTTGATGTCGTCCTATTCTTTGTTCGGTCTTGATTTACTCTTCATCTTCATGATCTATATCATTTTTCTACGAACCAAGATTTTCTCTTCTTTGAAACCACTTGTTCAAATTACCAAATCACTGCCATCTTTATCCACGCTCACCGCACCACTTGTCGGGAAACCGCGGTTACATTCATCTCGAACCGGCATGCTTCCATAGAAGTCAATTCCATGAAACATCCTAGTTTAGATAACTAGCTCGATTCCTCCACTTACATCTTTAGATTAGCATGATCAGATAATACTAGCATGAATATATGATCAATACAATAATAGACAATCACACACGACACAAAGATTACGTGGTTCACCTTTGTAGGCTACATCCACGGCCAAAACCACCCCGAGAATCTTTCATTATCATAACAAGTTATTACATCGACACATATCATATAATCAACTAGTTATATAACCCACTAGCGCTAAACCTTAGAAACAACAAGACATATTACGAAGAGTTTACCTCTTCCTTTGTTCTTCTTCTTCCATAAACCTTCACCGCCATGGTTGCTTCAACTTTAGACAAGAACATCATGAATTCTAGCTTCTCCCATATGAACCCTAGTAACTCTAGATTTCTCGCACACCCGCTCTTTCTACAAGTCACTCATCTCACATGATTTTTGCCCCATCACCAACCATTGTAGGACACAATGGTTGTGACCCAATCACTCTCATAAAGAGAGGATTCTACTAGAGAATTAACCAAGAGAATGGATTTCTACTCACAATATAATCCCTCTTATATAGTAGACAAATCCTTGCTCCCCAAGTCTTAGAGAACTTCTAAGAGTAGTCTCACACCTTAATTAGGAAACCCTAAACTTGGAAATCACTCCTCCAAACCGTCATACAAGTTTCCTAATCCAAGTACACCTTGTAGACATTCCAAACCCGAAATAGCCTTTTAGCCACGGTTTTGACAGCATTAGATCACTGTTTCTGCTTCAAAAACTGTCACCTAAAGTCCAATTTCAGCCATATAGTTTTGTATACGGAACAAAACCCCAACATCTATCTGCTGCTGAAATGTCAGGCCTTTATGGCATCCCACCACTGGTGGCTACCCTGGGAAGACTGTTCGGGGAACAATAATGGTTTGTTTACCGGAATAACTCTGACAATTAGATTAAGAATCTAGAATTTTAGATTGAAGATTTTGAGTAAGAAAATATGTCAGGCCTTTATGGCATCCCACCACTGGTGTCTACCTTGGTAAGACTGTTCGGGGAACAATAATGGTTTGTTTACCGGAATAACTCTGACAATTAGATTAAGAATCTAGAATTTTAGATTGAAGATTTTGAGTAAGAAAATGTTGATTATTTGTGACTAAGAATAGCGTAAGTATTATTGCGAGTAAGAAAATGTTGATTATTTGTGGTTGAGAATGGCGTAAGTATTATTGCGAGTAAGAAAATGTTGATTATTTGTGGCTGAGAATAGCGTAAGTATTATTGCGAATTTTTATGCATGATTTTAACAATCGTATTTGCTGCATTTGTTTGATTTCGTTGCACTCTATTATTTTTTGAAACTTCCTACTGGGTCGTGGTTTGCTTACCCCTTTTACTCCCTTTCCACAGAGAATGAAGAAAGACTAGCCGTAAAAGAAATTATTTTGTAGCACGGGGATTTGGGTATTGCGTTTTAGATTCAATCGAGGTGTTGGTCTGTTTCGAATGTGTTCTTTCGATTTTATAATTAGTATTTTACAGTTATGTAATTTTAAAGTAATATTATATTTCACTTAATAAATTTTCATTTGAGTTGAGTTTTCTATTTTATTAAAATCTTTTAAAACGAAAAATCTGGTCCTACACGAGTGGCAGTCCGGGAATTTGGACTTGCCAGCTGGATCGGACCCGACCCACAAGGTCGAATCCGTGTCCGCTGGAAGTCCGAAAATCTGGGCTGTCACAGTTGGTGTCAGAGCACGGTTTCGATTTACCCGGATTGTGCGTATGGACTTACCAGCTTTGAAAATTTGTTTTACAAAAAAAAAAAAAATTGTACAATGATGTTATTTTAAGTATTCATTTTTTTTCCCAACTTTTAGTCGTTTTGTTTTCATATCGGTTTTATCTTGATTCGGCAGAGTTTCGTTTTTATTTTACATCCGCTTATTTTGGGATTGGGAAAAAATAAAAATAAATAAATACCTAACGAAGTATTAAAGTAAAAATTACTTGCATTTGTGGATTTTAAACTAAAATATTTAAGAAACTAAATTTTGAAAGGCAAAATAAAATAAACCTCGTTGGTTTTGAATTTCGGGACGAAATTTAAGGTGTTAATAGTGTAACACCCGGTATTTTTCTTGGTTTTGAATTTCTTGGTTATGAATTTCGGGACGAAATTCTTTTTAAGAGGTTAATAGTGTACCATGTCGGTATTTTTCTTGGTTTTGAATTTTGGGACGAAATTATTTTTAAGGAGTTAATAGTGTTACACCCTGTATATTTGGTTTTGAATTTCGGGACGAAATTATTTTTAAGAGGTTAATAGTGTAACAACCGGTATTTTGAGGAATTTCGGGATGAAATTCTTTTTAAGAGGTTAATAGTGTAAAACCCCATAATTTTATTAATATAATTTTCGTGCCTAAAACCCATCCATACTATTTTATTCGATTTTTTTTCTAAAATAATTCGTAAAGAATAAATACTTAGTTTTGAATCTGCTTATAGTTGCCAAAATGAAATAAAATAATAAAAATGATTTATTATTGTATAGAATGAGCCTAGTAATTTAACTAAATCTAAAGTTAATAGATAAAACCAATTAATAACCTGGAGAGATTTGGGTATACCCAGATTAATTGGGGTATACCCAATAAGACAAAATAAGGTCATTTTGAAGTAAATGAGTGTAAGATCAGAATATCGCGACATCAATACTTCGCGAGATTAATAAATGACGACATTGCGAGGGAGTCGCAGGGAAGTAAAATAAATGACGCAATGAATGACGACAGCCAGAACACGAGGAAGATATGAAAATATGGCGAAGTTTAAGAGTGTTGCGATATTGTATACTTGTACGCTTGCGATATTTCGCAAGCCATTCCCGAAAATAAAGGACAGCTTAGCTGTCATCCACTATGTACTACCCTATATAAAAGGTTGAGTAAGTCTGTTGAAGAGAGAGTTCTTTTTGAATTGTTAAGCAAGTCATTAGGAGAGAGAAAGTTTTAGAGTGATTGTAATTCTATAACTCATTTCTATTTCATATTGTAAAGATTCAAGTATTCAATCAATAGGAATCATAATCATTCATCTTAAAATGACCTAATTGTGTATATTCTAGTGAGGGGTGTAGTGTAGGATTTCCTGCAACTACATAATGGCGCTAGAAACAGGGGCTGAGTAGAGATCAACCTTGTGAATTGAAAGAATCAAGAGTAACAAGAAAGAAATTTCGTATAATTTTCAACAACTTACTGAAATTGAGAAATGGCTAGAAGAAGGAATGCATCAGAACAACCAACAACTGTTAGAAGAAGCAGGAGATTAGCTGTAGAAAGGAGAAATGAAGTAGGTGAACCATCAAGAATAAACGCAAGAGATAGAGAAGAATGCCAAATTCAACCAGCACCGAATAGAGTGATAGATTATGATAGGGTGAGTGTGCATACATGGAGATCAGATTCTATGGAAGAAAGAGAAGAAATGCAACAATTGATAAATAATGGACAAGAGGAGAGAAATCGAGAAGAGATGGGAGAAACAATTCATGGAAATGAAGAAATCGCAGCATTAGAAGCATTGAGGCAAACAATACATGAAGAAAGGCGATTAGAAGCGGAAGAACGTGCAAATTTAACAAGGCAAAACCATGAGTTAAGAATGGAAAATATGAGGTTGCAGAATAGAAGGTCGAGAAGTAATACAAAGGTCAAGATCAGGATCGGTTAGAGAAGATATGAGGAGAACATTACCTGTGGAAAATATTAATGAAGACAATCTAGAAAGAGAGCCAAATCCCGGTGAAGGATGTTGCGAAAGAAGAGAAGTGGTGTGTATTCCACGTCCTGAAATTTTACAGAATGGCCAAAATGACGGAAATCAAGAAAATAGGCAGCGTCAAGTGCAGAATAATCCAATTGGTGAAGAAAATCAGGAAGAAGGAAGAAGAATACTGCATGGGAGAGAAACACGGAGGAAACAAAAGGAGATTGAAGATAACATCGAAAAACATTATATTGAACAAGCGCGTCTAGCTTGCGAAAGGGAAAGATTAAGAGTAGAAATGGAAGAACGGGAATTGGAGGAAGCAATTCGGCAGAACAATCATGACAATCGAGAAAGAAAGCGCGAGCAAAATCGCAACAATGGAAATATCAATGAAGAATATGAAAGAATACAAAGGAGAACTGATAGACAACCAAGAAGAGAAAATGATAGATATAATAGTGTGCGAATTTGTGAACGAGATGAAGGAGAAAGTCGCGGAGAAAGAAGAGAAGAAAATGATGAACAAGAAAATCAAAGTAGACATGAACGCAGAAGGAGAGAGGCAGAACTAAAAAGACCAATAAATTCGAATCCTGATGTAAATGAACAAATCTTGAGAGAGTTGGCAGAGATGAGAGGAATGTTGAACAATAGAAGGGTAGGAGGAAGAAGACAATTGGATGAGGCCATCGAAGAGGCTGCGAAAACCCCCTTTACACTAGAGGTGCAGTTAGGAGGAATACCCCCAAAGTGCAATTTACCCGCATTAACCAGCATTTTTGATGGAACAACTTGTGGAATACAACACATCAAAGCGTATGTGAGATGTATGCTACAATGGGAAAATCATGATGCCATATTGTGCAAATATTTTACATCAAGTTTAATAGGAGAAGCACTGAAATGGTTTGAGGGTTTACCAAGAAACACAATCACGTCATTCAACCATTTACAAGCTATATTCTTAGGGGCATATATAAGTAACAACTCCTCGCAACCAGGAATTGAAGATGTATTTGGGCTGAAACAAAGAGTTGGCAAAAGTTTGAGACACTTAACTGTGAGATGGAAGACAATGTGTAGAGAAATGGCTGGACGAGTGGATGAAAGATATCTCATTCTATCATTCATAAACGCTATGTTCGCAACCAATTTGTTATATATTCAAATTTTTAGAGTCAAGAATACAATTACAATGACTGAGGTGCGAGAACTTCAGGAGGAATATATTGCTCTAGAGGAAAGGCAAAATGAGATGGAATCATACCCAGTTGCGAATACAAATTCAAATGCTGCGAATGCAAGCTTATTACCCAAATTGATAAACACAGTAGCGAGCACTTCGCAAGGGCAACAAGAAAGGATAATAGATGATGGATAGCCAAAGATAGTAGTTATGGGAAGCCGTGATCAGGAAGAATTTGAAAGGGAAAGGAACTACTACAACCGTGGCGGCAATAACAAAATTCAAAGACTTGATCATCCGCAAGAAACTTATGGAGGTCGAAGGCAGAATTATCATGGAGGGCAGCGAAGTCACAGAGTAGTATGGGAGGAAATCAAAATGCCACCACTAAATACTAGTGTGGAAAAAATATGGGAAGCTATACTCTTGATGGAAAACATACCGCACCATGGAACATGGGGAATGAGCCGCCACCCGGGTGATAGAAGTCACGAGTTCTGTTCTTACCACCGCTTTCATGGACACCTAACAAATGACTGCAGAAATATAAAAAGAATCATCCTCGGAATGATTGACCAAGGAAAGTTGAATCATTTTCTAAAAAGTGAAGAGAAGGTTCAACCGTTACCACCACCGCCAGAAATGCACAAGACAAACTCAGCAAAGGGGAAAGAAACATTCGTAATAGAAGTTGGAGCAAAAGCTAAAAATTTGTTTTGCAACTCCATTGTACATTCATACCGAACAATTGAATATTTTCATGATAATGTTCTCAGTAGGGTTTTTGCGAGGGATGCTGATAATAGAGAAGTTATGAACATCGCGAAGACATCGCAGTTAAAAGAATAGCAAATGCAGATTATTTCGTTCACTGCAGAAGAGATTCCTGAAGGCAGAGAGACACATGATAGCCCATTGGTCGTAAAATTGGAAATTAATCCAAAACCTGTAGATGGCGAAGATGATGAAGCGAGAAAATTCTGGGCAATCAGTAGAATCTTAATTGATACGGGAGCTCGAGAAATGACCTTTTTACCATACTTACAAGACTATGGGTGGGAAGGATGAAGATTTGATACCTTCGACATATAAAATATATGGTTTCAATGGCACAGCGAATAAGCCTAAAGGAGAAGTTCATATGAGAATACCATTGCAAGGATTATCAACTGAAGTTTTGTTCTGTGTAGTCGATGTGGAATCCCCTTATAATGCATTGATCGGACGGCCATGGTTGCATGAAATTCTGGGTGTAGCGTCGACTTATCATTAGTGTATAAAGTTTCCTCATCCTAGCGGTGTTGGATTTATAAAGGGAGACTGGATGGAAGGTCAAAAATGCTATGAGATTGATGTGGAGAGTTGTGAGGAAAGAGCTGCAAAAAGGAAGGGCTGGAAGCAAAATATAAAAGATGAACAAAGAAGAGAAAGGTTGATGGTGGATACCATAGATACAAGAGGTGAAGATACATTGCGAAACAAGTGCATGAAAACAGTTGAAAATTATGATGGAAAGGAACCATTAAGAGGTTTGAATGGTGCAGAGGCAGAGAGCAGCAGGAGCAAAAAGTGTAAGAAATGAATAATCATTATTATCAAAATTAATGACAAAGGCATATCAAGAGTAGGGGGAAGAAATAATAATTGAAGAAGAAATGCGCGAGAATCTCGCCATCAAGAATGTATGAAAATTTGATTGAATAATTGAAATGAGATTATAATAAACAAAGCAAGATTGTGCGAAAGCTTCGCAAACAAAATAACAAGAGAAAACCAAAAATGAATGATTGAATGAATTAACAAAAATGAAAGAGTGAGTGAATGGGACGAACCTTTATGGCGTACACCCTAGTTCGCGAATGATATTTCGCAAGAGGCAAATGTAAGACCTAAAGTGCGTCATATAAGGGGGTATCTCTTGACATTGCTCAGGGAAAAGGTTACACCGCCCCTGGAACCTGAGTCATGAAAATTTGGGGCCCATGAAAGCATATCCGGGAGAGATACCTTGGATTTCCAACTATATATATAAGGTTATACCCTGGTTGGACGCCCGAGGGTATTTTCCAAGGAGTCAGTGTATGCTCAAGGCGCCGAGGTACACGGTTGAGCCAAGAGTGCCAGGACATTTGAAGTGTCTCGGCCATTCTTGGCAAGTCTTGGCACATCCGTACTCGGCCCGAAGAAAACTCCACTTAGGGTGCAGTCTCGTAACCATAAGCCATATAGGTATAAGGGATAAGAGGCTGCGAAAACAACTGGTTGTTGTTAAGACCGGATGGGAGGAGCTAGTCTTGTATGGCCGATGTACGCCTCCTTGAAGGGGCAACCAGGGAGATGATAAGGGCGGCACCCTCCATTAGGGAGCTGAAAAGTGTCAAAAGACGGAAATGTCATGGGGATTTAAGTTCGCAAGAATTTTTAGGCCTGTCATATTGTCGCAACATAAACATCCTGCAGAGACAAAAATACTAAGAAACTGATAAGACAAGATCAATGGGTCGTTACATGAAAGTGTAATGACGTCCTGCGATTTTGTCGCAAGACGTCAATGTCATGGGACTTTATGTTCGCAAGAATATTTAGACCTGTCATATTGATGCAAAATGAGGGGTGGCAAAATAAGACCTTTAACTAGGAAGGCAAATAAGACCACACAAAAACAATGATAAGACAAGATCAATGGGTCATTACATGAAAGTGTAACGACGTCCTGCGATTTTGTCGCAATGATGAATTTCAACATAAATGATGATAAGATAACATAAGAAATTGAGTAAGCAAACAAGCTTGCGAATACGACTATATTTCTTCACTTATTTGTGGAGAATCAGCAACAACAATTGCAAAATTAAGAAGTATCATTACTTAAAGATTATCGACTTAATTTCTCTCATGTGAAAATAAATAACAGAGGCAAGTATGGGAATGATTAGAATAAAAACTTGTTATTTATTTTCATATGATAGATTTCTGATAAGAGATTACAAAATGGAAGGTTAGAAGGATAAATGTACAAGTATCACAAGAAGAGAAAGGAAAATGGAACAATCTAGCAACTTATTCTTCTTCATCGATTCTTTATCGATTCCTCTTCTTCGCTTACATCACTATCAGAGACATCTGAGAAAGGCATATTTTCAGGAATTTCATCGAGAAGACAAGGATATGAAGAAAGAGGAATGTTGTGGTCATTGCAAACTGTTTCAATAGTTTGATTGCGAAAACGAACAACATCATTATTGAAATTCGCCACAGTAGTTTGTAGTTGCTTCTTCAGCTTAGAATATTTGTCATTACGAAGAGAGAAGTCTTTTGCAAGTTGTGCTTTCTCAATTCAAGTTCCTTGATTCTAGTTTGAAACCTCTTCTCAGATTCTCGCGAACAAATGACAATGAGTTAGCGACTTAATAACAGGTTTCATAAAAAAGAGGCGGAAAAATAATGAAGAACAAGTAAACAACCTTCTCTCGTCGGAAATCATATCTTTAACCAAGGCAAGTATGCTCAAAGATGAAGACCGACGCTAACACCAAAGTTATTTCGGCGTTATCTAGAACCTTCGCAGCCCAAGCGAATTCATCATCATTATTTATGACAAGAAGTGAACGAATTTGATTTTCTCGCTCATTAAGTATGGCATTTTGGCTAAGGAATTCATCTCGTTCAATTTGGACTTCAAGAAGAGTTTTTTGGAATTTCGCTAATGCTGGAGCCCCTTGATTAGCAATGCGATCCTTATCATCTATAAGGCTGCTAATTTTCTTCCTTAGAATATTATTATTCTCCTGAGAGCTAAGATAAAAACGTTTAAATCGGTTGGCTAAACCTAAACTAGATCTATGTTCAATTTCTAAAAGATGAAATTTGGTTCAAGTTCATTTAATGAGAGAGAATTAATCTTGTTTGAAGAACTACTTAAAGATTCATTGAGATGAGCGAGAAGAGCATCATCATCCATAGGTTCAGGGAATGAATGGAGAAGGATGGCTTCGTCAGAAAGATTATAAATGTCTGCGAAAATGATAAGTCAGGCAAAGAAAAATAAATATCAAAGTAGAAATGGAGAAAAGAGGAGGGTGTTATACCATAAAGTTGCTGATTAGCACTTTGAAGTGTAGATATTTTGTCCTTCTGGGAAGAAGACTCAACTTCCAACTGTTGAATTTTTTTCATCCTTCTTGCGAGATGTCGCAACTTCAATTTCTAGTTCTTTGATCTTCTCTTTAAGTTGAAGATTTTTCTTTTCAAGATTGTTGCGTCTTTTCTCGAGGTCTGAGGCAACAACAAAGGAAGCTCTCCCAGACTATAAAGGAAAGTAAAGAAATTGTTAAGATAAGGTTTATAATCGAAATCACAGAGAAATAAAGAAATATGAACATACCAAAGCACCGAGTGCATTTAAGAAACTGGGAGTCATTGTTCGGGAAACTCCGCGAAAAGAATCATTATCCACTAGCAGGGGGGCATCGCAAATATTAGCGAGAGCTTCGCAAGTAGCAGATAAATGATCATCTCCCAATCCTTGCATAGAATCAGAGAAGACACTAGACAATTGCGCCATGGCAGATTCGACCGAATGATTCTCCTTTGCAAAAGAAGTATCAACCTCATTTTCATCTTCGTCAGAATTCTCGCTGGTTTGGGAACTAGAATGAGAAGAGGGATGGATTTTCCGTTTTTTAGAAGATGGAGCAGAAGATTTATCCTTGCGAAGAGTGATTTTATTCTTGCCTTTATCCTTCGCAGCTTCGGGAATGTCAATTTCTTCAACGCCAACCTTCGCACACGAATGAAGATAAGAAACAGAGGCAACAATATTGTTAAAAATAACAAAAGAAAGTATTTCTTACTTCATCCGTGATTGATCGGAGTATCGCCAGAGTACTCGCCTTTGGACGTCTTTTATAACTCTTTCTCAATTTGATAATCTGAAAATTTTGCAAGCCTAGTAAATACAAGAGGAAGGAAATATCGTAAAGCAAACCTGAAATAGGAAATATACCTCTTTTGCCTTCTCGGGCCACTTAAATTCCCAAGGACGATAGTCTGCGAGATTCGCAGGGAGTATATGAGAACCTGCAATATAAGGTCCGCTCAAAAATAGAGGAACAACACACCACTTCTCATCTTTGGAGTACCGAGGAACATTATTTTTGCCCGAGTGCCAGTCAATATCTTGCATAAGCAGCTTATCACTGGGAATATTATCTTTCCTCTTCAATCGAGCACCCTAGCGAGATTTATCATTTCTCATATTTATTACTTCATAATTTTCAAAAAAGTTTTCTACGGTATACTTCTCGCGACTATTTTTAAACTTGCGAATCTAGGATCTTTGACATCGTCAGGATATAAAGATCCCTTACCAGCGCCACGGTTGGCGAATTCAAGCATTAGACGAATGCAATCACCTCTTAATTGATAAATAGCTCGCGAGAATTTCTCATGAGCAAGAATTTCATAGAATAAAGGCATCTCGGGATTGTATAGAGGAATGGGGAGAGGAATGGGGAGGCCTGCGAGGATTTGACCTAGCGAGATTATGATTTTCTGATCATCACATGATGATCAGAAAACAACTTTGCAGAAAGTATAGGTGAAGACTTGATCAGGAATGGTTGATAGGATGAAGCCCTTCTCTTGTAAATTCTTTTGAGCTTCATTAAAAAGGGGTTTATATATACGACCAAGTGAAGCCATTTTTAGAGTATGGGAATGATTAGAGAATTGAAGATCAAGAGAAAGAAAGAAGGGAAGATTTACAGTAGCAGAAGCGCAGATTGCGGAGGAAGAGAGTTGAAGAAAAGTTGCAGAGGGAAAATAAAAGAGAAGAAGAGAAGGGTGAGAAAACTATATATAGAGAGAAGAATCCTCGAGAAAACAAATGCATTTAATGCGAGATGGGACATGAATGGTCAAGAATAAACGGTTGAAAGAGACGTGTCAAGAAAAGAGTGGAAGAAGAAACATCTGTAATAAATTCTGTGTAAAAATACGGGAGTGAAACAGATAAAGATGAGCAGTTGCGGCATTTCAAAATGTTGGTTCTCATGACATTCTCTCCTTCGCAGAGAAGACATGAGAAGAGGCATGATGTAAGATCATAATATCGCGACATCAATACTTCGCGAGATTAATAAATGACGACATTGCGAGGGAGTCGCAGGGAAGTAAAATAAATGACACAATGAATGACGACAGCCAGAACACGAGGAAGATATGAAAATATGGCGAAGTTTAAGAGTGTTGCGAGATTGTATACTTGTACGCTTGCGATATTTCGCAAGCCATTCCCGAAAATAAAGGACAGCTTAGTTGTCATCCACTATGTACTACCCTATATAAAGGGTTGAGTAAGTCTGTTGAAGAGAGAGTTCTTTTTGAATTGTTAAGCAAGTCATTAGGAGAGAGAAAGTTTTAGAGTGATTGTAATTCTATAACTCATTTCTATTTCATATTGTAAAGATTCAAGTATTCAATCAATAGGAATCATAATCATTCATCTTAAAATGACTTAATTGTGTATATTCTAGTGAGGGGTGTAGTGTAGGATTTCCTGCAACTACAATGAGGTCACCCCTTAACCATATATTTTCTAAATGGCTAATATACCCTTGTTTAATTAACACTAAAAATCTGATTAGGTTAATTAATTGAGTTTAGATTAAAACTTTTCAAATTATGAATTTGAGTAATGAAATTTTTGATTGAACTTTGGGAAGTTTTTTGATGAAAAAAATTTGTTTTGAAAACATCTTTTGGAACGGAAATGAAAGCACACTACCCAAACACTTCTATAGAGGGGATTGCAAAGTTGTTGTATGAAATAATACTCAAAATTAGATCAAAAATCAACACTTTCAGTTCTGAAAGTATGAAAAGTCGGCAAGGTCGACGGATGAAGATCATGCCGACTTTATTTTTTTAACACACAGGAGACGACAGAAAAAATTTATTAGTCGGCAAGGTCATCAAAAAAAAAAAAACCTGTCGGCTGTTGAGAAAAATATATTAGTCGGCAAGGTCTTCAAAAAATACCCTGCCGGTTGTTGAGAAAAATGTATTAGTCGGCAAGGTCTTCAAAAAATACCC
Organism: Papaver armeniacum; assembly: GCA_023531295.1. Taxonomy (NCBI): domain Eukaryota; kingdom Viridiplantae; phylum Streptophyta; class Magnoliopsida; order Ranunculales; family Papaveraceae; genus Papaver; species Papaver armeniacum. The sequence goes on from JAJJWW010000153.1 coordinate 103,948, forward strand.
TTCCAAAGCATTAAAAATACCTAATTTTGTTGAAAATACCTCACGGCAGTTGAGAAAAATGTATTAGTCGGCAAGGTCTTCAAAAAATACCCTGCCGGCTGTTGAAAAAATTTGTTAGTCGGCAAGATCTTCAAAAATACCCTGCCGGCTGTTGAAAAAAATTACAGTCTCCATGGATGTTATGAAAAGTCGGCAAGATATGCATGTTACGACCTTGCCGACCAAAAACACAGAAATCACAATTTTCGATTTTTAACCTAATATAACAATCAAATCACACAACACAATGATGGGTTTGAGTTTAAACATCACTTATAGTCTTCTTTTCGCCGGTAGAGTCAACAATTTTTTTGGAAAATCAAAGTTGAAGATTTTTATATGGCTTTGGTTGATGGAAGATGCAGATGAAGAAGAAGAAGAGAAGATTAAGAGTTGTTTAGTTTTTTAATTTTAGGGTTAATGAAATTAAGAAATGAGTTTATTTTTAAGATTTAATTAGTTTAAGGGTATTAAAGTAAAATCACCCTTTTATGAAAATGCCGACTAGGTCCCCTTAAAATTGGGTATACCCCAATCTCGCTAGGATTAACAAGAACATGATTTTTGATTGTGGAGAATGTGCAATATGGTGTGTGTGTGTGTGTATATTTTTGCTAAATTTTGTGCCAATAACAATATCCATTAATAAATTGCATGATTGTGGTGTATATAATTATTAGATGGGATGTGAATAGCTCAAATTGAGATGTCTTACAAAGTAAGTAGCATATGGAATTGTGGGGATGTTATTAAGTAGTGATCTTAATGTTTTTTCTTCCATGTACGTGTAGAGAAAAAATAAACCCTACACCCAGTCGTCACTATCCTTTCTCTTTCCTCCTTCTTTTTTACTTTTTGCACAAAATCCAAAACCTAGCCGTCACTTTCAATCATCTCTTTTTTTTTTTCTACTTTCCTTTACAAAACAACAAAAGAGAAAGAAAACAAAAATTAGCCATCATTTTCCTTTCTGTCTATTCAAAAATAAAACTAAACCCTTCCCATCACTTCAATATTTGTTCTCCTTTTCATGGTTTTATTTGTGTAAGAAGGCAAAAGTGAAAGTCTCTGATTTATTATTTTGACAAAGAAAGGATGTTGTACTTGCATCAAGTTTTGTGGAAAGCTATTTGAGGTAGGGGGTTTCTACCTAATATCAAAACTAAAACCTATTTTAGCATTAAAATCACATTAATTTATTTATCTGATTTTATTCTAATAATGATGATTTTTGTTTTAAATGTATTATGTTGGTTTTGTATGAATTGATTTATTTATGAAATTTTATATGTTCATTACTAATTATTATTGGTTTATTTTAACATTTGATGTAGGTAGTTTTGTGTTTCTCTATTATTATAATAAGTATATTAATGCATGTTTATTGAGTTGTATTTTGTGAAAGTCACTTTGGTGCATTATAGTAGTGAATAGAAATGAGTTTAGATTTGCGAAAGTCAATTTATTGCATTTGTGAATGGGTTTTACTTCGATTAAGTTTTTGGGATTCTAAACATGGTTTGGTGCGTGTATGATTAAATGCGCTGATTTGAAATGAGTTATAGGAAAATATGTATCTGTTATGGCATCCCACCACTGGTGGCTACCATGGGAAGACTGTTCGGGGAACAATAACGGTTTGTTTACCGGAATAACTCTGACAATTAGATTAAGAATCTAGAATTTTAGATTGAAGATTTTGAGTCAAAAAATATATCAGGCCTTTATGGCATCCCACCGCTACCCTGGGAAGACTGTTCGGGGAACAGTAATGGTTTGTTTACCGGAATAACTCTGACAATTAGATTAAGAATCTAGAATTTTAGATTGAAGATTTTGAGTAAGAAAATGTTGATTATTTTTGGCTGAGAATGGCGCAAGTATTATTGCAAGTAAGAAAATGTTGATTATTTGTGGCTGAGAATAGCGTAAGTATTATTGCGAATTTTTATGCATGATTTTAATTATCGTATTTGTTGCATTTGTTTGATTTCGTTTCACTCTATTATTTTTTGAAACTTCCTACTGGGTCGTGGTTTGCTCACCCCTTTTCCTCCCTTTCCACAGAGAATGAAGAAAGACTAGCCGTAAAAGAAATTATTTTGTAGCACGGGGATTTGGGTATTGCGTTTTAAATTCAGTCGAGGTGTTGGTCTGTTTCGATTGTTACTTTAGATTTTATAATTAGTATTTTACATTTTTGTAATTTTAAAAGTAATATTATATTTCACTTAATAAATTTTCATTTGAGTTGAGTTTTGTATTTTATTAAAATCTTTTAAAACAAAAAATCTGGTCCTACACGAGTGGCAGTCCGGGAAATTTGGACTTGCTAGCTAGATTGGACCCGACCCACAAGGTTAAATCCGTGTCCGCTGGAAGTCCGAAAATCCGGGCTGTCACAATATAGCTACACGACTTAGTCTCAATACGAGATATAATAGAATAGACTTCTGAGTGATAGATAAGTTTTAGTCTCCACATACCTTTTGTTGACGAAATTCCTCCAAGCTCTCCTCAGTAGATCTTCGTCTTCAATAGATGAACGTCGTGAAATCTAAAGCTTAACTACACATTCTATCCTAATCCGAGACATAGCTATAAGTAGACTAGAAATCAAGACTTATAGTTTTGATCATCTAAGCTTGACAAACATGCTTGAGATGGAAACGCTTGCGAGTTCGATCGAGCAGTGCTCTAACAACTTGTAAACAACCTATAAGAGTTAAGCACGAAGGTTTCACATTCCACTTTAGATAACCAATATTAAAACTCAAACTAAAAGTAATTTAGTTTTAGTATGTTCTCAAGTAAACAATTTCCCGAAGCAATTTTCCCTAATAGTTTAACAAATCGACTAAGAAACTTAATTCCCTTGTTAAACCGATTGTGTATGTACAACCGCTTATTTTGATAAGACCAAAATAAAGATCAGAATTAACTTTATTTCTCTCATCAGGCTCTAATTATTCAGACAATAACTTAGACCTTTCTCTTTAGACAAGACAAACACTAGGTTAGTTAACTAGTTTTTCTTGTCAAGGCATTCGATTAGACTTGAATAACCGAATCCTCCAATTTGATAAGTCTAACTAAGATTAGAATTAACTTAGTTTCTCTTATCCGGAATCAATTTGGACTAAACAGATGATCTCGTATTTTGTTAAGCCATAAACAATACATACAAACCAAAATAAATTGACTTGCATAATTATTTTCTTAACCGGAAGCAATTGAAACAAACATAAACGTTATAGCACCGCAATTGCACCGAATTTCGTTAAGAAAAAACACTTGATACCCAACAATAAAGAAGATACCAAACAATAAGCCAAATAAATTGACACAGTTTTTCTTAACCAGAAGCAACTTAATCACACACACATCCATACACAATATAATGGAACATATCAATTGTACCGAAATTTTGTTAAGAAAAAACAAAATATATGCAATATAAACAGGCTTTTCTTAAACAGGAAAACGATTAACTAACAAATTCGTTACCTCAAATTCATGACCTCTTCTCCCCGTAAAGATATATCATTAAGCACAAGTTCAAATAAGAACTCTCCCCCAGTATGTTGTCATCCTCTCTCAAGAACAAAATAACAACAACAAGAGCAACCTTTACCAGAGAAAGGTTGAATCGTTTTTAACTAATGCATGCCAATAGCAAAAGTTGAAAACCCGAAACACATATGTTATGCTAAACACAACTTATGTAAACATAAATTAATTCAACATATTGTGACTTTTCACATATGAGTTTCAATCGGAACACCTTATGATCCTTTGATAAAGCCTACCAACATGGGCTAGAACTTAATCCCGCTAAATCAAAAAGCCGCACAAACCATAAGGGTCACATCATATGAGATCAAATATTAAGGTTAATAAAAACCGAAATAAGACACGGAAAACACATAGCAAAAGTATAAGCATTCATTTACAGGCTATGTAATCGGTAACTATCACAAGAAAAATTATAAAATAATAATTTTATTCATAAATAATGATAGTTTTATTCAACTAGGACTTACACAAGTATTAACACATTGAGTAGCCTACTTTTAAATAAGAATTTAATCTTATTTTTCTTTGCATGCCTTTTCAAAGAGTTCCTTCAGAAAGTTCTCAGCTTCTGTTAAATTCCTTTTACAGTAGTTTAACCCTCTTTTATATTTTGCATAATCTTCAGGCCACCTATGATTAGCAATACGATGTTCATACCCAGAGATTCCCATCTTGGCGGCAGCAATATCATCTTTGAGTAAATCTCTTCTCCCAATGAGTTCCATTGTTCCTTCGAACAGGCTCGAAGCAATGATTTTTGAGAGAGTTGTCTTGATAGGAAAAGAACAATATTCGGAACGTAGTTCATATTTCTATTTCTCAAAATATGTGGAGCTTGACTCGAGAATTCTCTCAATCTTTTCCACACAAAAATCACAGACAACATCACTACATTCTCTTTCCTTCACTAAGAAAGAAATAATATGTAGTACTTTCGAACGAGGTATAAAACTGCAAGAGTTAATTACATCCGAAGTTTCTTTTTTAAGTCTTACTCACTCTCTACATAAGGAGAGAGATTGTACAATATCACAGGGTTATTTTGTGGAAGCTTGATATTGTATGAAGAAGCACATGACCAAAATTATTTATAAACATACCCTTTTCAAAAGGTTTAAGAAGGAAACCTTCAAATTTAGGAAGTGATATTATATACAAATAAGGAAAGTCTTCTTTTGATTACTTAAAAATCAAAGCTCATCTTATGTATGCAAACATTTTTTTTTAAACGCATAACAATAAGATTTGAGGAATCAGAGATTCCTGATTGACTTCCTTTTTCGTTTTCAATTTTGCAGCAGATTTTAGAAAGATACCTGTGTATCAATATCACTGGATGTTTTTAAATCCTCTGTGAGTCTAATAATTAGACGTTCATAGTCATCTTTATCTAAGATTACAACATGATTTTTTTTTCTTAGCATTACTTTAGATGACCCCTTTTTGGATTTCACTTCAAACTTGGGCATCCACTTGTAGGTAGATTTAGGATTAAGATATTTCATCTCTTGCAATATTGCACTTTTCCAAGCCGAAACATCATATCCCATATTTCTGTTGACAAAGGCATTACCCTTTTTTATCATTGTTCCTTTTAGGAACACTCCTTATAGGACAGGAATATGAACTATAAGAATAATTCTTTTGTCTTAAAATAGGACAATGGTGATCTGAGTTCTTGACAGAGGTAAATTTTACTCAATTATTTTAAAACAAAAGATAGAGCATCCTGCATCTTTTGAATTTTACAACTCCTTTGCATATGACCTTTATTTCCACAATAGTAACAGTGCTTATTAAAATGAGTGTAGGTTTTAGGATTACCTTTGTGAGAAGTTCTGGCCTTATACCGATCTTTAATCGGAGACTTAGTATAATTACTTCCAGAAATGTTTTCTTCTAAAATCTCACTCGAGCTCTTTGGTGGATCAAGAGCATCAGTTGGTTTAGGTAAATCCTATGGTGTGGAAGAACTTGTAGCCTTTACAAATTTTATTTCCTTGTTGATTGATGGAGTATCGATTCCCTGATATCCCAAGCCACGCATATCACCATGACTTCTTCATGTTTCCAACAAAGAAGATAAATTGATTGTGCTATCATTGAGCCTTTTTAATTTTGCAACTTCCTCTTCCAAGAACCTAACTTTGTCAAGAGCATTGACAAGGTCGACCTCAAGAAGGTTTTCTTTGGAAGAAACAGACTCATCTTTTTCTCCACACATTAAATGTTGAGAATTAATCCTTGCTTCAGTTTCAACAAGTTTCTTATTCAACATATAATATTTTTTGTATAGATTCTCATAATCAAGAGTTTTTGAGTTCAGGCTTTATCTGCAGTCCTTCAGAAGATATCGAGCATTATGATATCCAGAATAAAATCCAGAGAAATTTTTTCTCAGTTTCCTATTTTATCTGCAGAGAGGAGCAAGAAGTCCAACTACATCTGAGGTGGATAGCCTTTTTGTAGAAACATCACCTAATAGTGAAGAGAATACAAAGATATCTTCTTCTACATCTTGATCAATTTGTGAATCACCATCTTCGAAAATTTCATCAAGTTGTTTTTCAAGGCAAGTTTTCCAGTCATCAGAATCTTCATTATACTGATCACTTTGTTCAGTAGATTCGCAGAGAATGACTTTATTAGGTGTTGATTCTTCATCTTGTTTTTTGTTAACTGAATCATTTACAGGTTCAACTGTAACCATTTTGATTCAAATATTATAGGTTGGATCGACCAAACACAGATTGTTAGATCTTTTCACGTTTGCCCGCTCTAATACCAATTGAAAAGACGAGGGTACCCAAATACACCACAATCTTTTTGTTCCGACCTATAAGTCCTCTTACCAAGTGTGATCGTCTATGGACAAAGTCGAGACAATAAAAAAATCTTCGGTATTCACGCTTTGTGTGATCGTCTATGGATACAAGATCGAGACAATACGACAACAAGATAACTTGTGTAATTGACTATGGATACAAGATCGAGACGATACGACAATCAAAGTGTGCTACTTGATAATAGGTTCGGTAATAACCAAACTATATAGGATCATTATCAAGTATAACAAAGTTAACATATGTGTATTTTATTTTATTATAATAAACAATTATAATGCGTAAATCAAAGTAAAAGACACAACAAGATTTTGTTAACGAGGAAACCACAAATGCAGAAAAACCCCGGGACCTAGTCCAGTTTTGAAGACTCTCAGAATTAAGCCGCTATACAAAATCTAAACCAACTTCGTACAGTTGAGACCAAGCAGACTACCCCTAGCTACTTAGTTCCCTCAGTATCCTTGCGCCTTCGACTTCTAAAGTCACGTAGGTGAATAGCAAGTCCTTTGGATCGTATTCCAAACAGCAACAGAAGAATCTGTTTGGTAACCACTCTAATCAATCTTTGCTACAAGATATAGATGAGTCGTTGACAAATGATCTTTTGTTTAATCTAATAAACTCCTTTGTCTGGTTAGGTCAATCTAACTTTAACTACCGAAATAGTTAAGTATAGATTCACACTCAATCAAAACAAATATCAAAGAAATATATTGACAATTTCAATCTCGCGCAACTAATCAATCAAATAAATTCGATTCTAGTTAGATCCCAGCCGATCAAGGTTTGTGCACACAATTCACAAGATACGAAAACCAATAAGAAATCTTTTTCGTCTTCAAATCTTCTATAATCTTCAATAACCTGCACAACACCACTTGAATCTCTTATGATCAATCACACACAGAACGGAGTCTGTTAACAATGGATTATCACAAGATGTCTTTAGATCTACAAACAATTCTAAAGATCCCGTCGATACTTCGATTTAGTTTGAGTGAATCTTATATCAGAATAGAAAATTCTCAAGAATAAACAAACTGGGTGCAATGAAAGTTTCAACAACCGTTAGTCAATCAAATCAATCGAAAACTAATAACACTACAATTATCTAGTTTCCCACCAACGGTTCTCGTAGAGCTTCTTGATCCCACAAAAATCTTTAAACGAGCGGTCGTAAGAGATTTCACCTAATTAGGATCCTTTCCTCTCCGAATACACAGCTCCACCAAAAACAACAAGAAATGAAGTTTGCCTGGATTTTAGGATAGTTTGCTAAAGACGCAAAATTAGGTATTTATATACCAAGGATGTTTGGACACCAAGGAATTTCCAAAACCAAAAGTATTCTCAAGATATGCAATGAATGGCAAAATTCGGTTTTCGTAATTCCAATAAATACTTGTCAAACATTTCCGAAATCTCTCAATAGAAAATATCCATTTAATTGCTGGTAATTAAAGCATATAAAACCAAAAACCTTGATTAAAGGATTCTCAATTTATTTCGGCACGGGATCACCTTGAGTACTAAGGAATATCTTTGAACAATAAATGATAAGAGTTACTATTCGTGTTCAAAGTATGTTGACATCTTTTCACTGCAAATCCTTATTTCATATTTACATGGATTTGCATTCTTGAAATCGGTTATACCATACTTCCAAACAAGTTTAGAATTGGTTCACCTGTTTTCCAAGACTACTATGTGATTGATCAAATACCAAATCACATACATGGGTTCAATCGTATCTACCAATCACTAGGATCGGTTATATATAATTATGGAAATACTTGTGATCGGTTACACCAGTCACTAAGATCGATTACACCAATTACAAGGATTGGTTCCATATACACATGATATTACTTGTGATCGGTCACACCAGTTACCAGGACCGGTCACACCAATTACAAGGATCGATTACACATACTCATGAGCAGTCACACAAATTACTAGGATCGGTCACATCAATTACAAGGATCGATCATACCATCACATGGTAATTACTTAGGATCGGTTACACCAATTAATAAAAACCAGTCGTACTAAATCATATGTCAGGCATTGTGATTAGTTATACCAAGATACATAACATAAGTTAAGATCGGTTCTACCATCTCACACATATTGGTCATCCAAAGATTTGCAATGAATAGCCGGACCAATAAGCCTAGTTCCCTTTCGATTCATAAAACAAGTTCATGAATGTACTTCCTTTAAACAAATGTAAAACATTGTTTCCTATGATGAAATCTTCACCATAACCCCTTTACATAATCATGACAATATATACAAGATTATGTCGATGTCATATCTACGAAGTTCAAAAGATAAGCGTTATACTTCGTAGTCTAATTCCCTAATACTATGATCATACTTTTATGATCATATCACATCACTAGAGTATTATACAATATTTACAGTATATACAGCTTCGCAGTTATGTTTTCAATATAGCACGACTTAAAAGATACGTTAGGAATGAAACAGTTCAAGTCAATATTACTAACCTCTAGTGGACGGATGATGTCGTCGTTGTAGTTCGCTACTTCTTCACATTCTTCTTCGGAATAATACTTGTATGTCTCAACATTCCTAGAATTTCTAGTCTAACCTAAACGCAGTTGACTCTAGTATTTAATCAAGCGACTCTAGATGAGTTTTGATACTAAAATATGACAACCAAACTTGAAATACCAATGCTTGGTGAGTTCAACCGAGCTATGCGATAACAATTATATATAATGTTCATGACTAAGAGTTGGAAGAAGATTAAGAAGCCACGTGCTTACTCAAAAATGAATCTACTAGGGTTATTATTCATGTGAACTGATGAGTTCGCGGACCATACATAGAATATAATGCATGATAAACTTAATGAACTTACGATATATCATTGTGAATGCATGATTTTTTCAGCACGAGTGAATTCACTCAAGTGGTATAAAAGACATTATCACAAATTATTGTAACAGAGCAGGGCTCAACAACATAAGTTCTTATTGGAGTCTCTCTTAGGAAGGAAGAATCAAGCATTAACAAAGAAACTCTTATTCAATTTTTAAGATATCTATCAGAATTGTAATTACAGTTCTGATGTTTCCATGCAATCCTCAAAGCTCTCAAGATACTTTTGAGGATGCACTTGTCAAATACTAAGTAGTGACAGGGTAAAAAAATAACTCACCATTTGTATCTACAATAGATACATTGATATTGTTTATCTTATTATAAGAGTAACCCTTACGTTTTGCACTCCTTCTTGTAGTGCACTCTTTAGGAAGAGTTTTAATCCGTTCATTTTCTTCTAAGAAGGACTTGAATAGTCTTTACTGTCTTTTGGGCCTGTTAAAATCACATGACTGTTTGTCAGTTATTCCGAAATAATAAAGTCAAGGTACTCGTGAAATCCGTTTTACAAAGAAGAAGTTATCAGAACGTCGATCTCAATTTTGGAATTCCCAAGAAAACTTTGTTTATCAGTAGTTACTGGATATTTTACCATGAAAGTTTCTTGAATTACAAAATATTCGAGGAGAATCTTGAATTTTTTTATCACAAGTTTTTGTCTAATGACGCGCCTAGGATTGATTGGATATGTTGACAAACTTTTTACCTCCTTAATTGCAAAAGAAAACAACTTTTGAAGACTACTAATTTGTTTCTTCATATGAAAACAATACAATATGAGATGACCCTTTTTTTTACCGCAATGAGAACAAAAGTTCAAGGTATCAAATGATATACTTAAATCAGAATCTCCCTTAGAAGTTATTTTACGATGCGAGACGTTTCTCATCTTGAACATGCGTAACTTTCTCAACATCAGGTGTTGTTCTTGAATCAAGAAAGATGTCAGGTGTTGGAGAAGAATTATACTTCAAAGCAGTATTTTCCTTCCTTAAGGATCTACACTGCTCCTGAGATATTAGAAGATTGGACTCAGTGTTATCTTTTAGTAAGCGAAGCTTATCCATCTCTGAGGTATGATACTCAACAATACGTTTTTCTCGACCAGTATCTTTTCTGACTGTATCCTCAAGAATATCAAACTTTGTTTTCTACGTTTTAGTTCTTGAATGAGTTTATTGATATTGTCAGAAGCAGATTCAACAGACTCACATAGCTCACGTTCTCTGTGAAGATATTGATTGAGTTAATCATCATACTGAGCATAATTATCTTGAAGGTCTCTTATATTGGAGGCTTGATATTCTATGATCTTAGTAGAGTCATCGCAGCTTTCGGTAAGAACCTTCTATGATTTAAATTTCGTATCATTAAGAGCTTCAGGAACTTTATCTTAAGGAACTGAAGATATATCTTTACCTCTGGATATATCGGAAAAGATCAACTATGGAGTAATCCTTTGAGGCAATTCCCAAGCGCTTGGCATAAACTAAACCATTTGGAGCCATTATGTCGTACATGGACACATGTGTTAGAACGTTTTCAAACACAGACTTGTTAGGTCTAATGGTGTTTGCATACTTTGATACCAATCGAAAACGGGGGGGTACCAAGTACACCACCATTTTTTTTTCCGTTCTGCAACCTGTATGGACAAAACCTAATACTATTACAAGAAAACCAACTTAACGATCCTTGAAAATATGTATATAAAGTTTACATCTCTAAATCTTCTCAATCAATATGTATTAGACAATGATTCCGTAAACCCGATTGTCAAAAAGAGTACTTTGACGATCTCCAAAATCATTCTAGTCGTATCCAAATAATCCAATCGGAATTCTACCAAGTAATTAAACTTGTTATCTATATTTTAAGATACAAATTGTATAAAAAACAGGTCTCGTAATCGACTACAATTAGATGGACGTATCTACTACGATTGAATACGTACAACTTGCATAAATCAAATTTTAAAGATAAACAATGTAATTCGAAAAAGGAAAATCAAAACCCTGGACCTCGTACAAATTTGAATACCAAATTGTATTAAGCAGCTACAGATACTAGCCTACTATCAGACATCAGACTAGAATGTAGTTGAAACCGAATCCACCCTCCAATCAATTGAGTTATATTTGCGCTCCTTACGTCTCTTGAACCTCGCAAGAATTTATGCAATTGATTCCCTTAGATGACGTCCTTTACAGCCTAAGAGTTGCTTCAACCTCAGTGAAGACTTTTGATACCAATCTTCCTCTAACAGATAAGCCTATTTAATTTTTCCTTTAGATCAAAACTTAAGGCTTGGAATTCTGTTTGCAATAGACAAAGCTAGAAAAAGTCACAAACCGAAACACTTATACTCACTTAGATGAGAAACCTAGATTTTTTACCACCTCTGAAGAACAATCTTTAAAAGATCATTTAAGATCAGTTTTCAAATATCTACCTTGAGGAATCACAAAGTCTGAGACGAGGAGAACTTTGCGATTTCTATCTATTTTTACAATTATACCCTTATGGATAATAGTTAGTAAAATTTAGAAATGATTTACCTCGCAAACTATACCACAGATATTACTAAACTTTATACCATTAAAAAGCGCTTTAAAACACCTACATGGCGAATATAAACATGGCCACCAAATCATACATATTTCTTACACTAACAATAATCAATTAAAATGGTAGTTTTAGAAATATCCCCTTGTTTAATCATATAGGTCATCTATTAGTGGGGAATTTTTTAAAAATGAGTAGGTCATCTACTTAGGAACGGAGGGAGTAGTTGAAATTTTCTCAGTTTTTGATATGACTTGATATATGACCTTATTAACATATTGTAGAAATTTCGTAAGTTTCTGAAATATATGGATACCCAATTTCTAATTATTATGTTGACTATGTCTATAAATTTACAACACATAAAAACTTTAATGAATGTCTTGTATATCATAAATCAACCGTTAGAATATCCTGAATTTTTTATGTGTTTCACTATATGTGTAAGTGAGTTCCCTGTAAAAATTTCATAAGGATCAGATAAGTGGAACCCTAGAAATCAACAAGAATAGTTATATAGTGCAATTTTAATGCTTATAATTGTTTTGTTGTATCCATTATTTGGTATGTGTTGTATGGTTAGCTATATCAAGTTCGATGTTTGTTGGTCGCCAAGATCAGGGCTACATCTGTACTAAAAATATATGTGAGTTACGGTGGGTAGTGGGTTGTTTGTTGGTTGACGAGATCATGGATACATATATTATAGATAGATGTGAGTGTCGGTGGGCGATGGATTGGTTTTGTTGTTTGTCGAGATCAGGGCCACAACTATAGCATGTGTGTCATGGTGGGTTGTGTTATGATTATGTTACTTTTTTCGAGATCAGGGCCGTCACTATGTATTGTAGATAGCTTGTGCGTTGTGGTGGGCAGTGGTGATATGTATGTTTAGCTTGTTATTCGCCGAAATCAGGGACACAACCATACAAAAAATAGCTCGTGCGTCATGGTGGAAAATTGTTATGTATTTTGTTGTCTCATGTGTATGTAGTTTTAAAGAGTTTACGTTGCAAAGAAAGGTTCTGATTTACAGAAGGTGATCTTTGAAAGGCTACAAATTAGTGAAATTTATTTGTGTATATGATGTTGTTTAAATTCTAGTGTAATTATTCTTACATGATATTTTAATGACGTTATATTCAACGGTTGGAATGATGGATTAATAGTGAACTTGCGATTTCTAAGGCTCTGAACTTGTGTTAATTTTCTGTTTCAGTTAGCAGAGTAAGTAAGTGATAGTCGTGGATTTATCTCGAGTTTCCGCTGCAGTATCTGGGAAGAAGTGGAACCTCTTCCTTAATGCAGTTTCCTTTTGAATTTGTTTTCCCTTGTTTTCAACAAGGTCATCACATTGTTAAGTATTAATTTATTTTTATTATCGAAACTCCGCTAAAACAAAATTCTTTCATTAGTGGGACATGATAGTCTGTTTCATAACTCGTTATTGTGATAAAGCATTTTCTTTTATACTAAATTCTGGAACAAATATTTTTTTCGAGCTAATGTGGGCAATGTGGGTTTCGCGTTTATGTAGACAAACCCTTGATTTGCTGATAATAGGGGTGGCCAGACTGTAGTTATTGATTTGGGGTTATCATAACAACTCTCTGATTACTTGTACTTTGGTGCCATAGTACCATGAAAAATAGAAAATATATTTAATATTTTTATTATATAACTAAAACTGCTTGCTTAATTAAAGTTATGGTGAATTTTTTGCACCGTATATGAATTTTTTTTTATATATGGAGGACCCCTAAATTTATTCACTAGATTACCTCATTCAAATTGAGGTTTGGATTGTTACATAACAAAAGTGGTAGATAGATATACCCTCCTGTTTCATCATTATATATTGCACACTGATATAACCAATATGTAATGTGAATTCTTTCATCTACATGAAACCAAATAAAATGGAAAATACTAATATGAATAATGGTATTTTGATTAAACTTCAAACATTTAGAGGCTTCTTCTTCGATAAGATAAAATCCGTTGTAGAAGTAGGTTTCGCTAACCATTGTAATCACGAACTTTTTCGATAGCCATTGATCTTACTTATATAAATCTTGATCATTGTCACGTCAGAATTGGCAGTCTTCAAAGATATGCTTGAACCTCTCATCGGACTTCAATACAAGTTGCCAGAGCCTATAATAAAACGCACTGATGGCGATTAGAATTGGAATTATTACAAGGTATGAAATAGCCATTGCATACAGAAGAACAGTAACTAAAAAAAAAAGTAAATTATTAAACCTACATCACAAAGTAATTTTTATTGAAATCAAGAAAGTTGACTATACAATTACAAACCTAAGTTTACTTGGAAAATCTGATATATCAGATTTTGAAAAGACGAGGGTACCCGAATATACCTCAATCTAAAACTTTTCCACGTATAAGTCCTTTCTCCGAAAGTGATTGTCTATGGATTGAGTCGAGACAATACAACTAATCGGTTCACACTTCGTTTGATCGTCTATGGATACGAGATCGAGACAATACGATAACAAGATAACTTGTGTGATTGACTATGGATACAAGATCGAGACAATACAACAACGAAGTATGTTTACTTGTGTTGATGGTGGTTTTTATCCTAGGGTTAAAATCGTAAAACCGTACATCTGACATGACGTCACTATGACCACTAGCACATTTATTGAATCAATCAGCATGCCTATGTAAGAATTACCAGGGTACCTTTTTTTTATATACATGTGTCATGTTCCACGGCATAACCCTTAGTATTAACCGACATCATCTTCGTATATACCAAACCCTAATTCTCTCTGTAGGAGCAGAATATCGCAGCAAGGACATACTTGCGAAATCCTCACCAATGACACTTTGCGAGTGTCGCAGACTGATGATGCAATAGATAGTGGTGATAGAAACATGAAGAAAGTGTGAAGATCTTGCGAAAACTAGAGTGTCTGCGAGACTTAACATTTATACTCCTGCGAAATGTCGCAAGATAAATCCGAAATTAAGGGAAATATTAGTTGTACATGAGCTGTCATCCACTATGTAAACACTATATAAAGAAGAGAGCAGGAGAGATAAAAGGGGAAGAATTTGGGGAAGAGAGAGAGAGATATTTTGGAGAGAGATATTTTTAAAAAGAGATTTATTTTTCTTTATCATCTTCTTCCCCTAAAAATTAGATCTAGAGCTCTACAAAATATCCATTAATGGAGATTGTAAATGTAATACTAATGTAACCTCAACAATCATAGTGAAGAACCGTGGATGTAGATCACATTGATCGAACCACGTAAAAAATCCTTGTGTCCATTTTATAATTTTAGCATTTTAATCTTTATTTTGATTATGAAATAGATTTAGATCTATGAAATATTATGAGGGGTGTAGTGTGGGATTTCCTGCAACTACATATGCGCTAGAAACAGGGACAGAGTAATGGATTTTATCCTTCCTGTAATGTGTTGGTTCAAGAAATTCTCATGAAGATTAATTACTGTTCATATTTTTCTAGATCTACAAAGTTTAGGTTCAAAAATGGAAATTTCATGGGAGAAATCACACTTTCAGGGAGTAAACATCATCAACAATTCAAAGACATGAAAAGAAGAAGATAAAAAATTAGTTTCTGTGGTGAAATTCACGGAAGAAAATCAAGGTTTCAATGGAAGATTTCCATGTTCAGGAGAAAAAGCAAGAGGAAAATTGTTGAAGGAAATAAAGGAAGAACGAAGATAAGGATAAGAACAAAATGCTGTGATTTTTATCACAAACATAAGCTCGCACAGATGGTTTGAGTTGGAGCGAATAAGCAAGAGGTCACGGGTTCGAATTCGCAGAGACACATTTTTTTTTTTTCAGTGGCGAATAAGAGAATAAAGAAAAAAGTTGTGGGTTAATTTCGCAAAGAGGTTCTTGAACAGTTGGTTCAGCGAGCAATATGTGAGTTTGAGGTCGCAAGTTCGAATTCATTTGCGAGCATAATTTGCGAAATTAATGAGTTCATGGTCGCGTGTTCAAATCCCAACAAATGTATATTTTTCGCATGGATATTTCGCAAGGGTATTTCACACAGAAGAAAGTAAGTTATTATTTCGCAGAGATAGTTCGCAAAACGAAGCTTGACAAAGTTGGTCGAGGTAAAGACAATGAGATTGAGGTCGCAGGTTCAATTCCCACCTCTCGCAAATTTTCGCATATTTTTTGAACTTTCAAATGAGAAGAAATGGAATAAGGTTATGAAATTATGTGTTTCTTTCGCAAACAACAAGTAGCGCAGATGGTCAGGGATTAGGAGTATGGGTTAGAGTTCGCATGATCAATTCTCGCAAAGCTCAATATTTTTCACACTTTTTGGAACTACTGAAAAGAAAGGAAGAATAATAGAGTGGCAATATGTGTTTCTTTCGCAAGCTGAAGCTAGCTCAGATGGTCAGCAGTAAAGGGAAGGAGTTTGATGTCTAGGGTTCGAATCTCCCCATTCGCAAAGAGTTTTTGCACTTCGCAAATGTTTACCTTGCGAACGTTCGCAGCACGAACACTTCGCAGATGTTCGTTTGCTTCACGCAAATGTTTACTTCGCACAGTCTTTGATAATTTCGTAAGGATATTTCGCAAGAAGAAAGTAGGTGGTTATTTCGCAGACACACTTCGCAGAGGCAGGGCTAGCACAGTTGGTCAGGAAGCATGAATGCAAGCAGAAGGTCGCAGGATCAATTCTTGCTTCTCGCACATTTATTTTTGTTATGCAAAATTTCGCACGGACTTTTCCTATTTCGCAAAGGAGAAAGTTGATGATTATCTCGCAAATAAATTCCCAAGAGAGGGTTAGAACAGTTGGTATGGTGCGAGAATATGCATGAGGCAGGTCAAGGGTTCAAATCTCATTTCTCACACTTCTTTTTGCTGCGAGATAATTATATTTTGTGCGATGTTTATACATTTCGAGGATGCTAGCCTCGCAAGCAAATCATATACTTCGCAAGAGACAACAACACTGAACAAACCACAAAAGCTAAGTACCATTTTCCTTGAACATTTAACTTCTACAGAAAATAAAAGATTTTTGATTTGATTACAAAAAAAGCGATTCAATCGCAAGATTACAAATATTACTAAGATTTCAAGATTATAAAGACTTCAAAATTACAAAGATTTCTAGATTTCAAAAAAAAAAAAAAAAAAAAAAAAAAAATTATTTCAAAATTACAAAGATTTCAAGATTTCAAAGATTCGAGAAAAATCTCGCAGATTAATTTATATATTTCTCTTGAATATTTACTTTACTTCAAATGATATGATATTATGAGAATAAATGAAAGAAAATGACAGAAATGAAGGAATGAATGAAAGGATGAATGAAAGAATGAAGACATGCGATAATTTCGCAGAGATAATGGAAATGCGATAATTTCGCAAAGATAATGAGAAGAGATAATCAAAAATGAATGATTGAGACAAAAATGAATGAGTGAGTGAATGGGACGAACCTTTATGGCGTACACCCTAGTTCGCGAATGATATTTCGTAAGAGGCAAATGTAAGACCTAAAGTGCGTCATATAAGGGGGTATCTCTTGACATGGCTCAGCGAAAAGGTTACACCGCTCCTGGAACCTGAGTCATGGAGATTTGGGGCCCATGAAAGCCTATCCAAGGGAGAGATACCTTGGATTTCCAACTATATATATAAGGTTATACCCTGGTTGGACGCCCGAGGGTCTCTTCCAAGGAGTCAGTGTATGCTCAAGGCGTCGGGGTACACGGTTGAGCCAAGAGTGCCTGGGGCATTTGAAGTGTCTCGGCCATTCTTGGCAAGTCTTGGTATATCTTTGCACTCGGCCCGAAGAAAACTCCACTTAGGGTGCAGTCTCGTAACCATAAGCCATATAGGTATAAGGGATAAGAGGCTGCGAAAACAACTGGTTGTTGTTAGGACCGGATGGGAGGAGCTAGTCTTGTATGGCCCATGTACGCCTCCTTGAAGGGGAAACCAGGGAGAAGATAAGGGCTGCACCCTCCATTAGGGAGCTGATAAGTGTCAAAAGACGCAAATGTCATGAGGCTTTATTTTCGCAAGGAAATTTAGGCTTGTCATATTTGTGCGATGATCCTGTAGAGGCAATAATACTAACGCAAGGATAAGACGAGATCAATGGGTTTTTGCATGAAAATGTAAAGACGTCCTGCGATTTCGTCGCAAAGACGGCAATGTCATGGGATTTTACATTCGCAAGAGTATTTAAGCCTGTCATATTGTCGCAAATAAAAATATCTGCAGAGGCAAAAATACTTAAGAAATGATAAGACAAGGTCAATGGGTCATTACATGAAAATGTAAAGACATCCTGCGATCTTGTCGCAACGAGGGGTGGCAAAATAAGACCTTTAACTAGGAAGGCAAAATAAGACCACACAAGATAAATGATAAGGCAAGATCAATGGGTCATTACATGAAAATGTAAAGACGTCCTGCGATCTTGTCGCAAGGACAAGATTCAACATAAACAATTTGGATGTAGGTAATACAGTTCTTTTATCGCAAAAATGATTACATGATAAGCTTGCGATCTTGAGAAAATGATTAAATGATAAACTTGCGAACATATACATGATAATGAGGCCGAGGCAATGCAAACGCCGCACAATTGATATTCTGATCATATTATTATGCGATACTAATAGTGCAGGAATAAGAAAAGATGAAGCACAAGTAAGAACTTGCGAGGAACAATAAATATGCAAAGAGGAATGCATATACTAGAGACAAAATCAGAGAAATAAAGAATGGAAGCAATTTAAAGCTACATCAAGTTTAGAACGGCAAAATAAGCTAAGTAACACAAACATTAGCTATACATTGCAGTAGATAAGCATTCTCATCATACAAGCATCATACTCGCATCATGAAAGCATTGCATAAGCATTTCATGGCATAAATATCGCATACACATTTCATAACATAATCATTACATAAGCATTATATTCGAACAAGTATTTTACATAATTTCGCAGAATTATTAAGAATTTCGCAGAATGTGATTATTTCACAAGATAAGATAATCAGCCTGAAGAGATTATACTATCGCATGAGCACAAAACAAGACACAGATGCAAAAACAGTTCGCTCAATCAACACTTTCTCAAGGATTCTACCCTCATCGATAAAGAACAGAGGCAACTATGGATAACCAAGAAAACATTTTATGTTCTTCATCTTCTCGGCAAGAATCATTTCCAAAGTGGATGTTCACTAATGAACAACATGAATCCTCATCAAAAATGGAGTAATAATTTCGCATGAATAGAGGCAATACTTCTTATTCGCAATCAAGGACAGATACTTCTTATACTTCTAAAAGGATACTTCATACTTCTTATATATTTCGAGGATTAAGTACTTCTTATATTTCTTCAAGGATACTTCATACTTCGCATACTTCAAGAGTTGATACTTCTTATTTATTTCGCAAAGCTTCGGAACTCCGCAAAAGAATAG
Source organism: Papaver armeniacum (assembly GCA_023531295.1). Classification (NCBI taxonomy): domain Eukaryota; kingdom Viridiplantae; phylum Streptophyta; class Magnoliopsida; order Ranunculales; family Papaveraceae; genus Papaver; species Papaver armeniacum. The sequence goes on from JAJJWW010000153.1 coordinate 123,378, forward strand.
AGGCAAGTACGTACTTTTCAAGTCCAGTATTCTTTCGCTCGTTCCTTCATCAACAAAGATCAAAGATTGCTACAACAACGGATTTTTCCTTAAAGATCGCTCTTCAAGCAATATTCAAGGAAAAAGAGGCAAGATGTAGGAGCAGAATATCGCAGCAAGGACATACTTGCGAAATCCTCACCAATGACACTTTGCGAGTGTCGCAGACTGATGACGCAATAGATAGTGGTGATAGAAACATGAAGAAAGTGTGAAGATCTTGCGAAAACTAGAGTGTCTGCGAGACTTAACATTTATACTCCTGCGAAATGTCGCAAGATAAATCCGAAATTAAGGGAAATATTAGTTGTACATGAGCTGTCATCCACTATGTAAACACTATATAAAGAAGAGAGCAGGAGAGAGAAAAGGGGAAGAATTTGGGGAAGAGAGAGAGAGATATTTTGGAGAGAGATATTTTTAAAAAGAGATTTATTTTTCTTTATCATCTTCTTCCCCTAAAAATTAGATCTAGAGCTCTACAAAATATCCATTAATGGAGATTGTAAATGTAATACTAATGTAACCTCAACAATCATAGTGAAGAACCGTGGATGTAGATCACATTGATCGAACCACGTAAAAAATCCTTGTGTCCATTTTATAATTTTAGCATTTTAATCTTTATTTTGATTATGAAATAGATTTAGATCTATGAAATATTATGAGGGGTGTAGTGTGGGATTTCCTGCAACTACACTCTCACCACCGTGCCAATGGCAAACCATGCCAGCCAAGTCTCCGCGCCGAGGCATGCCGACCATGCCAGCCGCACCACAGTGCCAATGGCAAACCATGCCAGCCACGTCTCCGCGCCAAGGCATGCCGACCATGCCAGCCGCCCACCGTGTAAATGGCAAACCAAACCAGCCACGTCCGCGCCAAGGCATGCCGACCATGCCAGCCGCACCACCGTGCCAATGGCAAACCATGCCAGACACATCTCCGCGCCAAGGCATACCGACCATGCCAGCCGCACCACCGTGCCAAAGGAAAACCATGCCATCCACGTCTCCGCGCCAAGGCATGCCGACCATGCCATCCGTCCACCGTGCCAATGGAAAACCATGCCATCCACGTCTCCGCGCCAAGGCATGCCGACCATGCCAGCCGCACCACCGTGCCAATGGCAAACCATGCCAGCCACGTCTCCGCTCCAAGGCATGCCAACCATGCCAGCCGCACCACCGTGCCAATCGCAAACCATGCCAGCCACGTCTCCGCGCCAAGGCATGCCAACCATGCCAGCCGCACCACCGTGCCAATGGCAAACCATGCCAACCACGTCTCCGTGCCAAGGCTTGCCGACCATGCCTGCCGCACCAGCGTGCCAATGGAAAACCATGCCATCCACATCTCCGCGCCAAGGCATGCCGACCATGCCAGCCCCACCACCGTGCCAATGGCAAACCATGCCAGCCACGTCTCCGCGCCAAGGCATGCCGACCATGCCATCCGCACCACCGTGCCAATGGCAAACCATGCCAGCCACGTCTCCGCGCCAAGGCATGCGGACCATGCCAGCCGTACCACCGTGCCAATGGAAAACCATGCCAGCCACGTCTCCGCACCAAGGCATGCCGACTATGCCAGCCACATCTCCATGCCAAAGCTATGCCGGCCCTACCACATGCCGCTTGCTGCCAAACGGAGGGTTGCAACGATCAACGGCTACCCTTCCATCTGAGATGCAGATCTCAGCCGTCCAAGTTCGCCACCTAACACATGGCAACTGCTAGCCCAAGGCCAAACATCACGGTTTTACCAAACCCTAATTTTGGCCGCGCCTAAATTATGCCAAAGCTTGCTGGTCCCCTAATTTCATTGACCAATCAGGTCTCAAAAGAGGCTAGCTTCCCAAAACATGCTAGCTTCCCAAAACACGCTAGCTTCTCAAAGCACGCTAGCTTCCCAAAACGTGCTAGCTTCCCAAAAACGCGTCAACTTCCAAAACGCGCCAAACATGCCGCACACGCATACCAAAAAGCCATGCCATCCATGCCGCCATGAAACAGGCGCGTCTATGCCACATCGGGCTCGTAACATCCCTCATGAATTCTTCCTAAGTTTTACTGTCGGGATGTTTTCAACTCCCTAACGAGCTCAAACCCTAAATATCCTAGCGTACGGAGATATGAAATTCTTTTCCGGTCGAATGGAGGGGCAGACCGTCAAAATCCGAGTTTGTACGAGAATTCTACAGCGATTCTAGTAAAGGGCGCTAATAAGGGTTTCACCATGCCAAACCCAAATTTAGACGAAGTTGTCGGGCTACAAACGGAAGGTAGCCACGATCAACGGCTACCCTTTCTCCTGTGATGGAAATCTCAGCCGTACAAGTTTGCCACCCAACGCGTGGCAACTTCTGTCCCAAAGCCAAACATCACGGTTTGCACTAAACCCTAATTTTGGCCGCGCCTAACACATGCCAAAGCCATGCTCGACGCTGGCTGCCAAAACGAAGGGTTGCAATTATCAACGGCTACCCTTCCCTTTGAGATGCAGATCTCGACCGTCCAAGTTCGCCACCTAACGCATGGCAACTTGCGGCCCAAAGCCACACATCACGGTTTGCACTAAACCCTAATTTTAGCTGCGCCTAACACATGCCAAAGCCATGCTCGACGCTGGCTGCCAAAACGAAGGGTTGTAATAATCAACGGCTACCCTTCCCTTTTAGATGCAGATCTCGACCGTCCAAGTTCGCCACCTAACGCATGGCAACTTGCGGCCCAAAGCCAAATATCACGGTTTGCACTAAACCCTAATTTTGGCCGCGCCTAACACATGCCAAAGCCATGCTCAACGCTGGTTGCCAAACGAAGAGTTGCGACAATCTACGGCTGCCTTCCTCTTAAGATGCAAAATATCGACCTTCGAGGGTCACCACCGAGCCGGCAAGTCTCCCAAGCTCAACTTGCCAAGCAACAACAACATGCTACACGTTTTCCACGAAAACACTCGAGACATCAACACATGTCACAAAATGGGGGATGCTCATTAGGGTATTGGTTTGGCGGTTTACAGCGTGCGGCGTACACTACGCCCGTTACAAGAAAGTGTCATAAGAATGAGTCGGTTAGTAAATACAAGGAGCAATGGTGAAACGTTTCTTTCATTATGGAACATCAATTCCAGGCGTTACCCGTTACCACCTCCTTCCACTTTACTCAGTCATTCCCATTTCTTACGAGACCAGAGTACGTTTTGTTACGACTTGTATAAATAGGTCTTACCTATTTCCACCAAAGAACAAGTTTGGGTCAGGAACATACAACACTCAGAAATCATCTGTTAGCTTCCACATTGCTAGCGTTTCACTTTCTGATACAAGTCGTCAAACAACTACACTTCCAGAATCAAATATTCTGGTCTCAACACTCTCTTCGCTTCCCTCCCCAAAACCAACCCTTCTCCTTCACTTTGTGACCGAAGCAAGTCTGGAACGACCATTTCTTGGTTTAGGCCGGATTTGTACAGATTGATCTCTCGAATCTAAAGTACTCCCGTGCAGTACATTGTTTAGGGTTTAGACTCGTTTCTCACTCACTCACGCGAAATTACCGTAATCAGCAGAAACCGTTTTCACCCTCAAACAATTGGCGACCACAGTGGGAGATTAATCTCTCGGTTACAATATCAATTCCTCAATTCCCAATTTTATCTTTCAACTCCGATCTCAAGATGGTAGAAGCAAACGATCCGCTCAGGGATCAACAACTCAGTTACCAGTTATCACTCGACAAGGGATGACTGGGGACTTCCAAGATGGTGGAAGCAAACGATCCGCTCGGGGATCGATGGCTCAGTCACAAACGGCTCAGTTACCAGCTATCACACGACGAGGAGTGACTGAGGACTTATCGCGGCGTCGCCATAAAACTATGGCGGACATGCCTATGGCTAGGGTTTGCACCAACAATCCACGTCATATCCATCAACTGTCCCTGCCATTCCATGATCTAGCCAGCGCCATCCTCACCCTTCGAAACAACGCCATGGATCCAGCACTCTGTGATCAAGGCCGGGCCATCTCTGCACGATACAACTACGATTACCAGAACCAGAGCCGCTTCCGCCACCCCAACGTTTCTTCAAGTATGACAGCTCCAACCGTCATCAGAGACGATGCTACTCCACCATCAGGGCAAGATACTTGAAGAGCCGGAAGAAGCCGAACTCCTTTTACCACTGTTAATTTGATGAAAAGACAAAAGGTTCTCGTAAGGCTCAGACAGACGTGTTTATAACTCAGGAAGAAATACCTATTTCCTCAAGGCACTGACGGTGCGGCCACCATAAGAGTCACGTCAACCCAAGAGGTAACTTACAAATAATACTTTTACCATCCGGCGTAGGCACTTCAGCAGGACGTGTGTTTATAGATGAAGAGGCTCGCGTTGCCCTTGAACGCCCATTAGAAGGGGAACAGCAATCTAATTTCATCACACGTAAAGATCAGGAACGACTTCTCCAAAATCTAAAGCAAAGGAAATCAGCAACCCTCCTGAGTTCACAGAGGCCCTCTTCCCGTCAGGAGCTGCACGATGGGAACTTCACCCACAAAGTCGTAAAGTCTATGATGAAACAGTTATGTGAGATTCTATATTTATCCAAGGCGTAGCGTCAAGACATATTTGCATCCCTCAACCGCACTGTATCAGGAAAGCAGGTGTTCCCAGCCAGGGAAGCCGTTCCCAAACCCCAACCTCTCCTGGAAATCACGATCGATAGATGGAACTGGGGACTCCTAACCTCTGTTCACTTGAGGGATGTCGAGTTTGAAAGAATGTGACGCAGCCTCCGACTTCAACATGGTAACCGTCAAGGCTCTAAAAGTTGCAATGCGTCATTTCAACGTTCTCTCCAGAAGTGGCTCCGCTTCAACGTTCTCCAGCAGCGGCTCCGCTTTAACCTTCGCTTTAACACCACTCCTTCCTGCAAAGGGTCGTGCCACCATACTCCCCATGTCAAGGATCATGATCGCAGCCAACCAATCTTCGTAGTCATGGCTGCCCTTTGATCCATCCCGCCAAAACTCGTGACCATGGACAGTTTGCTCGCTTACGCATCCAGCCAATCCTTTTACTTTCATGGATGCCCATACAATTCTAGCCAACCTACATTGTTCCCATGACAATGTAGTATTTCTGATTACATCTGCTACCAAGAACTGTTGCCGCTCATTTTTTTATACCAGCCAGAGCTTCGTCGCAGCAGCAATCACTACAAAGATCTACACGGAATCCCTTCATTGTCAAAGCTCAGAAGACACTGTCAACCCAAAGGCCATAGCCACAACAAGTTCATATACTCTTCAAGGGTGTAGCGCAAGAATATCATCGTCTCTCTATCTAGAAGACGCCTTCAACACTTTACGAGGCCGCAGCGGATCCCAAGCCTGCTCAGAGAAAGCAACTTCAGTAACTAAAAAGAAGTGCGACTGGGGACTGCTCATCACGGTCCATCCCCGACAATAATCAATAATTCATGAGATAACTCCTGAGACGCGGTTGAAACATTTTTCTTGAAGAGACAGAGGGAGCCACGATTAACGACATAACTCTCCCACTTCTACCTCTTCGTTATCAAGAATTTTTCGTCCGTGCAATATTCCAAGCATCCCAGGATCACATCCAGGAGAGTATGATAAGATTGTATCAAATCCCATAAACGTGAATTCAAGGCGATGCGATGAAAGTAGGCTACACATGGGGACTACCAGCATGTGACGCTTTCACTTCCCTCGACCAGGTTATTTCCGATTTCAACATCATCACCGTCGAAGTCCTACCGCAAGAATTTCTCAACATGAATCCGTACACGCGCATCAAAAACCCCAGAAGTACGCCACAGAGATACATTCACATATACGGCCACACCATCAGATCTAACAGAAGTATAACTGGGCACTGCTCACTGCATCCCATTCCATACAATAGTCCAAGGTTCATAAGATGGTTCAAAGGATGTCGTTTGGAACGAAGTCCTTGTCATAAACCCTTATGTGTGTTTATGTTTTAGCTTCTGTTTGCTAAAGGCCACCTGATTCTTTTCTTAGGGAACCCCTGCTAGTGGGGTTAGTTTCTTTTCAGTTGATGTGTTGTATCTCCCACACGTGCCTTCTTGGTGTGCATTGTGTGTGGTTGATATTGCATGTACTCGACTCTTTCAGAGTCAAGAGGAATTTGTTAATCGAAATCTTCTTTTCTCTCCCAAGTTCTCTTCTCTCTCAAGTCTAATATCTATCCTTAGAGATTTCGAGTTGTTTATGTACTAATTTGTAGTGTAGATCACTACAATTGGTATCAGAGCACTCGATCCCGAGTGTCATGTGTAATCATGGTAACCCAAAAAGAGTTTGATGCCCTCAACAAAAGGGTTAATGAATTGTCTAAAGAGCAGAGTGAAGGTTTTAAAGAATTGAGTAAGAAAATGGATGAATCTCAGCAGTCGTTATCTCCTACGCTACTAGCAAGTCTGGGAAGTTTGTTTGAGACTCAGATGGCATCATTAGAAGCTAAAATCCTAAATCAACACAAATCTGGCAAAGGATTACTAGGAACTCCAAATCGAACAACCCAAATTGGTGGAAAAGGTCCTGAAGCTGAAGGTAATAGAAATATTCTTATTAATCCTCTTTCACATTCTCATAAACCAAAGATAGAGTTTCCTAGATTTGATGGGAATAACTGATGCGTGTCGTAACCACAACAAATTAATTAATACTTTACTACCTAATTAACTAGTAATATAGGGTAGTCAAGGTCGATCCCACGAGGAGCACGAGATTCTAGTTGTAAAAATTGTCACGAAAGGGGGGTGTAAAAAGCAAAAGAAAATAAACAAAACAATTAAAAGATAAAGTTGAAAGCAATAAGAGAGACGAGATCAAGGAATCCTTCTTCGTTACGAAACAATGATTAAAGTTATGTTCTCTTCTACTTGTTATTAGTCACAAATTATCACCAACCGTAGGTAAAGCAGCTAGCTCAGTGCTAAACCCCTAAATCCCTTGTATCACTGGGACACGGAAGTTCTCGATCTACCGGATTCTAATCACCTAGCCACCTAGAATTAGCTCAACCTAGATGTAACTGGGCTCATGCATTAGGTTTTGTGAATTTCTTAGGTTGATATTAGTAGTTAGACTCTTAGCTCAAGGTCTACTTGCTAACGTTGTTTCTACACACAATTGCTCCACGGAATCCCTCCGCAAGGTCTCGTGTTTGCTACTTATGTAAAGAGTCAAAGAACGATTACTTATCCCCTAACTTTCACTAGCTTTAGATTGAATTAACAAATCAATTTAACGTGCACTCCAAACAATTTATCAATCAATCATGAATGTCTTTAAGATCACTCCTATTAGTAAAAACAAACGATAATTATGTGAAAAACTTCAAGATAGAATTTGAAAACAAAAACTTAAATCATATGTTTAAAAACTAGGAATTCATCCTCAATCAATAAAATTAACTACTCATGTTAAGAGAGTTCACACAAAGAATAAGAAAAAGAAAAGAATTGTGTGTGTAGAGATGTGTGTAGAAGTTGTAGAAAACTTCTCTATTTATAGGCTTCAACATTCTCCAAATCTTCTAAGGATTAGAATCCTTTTCCTTTTGCAATTCAACTTCCAAATTCAAGTCTTTCTCTTCTCTTCCACCTTCTCTTTCCAAATTTGAGTCCAATTCTCCATCCAATTCCTAGCCCAAGTCTTCACACCCATGAGAGAGATCCATAGAAAGTTCTGGAATTTTGCTCGCCGGAAAACTGGGATTGTGGCCGGAATTTGGCCGGAAAACGTCGCCGCCGGCCGCCTGAAAATTTTGTCGTCGAGAGAATATTCGACGGAATATTCCGTCCGGTCCTCCGTTAGGACTAACGGTCACATGGGTCAACCGTCAGTCAATCCGTTAGTCAGCCGGGTCAAGTCAGAGAGGAGTCAGACTCGAGTTAGCTTCTTACTCGGTCTTACGGGTGAGTTGCGTGTAAGGATCGGTTCAATGAGTCACCGGGTCGACTCGTCGGAGAGAAATTTCAACAGAGTTTACTCGTTTGTTGAGCTTTTCTCAGCCGATTTCGGGCCGGTTCTTGGGTCTTCTCCGTAATGATCCTAGCATTCATCTAAGCAATACATTCAAAGAAGATATCATCTTGATTTCTCTCTTCAAATCGATCCAATAAACATCTCCCGAGTCTTGAAATCATCCTCATTTCTTCGGAGTAACCCATCTCTGCAGACTTTCTTTTCAATCTCTTCATCCTGTCAATCATCAAAGACCCGATCTCATATCCGAGTTTAATCAAAGTAGCACCATCTTCTTCCTCCTGTCGAATTGAATCGATTGATTCCACCACCAACCCATCGTCACAGCTAAAACCCTCTGCTCATTCTTCTCATGTGTAAAAACAGCAACACAAATCAGTAACAATCGTTGCATCGTCCTCCTCCTTCTCGATGAATCGAACCCCTACCTCTCTCGATCTCTCCATTTGACTCAAATCCCTCACAAGCTTCTCTCGATTTACTCAGCGGCTGTCGCTGTTTTTTTTCTGTTTTCTCAGGTGAATCAAAATGAGAAGAATGAATGTAAAGTGAATTCTTTTTAGGGCTGGAACGAAATGGATAGATACACCCCTGGATAAGACCACCCCAGTTTGGGTGCCTATAATAGGTGGGTACTTCCGATAAGGGCTAGCCTAAGTGTCCAGCCCCTTAACCTCGACTGGGCTCCAGATAGTGTTCGCCCGTAAAATGACCTTTTTGCCCTTTTGACTTAAATTGGGTGATTTCTTCTTCTTTTCCTCCGTGCGACTCCATAGTAGCTATAAAACTCAAAACAAGCGTAAAATACATAATTTACACGAAAAATAGCAAAGAAAGCATAAACTACTAGATAGTAAATTAGGTGTATTCTACACCTATCAATAACCCTATGTCTTGGATTAGAAAGTGTAATAAATTCTTTCAGCTACATGTTATGGATGAGGAACAGAAGGTAATGATGGCTTCCCTATATTTAGATGGTAGAGCTGATGTGTGGTACCAGGATTACCAAGTGAATAAGGAATTGATATTGTGGGAAGAGTTTTGCATAGATGTAAATTTTAGATTTCAGGAGCTAGGCCATGATGACATAGTGGGAGAATTCAATAAACTGTTCCAAGAGGGTACTGTACTTGAGTATCAAGAATTATTTGAAGAACTTAAGGCCCTCATGTTAGCTAAGAACCCCTATTTAACTGAGTCATATTTCACATCTAGCTTCATCAGTGGGTTGAAGGAAGAGATTAGAATGGCTGTTCAAATGCACTCTCCATCCTCCCCGAATCAGGCAATCTATTTGGCTAGGATGCAAGAAGCCCTACTTGAAAAGACAGCTAAGAAGGCTAAGTTTGTGTCCAAAACCCATCCACTGTCATTGGGTGGAAGCAGTTCTAGAAGCTTTGTCACTACCCCTAAATCAAATTCACCATCTCCAAAAGGGAGTTTGAGTTCACAACTTTCCCCCATTAAGAAGTTAACAAATGCAGAGATGAGGGCAAGAAGGGAGAAGGGACTCTGTTATAATTGTGATGAAGTATTTCAGAAGGGCCACAAATGTATTAAGCAATAACTTTACATGCTGATGGGGGAAGAAGAAGAGGCATCTAGCTCAGAAGGGGACTCACCAGAAAATGCTCCACTGATCCAAGAACTGGAAGAAGAGGTAGAAATATCTCTACATGCTCTCTCAGGTAATGTGTCTCATAATACCATCAAAATTCAAGGGCTCACAAAGAATAAGAGGAGAATTACCATTCTGATTGATAGTGGGAGTACCCACAGTTTCTTGGACCCGGAAGTGGCAAGACTGAATGGAACCTTGGTTGAGCCCACAACTTCTCTCCCAGTTGCTGGGTAGGGTACCATCAGATAAGGGTTTATCCATCTGATACTCAAAAAACAGCATTCAAGACACACCAAGGTCACTATGAGTTCTTAGTCATGCCTTTTGGGCTGACAAATGCTCCAGCCAGTTTTCAGGCACTTATGAATGATGTGTTCAGAACTTATTTAAGGAAGTTTATCCTGGTCTTGTTTGATGACATATTGGTCTATAGGCCCAACATGGAGTCTCACTTACAACATCTCCAGCTTACACTAGCAACTCTCAAGGACCACTCACTATTTTCAAAGCTCAGTAAATGTTCCTTTGGCCAAGATCAATTAGAATACTTGGGGCACATTATTTCAGGGGAAGGGGTAGCTGTAGACCCAACAAAAATTGATAGCATGATCAAGTGGCCTACTCCAAAGACTATCAAGGAATTAAGAGGTTTTTTGGGATTAACAGGTTATTATAGAAAGTTTGTAAAGAATTATGGGGTTATTGCTAAACCACTCACAAAATTATTGAAGAAGAACAACTTCCAATGGAACAACTCAGCTCAAGAAGCCTTTGAGAGACTCAAGAAGGCAGTTACAACCACCCCAGTACTTGTATTACCAGACTTTAATAAACCATTTGAGCTGTCCACTGATGCTTGTGACACTGGAGTAGGGGCAGTATTGATGCAAGAAGGTAGAGCGATAGCTTATTACAGCAAAGGCATGGGACCAAGGTTTCTAGCTACGTCAACATATGAAAAAGAGCTAATGGCAGTGGTGATGGCAGTGAATAAGTGGAGATCCTATTTATTGGGCAACAAATTTATTATCTACACTGACCATCAAAGCATCAGATACTTCATGGAGCAGAGGGTGCATTCTTTACTGCAGCAGAAGTGGCTATCCAAACTTTTGGGATATGACTATGAGCTAAAGTATAAAAAAGGTTCTGAAAACTTGGTAGCTGATGCACTATCAAGAGTGCAGTTGGAGGGAGAGTCCTAATGTCAGAGTTTGACTCTTTTGGAGCCAAATTGGTTGATGGAGGTACAAGAAAGCTACAAAAGTGACCAGGTTGCTGAGAATATGATTCCACAACTCACCTTGCAAGAACCCAAGGAGAGTGATTTTACTTATCAACAAGGAATACTAAGGTATAAGGGCAGGATTTACATTGGCCAAGGAGGAGGTCTAAGGCAGAAAGTCATTTATTCAAGTCACTCTTCATGTATAGGGGGCATTCTGGAATTCAAGCTACCTACCAAAGAGCCAAACTCTACTTCTTCTGGGCAGGTATGAAAAATGACATTAAGGAGTTGGTGAGCACTTGTGAAGTCTGTCAGCAACACAAAGGTTTTAATATTGCACCAGCTGGCTTGCTGCAGCCACTTCCAGTACCAGGAGAGACATGGGAGCATATTAGCATGGACTTCATAACTGGGTTGCCAAAGTCTGAAGGAAGGGAAGTAATACTGGTGGTGGTAGATAGATTTACAAAATTCAGCCATTTTTTAGCTTTGAGTCACCCTTACACTGCTTCATCTGTAGCCAAGGTATATATGGATAATATTTATAAGCTGCATGGACTTCCTAAGTCCATAATTTCAGATATGGATGTTGTGTTTGTGAGTAACTTTTGGCAGGCCCTATTTACTAGGTTGGGAATAAATTTACACTTAAGTACTTCCTACCATCCACAGACTGATGGGCAGACTAAAAGGGTAAATACCTGCTTGGAGTCATATCTAAGGTGCATGACCAGTTTTAAGCCAAGCAAATGGGTTTCATGGCTAGCTATGGCTCAATGGTGGTATAATTCTAGCTATCATACCAGCCTGAAACACTCCCCTTTTGAAGCCTTGTTTGGATATGCACCTCCACAGTTTGGAATCTCCATCTCAAAGCAGGGAGTTAATGCTGAAGTAGATAACTATCTTGAATAGAGGCAAGTCATGAAATCACTGCTAAAAGAAGCTCTGGAGATGGCACAACACAGAATTAAGACTCAAGCTGATAAAAAGAGGTCAGAAAGGTCATTTGAAGTAGGGGATTGGGTGTATTTGCGCTTAAAGCCTTATAGACAGTCCTCAGTTCAGGTGAGGAGAAATTTAAAACTCCCTGCTAAATTTTTTGGACCTTATCAAATAGAAGAAAAGGTTGGAAAGGTGGCATACAAACTGAGGTTACCAGAAGGGTCAAGGATTCACCCAACATTCCATGTGTCTCAGCTCAAACCTAAGTTAGGGGTTGGAGTTATGCCACAAACAAACCTGCCAACCACAACTAAAGAAGGAGAGCTCAAGATGAAGCCCTTGCAGGTACTGGATACTAGAGTAATAAAGAAAAATTCTCAAATCGTTCCACAAATCCTTGTTCAGTGGGAAGGAACTGCTATTGATGAAGATACTTGGGAGGACAGGCATTATATGGAATTGCAATTTCCAAAACTGATTCTTGAGGGCAAGAATCTTCAGAAGGAGAGGGAATTGTCATAAACCCTTGTGTGTGTTTATGTTTTAGCTTCTGTTTGCTAAAGGCCACCTGATTCTTTTCTTAGGGCACCCCTGCTAGTGGGGTTAGTTTCTTTTCAGTTGATGTGTTGTATCTCCCGCACGTGCCTTCTTGGTGTGCATTGTGTGTGGTTGATATTGGCTGTACTCAACTCTTTCAGAGTCAAGAAGAATTTGTTAATCTAAATCAGCTTTTCTCTCCCAAGTTCTCTTCTCTCTCAAGTCTAATCTCTATCCTTAGAGATTCCGAGTTGTTTCTGTACTAATTTGTAGTGTATATCACTACAGTCCTTGAGGACTTGATAGAAGCACATCGGCAACGGAACATCTCTCAACTCATCTACTTCACCCAATGGTTGCGGAAGATTTTGACCATACAAACATCCATAATATATCATCATCGCAATCAAAAGTCTAGGTACCAAATAACCTAAAGTCAAGGATGAACTAACAATGTAACCACAATTTCCAAGATTAGCCCTGACATTATTTCATCCATCCATCCCAAGAGTGCAATGGAGTTTGGTAAATTTTGAAATCCACTGGAGAGACACTACAGGCGAAAGCACGGATCCGGACGAGCAACAGAAAACCGAAGAGGGTCGATACCTCTTTTCATGCGGATGGAGTTTCTAGAGTTTGCAAAGAATAAAGATTCCTTCTTGCTCCATGAACGGGAATAAATGACTGGGCGCGACTATGCTACCACGGGCCCGCAACATCCCTCCTGAATTCTTCCTGAGTTTTACTGTCGGGATGTTTTCGCCTCCTAAAAAAACTTCAAACCTAAATATTCCCGCTTAGGGAGATAGGAAATTCTTTTCCGATCAGAATGGAGGGGCGGACCGTCAAAATACGAGTTTGTGTGAGAATTATACAACGATTTTAGTAAGGGGCGTTAATTAGGGTTTCGGCATGCCAAACCCTAATTTAGACAAAGTTTCCATCATTCCACGGAACTTGAAGCCAGTCGTCATCCTTCCACGGAACTAAAGCAAGTTGCCATCATTCCACGGAACTGAAGACAACACTCAAGCCAGCGCCCGAGCCAAGTTTATGATAGCGGCTCCTTTCCAAGCCGACCAATGCTGACGGCTCATTTCCAAGCCAACCAACGCTAACGACTCCCTTCCAAGCCGACCAATTTTGACGGCTCCCTTCCAAGCCGACCAACGCCTGAGGCTCCATTCCTAGCCAGTACAACGTCTGCGGCTCCATTCCAAGCCAATCCAACACTGACGGCTCTATTCCAGGACAGGCCAATACCAACGACTTGCCAAGACAAGCCAGCAACGCCAACTGTTAGCATCACCACCAACAAACACCTCTACTACTCCATAACTTAGCTAGCAGCACCACAAGCAGCATCTACGCAAAGCCACCAACACAAGAATCACGAATTCTCCTTACCTTCCGAAAAAGGTTAGGAGAATCTTCCTAACTATCTTTTCATGACTTGCCGTTTCGATTTTGTCCTTGCCTGTCACCTTCTTATGCTTACCTCGCAACAATGCTCCTGTTCCGAGCTAAGCAGAGGACTTAATATTGATGGTGGTTTTTAGCTTAGGCTTAAAATCATAAAACCGTACATCTGACATGACGTCACTATGACCACTAGCGTTTTTATTGAATCAATCAGCATGCATACGTAAATATTACTAGGGTACCTTTTTTTTATATACATGTGTCATGTTCCACGGCAGAACCCTTAGTATTGACCGACATAATCTTCATATATACCAAACCTTAATTCTCTCACCATCGTGCCAATGGCAAACCATGCCAGCCACGTCTCCGCGCCAAGGCATGCCGACCATGCCAGCCGCACCACCGTGCCAATGGAAAACCATGCCAGACACGTCTCCGCGCCAAGGCATGCCGACCATGCCGGCCGCACCACCGTGCCAATGGCAAACCATGCCAGCCACGTCTCCGCGCCAAGGCATGCCGACCATGCCAGCCGCACCACCGTGCCAATGGCAAACCATGCCAGCCACGTCTCCGCGCCAAGGCATGCCGACCATGCCAGCCGCACCACCGTGCCAATGGCAAACCATGCCAGCCACATCTCTGCGCCAAGGCATGCTAACCATGCCAGCCGCACCACCGTGCCAATGGCAAACCATGCCAGCCACGTCTCCGCGCCAAGGCATGCCGACCATGCCAGCCGCACCACCGTGCCAATGGCAAACCATGCCAGCCACGTCTCCGCGCCAAGGCATGCCCACCATGCCAGCCGCACCACCGTGCCAATGGAAAACCATGCCAGCCACGTCTCCGCGCCAAGGCATGCCGACCATGACAGCCGCACCACCGTGCCAATGGCAAACCATGCCAGCCACCTCTCCGCGCCAAGGCATGCCGACCATGACAGCCGCACCACCGTGCCAATGGAAAACCATGCCAGCCACGTCTCCGCGCCAAGGCATGCCAACCATGCCAGCCGCACCACCGTGCCAATGGCAAACCATGCCAGCCACGTCTCCGCGCCAAGGCATGTCGACCATGCCAGCCGCACCACCGTGCCAATGGAAAACCATGCCAGCCACGTCTCCGCGCCAAGGCATGCTAACCATGCCAGCCGCACCACCGTGCCAATGGCAAACCATGCCAGCCACGTCTCCACGCCAAGGCATGCCGACCATGCCATCCGCACCACCGTGCCAATGGCAAACCATGCCAGCCACGTCTCCGCGCCAAGGCATGCCGACCATGCCAGCCGCACCACCGTGCCAATGGCAAACCATGCCAGCCACATCTCCATGCCAAAGCTATGCCGGCCCTACCACATGCCGCTGGCTGCCAAAAGGAGGGTTGTAACGATTAACGGCTACCCTTCCATCTGAGATGCAGATCTCAGCCGTCCAAGTTCGCCACCTAACACATGTCAACTTCTATCCCAAGGCCAAACATCACGGTTGTACCAAACCCTAATTTTGGCCGCGCCTAAACTATGCCAAAGCTTGCTGGTCCCCTACTTTCATTGACCAATCAGGTTGCTCCAAACCTGCCACGGTCTCAAAAGAGTCTAGCTTCCCAAAACATGCTAGCTTCCCAAAACACGCTAGCTTCCCAAAGCACACTAGCTTCCCAAAACGTGCTAGCTTCCCAAAAACGCGTCAACTTCCAAAATGCGCCAAACATGCCGCACACGCATACCAAAAAGCCATGCCATCCATGCCGCCATGACACAGGCGCGGCTATGCCACCTCGGGCCCACAACATCCCTCATGAATTCTTCCTGAGTTTTACTGTCGGGCTGTTTTCACCTCCCGAACGAGCTCAAAACCTAAATATCCTCGCGTAAGGAGATAGGAAATTCTTTTTCAGTCGAATAGAGTGGCGGACCGTCAAAATCCGAGTCCGTACGAGAATTCTACCGCGATTCTAGTAAAGGGCGCTAATTAGGGTATCAGCATGCCAAACCCTAATTTAGACGAAGTTGCCAGGCTACAAACGGAAGGTAGCCACGATCAACGGCTGCCCTTTCTCCTGAGATGGAAATCTCAGCCGTACAAGTTTGCCACCCAACGCGTGGCAAGTTCTGTCCCAAAGCCAAACATCACGGTTTGCACTAAACCCTAATTTTGGCCGCGCCTAACACATGCCAAAGCCATGCTCGATGCTGGCTGCCAAAACGAAGGGTTGCAATAATCAACGGCTACCCTTCCCTTTGAGATGCAGATCTCGACCGTACAAGATCGCCACCTAACGTATGGCAACTTGCGGCCCAAAGCCAAACATCACGGTTTGCACTAAACCCTAATTTTGGCCGCGCCTAACACATGCCAAAGCCATGCTCAACGCTGGTTGCCAAACGAAGAGGGTCACCACCGAGCTGGCAAGTCTCCCAAGCTCAACTTGCCAAGCAACAACAACATGCTACACGTTTTCCACGAAAACACTCGAGACATCAACACATATCACAAACTGGGGGATGCTCATTAGGGTATTGGTTTGGCGGTTTACAGCGTGCGGCGTACACTACGCCCGTTACAAGAAAGTGTTATAAGAATGAGTCGGTTAGTAAATACAAGGTGTAGCAGGATTTCCCACACTACACCCCTTACTCGATTTTGCTTAATTAATCCATTGAAAGATGTAAGATCAAGAATATTTATTGATTGAATTCATGAAATGTTTACATAGGAAAATAGAATTACACTTAGAAATTAAAGCATGCTTAAACTTTCTCTCTCTAATGACTTGCCCAACAATTCCAAAGAGATCTCTCCCTTTTACGAGACTCATTTAGCCCTTTATATAGGGTAATACATAGTGGATGACAACTAAGCTACCCTTTATTTTCGGGAATGTCTCGCGAAGTGTCGCGAGATGCACAAACATTTACTCTCGCGACACTTCTTAACCCTCGCCAGTCTCACGTCTTCTTTATGTTTTGCCTGTCATTATTCATTGCGTCGTTTATTTTAGCTCTGCGACTCCTTCACGATCTTTGTCGTTTATTAATCTCGCGAGCCTTGTTTGTTGCGATATTACGACCCTACATCTTGCCTCTTTTTCTGGAATATTGTTTGACAAGCGATCTTTAAGGAAAAATCTATTGTGGTAGCGATCTTTGATTTTTGTGGATGAAGGAACGAGCAAAAGAATACTTTCCTTGAAAAGTACGTACTTGCCTCTATTCTTTTGCAAAGTTCGAAGCTTCTTTGAGATATATCGAAGTATCGTCTCCTATCTCTCCTCATATTTCTCCTGCGAGGGGAAGAGTATCATGAGATTTTTACAATATTGTTTCGCGACCGCTTATCTTTATCTGTTTCAGTTTTGTACTTTTACACGGATTTTGATTATTAATGTCTTTTCTTGACACGTCTCTTTCAACCGCTTATTCTTGACCATTCATGTCTCTTCGCATTAAATGACCTCGTTTTTCTCGAGGATCTTTTTCCCTATATATAGTTTTCTTTTCCCCTCCTTTTCATCCTTTAGTTTCTCTCTCGCAACTTTTCTTTGACTCTCTCCTTCCGCAATTTGTGCTCCTAACTCGCAAATCTTTTCTTCGTCCTTTCTAGCGCGATCTTAATCTCCAATCTCCCATCCATTCCCATACTGATAAATGGCTTTCATCGAGTCGTGCATACAAAGCTTCTTTTGAAGAAGTTCAACGAAGTTACTCGAGAAGGGTTTTACTCTATCAACCATTCCCGATCAAGAACCTTCATCTATTCTTTCTCGCAAAGTTGTTTTCTCGATCATCAATGTGATGATCAAAAGATTATAGTCTCGCTAGGTCAGCTTCTCGCGGGACTTCCCATTCCCTTGTACAATCCTGAGATGCCTTTATTTTATGAAATCTTGGCCCATGAAAAATTCTCTCGGGCTGTTTACCAATTGAGTGGCGATTGCATTCGCCTAATGCTTGAGTTCGTGAATCGTGGTCTTTGGCAAAGGATCTTTATACCCTACTACTGTTAGACACCCCGATTTCGCAGACTTGGAAATAACTGCTGAGAAGTACACTGTAGAGAGCTTTTTTGAAAACTATTCAGTGATAAAGATGATTAATGCGAAATCTCGCTGGGGCATTCGCCTGAAAAAGAAGGATAATGTCCCTGAAGATAAATTGCTCATGCAGGATATTGATTGGCACCCGGCAATAATACTACTCTCGCCACTCCAAAGATGAGAAGTGGTGGGTTGTACCCTTGATTTTAAATGGCCCTTATATCGCGGGCTCGCACGTTCTACCTGCGAATCTCACAGGGTATCATCCTTGGGAATTCAAATGGCCTGATAGGGCAAATGAGGTATGTTTCCCATTTTAAATCTTGCCTTTGCAACTTTCTTTTTATATATGTTGAGTTTGTAAAATTTCTCAGATCGCCAAATTGAGAAGAAAGTACAAGGATAATCCGTTGGAGAGTACTCTGACCATACTTCGATCGCTTACGGATGAAGTAAGAAACATTTCCTTTGTCATTTGAAACAATATTGTTGCCTCTGTTTCTTATTTTTAACCGTATACGAAGGTTGGAGCTGAAGAAGCTGTAGCCGCGAAGATTAAAAGTAAGGGTAAAACTGTCGTTCGCAAGGGTAAATCTTCTGCTCCATTAGCTAAGAAGCGGAAGGTCCAATCTTCTTCTCGCCTTAGCTCAAGCTCTGAATCTTCTGACGAGGATAACCATGACTCGAATCCTTCTCTCGCCAAGAAGATTCCGTCGACCAGTTCTTCTATGGATCAGTTATCTAGCATCTTCTCGATTTGTTTCCAAGGAATGGGAGATGCTCCCTAGCTTCTCTTTGCGGGGCTCTCGCAAACGTGTGTAATGCTACTTTATTAGAGGGCAATAATTCTTTCAATGGAGCCTCTAGAATTGTGTCTCCTGACTTCTTGAATGCACTTGGATCTTTGGTACGTATGCAGTCATATTTCCCTGTTAATTTTAAATTTTTAAATATATATATATATATATATATTAATGATTTTTCTATCTTCTTTTATAGGTTGGAAGAACTTCTTTTGTAGTTGCCTCAGATCTCGAGAGAAGACGCAACAATCTTGAAAAGAAGAATTCACAATTGAACAAGAAGATTCGAGAATTAGAAATTGAAGCTGCGTCATCTCGCGATAAAGACGAGAGAATTCAAAAGTTAAATACCGAACTTGACTCCCAAAAGGATAGGGTGTCCACTCTTCAGAACGCTAATCAACAACTTTATGGTATAAGATTTTACTTCCTTTTATCATTTCTATTTTATCGGTTGCATATTGCTGCCTAACTTATTACCTTCGCAGATGTATATAATCTCTCCGATGAGGCTATTCTTCTCCATACATTTCCTGAACCTATGGATAATGATCTTCTTCTCGCTCACCTCAATCAATCTCTAAGTAGTTCCTCCAATAAAACTAACCTCCTTTCATTAAAGGATCTTCAATCCAAATATCATCTCTTGGAGATCGAACACAGATCTAGTTTAAATTTAACTAATCGCTTTAAACGAATGTACCTTGATTCCGAGAAGAAGATCAAGACTTTAAGAAAGAAAATTAGTGATCTCATAGATGAGAACGATCGCATTACTAACAGAGGTGCACAGGCATTAGCAGAATTCCACAAATCTCTTCTTGGTGTGCAAGTTGAACGAGATGAACTCCTTCATCAGAATACCATGCTTAAGCAGCGAGAAGAGCAAGTTCGTTCTCTTCTTGTTATTAGTAGTGATGATGAATTCGCATGGGCTGCGAAAGTTTTAGATAATGCCAGGAATAATCTAGGTGTTGATGTTAGTCTTCATGCCGAGCATACTTCCTTGATTAAAGATATGATATCTGATAGAGAAGGTTACTTATTTTACCTTACTGCTTCTTACTTCTGTAGTATTGCTTGTAAATTGTTAACTTGTTGTTTCTTATTTGCAGAATCTGAGAAGAGGCTTCAGGTTAGAATTAGAGAGCTTGAATCTGAAAAAGAACAACTCGCCAGGAATTTTCCAGCGAGAATTGAAGAACTCGAAACCGAAAAAGAACAGCTCGCAAAGAATCTCTCCCTTCGCGAGAATAAATATTCCAAGTTGAAGAAACAATTTCTAACGACAGTGGAGAACTTTAATAATGATGTTGTTCGTTTTCGCAATGGAGCCATGGAGTATGTTTGTAAGGACCACAATATCCCTGTGCATTCATATCCCTGGCTCCTTGAAAAGGTTCCTGAGAATCTGCCTGTCTCAGACGTTTCTGATAGCGAGGCTGGCGAAGAAGAAAACTCTGGCGATGAGGATAATAGGTCTGAAGAATCAGATGAAGAAGAAGAATCACCAAAGAGATAACTCTTTTTGTTTTCTTTCTCTGCTTGTAATATCTGTACATTTCTGTATCCTTATTATAGTG
This sequence comes from Papaver armeniacum, assembly GCA_023531295.1. Classification (NCBI taxonomy): domain Eukaryota; kingdom Viridiplantae; phylum Streptophyta; class Magnoliopsida; order Ranunculales; family Papaveraceae; genus Papaver; species Papaver armeniacum. The sequence continues at coordinate 143,659 of JAJJWW010000153.1, forward strand.
TATTTCTTGGATTTTTCCCCCCTGAATTCAATCTTTACTCCCCCTTTTTTGGTAGTTCTTCCTTGTAATATAATTGGCTAACATTATTGATGTATAACTCTTTCATCAGAAGATGAATAACAATATTTCATCTTTTCCATTCCCATACTTGCCTCTGTTATTTATCTTCAGATGGAAGATTTTAGTTGTCATCATGTATTTTGTTGGATAATTATTTTATTGTTATTGAAATATATCGTTGCGACGAGGTCGCGGGATTTCCTTATTATCTCACCTTATCATTTCGGTAGTCTTTATTTTATCTCTTCTTGTTGCGACAAGGTCGCAAGCCGCCTTTACACTTTCATGCAATGGCCCATTGACCTTGCCTTATCATTTTTGTGTGGTCTTCCAAGTCAGACCTCCCTAATTAGAGGTCTTCCCCTGCCACCTTTCATCGCGACAAAATCGCAGGACGTCTTTACACTTGCATGTAAAGACCCATTGATCTTGTCTTATCATTTTCCAAGTATTTTTGCCTCTGCAGGATGTTTTAGTTGCGACAATATGACAGGCCTAGATATCCTTGCGAACATAAAGCCCCATGACATTGCCGTCGTGCGACGAAATCGCAGGACGTCCGTACACTTTCGTGTAAAGACCCATTGATCTCGCCTTACCTTCGCGTTAGTATTATTGCCTCTGCAGGATAATTGCACAAATATGACAAGCCTAAATTCTCTTGTGAAAACATAACCTCATGACATTTGCGTCTGTTTTGACACCCCCCCTAATGGAGAGCGTCGCCCTTATCATCTACCCGGTTGCCCCTTCAAGGAGGCGAAACATCGGCCATACAAGACTAGCTCCTCCCATCCGGTCTTAACAACAACCAGTTGTTTTCGCACCTCTTATCCCTTATACCTATAGGGTTTATGGTTACGAGGCTGCACCCTAAGTGGAGTTTTCTTGGGCGAGTGCAACATATGCCAAGACTTGCCAAGAATGGCCAGGGTAGGTTCATCCATCCCGGGCACTCGGCTCAACCGTGTACCTCGGCGCCTTGAGCATACATCGACTCCTAAGAAGAGACCCTCGGTCGCCCAACAGGGTATAACCTTATATATATAGTTGAGAATCCAAGGTACCTCTTAGGATAGGCTTTCATGGGCCCCAAATTTTCATGACTCGGGCTTCGGGAGCGGTGTAACCTTCCCCCGAGCCATGTCGAGAGATACCCCTTATATGACGCACTTTAGGTCTTACATTTGCCTCTTACGAAATGTTATTCGCGAACTAGGGTGTACGCCATAAAGGTTCGTCCCATTCATTTACTCATTCATCTTTGTTAAATCATTCAATCATTCATGTTTCATTATTTGTTAATATTTGTTTGCGAAGTATTCGCAAAATTCCATTTCATTTGTTGTGTCTTTATCTCTTTCTTAATCGAATTCTCATTTACCCTTGATTTGCGAGATTCTCGCACATCATTACTTCAATTGCTACTTTTCCTCCTGCTTTTGTTAACTATTCACTTCTTATGCCTTTTGTTCCTCATATCCTTCGCTCCTTTATTATCATAACATTCGCCTGTTTCTAGGCATTCACCTCGCGAGGTATGTTCAGTCCTTACTTCTATAACATCTACCATCGCTTTTTCCTTTTCTCGCTCATCTCTCACATGTTGCTTCCAACCCTTTCTTTTGGCATTTCTTTCTTCGCAACTTTCTACATCGACCTCATGACATTGTTGTGACTCCTTCCAATCTCCCGTATAATACCAATGCCATTTGGATGTGGAAATTTTATACATTGATGATATGTTGATGCGACTCCCAAAGATTTCATGAAGCCATGGCCTCCCAATCAGCGCATTATATGGAGATTCCACGTCAACCACACGAGAATAAGATATCAGTTGATAATCCTTGTAGAGGTATTCTCATGTGAACCTCTCCCTTTGGTTTGTTTGCAAAAGTGCCATTAAAGCCATATATCTTATATGTCGAAGGGATCAAATCCTCATCTTTTCCTCCCATCGTCTTGTAAGTATGGTAAAGAGAATATTCACCGAACTTAGGTGTCGATTAGGATTCGGTTGATCGCCCAAACAAGCTTCGCTTCATCATCTTCCCCATCAACTGGTTTCGGGTTAATCTCTAGTTTCACAACCAACGGGCTATCATGTGTTTCTCTTCCTTTTGGCACTTCATCTGCAGAAAGAAATAGTCTTCAACCTGCCACTTTTCTAACTGCGTCGTCCTCGCTGGACTCATTATTTCTTTATCATTAGCATCTCTCGCAAAGACTCTACCGAGCACGTTGTCATGAAAATCTTCGATTGTGCGATAAGAGTGGACGATAGAGTTGCAATTCAAATTTTTAGCTTTTGTTCCGACCTCTATCACAAATGTTTCCTTTCCTTTCGCCGACAATCGTGCGTGCATTTCGGTGGTGGTGGTAATGTCCGGCCTTTTTCTTCTCCCTCTAGAAAGTGATTTGACTTCCCTTGATCAACCATCCCGAGAATAATTCTCTTTACGTTTCGCAATCGTTTGTTTGATGTCCATGGAAGCGATGGTAAGAACAAAACTCATGACTTCTCGTCGCTTTGGTGGTGGTTCCATCCCGCGTTCCAAGGTGGGCCGGTACATCTTCCATCACAAGTATAGCCTCCCAGATCTTTTCCACACTAGCATTCGGTGGAGGCATCTTAATTGGTTCCCATACTATTCTCGCGACTTCTCTGCCCTCCATGGTTATATTGCCTTCGTCCACCGTAAGTTTCTTGCACATGATCTAGCCTTTGAATCTTATTATTGTCTAACATTACGGTTGTAGTAGTTCCTTTCTTTTTCAAACTCCTCCCGGTCATGGCTTCCCATGGCTACTATCTTCCGCTGTCCCTCATCGGCCTTCCTCGCTTGCTGTCCTTGCGAAGTGCTCGCCACGTATTTATGAATTGAGGTAACAAGCTTGCGTTCGCAGCATTCGAGTTTGTGTTCGCGACCAGGATAAGAATTCATTTCATTCTCGTCTTTCTTCTAAGGCGATATATTCTTCCCGTGACTCTCGATTACGCCATAGTGATTGTATTTTTGACTCTAAAAATTTGAATGTATAACAAGTTAGTCGCGAAGAGAGCATTCACAAATGAGAGGATGAGATATCTTTCCTCAACCCGTCCCGCCATTTCGCTACACATGGTTCTCCATCTTATTGTCAACTCGCCTTAAGCTCTCGCCAACCCTTTGTTTCAACCCGAATACATCTTCAATACACTGGTCGTGAAGAGCTGTTATTTATGTATGCTCCCGTGAATGTGGCTTGTAAATGGTTAAATGATGTGATTGTGTTCCTTGGCAGACCTTCAAACCATTTTAGTGCTTCTCCTATTAGGCTTGATGCGAAATATTTGCATAGTATAGCATCATGATTCTCCCATTTGTAACATACATCTCATATAAGCCTTGATATGTTGTACCGCATGTGTTGTTCCATCAAAGATGTTGGTTAACGCAGTAGATTGCACTTAGGAGGTATTCCTCCCATCTCGTACTTCTAGCGTGAAGGGATTCTTCGCGGCGTCTGCGATGGCTTCGTCTAACTGTCTCCTTCCTCCTTCCCTTCTACTATTCAAGTAATCCTCTCATTTCAGCTGAGTTCTCTTAAGATTTGTTCATTTGCCTCGAGTTTGATTCTCTTGGTCTTTTTAACTCTCGCTTCTCTCCTTCTTCGCTCGTGCCTATTTTGACCTTCCCCGCTCGTTATTTTCTCCTCTTCTTTCATCGCGACGCTCTTCTTCGTTTCTTTCATCAATTCGCACACCGTTATATCGGTTGTTCTCTCTTCTTGGTCTGTCTCTCGGCTCTCATCTCGCACCCTCTCATATTCTTCATTAATATTTCTATTGGTACGATTTTGTTCCCTTCTTCTTTCGTGGTTGTCATGGTTATTCTGTAGGATTGCCTCTTCCATTTCTTGATTTTCCATTTCTGCTCTTATCCTTTCTCTCTCGCGAGTTAGCCGCGCTTGTTCAATGTAGTGTCTCTCAATGTCGTCCTCGATCTCTCGGTTTCTTCTCAATTCTTCTCTCCCGTGCAAGATTATTCTCCCTTCAAAGAATTTGGGTCATTTGGTTCTTGTAGTTGCATGTTTCCTTGATTTTCACTATTCCGCTCATTTTGAAGATTTTCGGGTTGAGGAATATAACGATCTTCTATTTCCCCTCTTCTCTCGCCATGCTCTATACTCGGATTTTGTGTTTCTTCCTCGGTACTTTCGTTGGTAAAACTCTCCTTCTTTCTTCCCTATTCGATCTTGAACTTGATCTCACGCTACTTCTAGATCTCCTATTTTGCAACCTCATATTTTCCATCCTCAATTCATGATTCTGTCTTGTCAAGTTTGCTCGTTCCTCCGCCTCTAGCCGTCTCTCTTCGTGTATTGTTTGTCTCAATCTTTCTAATGCCGCAATTTCTTCGTTTTCTCCATTCATTCCTTGCTCTCCTTGTCCATTGTTCACCACTGCTTTGTTCCTCTTCTCTCTCGTCTTCGTAATCGGACCTCCAAGTATGTACACTTACTCTATCATAATCCACACCGCGTTTGCTACCGGTGAGATCGGTGGCTGATTTTGATTTTCTCCATCATTTCTCATATTCATCCTTGACGATTCTCTGTTTCATTCCTCCTTTCTCCAAACCAAGTCTCCCACTTCTTCTTACAATCGTTGGTTGCCCTTGTACGTTTCTTTTCCTAGCCATTTCTCTTTTTCAATGAATTCTTGAGTATCTCTCCAAATTTTTTCTCTGTTAATCCAAATTCCTTCCAATTTCTACGTCAATCTCTGCTCTTTCCCTGTTTCTAGCGCATATGTAGTAGCAGGATTTCCCACACTACACCCCTTACTCGATTTTGCTTAATTAATCCATTGAAAGATGTAAGATCAAGAATATTTATTGATTGAATTCATGAAATGTTTACATAGGAAAATAGAATTACACTTAGAAATTAAAGCATGCTTAAACTTTCTCTCTCCTAATGACTTGCCCAACAATTCCAAAGAGATCTCTCCCTTTTACAGACTCATTTAGCCCTTTATATAGGGTAATACATAGTGGATGATGACTAAGCTACCCTTTATTTTGGGAATGTCTCGCGAAGTGTCGCAGATGCACAAACATTTACTCTCGCGACACTTCTTAACCCTCGCCAGGTCTCACGTCTTCTTTATGTTTTGCCTGTCATTATTCATTGCGTCGTTTATTTTAGCTCCTGCGACTCCTTCGCGATGCTGTCGTTTATTAATCTCGCGAGCCTTGTTTGTTGCGATATTACGACCCTACACAAGGAGTAATGGTGAAATGTTTCTTTCATTATGGAACATCAATTCCAGGCGTTACCCGTTACCACCCCTTTCCACTTTACTCAGCCGTTTCCATTTCTTACGAGACCAGAATACGTTTTGTTACGACTTGTATAAATAGGTCTTACCTATTTCCACCAAAGAACAAGTTTGGGTCAGGAACATACAACACTTAGAAATCATCTGTTAGCTTCCACATTGCTAGCGTTTCACTTTTTGATGCAAGTCGTCAAACAACTACTCTTCCAGAATCAACTATGCTGGTCTCAACACTCTCTTCACTTCCCTCCCCAAAACCAACCCTTCTCCTTCACTTTGTGACCGAAGCAAGTCTGGAACGACCATTTCTTGGTTTAGGCCGGATTTGTACAGATTGATCGCTCGAATCTAAAGTATTCCCGTGCAGTACATTGTTTAGGGTTTAGACTCGTTTCTCACCCACTCACGCGAAATTACCGTAATCAGCAGAAACCGTTTTCACCCTCAAACAACTTGATAAAAGGTTCGGACTTGACCAAACACAATAGGATTACTATCAAGTAAATAAGAATTAACGTTTGTGTATTTTACTTCTAATTATAATAAAAACAATTATAATTGCGGAAATAGAAAAGTAAAAGACACAGCAAGATTTTGTTAACGAGGAAACCGCAAATGCAGAAAAACCCCGGGACCTAGTCCAGAATTGAATACTCTCAGGATTAAGCCGCTATACAAAATCAAACCAACTTCGTATAGTTGAGACCAAGCAACTAAACCTATAGTTCACCTAGTTCCGTCTGTATTCCCATGCCTCCAACTTGTAATAAGTCACGTACTTGGAACAATTCCTTTGGTTCGTATTCCAAACAGTAAAGGAACAACAAATCTTTTTGGTATCAACTCTATTCAACCAAGTGATATGAGTCGGACAAAGGCTCTTCTGTTTATCTTAACATAAACTCCTTCGTCAGGTCCTTAGATATATCTTATGTTCAATTACCGAAGTAATCGTTTAAGATTAAGCCAACAACACTCTTAATCCGAAGAATTGTGTTGATGCCGATCTACTCAATTAATCAATCCAATCTATCACAAAGATAAACCGATTATTAATTGGATCCTCTTTTACCGAAACAACTATTGTGCACACCAAAGATTATGAACCCACAAATCAGAAATCTTCAATATCTTCTTTGTCTTCAAATCTTCTTAGATCTTCAATAAACACATGCACACAATCACTTGAATCTCTTGTGATCAATCACACACAAAACGGAGTCTGTTAACAATGGATTATCACAAGATCGTCTTTAGAACTAACAACAGTCTAAAGATCCCCGTCGAAACTTCGATCTAGTTTGAGTGAATCATATATCAGAAGAAAAGATTCTCAAGCATAAACAAACTAGGTACAATCAAATTTCATCAACCGTTAGTCAATCAAATCAATCGAAAACTAATAATAAACCGTAATTATCTAGTTTCCCACCAATGGTACTAATAGAGCTTCTCAATCCCAAAGAAGTCTTTCAACCGAGCGGCCGTAAGAGATTTCGCCAAATTAGGTTACTTTCCTCTCCGAATAGGCGGCTCCACCAGTAACAACACAACTAGGTAGTTTTACTGGCTCTGAGGATTAGTTTACTCGAAATGCAAACTTTGATATTTATAGACCAAGGAAGTTTGGACACCAAGGAATTTCCAAAACCGAAAATATTCTCAAGATATGCAATATATTTCCAAATTCGGTTTCCATAATTCCTGGAAATGCTTTGTCCAAATAATGACCGAAAATCTCTTAGAAAATCTCCAACTAGTAAATGCACATTACTAATTTTCATTTTCCAAAAATAAAATTAAAAACCTTAATTAAAAGATTCTCAATTTATTTTTCGATCCGGGATTTTCGTTTAGCTATTAAGGAATATCTTTGAACAATAAAAGATAAGTGTTACTGCACATATTCAAAGTATGTCGGCATCTTAACTTAGTAAATCATCTTTCATATTTACTATCTTGGAATCGATTTGCCACACTTCCAAACAAGTTTAGAATTGGTTCGTCTTACTTCCAAGAACTATGTGATTGATCAAGAACACTCAATCACCAAACATGGGTTTCACAGTTCTACCAAAACAAGTTTCAGTTCTACCTCCATGTAGGTACTGGAATTAGTCACACTAGCTTTCCAAAATTCGGTTGACTAGGTACTAGGATCGGTTCCCACATATATATGGTATCTAACTTGTATTTGTTGCACATGTCCATAGGATCGGTTCCCAATATCTAAAAACGTGTTGCACATGTTCATAGGATCGGTTCTCAATATCTATAAACTTGCTGCACCTTTTACAAGGATCGATTCCCCTCTTGTGATCGGTTGTACCTCTTACTAGGATCGGTTCCCCTTTGCCTAGAGTTGGTCATACCAATAACACTAAATTGATCATACCATCTCAGGTGATTACTTAAGATCGGTTTCACTACTAAAAGTTATACCAATACAAAAGTCAGGCCTTGTGAATAGTTTTACAAAGAACATAAACAAGTCATGAGCGGTTATACTAATCACACATATTGGTAGTTCAAAAGATATGCAATGAATAACAATACCAATAAGCCTAGCGATTTCCCTTTCAATTCACAAAATAAGTTCATAAATTTACTTCCTTTAAACGAATGTAAAAACATTGTTTCCTAGGATGAAATCTTCACCTCATACCCATACATAATCACAATAGCATTCAAACGATTATGTCGATATCTTATATACGAAGTTCAAAAGATAAGCGTTATACTTTGTATTGTATTCCTTAATACTACGTCTAACTAGAGTATAATCATTCATGCTTCGCAGTTTTGTTTTCAATATGCAAGACTTGAAAGATACGTCAGGGAATGAAACAGTTCAAGTCAAATATTACTAACCTCAAGTGGAAGGATGATGTCGTCGTTGTAGCTCCTTACTTCTTCACTTCTTCAAGTCTTCACGTAATATTTGTAATGTCTCATATCCTAATACTTTCAGGCTAACCTGTACGAAGTTGACTCTAGTACATAATAAAATGACTCTTTAAATGAGGTTTGGTTCACTAAAATATGACAACCAAACTTGACATATCAAATTTAATTTTTTAACGAAAAAGTCGGAGGTGATTGTTCTTTTAGGCAAAAATTTCGAAAAATGATTAAATATTCATTATGCAAACACCATAAAAGATTCATAACACAATATGCAGGCACTACAGAAGATGCATAACACGTTATGCATCCATATTTTGGTTCATGCATCCATTATGCAACCACCAAAACTGTTAGAGCATTGCTCGGTCGAACTCGCAAGCGTTGCTATCTCAAGCTTGTTTGTCAATGTTAGTGATCAAAACTATAAGTCTTGATTTCTAGTCTACTTATAGATGTCTCGGACTAGGATAGATTGTGTAGTTGAGCATTAGACTTCACGGCGTTCATCATTGAATACAAAGAACTACTAAGGAGAGCTTGTGGAACTTCATCAACAAAAAGGTATGTGGAGATTGAAACTCATCTATCACTTGGAAAGTCTATTTATACTATATCTCCTATATTGAGACATAAGTCGTGTTACGATATAGTTTTCTATTATACATATTTGAGATTTCGAGTTGAGTTTAACTCGCTTACATATTTCCAGGAATATGTGTTGGCAAGCTTTCGCTTCAACCAAGTTCATCTTATTTTCTTGACGAAAGTCAAAAGATGATCATGTGAAAATTGCCGAGTAACATCTTACATGGTTTGTGTGATACAATCATTTGGTGTAGACTTGGAATGTTTCGTTATGATTATTTCAATAACTTGAAAATTGCTTTGATGCTAATAGTGTGTGAAAACGGCTATTGTCATCCTCTAAGAAAGTTTCAATGATTGAAATAATAGTTTAGAACACTTAACCATTATTGGATTGTGACATGTTGTGTACTCTTGCACATTTGTTGTCCTTGTCCGGGAACCATGGTATGCGTACACGTATGCGTACTGGCGTAAGGTTCATGTCCGAGATTTTCTGCTGGGATTGGTGGTATACGTACCCATTCGCGTACTGGAGAAACCCAATTTCAGTCTGGGTATTTCAAGTATGCGTACCCGTTTGGATACTTGAAGGTTAAAGTTCTAAAATCGGTTGTGTACATGAACTAATACATTTCGACGTATGTCTTCAACACACCTTAGATTTAATTTTAAAAGGTATAACTGACATTCGTATGTCTAAACCAATTGGTTTTAGTACTCACCCTGTGTACTCGACCAGGAAAGTCAGTTCAATGTGTTCCTCAAATGTTCAAACACATAACAGTCTTCCTAAACCATTTCGACGAAGAAGAACTCATGGATATTCTGCAATTAGGAAGGGAGATTATGTTGTTCATTATGTGGAAAAAGTACCATAAGAAGGGAAGATTTCTTCAGGTAAGAATTAGCACTATGCGTCATACTTTGATGATAGCGGATTTTATGATAACTTTTCACATCATAATGGTTTTCCTCCAAAGATCAGGAAGAAGAGGTTTAACCAGAAACGATGTTCATTTAATGAGCTCAAGGCTCATACTTGTGCTAATTAATCACAAGGTTGAAACCTCACTCTCAACAAAATCCTGACTGAGTGAGATGTATTCAGGTATACTTATGTGAATTTGTTTCTTGATTCTCTATGCTGATTTCTTATCGTTCTTAGCTGGACTATCATTCATAAACAAGTCTTGCATAAGTATTTATTTGTTTTAATAAGTGTCAGGTTCTACAAATTTCTTCTTGAGATTTCTTTTGTGTAAAAATTGCTACACTTTTATGCTCTGAATTTTTCTCATGTGAGAATATAAGATTTATTAAGCTTATGTTTGTGAATCATTTCACGTAGCAAACACCTTTGTGAATAAACGACTTTCTTGGTTGTTTGATCACTTCTCAGGTCCTTTTTGGTAAAAGGGCAAGTTTGTGCACATGCGTGTACCTCCTTTCACATTGGCCCTTACCAAACTTGAAAACCCTAATTTCTGGTTCTTGGAAAACCAATGAATACCATACCTTTTATAGAGTACGCATTCTCCTATTGTGCTCTTTTAAGGATGGGTTCCACTTCAAGTTCTTGGAACCAACCGATTCAATTGATGATTCGGTCTATTTGGAGTTCGTGTTGAAGAAGAAAAGAACCCTTGTTAAGCCATACGAACTCGAATCTTGTGCCTCATGCTATTATGCGTTTTCTCATCAAGATCGAGAGAATGCTGAGATGGTCTCTGCTGAAGTGGTTCATGGTTTTCTCACTGATCTTTGGAAGACTCAACTTAAGATCGAGAACTCTGTAAAGGATCTTAACATGTTACAAACTGAGTTGAAAAAGATTGATACTGATCTTGTTCTCATGAAGTCACGGGTTAAGGATCTTCTTAATAAGGATATCTTCTCCGAAGATGCAGCTGATACTGTTAGTCACAAGTTTGAAGGTCTTGGTACTAGTGAAGCTTTCGTACCAGAACTCTAATTATCACTTGTGATTACCCTTAGAGTTTGTTTTGGTTTGATTTTGTCTAGTAAATCTTCTTTGTTATGTTTTTAGAAGATACCAACTGTGACAGACTGGTGAATTTTCCCTCCTAATGGGCTGGGTTTCAACCCAGTAGCAAGGCCAAACCCTCCAGTGCGTCACTCGACGTGTAAAACGGTACATATACAAAAAAGATTTATACAAAAAGAAAATAGTGAAGGAGCCTGAGTTTATACAGTAGAACAATGAGTACATGCTTATCCATAAAAATCCAATAAAACTTGTCAAAGTGAGTCCAATATTTCCAAAATATAAAATGAGCATTTAATAACGTCAATACTCATAAGAAGGTCAAAAAAAAAAATGAATTGAGATGTACAAAAAGAATTCCATTTAAGTGGTAAAACATAAAAATAGAATTTGCTAGTACATATCGAAGTAAATCCATTTTTCAAACAAATTGTTAACATTATACCATTATTGTCAACTATGAAGTTCCAAACAAAATGACTTCTAGCTACTGGAAATTAAAAACTTAGGCTGATAACGTAGTAAATTCATGTTAAGGTAAAAGACATTGTACATAGAATACATTAGACTAAACTATACACAGCAAAATTAATCAAGTTCATGAGTTTTAAGAATTAAACAAGCACTTAATAACACATAAATGAGTATGCCTGCAGTACATAGATATTTGACAGGGGGATTCAAAAGCACTGTTGCAACACCAAGACCGAACCCATTGTATACGAAACCGGCAAGTTTTCAGTTACAGACCGTATTAGAGATGACAGCAAAATGTACAAAATGACATGGGATCAAGGCAAACAAATTAAACTCCCAGGTACCCCGTGATATACATATTAGAGATATAAGCAAACAAAGCATTCAATATTCACCGTTAGATGAAAAACCTGATTCAACCAAGCTAATATCTTTCAAACGTTAGATCGAACTTAGCTTGTTACACACAAATGAAATGTACCCTCATTTAGGTTTATGTAGCCTTACCTAAACGTGTACACCACGTTGGTTCACAAATAGTTAACCGAGGTTAGCCATATGATTACTCTCATATCAACCTTATTCATCTTAACCATAACTAGTTCAAATGACTCAAACGAAACTAGTTAAAAGTTGTTCAATTGTTTAGAAAACACAATTGAAATCAAATCGGTTTGATTCACTTGAATCAATCATGAACATTATAGCCACGGTTTGCAAAGATTGCATTCCTTATGATTTAAATGTTTAAGTTCATGGACTTGACCGATTTGACAAAGTAACCAGCTTAAGTATGCGTACTTAAACAACCGGTTTTTGAGTTTGTAAAGTTTCCAAACTCAGCAGAAATTTTCGGTTCAAAAACTTCCGCCAGTATGCGTACGGGTACCATACTTAAGGTGACTAGTTAAGAGTTTTGCCAAAACCAAACTCAACAAAAATTCTCGGTTTGAGAACTTCCGCTAGTATGCGTACGTGTACGCATACTTAACCTGTCTCCTTCACCAATTTCGTATACACACATATGCATACTCTTGGCTCCCGGTTTATGGACTTATACACTAATGTGTGAACACACTATATATGCTTATATCCAAAGATGGTTACATCATCAACTCTTTATTTCAACCATTGAAACATTCTTCTATAATGTCAATAGCCGTTTTCACACACTATTAGCATCAATGCAATTTTCAAGATATTGAAATAATCATTATTGAAACCTTCCAAGTCTTACACCAAATGATTGTATCACACAAACCATGTAAGATGTTACTCGGCAATTTTGTCATGATATAAGATGAACTTGGTCGAAGCGAAAGCTTACCAACACATATTTCGAGAAATATGTAAGCAAGATATACTCAGCTCGAAATCTCAAATGTGTATAAAGAAAACTATACCGTAACACGACTTATGTCTCAATATAGGAGATAGTAGAAATAGACTTTCCAAGTGATAGATAAGTTCAAGTCTCCACATACCTTTTGTCGAAGAAGTTCCACAAGCTCCCCTTAGTAGTTCTTCGTCTTCAAGAGATGAACGTCGAGAGATTTAAGCTCAACTAGACTATCTATGTCCTAGTCCGAGACATCTATAAATAGGCTAGAAATCAAGACTTATAGTTTTGATCACTAACATTAAAAAACATGCTTGAGATAGCAACGCATGCGAGTTTGACCGAGCAATGCTCTAACAATCTCCCCCTTTGTCAATTTTAGTGACAAAACTATCAATACATATGGATTACAAAAAAGATAAAAAAATTAGCTTCTTATCCACATGCTTGATCTCCATGGCATCTTCAACGTGACTCGAAATCTTCGTCACTTCCAAGTACTCCATGATCCTAAAGGTTGTAAGTTCAGCATCACAGTTGTTGAAGATCCGTAGCTATAACAATGAGAAAACAAAATGCTCTCAATCATTGTTATACAATGTTATAGTATTATTGCACAACATCAAAGTTCAATTGTATCACAACTTTGACAATAACACTATGGTGATATGCATCACTCCCCCTTAGTCAATACATATCTCAACATGAAAACCACTCCCCCTTACATAATGATCTGTAAACCATATGTATTTGTAGCGTGAACTACACATTAATTCTCCCCCTTTTTGTCAAAAAAATTGGCAAAAGTACAAAAATTAGTGGGATCCTAATGAAATTTCCACGGAGATACATCATGACCAAAAGGTGTATTAACATACCAACAAATTTAGATGCAATCATAAAGCCGAAGCTAAATGCATTCATCAAGGAGTTATGAAGATACAAGATAACCCCTAAAAATTCCACAGCCGCACTCCCCACAAAGATATGGCAATTAAGCACAAGTTCAAAAGAACTCCCCCCCCCATAAAATGTCATCCCAAAAGGAACAACAAAGGCGACCATACTTTCTCAAGAAAAGAAGATTTCTTTTGGACAACCAAATCACATGGAAACATGAATTTGTATCCAAATATATTCAATTGAAATAACCGCAAGATAACCCATAGTTAGTTCAATCGAAAAATAACAACCAAATTAATCACAAGAGAACCCATGATTAATTCAATTGAAATACACAACCAAACTAACCACATAAAGCGATCAATTTAATTGGCCATGCTCGACATAAGCGAACTTACGGAGCAACAACTAAAATAACCAAAAGAAATTGATTAATTTAGTTGATCATGTTCGACATAGGGAACCTCACGGAGCAACAACTAAGTTAATCATAAGAGAATGAACAACTCAGTCAATTGTGCTCAACATAAGAAACCTTATGGAACAACACAGTACATGCACAAAGATTGTGGATCGGAGATCGACCAAATACTGCGGAATAGACAAGGATTCATTATATTTTCCATCACTATTTGCATATAATAGACTTAATCCTTGTACACAAAAGTTTTATCCTTTCTTCTTATCAAAACATGACATAAAAGGCTTTAACTTTTATAATGTCAAAAGTTCATTCTATCTTCCATCAATACATTCATATCGACATAATAGAGATAACTTTTGAACAAGTATGGGATATTCACAGGTTCACGGATGTAAACAACATATCCCATAACAATTTGCAATATATAAAATCATAAAGATTAAAAATGCAAAAATCATCTTCCAAAAAAAAAAAAACTTTAGAATTTAAATAAATAAATCTAAAAACAATGAAGATGAAAATCTTTGGACATAGCTATGTGTACTCACAATAATGGCTATTGCAAACCCTAATTATCAAGGTAACTTAGATTGCAAACCCTGATTTGAAAAATATATAAAGGAGAACTCTAGCAACTGGGAAACCTAATCCCCACACCTCTTGTGTGTTACTAGTTGCATAACTAAAGTCAATTCTCCTTTAACCTTAGGTTTCTTCTCGAGACCCTGTAGGTTAACGACTTGAAGACTTCATTGGGATTGTGAAGCCAGACCCAACTATTATCTTGTAGTTGCGTGATCTGATCTTGTTGTTTCTATCGTGTTGAGTACAATTGGAATAATTGACTCGAGATTTTATATCTCCGATAGGCAAGATAGAAAAGTAATCACAAACAACTTCGTCTCATCGTTTGTGATTCCTCAATATCTTCTTTCGGTAGTCGATTAAGATTATTGTGAGGTTATTGATAATTCTAGGTTGTTCTTCGGGAATATAAGTCCGGGTTATCGATTGGTTCCTATTCACCTTGATTTATCAAAATACGGAACAAAAACTCTTGGGTATTTCTGTGGGAGACAGATTTATTCAATCCTATAGACTTTTCTGTGTGAGACAAATTTGTCTATCAAGTCTTCGACTTTGGGTCGTAGCAACTCTTAGTTGTGGGTGAGATAAGCTAAGGGAATCAAGTGCGTAGTATCCCTTTGGGATAAGAGAGACGTAAGGAGCGCAAATGTACCTTGAATCGGTGTGAGATTGATTAGGGTTCAACTACAGTCCGGTCCAAGTTAATTGGTAGTAGGCTAGTGTCCGTAGCGGCTTAATACGATGTGGTGTTCAATCTGGACTAGGTCCCAGGGGTTTTTCTCGCATTTGCATTTTCCTCGTTAACAAAATTCTGGTGTCTGTGTTATTTCTTTTCCACATTATATTTTGTTATATAATTGAAATATCACAGGTTGTGCGTTAAGATCAATCAATTAGAATATCCAACCTTTGGTTGTTGATTTACATTGATTGACACTTGAACATTGGTCTTTGGTACCGTTCAAGTAACTCCTCTTATATTCAATCAGGCTCGCAGATTTCTATTTGCTGATTGCGTATTGAATTAAGAGTTATAGATATTTAACTCTTTGATATACTTTAATCTAGATTGAGTCTGATTGTCTAGTTGATTCTCTAGAAAGTATATTGAAGTAAGTCCTCTCAGATTGCCAAACGAATTTTTGGGTGTGGTTGTTAGACCCCCGCATTTTCAATACATTTCATTTGTGTGTAATAAGCTAAGTTCGATCTAACGGTTGAAAGATATTAGCTTGAATCTAATCAGGTTTTAATCTAACGGTGAATATTGAATGCTTTGTTACCAAGGTAACTTAGATTGCAAACCCTGATTTGAAAACTATATAAAGGAGAACTTTAGAAACTGGGAAACCTAATCCCCACACATCTTGTGTGATACTAGTTGCATAAGCTAGAGTCGATTCTCCTTTAACCTTAGGTTTTTCACGAAACCCTGTAGGTTAACGACTTAAAGACTTCATTGGGATTGTGAAGCCAGACCCAACTATTTTCTCTATAGTTGCGTGATCTGATCTTGCATCTTCTATCGTGTTTGAGTACGATCTTCTTTAAGATTGGCTCAAAATTTATTCTCCGATATGCAAGATAAAAAGTAGTCACAAACATCTTCGTCTCATCGTTTGTGATTCCACAATATCTTGTTTCGCTACCATACGATTAAGATTTTTGTGAGGTGATTGATATTTCTAGGCTGTTCTTCGGGAATATAAGTCCGGTATATCAATTGGTTCATGTTCACCTTGATTTATTAAAAGACGGATATCAAAACTCGTAGGTATTTCTGTGGGAGACAGATTTATCTATTCCTATAGACTTTCTTGTGTGAGACAGATTTGTTTATCAAATCTACGACTTTGGGTCGTAGCAACTTTTGGTTGTGGGTGAGATCAGCTAAGCGAATCAAGTGCGTAGTATCCTGCTGGGATAAGAGACATAAGGAGTGCAACTATACCTTGAATCAGTGTGAGATTGATTAGGGTTCAACTACAGTCCAGTCCGAAGTTCATTGGTAGTATGCTAGTGTCTGTAGCGGCTTAATACAGTGTGTTGTTCAAATATGGACTAGGTCCTGGGGTTTTTCTGCATTTGCGGTTTCCTCATTAACAAAATTCTGGTGTTTGTGTTATTTCTTTTCCGCATTATATTTTGTTATATAATTGAAATATCACAGGTTGTGCGTTGAATCAATCAATTGGTAAATCCAACCTTTAATTGTTGATTGAAATTGATTGATCCTTGAACATTGGTCTTTGGTACCGTTTAAGTTATTTCTCTTATATTCAATCGGGCTCGCAAATTCCTATTTGTTGATTGCAGATTGAATTAAGAGATAGAGATATAAAACTCTTTGATATACTTTTCTCTAGATTGAGTCTAACTGTCTAGTTGATTCTCTTGAAAGTATATTGGAGTTTGTCTATAAAGATTGCCAAACGAATTGTTGGATGTGGTTGTTGTACCCCCGCTTTTTCAATTGGTATCATAGCAGGCAAACACATTAAAGACCTTATAAGTCTGTATTTGTAGCGATCTGAATATGGACAGAAGTGCTATCTCCATAAACGTACCACCAGTCTTCGATGGCTCAAATTACTTGTGATGGAAAATTGCTATGCGTGCCTTTCTTCAAGCGCGTGATTTTCAATCATGGGTGTATGTAGTTAATGGTTATAATCCTCCGTTGTTGCAGAAGGCGATGCAACTGTTCCAAAGGATATTGGTGCATAGGAACCTGCCGAGATTCTCGCTGCAAAGCAAAATTTTGACGGGTTAAATGCTATCATCCATGTTATTACCCCAGATCTTCAGCATCATGTGACTACGTGCACTCGGTCTAAAGATGTTTGGGATATCTTATAAACCGTATTTGAAGGAAATACCAGTGAAAATGAAGCTAGGCTGCAAAACCTAAATTCCGATTGGGAAAACCTTTGTATGGCAGATGAAGATTCATTTGATGAGTTTAATCACAAAGTGTCTGAAATTGTTAATGCATCTTTTGCATTGGGTTAGACTATTCCTGAAAAGGACATTGTGATGAAAATTCTCAGATCGCTGCCATCTAGATACGATTCTAAGAAGTATGCCATCGTTGAAGGTAATAACCTTGCAACCCTTTCCAGGAATACTCTGGTTGGAAAGTTAAAGATCTTTGATCATGAGCATACATCCAAATCCGGAAAGGATGTTGCTTTCAAAGCACAAAAGAACACTAAATTACTTGATAAAGTGTTTGCATCTCTGAAGATGATCTTTCTGAGGCTAATTCATCATATGAAGATCTTGACAAGTTAGTCTCCTTGATCACAAGGCAATTTAGGGATCTTCTGTTGAACAGTAAACGATTTTCCAGAGATAAGCCCAAGTCATCAGTTAAACCTCATAATCGTGTTCCTCCTAAAAATAGGGATATTGATGAAACTGATGATGAGGATATGCCTCAGTGCTTTAAGTGTAAAGGTTTTGGTCATTTTGCTAATGAGTGTCCAAATCGTAAAAAATACACTGGGAACAAAGGTATAGCTACAACTCTTGATGAAATGTTTGACAACTATGATTCTAATGAAGACGAAGAGTCAAGTGTTGCATTTCTTTGTGAAAATAATGATTTTGATAATTGTAGCAATACATACATCAATCTTGATATTCTTTCAGAATAAATCTCAACCGGTCTGGAAGAAAAAATGGATCTACCTGTTTCTACTGGAAACTTTTTTTTTTTCTGAATTTTCAGGTTTCACTATGTGTCTAGCCGCGTACACATCTCAGGCGTCTGAATCATCTTCCAGGTTGACAAGCTCTTATTGTTCTCTCAAAGGTTATGAACTTTCAAAGTGTTTCAAGTACAAACACAAAATGATATATGTCAACAAACTTCAACGAAGGGCGAATCGATTAGCAAACAAGCTCAAACTTGTTCAAAAATCATCAGAGGTATGTAAATGCATTACTTCTTCAAAGAAGTTAGTTTCCAAAGAAAAAACTAGATCATTAGAGAGAAATTTATAGTCTAAACACTATGAAAAACATGGCTCTATAAATTCCTTTCGAAAAGGATATGGTGGACAGATTATTGTTCACCCCAGCACAACTTAATTGTGTTGGTTAGTGCATCTTGTCTCATGTGCCTGATCAAAAGAGATAAGATTATGCACACCTCAGGCTTTAAGAAAAAAAAAATTGTTTTAGATTGTTTTGATTTTCTTTTTTCTTGTTTTGCTCTGCTGAGCATTGTAAGTCTGGAATTCGTGCCTCTTTTCATATCTAATTGATATTGGAAAGGACTTCCCTGTTTAATCAATAAAAGAGGGTTATTCTCAACAATTCTACCCTCTTTAGGGTTGAGAGTTGTCCATGCGTGAACTTATGTGTTTAAAAGTTTCGTAACCCTAATTTCATTTTTCCTTCACTTGAAACTCTTTTTTATCATAAGACTGCTTGTTGAGATTATCTTGTGATTTCCTCTCACAACTCCACTCATATGGATTCTCCAAGCATTATGTCATCTGATGAAAATATGTTAATATGATTGTTAAGCCATTAATCATGAAGGAAAAAGATAAATCTCTGTTGCCTCCAACTTTGAAAAGAAAAAGAAGAAATGTGAGGAAGCCAAGAGTTGTTCCTTCAAATTCTCATAAGTTTTCTGGTGTTCTTGAAGAGTTGAAGGAAACAAGGAAGAAGATTCAGGAAATAAAGGTTATTGCTTTGAGAACTCTTGAAATTCAGAAGGCCCTAGTTCGGAATCAGTTCAAAAGGTTTGTTGGAATTGACTCCTTTCTTCATGAACCTTATGTTCCCATGGTTGTTGACAACAAGGAGTTCAAGAACAATAAAGAATTTTTCAGAGGTCTCAAGGTCTAGGAAACTTCTTATGAGAATTTATTCTAGTGTTTTTAAGAAGGATAACTAGGGTTTGGAATAGCCATTATTATGACT
This sequence comes from Papaver armeniacum, assembly GCA_023531295.1. NCBI lineage: Eukaryota > Viridiplantae > Streptophyta > Magnoliopsida > Ranunculales > Papaveraceae > Papaver > Papaver armeniacum. The sequence continues at coordinate 163,217 of JAJJWW010000153.1, forward strand.
ACACATAGCTATTGCCAACGTTTTCATCTTGCAATGTTTTTAGATTTATTTGTTTAAATTCTAAAGTTGATTTGGAAGATGATTTTTGCGGTATTAATCTTTATGGTTTGATATATCGCAAATTATAATGGGATATGTTGTTTACGTCCGTGAACCTTGACTGTCCCATACTTGTTCAAAAGTTAACTCTATTATATGTCGGTATGAAAATATTGATAAAAGATAGAATGAACTTTTGACTACAAAAGTTAAGCCTTTTATGTCATTATGCAAATATTGATAGAAGAAAAGATGAACTCTTGTTTACAAAGATTAAGTCTATTATATGTCATTGTGCAAATAGTGATGAAAAATAGAATGAATCTTTGATTATTCCGCAGTATTGGTCTTTCCCTGATCCACATCATTGTGCATATACTGTGTTGCTCCGTAAGTTCTCTTATGTTGAGCATGACCAATTGAATTGATCAATTTCCTTGTGGTTAATTCAATTGAGATTTTTGGAAACAAATTCATATTCCTATGTGATTTGTTAATGTCCAAAGAAATCCTTCTTTTCTTGTAAAAGTAAGGTCGCTCTTGTTGTTCTTCCGGGAATGACATTTTATAGGGGAGAGTTATTAATTGAACTTGTGCTTAATTGCCAAATCTTTGTGGGGAGTGCGGATGTGGAATATTATATGGGTTATCTTGTATCTTTATAAACTCCTTGATGAATGCATTTAGTTTCGGCTATATGATGGTATCTAAACAAGTTGGTATGTTGTTCTCTTTTGGTCATGAAGTATCTCCATGGAAATTTCATGAGGATCCCACAAATTTTCGTACCTTTGCCAATTTTTATTGACAAAAAGGGGGAGAATTAATGTGTAGTTCACACTACAAATACATATGGTTTACGGATCATTATGTAAGGGGGAGTGGTTTTCATTATGAGATGAAGTATTGACTAAGGGGGGAGTGATACATATCACCATAGTATTGTTGTCAAAGTTGTGATACAATTGAACTCTGATGTTGTATAATGATACAATGACACTGTATAACAATGATTGAGAGCAACCGTTTTCTCATTGTTATAGCTACGGATCTTCACCAACTATGATGCTGAGTTGAACACATTTGGAATCATTGGAGTACTTGAAAGTGACGAATATTTCGAGTAATATTGAAGAACCAAGGAGATCAAGCATTTGGATGAGAAGCTACAAAGTTTATTTATTTTGTATCCATATGTATTGATAGTTTTGTCACTAAAATTGACAAAAGGGGGAGATTGTTATAGCATTGCTCGGTCAAACTCGCAAGCGTTGCTATCTCAAGCTTGTTTGTCAATGTTAGTGATCAAAACTATAAGTCTTGATTTCTAGTATACTTATAGATGTCTCGGACTAGGATAGATTGTGTAGTTAAGCATTTGTTAGAGCATAGCACGGTTGAACCCACCAAGCGTTGGTAGGTCAAGTTTGGTTGTCATATTTTAGTGAACCAAAACTCATTTAAAGAGTCGCTTGATTATGTACTAGAGTCAACTTCGTATTGGTTAGCATGAAAGTGTTAGGATATGAGATATTACAAGTATTACGAAGACTTGAAGAAGTGAAGAAGTAAGGAGCTACAACGACAACATCATCCTTCCACTTGAGGTTAGTGATATTTGACTTGAACTGTTTCATTCCCTAACGTATCTTTCAAGTTGTGCATATTGAAAACATAACTGCGAAGCATGAATGATTACACTCTAGTTAGACGTAGTATTAAAGAATACAATACGAAGTATAACGCTTATCTTTAAACTTCGTATATAAGACATCGACATAATCGTTTGAATGCAATTGTGATTATGTATGGGTATGAGGTGAATATTTCATCCTAGGAAACAATGTTTTACATTCGTTTAAAGGAAGTAAATTCATGAACTTGTTTTGTGAATCGAAAGGGAAATCGCTAGGCTTATTGGTATTGTTATTCATTGCATATCTTTTGATATACCAATATGTGTGATTAGTATAACCGCTCATGACTTGTTTATGTTCTTGGTAAAACTATTCACAAGGCCTGACTTTTGTATTGGTATGACTTTTATTAGTGAAACCGATCTTAAGTAATCACCTGAGATGGTATGATCGATTTACTAATATTGGTATGACCAACTCTAGGCAAAGGGGAACCGATCCTAGTAAGAGGTGCAACCGATCACAAGAGGGGAATCGATCCTTGTAAGAGGTGCAACACGTTTCTAGATATTGGGAACCGATCCTATGAACATGTGCAACACGTTTTTAGATATTGGGAACCGATCCAATGGACATGTGAAACAAATACAAGTTAGATACCATATGTATGTGGGAACCAATCCTAGTACCTAGTCAACCGAATTTTTGGAAAGCTAGTGTGACTAAATCCAGTACTCACATGGAGGTAGAACCGAAACTTATTTTGGTAGAACCGTGAAACCCATGATTGGTGATTGAGTGTTCTTGATCAATCACATAGTTATTGGAAGTCAGATGAACCGATTCTAAACTTGTTTGGAAGTGTGACAAATTGATTCCAATTTAGTAAATATGAAAGATGATTTACTAAGTTAAGATGTCGACATACTTTGAACATGTGCAGTAACACTTATCTTTTATTGTTCAAAGATATTCCTTGACAGCTAAAGGAAAATCCCGGATCGAAAAATAAGTTGAGAATCTTTTAATTAAGGTTTTTAATTTTATTTTTGGGAGATGAAAATTAGTAATGTGCATTTACTAGTTGGAGATTTTCTAAGAGATTTTCGGTCAAGGGAACATTATTTAAATACCCCTAGTATAGGGCCCCTTCTAAAATACCCTTATCATCTTTACAAATACCCCTGAGTATGAAAAAGCCCAAACCCGAATTGTAAGATTACTAAAGAGCCCTCTAATAAATGTAAATAACCGTTGCCAGCATGATAAAAACGGCGACTATTTTCATTTCAACCCATTCTTTCTCTCTCCCTCTCTCTCACGTTTTCAGAAAAAACTGAAAAAAAACTGAAAAAAAAACGCATAAGAAGTTCAAAATATAATCTGAAAAACGATAAGAACTGAGTAGATCTGAAGTTTTTTTTTGATTTAGAAGAGCAAATTCAACTGAAAACCGAAAGAAAAATCGATTTCATTAGATTTCAGAGATGCAGTGAATATCAATAGCAAAAAATCGAAGGTAAACATACTAATTTGTGTTTTTTGTGTTTCAATTCAGTTTAATCTTCATCTGAATTCGATTTTTTAGAGTTTCAGAAATGATTTTATTCAAAAAATCTTGTATTCCCTTACTGATTTATATTTTCAGACATTACTGATTCATACTAATTTGCTTCTATTTCATGTTGCATGTGATGAAAATCAACTAAATCGACTGATTCTGTTGGTGATAAAGAAATAGAAGACTTCCGTTGGAATTAAGAAAGGTAAAAAAAACTTTTATCATTGATTTTGATTCAGTTAGGGTTTTGAATTAGTAGTCTATTTTGTTTCTGATTCAAAGAACATTAGTTATTTAGGTTGTTGATTCAGTTATTAAAGCACAACTGTTTTAGGGATTTCATGGTTTGATGGTTTCTGCATCTTGTTTGAGTGTTTGATGGTTTGATGATTTCTGCATTTCGTTTCATAAGATATTTTACTACACATTTTGGAGAAAAAACAACCTGTACTAGTTCACTTCATTTTTGGAGGCAACTTATGCTAGTTGTTCCCATTTTTGGAAGCAACTGGTACTAGTTGCCTTCATATTCTTAGTCATTTTTGGAAGAAACTGGTACTAGTTGCCTATGGAATGCCTTATGAATGCGATGGATCATGTTAAATTAGTACTTGCACATGGTAATGATTTCGCAGAAATTTGTTGGCTAATTATGCTTTAATGATGACTGAAACATGTTATCAGTCCATTTATGCTAGTTTTTGACTTCATTTGTAGAGACAACTCCTGCTAGTTTCTCCCATTTTTGGAAGCAACTTAAGATAGTTATGCTAGTTGTTCCCATATTTGGAAGCAACTGGTAGACGTTGACTTCATATGGTGATACTAATTTCATTGGATTTACTATTTGTTCCAAGTTTTGGAAGCAACTGGTACTAGTTGCCTTTGTTTTTTGGAGGCAACTTATGATAGTTGTTCCCAGTTATTGTCATTTCTGGAGACAACTTAGGATAGTTTTTGTAGTTCCTCTTATATATGGAGACAACTTGACTATTCATATTCCTCTTAACTATTAGTTAGCTCTTATATCATGCTAACTATTCCTATTGACTGAACAACATTAGTATGAAGAGGACGTCGCCAAGATTGAAGGAAATGCCAACCAACTCTCCGCAACATTAGTGAATGCTCCTAGCAACGAAGCAATGAAACTGCTGATATAGTTCAACACAAAAAGGTATGAAAAAAAGAAAACATATAAATCTTCTTTTCATTAGGTATCCGTATCTATGTATTAGATGTTAATTGGATAGCTTGCATGATTGCAGGTAAAAAGAAGAATCTAGAAACAACGTTAGCATATAAATCTGGATTATTACCATTGTTAGATATGAGTTACTACTTGTATAAAGTATTGAAAGACAAGCCAGCACATGTGAAAGCCTTAAGAGAGTCTCCGTACTGGGGTTTAGTTGAACCATTCTTTAAAGAAGAACAACAAAACAGGCCTTCAAAAGACGTAACGGCTGAAAGAGATGTATACACTAAGATTCCTCAAGCTATAGAGATGCTTCTCAGTTGCCATGATAGTGTAGTAGTGAGGAAGAAGGTGAAAGTGGGATTTGTTTTTAAAAAAGAAGGTTTATGTTCCAACGTTGAGATGACTTTCTTTGTTTTCTTCAATGTTCAAAGAAGGCCTGAAGATGATGAATTGAAGAAGAAATTGAGTAAAGTAACTAAAGAGCACATAGATTTCTTGCATAAACATTTCCCCCCAGTACAAGGCAAAGAATACAAGATTACAAGGCAACAAATCGATATGGTGTTGAGAGAAGAAGCTGAAAATGGAAAGGACCCGGCGTTGTTTCTGATTTTCTTTGGCATGTGGTTGTGCACCGTGTTCTTCTTCACGGATACTAGTGGAGGCTACTTTACCCAGAGATGGTTGCCATACTTGTTCTCCATGCACAGAGTGTCGTGGCCAGACCACATAGTGAAATATTTGATGGATAATATAAAGAAACCAAAAGGAAAAGATGGTCTTAAACGTGTACCTGGGTGCATACCATTTTTGTTGGTAAAAAAAGAAATGAAAAATTGTTGACAAGATAATCTTGATCTAAAATGTTTTGAGAAACTTAACTAACATTTTTAATTTTTTTTTTTTTGTATTGGTTTTTGGAGCATAGCAACTACCTACCAAAGCGACAAGGATTTGAACATTCAATTCCAAGATTCACCAGGTGGCACCAACTAGATTTGTGTAACAAGTTGACGGTAGAAAGGAAAGATAGTGACGGGAATATGGTATTCCCAGGAGAATTTACTATAAGTAAAAATTCTTATGCTACTTTAGTGAATCTTAGAGTTGAATGTTATAAAATGAAAGAAACTTGCTCAAGTTGTCTCCATAAAATGAAAGCAACTTGATCTAGTTGTCTCCATAAAATGAAAGCAACTTGATCTAGTTGGTTTCAGAAGTTGAAGCAGATAGTTTACTAAAAAGTTGTATATTAACTTGCGACTGATTTTCAAGGAAAAAATGCTGACTAATTTTGAACTCTACAGTTCTGAGATGGCATTCAAGACGAACTGACAACACATGAGCAAAGACTGACTCAGTTGAGAAAATTGGTAGAAGAATTAGAAATAGAAAGGGCATTCAACAACCTGTTGTACGGTTTACTTCAAGAAGAGAGGCTAAATGCCAAATTCCTTGAAGCCGAAAACTTTTCACTCCAAGAGATCTACTATAGAATTGAAGGGAGAGATGAGTTCTTAAGGAAGTTCATTGATGACAACAAGTTCCTTGAAGCGTTTATGAAGCCAGCAAGGATAAAATTAATTTGACAGATGATCAAAAGCAACACATGGCTGACGTTTACAAGAACTTGCAGGATTGGGAGGATTTGAAAAACACACCCGAAAACCTCTCAAGGGAGAAGAAGTACAAGCAGTGGAGCTCAATATTTTATGGTAGAAGAATCAACCGACAGTCCTCCGAAAATGTAACCGAGCAAGAAGCTAATGTAGGTGAAACTTCAACAATGAGTTCAAGAAGAAAATGCTAAAGATGATGTAGTTGAAACCGAGAAAGAAGAAGATCAACACATGAACCAAACAGAAAATGAGAAAGAATCATGTACGAGAAAAGGAAGTTGTTGAGGAAGTCAAGGCGACGAAAAATGCGAGATCGACAATGCACATGAGTGAAGACAATTGCATTCTTTGAATCAAGAACACCACTAATCGTGGTAAAGCCAACATTTGACAGAGAATATTGAAGTGAGGTAGCCATGCCCGATAGTTTGGATGAGTTGATGCAGAATGTGGATATAGATGAGATAACTGAAAAATATTTTGCTAACATAGAGCAAGAACCAGTTAGAGAGGAAGGAGAAAAGAGGACTCCAGTTGCACAAGTTGAGAAAGAGCATGCAGCAGAAAGGTAAGATGCATTTACTTTAGTCTTATGTTACTTTAGACTTGTTAGAGTAGATTATTCTTGAATGCAACTTGTTAGAATTGTCCAAGTTTATTCTGCAATGCAACTTGATCAAGTTATGTTAACTTATGGAAGCAACTTCATGAAGTTGCTTTGATTGTATCAAAATATTGGAAGAAACGGCTCCCAGTTGTGTCCAAAAATGTGAGATCAACTTCCTCAAGTTGCCTCAACTACTTGCTTTAGAATGTTTGTTGTGTTTTAAATGAAATTATTAATGAATTTGCAGGGAAGTAACATACTCTCAGACTGCACCAAGCAAGAACAAAGAATGTGCGCAAGACAACTCAAATGAAAAGACATGTCCGGTTGCAGTAAAGTGGATAAAGAAAATACATGTCCAATTGCAATGGAGGAAGACCAAGTTGAAAGAACAAGTGCGATTAAAATGGATGAGGAACCAGTTGGAGATGATAAAGAAATGACAACTCCAAATAATGAAGAAGAAGATGTGAAAAGGTAGATTCATTCAACTCCAAAATAAACATATGTTTAGGAAGCAACTTGCTTCAAGTTGTCTCCATATGATTAGGGATCAACTTATTCAATTTGGAAGCAACTTGCTTAAAGTTGTTTCCATATGTTTAGGAAGCAACTTGCTTCAAGTTGTCTCCATATGATTAGGAATCAACTTATTCAATTTGGAAGCAACTTGCTTAAAGTTGTTTCCATATGTTTAGGAAGCAACTTGCTTCAGGTTGTCTCCATACGTGGAAGCAACTTCCTTAAAGTTATCTCATCTCCTTGTATTCAGTGTACTATGTTTTTAATGAATTTTTTCCTTTAATCCAAATTGCAGGCAAGTAGCATATCCGCACAAGAGAATGAGGGTGAAAAGAAAAAATCAGATGAAATGGCTGTTGTTCAACACACTCCAACATGTGGGCAAAACCAATACTTTGAAGGTCCAACTTTTGATTTGCATTTGGATTCTCCGGCAGCACAAGTCAAGTCTCATCTTCTCGAGATAATTGAACCAAAAGCAGACGAAGATAGTGACTTATCAGAAACTGAAGAGAAAACTGAAGAGAAAGCTGAAGAGAAAGCTGTTGTTGGTTCTATTATTAAAAGAGTCAAGAACGATCCAAGGGAGAGGAAGAGGAAAAAATTAGGAGATGAATTCACTGGAACAGGTTTACACCGAAAAAAGAACAAGAAACAACAGGACAGTGCAGTTATTGACTTGGAAGCAATCGAGTACATCGATCCAACACCTCCTCAATCAAAACCACTCAGGCCTGCAGAAAGTCTTAAGCTTTGGGGAGATTGCAGCGAAGATCAACAAAAAATACTCCAAGAATTCGCGAGGATGCCACGGAAAGGGTAAAAAAACACTAAGCCTTTATATCTTTGCTAGTTTTATTGACTTTGGGTATTATTTCCCCAGTTCCTTCAATTTTGCAATATTGATGTTTGATGCTAGTAATGCAATATCACATGATGTTTTTGTGTTGTTGGATTATGCAGCAAACGGCTTGTTTCGGGGTCGAATAATGAATATCACATTCGAAACAAGACATCCAAAATCTATTGGATGATCTCTATATCGATAGTGACATCGTAGAATTCTACACCAGTATTCTGAAATCGAAGATGGAAAACGTTTCTGCCGATAATCCATACAGCAAGCATGTAATACTAAATACCAATCTTTTGGTAAGTCACTTTTTTATCTGATAAATTACACACTAGTTAGTATTAACAGATTGCATGTTATTTTGACTTGTAAAAGCTTTTTGCAGAAACGTTAAAATATCTGATAAATGTATGTATCTTTTTGTTTTTTAAAAACTTTTTCAATGATGCAGAGATACGTGCAAATATACATGGACAATGGAGACGAGAATGCAATAGAAACAAGTTATGTAGCAGATTATGTGAGGGCTAATTACAAGTTGGATGCCAAGAACAAAATGCTGATGTTTCCAATGTGCATGAACTCCCACTGGGTGTTGCTGGTATTACATGAAGGAGTCTGGAAGATATGCAACTCTATGAAACAAAGTCCATTGTTGTCAGGTCAGCTGCATACACTTACAAAGCCACTGAGCAAAGTTCTAAATGAGATTGGACATCGAGACAAAGGTGGTAATGAAATTGTTCACACATTGAAGGTTCCTAAAGTGCTTCAACAGCAAGAACACCCTGATTGTGCAGTATTTATTTGTGTTTTTATGAAGATGTTGGTGAAATACCAAGAATTCGGTATTCTGGCAGGAGGAAAAAAGAATCAATATATTGGCCACTTTAACAAAAAAAAGGATCAAGATGGCGTTCCGTATACTGGCTACAACTGATGAATGGAAGAAGCCGGAAGGCACAAATTCAAGTCAGATTGTGATATATTCCCAGTAATACTAAATGACAGAGACAACTTGTTAGTATTACCTGGAATTATCTGATTGAACTACATTTGTTAGTATTATCTAATTTGTTAGTATTATCTAGTATTTTTCTGATTGAACTACAGATTACTATTGGTTGTTAACATTATGTTGGTATTATCTAATTTGTTAGTATTATCTAGTAAATATTGTCTAATTAAAGTTTGAATGGTTTGATTATTTCACTTGATTATTTTCAGTGTTGCAATGTTTCTATATGCTTGCAGGTTTACCTATGCAAAACTGCAAGCATATAGAACAAGTTATCTCCATAAAATGGAAGCAACTTGCAGAAGTTGTTCCCAGAAAATGGAAGCAACTAGAACAAGTTGTCTCCTTAAAATGGAAGCAACTTGCAGAATCTGAGAAAATAACCAACAAAACAAAAAAATATCACAGACCAAAAAATCATTTGTAAACTCTTCCATTCTTGATTATTTTCAGTGTTGCAATGTTTCTATATGGTTACAGGTTTGCATAGGTAAAAAATACAGAGAGACAACTTGCAGAAGTTGTTCCCAGAATGGAAGCAACTAATAACAAGTTGTCTCCATAAAGTGGAAGCAACATGTAGAATCTGTGGGCATAACCAACAAAGCAAAAAAATATTACAGACCAAAATCATTTCATAACAACTGCAAAAGTTCATATAAGCATGAATCACAAAAGTTCAGTAAGCACATGAAAAGAAACTAGCAAAAAGATGTCTCCATATGTGGAAGCAACTTGCACAAGTTGTTACGAACATGGAAGCAAGTACCAACAATTGTCTCCATAAAAAGGAAGCAACTAGTAAAAGTTGCCTTCAACTAGAACAACTTGCCTTCAAATCTGTAACCATAACCAACAAAATTTCCATGAAAAAAAAATGAAAAAATTACAGACCCTGCAACAAACTAAAGAACAATAACTGATTTCATAACAAATGCAGGATAAAAGTTGTACCAGTATCGATTAAAGACAAACCAAGTTGACATAAACATGAATCACAAAGTTCAGTAAAAGCATGAAAGAAAAGGTTCAGAAAAACATAAAACAAACTGAAACAAATGCAGTTGAGAGATTTCATAGGAACATCATCCTGTAGAACCTTCCAATCCTAGACTGATTCTTGAATACTGGTGGGCGAGGGGCCAATGGAGCACTACGGCATGTTCTACGATTATGGTATACAAGCATTCCACAGCGACCACACCTTCTCTTCTTGCGTATTTTCTCACGGAAGCTGCGTTTCTAACGAGTTTGGCCTTCCAACTTGTGGTCCAACGGGGAGGCATGACGTATTTGGTACGAGAAATCTCATCAGGTTTGTCACCATCAGGGATGGGATAGATAGGTTTTGAGTACAAACCTCTGTAGCATTTAGTGGTGTAGTAAGGTGAGATGTGCTTGTACACCTCCTGCTCGCCAATCTGCACCATAGCTTTCACCGAATGACTGCAGGGGAAGCTGTGTTTTTGCCACCAGTGACAAGTACAGGTCTGCGAGTCCAAGTCAACAGTATGCTTCGCAGTACTAGTTATGATCTCAAATACCTTTTCACTAGCTCTACGCACCTTGTATCTACGACAGTCGGTTATCCTCTTGTCTAACCGTGCTTGCATCTTAGGGGCAAGTCTTGTAGTCCATTGCTAGCTTCAACCTTCCTCTTCCACATTGTCTCCATTGTCCGAGCGAATACATTCAATCAACTCGATGGCTTTGGTCGCTTTTCGTGCCTAATCAAGTCGTTAAAGATTTCAACTACATTGGATGTAAGTTCTCCATACCTTTCCCAGAAACTCATGAGCAGCCCAATTCTTGGTGGGATCTTGTTCATCCACTCGATAATGAGAGAACATCTTTGATTGACCATGCTTGAAAGCGCCTTGAGAAATTTCTCCTTGGTGACAAAGACTGTAGCATTGCTCAAACAACTTAATAGCAAATCTGCCTACTCTTGCCTTTGACAACTGGAATATTGCCTTTCATATGGTACGAGCAATACGAATGAAAAGCATTCGGAAAGATTTCAGGAACAGTGTTCAAAAGTCCAGTTCCACGATCAGATATAATGGTCAACGGACGATCAGCATCAACAATTCCCTTCAAATTTTCCAAAACCAGCGCCAATTATCACTATTTTCGCGTAAACAATCCCAAAGGCAACTGGAAATATCTCTGTAAAATAAAAAAATACAAAAAAATGTAACACAAAAAATGAGTAGCATGTTTCGAATTACACAGTGGAAGAAACCACGATAAGTTGTCTCCAAAAGAATGGAATCGACTAGAAAAGGTTGTCTCCAGAATATGGAAGCAACTGGAACAAGTTGCCTCCAAAAAATAAAAGCCAAACTACAAGAATGAAAACAACTAGCACAAGTTGGTTCCATATTTTGGAGGCAACTTGTGGTAGTTGTTTTCATTCTTGTTGAGATTGTTCACAAGTTGTCGAGTTTGTTCGCAAAAATCTAAACCTAAGAGGTTTGTTGAGGTTGTGCAATTACATACAATTGGCTACAAAACTTTTCTACCCAAAAGGTTTGTCATAAAAACAACACAAAATAAAAAGAAAATAGTAAAGTAGATGCATAATACCTTGGTTTCAGTTTTCCCACAAGCTACCATAAGACCACCTCACGAACTTTCCAGTAAAAACGTGGCATCTATTATCAGCATAGGACGGCAATACTTGTTGAACCCTGTGATGCAAGCTTCAAAAGAAATGAAAACCTCTCAAACTGCCGGTTTTGAGCATTAAACTCAAAGTTGATGACGCTTCCAGGATTATAACGCTTGACTGCTTCTTCATACCACAAGAAATCCGAATACGATTTGATATCATCTCCCCAAATACATTCTTTGCAAAATTTCAGTCCAAGATATGCTTGATGGTAGGTAAGGTCAACTTGATACTCCCGAAAAACAAATCTTGAATGTCCGCTACTGTTTTCGCTTACGAAACTCTAATATCGTCTTTTATAATGTTCTTTATAAAAGTCTTCGTCATTCGAAGCTTTGAAGGATCGAGCAAGCCAAATCACAAGAATGCTCCGATATAAAAGTCTTGCACTTAAAAGCATGGCCGCCTTTGAATGCCAAAGAAGAGTGGAACCTCCACTTACATCCTTTTTCTTCTTTGAAAAGGCAATGAACTGTATAACGCTTCCGATCAGTCTTCTCAGGCTTGACTTTGTACCCACTCTCCACTTGATACTTCAACAAGACATCGACAACTTCATCTTTCCCTCCCTCAAACATCTGACCAACACCGGTAAGAATTCCAGCCCAAGCATCACATTTTTTTGGTTCTCTTGTGGATAATTGATTCATTGAAACATCATCAGTCGTGTCTTCAACAAAAGCCAAACCTTCAGTTGAAACACAACTTGAACAAGCTGAAGAAGAAGCAACACATGAAGAAGAAGAAGAAGAAGAAGAAGAAGGAGTTTCGAATTGAACACTGAGCTTCAAAACTTGTATTCCCTTAGCTTGGCAGTATATAACAAGAAAATTCAAATCTAAATCAGACCGAATGATTTGAAGTACACCATTAACATCAGAAAGAATCACATAAGGGACTTGAGAAAGAATACTCCAACAACGCAACATAAGACTTTGCATCTCCTTGAAGGTAGTTGATTCATAGATAACATGAGAGATGCTTAAGTTGCAAAAGTTGATCTCTGCGACAACCATATTTACCTTGCAACGAGAAGAAAATCAGTAAATTGCAAAAAGGATAATAAGATACAAGTTGAAAGCAACCAACCCAAATTGTTTCCAAAACTAGAAGCAACTACCACAGGTTGTTTATAGAAAGTAATGAAAGCAACCAACCCAAGTTGTTTCCAAAACTAGAAGCAACTACCACAGGTTGTTTATAGAAAGTAATGAAAGCAACCAACTCAAGTTGTTTCCAAAACTAGAAGCAACTACCACAGGTTGTTTATAGAAAGTAATGAAAGCAACCAACCCAAGTTGTTTCCAAAACTAGAAGCAACTACCACAGGTTGTTTATAGAAAGTAATGAAAGCAACCAACTCAAGTTGTTTCCAAAACTAGAAGCAACTACCACAGGTTGTTTATAGAAAGTAATGAAAGCAACCAACCCAAGTTGTTTCCACAACTAGAAGCAACTACCACAAGTTGTTTTCATAATTGGAAAAAACTTGGACAATTTGTCCTGCGATTCAATAACAACGACATCTTACTAAATGAAAGAAACAAGCCAAAGTTGTTTCCAAAACTACAACCAAATGTAACTTGGACAAGTTGTCCTGAGATTCAATATGTGTTTGCAGTACATTGACAAGCTACATTGACAATCAAATGTAACCTACAACATGTTCTGAGATTGCTTTTTTAGTGGTACTACTCAGTCCTAGCAATAAACGGATTGACAAGCTACATTGCTTGTATTCACTAACATAAGGCAATCGGGTTGAACTACTACATTGTTGGACAACAAAAAATGTAATCTAGGGCATGTCCTGAGATACAATATGTGATTCAACATGTCATGTAGCTTAAACTCTCGTCATGACGCAAATCACTCGGGGCTGCGCCCCTCGTGAGAAGTATATTCATGGCAGACAGTGCAAAAAGATAAAACATACACATCAAAAACTAAATTGTTGTATCTGCAACAGGTTCAACAACTGTATTGTTGCTCTAATCTTCAAGGCATAATATTACACAGAAGAAATACAATTTGCTAAAAACTCAACTACATTGTTGTATCAAACAAACTATACATTATATTATTCAGATAAAAAAGTAAACAATATGTTAAAACAAATCAAAGATTATAGCTAAAAGGTAAATCTAACCTGTTAACGAGATTGAATTTTAAGTAAATCAAGCTTCGTAGAATATCTCCAATCGATGATTCAATCAAGCTTCGTAAAACTGAATGAGAAGAAATCAAGCTTCAATGAAGTAGATCTTCAAATTCAATGAATCTCGCTGATTCAAAACTGAAGTATATCTTCGTAACAGTGCAAAAACTTCTGATTAAGTTGAATTGAAATAACGAACTCACTGAAAAACAATTTCAAACTCAGTTGAAGATTCAATGAAGAATCTCGTTGATGTTGATCTAAAACTCCATCAAATATATCGATTCAAGAAGAAAATCAATGGAGAATCCTGTTCTTAAACGGAGATTATACAAGAAGAAAATCAATGGATAATCCTATTCTCGTTGAAAATCGAATAACTGAAACTGAATTTTGAAGTGAATTTTGAACTGAAACTGAAAATCGAATAACTGAGCTCTGAATTTCTCTCACAGCTCTGAATTTTGAAGTGAATTTTGTTTTTTTTCTCTCTCTAAAACGAATAACTGAAACTGAAATATATATTCGGACATATTAAATAAAGAGGAGGTTAAAAATGGGCTTTAACTTGTTAAAGGATATTCAGCCCTTTGCATTACTGCCCCTGAAGGGTGTTGGTGAAAAGCCCATGGATAGTAGGGGCATATTTAACATTCCCACTTCGGTCAATGTTTGGACAAAGCATTTCCAGGAATTATGGAAACCGAATTTGGAAATATATTACATATCTTGAGAATATTTTCGGTTTTGGAAATTCCTTGGTGTCCAAACTTCCTTGGTCTATAAATATCAAAGTTTGCATTTCGAGCAAACTAATCCTCAGAGCCAGCAAAACTACCTAGTTGTGTTGTTACTAGTGGAGCCGCCTATTCGGAGAGGAAAGTAACCTAATTAGGCGAAATCTCTTACGGACGCTTGGTTTAAAGACTTCTTTGGGATTGAGAAGCTCTAATAGTACCGTTGGTGGGAAACTAGATAATTGTTGTTTATTATTAGTTTTCGATTAATTTGATTGACTAACGGTTGTTGAACTTTGATTGCACCTAGTTTGTTTATGCTTGAGAATCTTCTCTTCTGATATAAGATTCACTCAAACTAGATCGAAGTTTCGACGGGTATCTTTAGACTGTTTGTTGATCTAAAGACGTCTTGTGATAATCCATTGTTAACAGACTTCGTTATATGCGTGATTGATCACAAGAGATTCAAGTTGACTGTGTGCATGTGTTTATTGAAGATCTAAGAATATTTGAAGACGAAGAAGATTTCTCATTTGGGTTCATAATCTTTGGTGTGCACAATACTTGTTTCGGTTAAAGAGGATCCAACTATAATCTGTTTATCCTTGTGGTAGATTGGATTGATTAGTTGAGTAGATCGGCATCAATACAATTCTTTGTGATTAAAAGTATTGATTGCAAAATCTTGACAATTACTTTGGTAGTTGTTATTAGATAGATCTAAGGACCTGACAAAGGAGTTTATTGGGATAAGCGGAAGAGCCTTGTGTCGAAATCACATTACTTGGTTGAAAAGAGTTGCTACCAAACAGATTTGTTGTTCCTTTACTGTTTGGAATACGAACCAAAGGAATTGTTCCAAGTACGTGACTTATTACAAGTTAGAGGCGTGGGAATACAGACGGAACTAGGTGAACTATAGGTTTAGTTGCTTAGTCTCAACTACACGAAGTTGGTTTGATTTTGTATATCGGCTTAATCCTGAGAGTATTCAATTCTGGACAAGGTCCCGGGGTTTTTCTGCATTTTCAGTTTCCTCGTTAACAAAATCTTGTTGTGTCATTTACTTTTATTTCCCGCAATTATAATTGTTGTTATTATAATTTAAAGTAAATTACACAAACGTTAATTCCTATTTGCTTGATAGTAATCCTATTATGTTTGGTTAGGTCCGAACCATTTATCAAGTAAACATACATCGTTGTTGCATTGTCTCGATCTTGTATCCATAGTCAATCACACAAGTTATCTTGTTGTCATATTGTCTCGATCTCGTATCTATAGACGATCACATGAAGTGTGAACCGATTTGTTGTATTGTCTCGACTCAGTCCATAGACAATCACTTTCGGAGAAAGGACTTATAGGTGGAAAAGTTTTAGATTGAGGTATATTTGGGTACCCTTGTCTTTTCAATTGGTATCAGAGCAGGCAAACACGAAAAGATCTAACAATCTGTGTTTGGTGCGATCCAACATATAAGGTATGGGCCAAAGTAAAGTTAAGCGAGAGAGAAAACTAAAGAAATGCTCAATTAACGTATCACAAGATATGTGCTCAAAAGGAGATTGTTCTTCAATCTCATATTGGTTAATTGATGAGATCTCTAACGAGACATTTTTGAGTTCTATTCTTGAGATCTCTAATGAAAGATCAAGTGTGAAAACTTCTGAACTAAAGGAATTGAGTAAACAATTTCTTTTCTCCTCTAATGAACTTCTTTCAACACTTGAAAGAGAACGAGATATAACATTAAAGTTCGAAAATCTCTATGAAGAGCATAAATTACTAAAAGAAGAATTCACACAACAAGTTTGTGACTATGAAAAAAGGATGAATATTGAATGTCATCATGTAGAAACTTGTGAAAAAGATCTCGAAAGATCTCAAGAAAAGATTTGTCTTCTGGAAAAGGAGCTTGATGACTCTAAAGTAAAATTGAACTCCCAACAAGAGTGCTTCAAGGAAAAAGAAAAATGTCTTCTTTTCAACATAAATTGTTTAGAGGAAACTCTTAACTCTACTCTTGATGAAAATAATTCATTAAAAGAGGAAATCTCTATAATGAGAAAAATGAATGCGAGTTCAAACAACTTATCCTCTTTATTGGATTCAGGAAGAAGCCATGGAGACACACGTGGTTTAGGATATGAAGGAAATAATATTGTAGTTCCAAAAAATGAAACTAAGTTTGTTAAATCCGTGTGTACTCAAACAGAGGATTCTCCAAAAGAAAATGCTCAACGCAACTGTACAGAATCTTGTAGGGAAAAACAAACAGTTGATGATCAATCATACCAGAAGAAGAAAAGCGATGAAGAAGAAAAAAGATCGAAGCTAAGAAGAGTACAGAAAGATAAAGGAACTTTCAACAACCTTGCACAAACAGGTAAATACAAACATTACAACTCTCATAATATCAAATGTTGTTATTCTTGTGGTAGTAAAAATCATGTTCAAAAGATGTGCAAGATTCATAAAATGCAAAATGCTCTTCGATTTGTTTCAAAGGAATTGGGAAAAATAAACTTTGATCCTCGTCTCTTATCAAACAGAGTAAAGGACTATTATGCTAATTCCTGGTCTACCTAGTATATACCAAAATCATTTAAAAAGGGGCATAAGAAAATGATTTTAAACGGGCAAGATTTGTCTCTCATCCTTTAAAAGGATCAGTCTCTGAACCATTCTTAGATTATGATGACATATCATATCTCAAGAGATGGAAGAGGTAGAACAGTCAAAAATGATGCATTGTTGCATAAGAACAAATTTTTCTGTACCCAAGCACTCATGTGTTATAGAAATTTGTTTAAAATGGGTAATTCCAGTTATTTTCTTTTGAGAAAGATTACCGAAAATCTTTATATATAAAGGTTTCTTTTTTTTAAGTGGTTAAAATCTTATAAGAACCCAATTCTCATTTGAATTCTTCATGATTTTCAACAACGAAAGATCTAAAGAATGCTATATCTGATTTGATATACTCCTGTAGATTTCATCATCTATTAACTAGAAAAATTCATATAATCCTTTTCACTGAGAATAAAAGATCATACAGTGAATTTGCGGGATAATACTGTATCCAGGAAGTGGAAAGTGTTTTGGATTCCTCTAATAAAGGAAGATTCGAAATCTGTTCTGATTTGTGCTCATATCAGATCATGCCCCCTCTTACTAAAGTAAGGGGTACAAGATTATGTGAAGGAGTTCTTGAACTGATAGGAAGAAAAGAACTCCTGAAGAAATTATCCTCTGTTGCTCGAAAGGAAATTATTTTTCATGCTGTTTGTTGGGCATCTTATAGAGACTTTCGTGATCTTCAAATGATTAATTTTCACTCCACCAATCTTGAAATGTTTGAAGAGAACCTTGATGAAATCATGGAAACAGAGGATAAAAAGGATGAATAAGTTTAAACTCTTGTTCAAAGAAAATAGACATCAATTTTTGATTTCTTTCAATGATTGTATTAAGTCTTGAAAATGCAGGTGTCTAACAACCACACCCAACAATTCGTTTGGAAATCTGAGAGGACTTACTCCAATACACTTTCTAGAGAATCAACTAGACAGTCAGACTCAATCTAGAATAAAGTGTATCAAGGAGTTTTAATATCTCTAACTCTTAATTCAATCCGCAATCAGCAAATTGAAATCTGCGAGCCCGATTGAATATAAGAGGAGTAACTTGAACGGTACCAAAGACCAATGTTCAAGTGTCAATCAATGTAAATCAACAACCCAAGGTTGGATATTCTAATTGATTGATCTTAACGCAAAACCTGTGATATTTCAATTATATAACAAAATATAATGCGGAAAAGAAGTAACACAGACACCAGAATTTTGTTAACGAGGAAACCGCACAACCAAATTAACCACAACAACGTGATCAATTCAATTGGTCATGCTCGACATAAGAGAACTTACGGAGCAACAACTAAATTAACCACAAGAGAATGATCAATTCAGTTGGCCATGATAAAAAATAAGGAACCTTACGGAGCAGCACAATATGTGCACAAAAATGTGGATCGGAGATCGACCGATACTGCGGAATAAACAAGGATTCATTCTATTTTCATCACTATTTGCACAATGACATATAATAGACTTAATCCCTGTAAACAAAAGCTTTATCCTTTCTTCCATCAAAACAATGTCATAAAAGGCTTTAACTTTTGTAATGTCAAAAGTTCATTCTATCTTCTATCAATACTTTCATACCGACATAATAGAGATAACTTTTGAACAAGTATGGGATAGTCACAGGTTCACGGACGTAAACAACATATCCCATAATAATTTGCAATATATAAAATCATAAAGATTAAAATTGCAAAAATCATCTTCCAAATAACTTAGAATTTAAGTAACTAAATCTAAAAACATTGAAGATGAAAATCGTTGGACATAGCTATGTGTACTCACAATAATGGCTATTCCAAACCCTAGTTATTCTTCTAAAAACACATGAAATAAATTCTCTAAAAGAAGATTTACTAGAAAAAATAAAACTTAGACGAGATCAGCAACCATGGAACGGACAAGGACAAGTTCATCAATTGCTCCTTAGCTCCTCCTTCAAAAACACTAGATTCTTTGATGCAATCTCGAGATGTTAACGCACCACCTCAAAGTCTTGAAGAAGATTTCCAGCCAATTGAACAGACATCTGGATTGGAAGATCTTTTTCATGGTCAATTGCTTTATAGCAAATAACGGGAATGGGATCATCATCAAGTTTAAAGGTCATATCATCAAAGTTGTCTTCCTTTTTGCTTCCTTCCATTTTGCACTCGCTCAATCAACCTAGAAGAGCTCTCGGCGTTACCGAACCAGTATATATATATATATATATCAAAGTCTTGATACATATATAAAGGAAGAAATTCCACAAGAGAAACCCAGGGTTTCTTGTATACGTTTGGTAACGGACCGGGTGCACAGAAAGAAGGTTAAGACCCAAGGCAAGGTCAATTAACGGATGAAGCAAACTTGCTTCCTTCCATTGTGCACTCTCTCAATCAACCTAGAAGAGCTCTTGGCGTTAACGAACCAGTATATACATATATATCAAAGTCTTGATACATATATAAAGGAAGAAATTCCACAAGAGAAACCCAGGGTTTCTTGTATACGTTTGGTAACGGACCGGATGCACAGAAAGAAGGTTAAGACCCAAGGCAAGGTTGATTAACGGATGAAGCAAACAAGATGAAAATAAATGACAGGAATCATTGATACAAGGTGACTCGACGGTCATTCTAGGAAGAAAACTAGTGTATCTTTGGAAGGCATTATGACGACAATTTTAAAACAAAACTGTTTTGAATCAAAATACAGAAGGAGGAAGTCAATATTATCACAGTACAACACAGACCATTTATCAAGAAGAAGATATCTTCGTTGAGGGTTATGTGTATCTTCTCATTGGTCCACAGAGAGGATACACATAAAAGAATAGTCAGGTTGCATGTTGATGAACATGAAGTTCATCAGTGGTGTTGACACATTTCTTTTTACTCTCTTGTTTTATACCAAAATTATCAGGAGATTGACAAGAGTTACCTGGATCAGCTTCTTTCCTTGACTTCTTGATCTTGCGCTTGAGACCATTGATACTAGTCTTGAGTTCCGAGACACGATTATTAATGTGAATGAAGTCAGGAACCCTTATTTTAGAAGCAAGATCATTGTCAAATGAAAGAGAGGATCTTGAAGGAATTTTCTTTCTTCGCCATCTTTTCCTTCTTACAGGGTTTTTAGAGTTATCAGTCATCCATATAACATTGTTCCTTTTACCATTGTAAGTGGAGGAAATGTTGTGTTTATAATCAAGAACTGGCCCCTTGGAACACTTTTCTTGATTGTGGAATAAATTTCTACCTGAACACTAAGAAACCGGTTTGACTACTTCCTTAGACATCCATACGAGAATGTTGTGAAGTTTTTCATTCCTTAGACGAAGAACACATCTTTTTTCAATGTGACCTTTCTTTCCTCAATAAAAGCAGTTGATAGGACGATTTATATCCATTCTCAACTGAGTTGTCCTTGTAGGCTCTCGTTCTCTATTTTCAGATACATCTACGGCAGTAGATTGAAGAAGGTCTTTTGCCTTGAAAAAACTCGTCTTACCACTGCTTGGAGCATTTAAACCTTTATAGCCCAGACCACGTGTATCACGATGTTCTTTACATGCTCCATGCATAGAAGATAGTTTTGTAGAGCTAGAATTGATTTTTTTTCAAATTCTCTTTTAAAGCCTTGACATTCTTAAGAGCCGTACTAAGATCAGTCTCCATTTGTTTTTCTCGCGTGAAAAATGCCTTTTCTCTGATGTTAAAACATTCTTGTTGAGAGACATAACTTGCATTGATTTCTGCTAATATTTCTTCCAACATAACGATATTTTGACAAAGACCATCACATTCAGAACCCTTTGAACATACTGTATGTCTTCGTTACGATCTTTAAGAGCAGTTTGTAATAAGCTATCATATCCCTTAAAGAGTTTTCTCAGTTTTCTGTTTTCAACACAGATAGGAGTTAAAAATTTAGTCAAGCAGGATGTTAACTTTTTTTTTAGGAGATGATCAAAGAGAATGATGCACTGAGAGAGTTCTTCTTCAACACTTTGTCCTTCTTCTGAGTTACTTTCATCAGAAAGGTCATTTAATTGTTCATCCAGACTGGCTTCCCAGTTAAGTGTGAATTTAGAAGAAGATGCTGAAATAACATTCTTAGTGGAGCCAGGACACTTAACCAAGTTGGGATGTCCATGAACTGGTGGCGTAAGATTAAAGATACTCTCATCCATATCAGATCGCTACAAACACAGACTTATAAGGTCTTTAATGTGTTTGCCTGCTCTGATACCAATTGAAAATGCGGGGGTCTAACAATCACAACCAACAATTAATTTGGCAATCTGAGAATACTTACTCCAATACACTTTCTAGAGAATCAACTAGACGGTCAGAATCAATCTAGAATAAAGTGTATCAAATAGTTTTAATATCTCTAACTCTTAATTCAATCCGAAATCAGCAAATAGAAATCTGCGAGCCTGATTGAATATAATAGGAGTAACTTGAACGGTCCCAAAGACCAATGTTCAAGTGTCAATCAATGTAAATCAACAACCCAAGGTTGGATATTCTAATTGATTGATCTTAACGCACAACCTGTGATATTTCAATTATATAACAAAATATAATGCGAAAAAGAAGTAACACAGACACCAGAATTTTGTTAACGAGGAAACCGCAAATGCAGAAAAACCCCGGGACCTAGTCCAGATTGAACACCACACTGTATTAAGCCGCTACATACACTAGCCTACTACCAATTAACTTCGTACTGGACTATAGTTGAACCCTAATCAATCTCACACTGATTCAAGGTACAATTGCGCCCCTTACATCTCTGATCCCAGCAGGATACTACGTGATAGGTGTTGTAAACACCTTAATTATTATCAATTGTTTATGCTTTCTTTGTGAGTTTTCTTGTAAATTATGTATCTTATGGTTACTTTCGAGTTTATTAGGTGCAATGGAGTCATTATGAGCAAAAGAAGAAGAAATTAGCTATTTGGAGCGAAAAGGAGCACAAAGGCCAATTCACATGCGAGTTGTATTTGAAAGCCAAGCCAAAGTTAAGGGATAACTAGCTGGAGTCCAAGAAGAATTGATAAAGAAAGACAACATTTGGCTCAAGGCAGCCCCTATCCATGCTTCTGACCCGATTCTATTAACCCTAAAAACTAGGTCGAGATTCATTATTACACATTTCACATTTCAGTTTCTTCTCATCAAAAAGAAGAGTTGCAGCCATGGCGTTGTTAGGTGCAATTGATCAACGCTATTGATTTTTCCAGTAGTTTATAGTTGTTTGAGAGTTTGTGAAGGAATATGAGATGGGTAAGGAGAGAATTAGGCGAAGCTTCTACCCATTGAAGTAATGGAGAATTATGAAATCAGATGGTGATGAGGACTTGAAATTGAAATTGAGATGGGTTTCGTTCGATATTCATGGTACATTTCAGAAGAACTCAAGATATAGAGGGAATGGGTTGGTGGCGTTGTTGAAGAATGAAATGGGTTTGTGTTGGAATCAAGGCTAGATCGATTAACAGGGAAGTTAGGGTTTGATTGAGTTGAAATTACTGAAGTTCATGAAATCAGGGTTAGAAAGTGTTGATTGTCATGGGTCTGTGATCTTCATAGAAGAAGAAGGTGCAGGTTGAGTTGAAACGGAAGATAATGGAGATACAGGAAGAGAGGGTTTTGGTGATGATGCTGTCGGGTTGAGTTGGAGATGGAAATGGAGGGATTATTGGTGAAGCTGCAGATGGTTTGCAAGCGGGAATTGAGATGGTTTCTGCCATTGATGGCGATGACTGAAAGATGATGAAGATGGAGTAGTTGAGTTGTTTGAGACTTGGGTTTTCTTATAAAATTGGTTGTGTTGTGCAATCAAGACTCAAGGGAGGTTGTTTAGCAGTATGGATGGAGTGAGTTGAAGAATTGAATGATCTGCAATGAAGTGAAGTAGTTGAAGCTTAAATATGTCAAGGTGATGTGCTGATACTGATAAGCTCACAGAGTAGTGTGCAATGTGGAGTTCAAGATGAAGCTGCATAGTGTGTGTGATTCTGGAGGCAATGGGGTTAGAACAAGTGAATGGGTGTTATGAAGAACATGAATGTTGATTCAATTACAGAAGGTATTGGTGATGCTGATATGGGTACAATGGTAGTCTGTGAGAGACATGGAACCAGTGAATTTGTGTAGATGAATGCTAGGTAAGCTGAGACAGATTGTGTTGTGCTATGAAGTTGAAGGTCAGGTGTTGCGATGACGGAAAAGATACAGAGAGTGCAAGGATCCAAGCTTGTCTACAAGGTCAAGAGATGGGGGGTCTGTTGTTACTAATGGCTAAAGACAGGTGATAATGAACTGAAGCTGAGTGTGCTCGCTGGTACTGGAGCAGTGAATGGAAGAAGCACAGAAGGGGGTTGAACTGAAGATTAGATGAATGTTAGGCTGCTGGTGTTCAAATGGAACTGAGTTACAAGGAGATGGCATGGAGGTGAAAGCTGAGTCTATCTCTGACAAGGCTATGGAATTGATTGAGTGCTAGATGTATGTTAGGCATTTGCAGGGAGTAATGAATGGGTCCTATGGTATTATTGAGCTCAAAGAGGAGTGAGTACTGATTCTGAGCAACACAATGGCAGGGCTGAGATGTTGAGTTGTTGCTGTGCAGGATTAGAAGATGGTGATTGCGATGGAACTGTGGGGTTTGTGCTTGTCAGGAAATTGCAGTGGTGGTTGAAGTGATGGCAGGTTGCAGTTATGGGTGCAGCTCTGGTTGTGTATGGCAGTAGCAACTGATGCACTGAGCAGGGAAGAATTGAGCAGAGCAAGGCACTGAGAAGAGTTGTATGGCAGTGGTGGTTGAACTGTGGCATTAAAGTTAAAGTGGTTGTGAGCTGAAATGGTATAGTTATAGCAGGAAGAACTGCAAGTGAAGTGTTAGAGTTATTGTTGCAGACTGAGGCAGTGAAGCGTCATCTTGGTGCAGCACAGTTCTGGCCTGTGCAAGACTGTGGCCTGATGAGTCAGTCCAGTTAGCTTACCAGAACAGCTGACTCGGTTCTGACTCATGATCTTACTGAGCTAGTCGATTTGACTCAGTTGACTGAGTTGACCCGACCGTCCTGACTCAGTTGACCCAACCGATTTGAATCGTTGACCGGTGACCGGGTGGACTTTGCCGGTCACCTGAGCCGTTTTCCGGTCACTTCTTCGGCCGATTTCCGGCCATAATACCAGTTTTCCGGCGACAGTTTTTGGGGCATATTTTCTACATGGGTTTTTCTCACATATGGGCTTGGTCGACTTCTATCTATTGGACCTTTGAGACTTAACCTAATTTTGGAAAGCAAAGCTATTTAAAGGAAAGACTTCTATAACTTTTGAGGACGTTTTATTCTTGGAACTTGGAGAGAGCCGCTTTTGTTTATGCTATTAGGGTTTGCTTTTGTTGATCTTCTTCTTTATTCAATTCATATTTTTGTGATGAACTCCATAGCTATGAGTAGCTAATTTAATATTATTGGTTAAGGATGTAGTCCTATTTCTAAAACTTGTGCTTGATTTATGTATTAGTTTTCTCTCTTGATTATCGTTCAAATCTCTACTGTTTTTAACAATCACATGATTGATGTATTGTGATAGGACTAAGATGTTTGGTTAGTTAAGTGGCCAATTAATTGAACTTGCATCTTTGTCCATAACTATTTTAGGGTTTTTCATCGAGCGATAACCCTGAATACAAGTAGCATAATATGTTTACGGTTTATAGTGATACACTCTTGTAATCATATGTAGAGTTTGACCATTGTCCGAATTGTTATGCGCAATGTATGAAAATTGAATTAATTAGCCTATTTCTGAAACTTAATGCTCCTAGGAATTGAACTTAATTAGCGCAAGGCGTTAGGTTATTCTTTAGGTAGAATTCACATAATGACTCTAATGTGTGTGTTGATGAACTTAGGAAATTAATAGATTATCTTGCTCTCTTGATTCTCTAGGCTTTTGATAATAAAAGAGATTAAATTGTAATTCTAATCATATATGCAAGCACATGTCTAAGATTGAAGATGAATTCCTTGACCAATATCTTTCTCTCATTGATTACTTTCTACAATTTATCTTGTTTTTGATTTACTTTTATTGCTTACATAAAAATCAGAAATCCCCCCAAGTGGTTACTTTAGGAAATTGATTACATAATAACTACAATTGCCTCTCTGTGGAAACGAACTCTTTCTTATCATATACTTTAGGAATATGAAATTATTTTTGATGCATACGACAACGATCAAATTTTGGCGCCGCTGCCGGGGAGGCATACGGCTAGTTATTAAGTTTTTAGTTTCTTATTTTTGTTTTTGCTTTTATCTTTGCTTCTTGTTTTCTTGTCTTGTTTCTCAC
The DNA here is from genome assembly GCA_023531295.1 of Papaver armeniacum. NCBI lineage: Eukaryota > Viridiplantae > Streptophyta > Magnoliopsida > Ranunculales > Papaveraceae > Papaver > Papaver armeniacum. Next base: position 188,860 of record JAJJWW010000153.1, read on the forward strand.
TTGTTTGCGAGAATTGTTTTCAGGTACCTAATCCCTGGCTTCTAATAATTGGAATTATCCAAGGTGCGGGATAGCTACTCGAAAAGGCACAATACTCCAACCAAGTCAAGACACAACGAAAGAACAAGAGTTGGAAGTAGAAGAAGAGACTTTGCAAGAAGAAGAAGTTTTAGAACAAGAGGTTCCGGGTGAACAAGAACCACCTTTTGAAGAAAAAGAAGAAGCAATGGGTGATGCAAATCGTTCATTCAAAGACTTGGCTTCTCATAGGCTTGATACACAACAGGGGTGTATTCAAACAAACTCCACTTTTGAGATCAAGCCGGGGTTGCTTAGAGAATTACCAAAGTTCTATGGCATGGTGAATGAAAACCCAAACAAGTATCTTATGGACTTCCACACCATTGTCATGGCCATGCTTCCAGCGGATATTGAGGCGGACGGTGCAATGTTGAAAGTTTTCCGTTTCTCTTTGATGGATAGTGCTAAGGATTGGTTGTACTATTTGCCTCCCGGAAGTGTCACGACATGGAATGGGGTGAAGAAACTCTTTTTAGAGAGATATTTTCCTGCATCAAAGGCTACTCAAATTCGAAAGGAGATTTGTGGGATGAAGCAAAATGTGAGAGAATCCTTATATGAATGTTGGGAACGATACAAGAGATTGGTGGCAAGCTGCCCTCACCACCAATTCAGTGACGCCATGATCATCCAATATTTCTATGAAGGACTCCAATCAAGTGATAGGAATCTTCTTGATGCTGCGGGTGGTGGTGCACTAGTGAGCAAGACGGTGGCACAAGCTAGAGAGTTTATTGAAAACATGGCAGCAAACTCCCAACAATTCTTGAGTCGTGGTTCGGATGTGCTTCTTAGGAAAGTGAATGAAGTGAGCGAGGTCGAGGAACTTCGTTAACAAATGGGTAACATGACCTCAATGATGCAACAAGTTGCAGCCGCGGTGATACCAAGTTCCTCTCAAGCTAATGCGGACGAGCAAGCTAATGCGGTCTTTCCAAATCAACAAAGACGGTATGATCCCTACTCCAACACTTACAATCCGGGATGGAGAGATCACCCCAATTTTAGCTATGCCAACAAGCAAGGAGCGGTTCAACAACCTACCTTCAACTATCCGAGTGGATTTCAACCTCAACAACAACAATTCCAGCCGAGACAACAATTTCATCAACAACAACAACAACAACCTCAAAATATGGGGTCCAATATGGAAGAGTTGATAAAATCTTTTATGCAAAGAACGGAGAGTACGGTTAAGGATTTGCAAACTCAAGTTGGTTCTATGGATATTGAGTTGAATCAATTGAAGGCACAAAATGGTGGGAAACTCCCTTCTCAACCTATCAACCCAAAAGAGGGTGTCAATGCAATTACGTTGAGAAGTGGTACACAACTTGTGCAACCCGAAGTTACTGATTCGGGCAAAGAGGAAGCTCCAAAGGAACCTGTTTTGGAGTAGAAGAATGAGGATTCTCCCCAAACTTCTGAGGTACCTATTTCTAACTCTAAAACTCCGGTTTCTACTTATGTTCCTCCTTTACCTTTTCCTCGCAGATTTGCAAATTCCAAGAAGGCGGAACTAGAAAAGGAGATTTTAGACATTCTTAAGAAGATCCATGTGAACATACCACTCATAGATGCTATCAAGCAAGTTCCAAAGTATGCAAAGGTGTTGAAGGACTTGTGTACCAATAAACAAAGGCTCAAAGGTAATGAAGTGCTTAGTGTGGGGGAGAATGCTTCGGCAATCTTACAACACAAACTCCCACTTAAGTGCAAGGATCCCGGTATCTTTGACATTCCAGTCACAATTGGTAACACCACATTTAACAAAGCTATTTTGGATTTAGGTGCATCCGTTAATGTTATGCCTGCGTCTATTTATAATTCACTTGACTTGGGTCTTCTTAAAAAGGCTGGAATTGTGTTGCAATTAGCCGATCGTTCTAATGTCTACCCAATGGGTATTGTTGAGGATGTTCTTGTGCAGGTTAATCAATTAGTATTTCCAGCTGACTTTTGCGTGTTAGAGATGGATGAAGGTTCACCGGACTCGTCTCTTCCATTGCTACTTGGGCGTCCCTTCATGAAAACGGTGAAAACCATTATTGATGTTGACAAGGGAACGCTAACTATAGAGTTTGATGGAGAAATAATATGTTTCAACATTTTCGAGACGATGAGATATCCTAGTGATGTCCACTCTTGTTTCTCCATTGATGTGATGGACACATTGGCGCAAAAAATGTTTGAGTTGAATGGTGTTGATACTTTGGAAACCGTGCTCACTACACCCATTGACTATGGTTTTGAGTATGGTGATGAGAGAAACCATTGGTTCTCTTGATTCATTACCGAAAAAATCAGCAATTAAGAATATTTCATATGCTTCTTTACCTTGCAATGATGAAAAACTTGTGCCATCTATTGTTAAATCTCCAAGTTTAGAATTGAAACCTCTTCCAAGTCACTTAAAGTACTTGTACTTGGGTGACAATAAAGACTTACTCGTGATTGTTTCTAACGAGCTTAATGAATTACAGGAGCAAAAATTCTAAGGGTGCTAAGGACGTACAAGACGACCATAGGATGGACAATCGCCGATATCAAGGGTATAAGCCCTACCGTTTGTATGCACAAGATTCGTGTGGAGGATGATGCAAAGCCTACAAGGGAAGCACAACGTCGTTTGAACCCTCCCATAATGGAAGTTGTGAAAAAGGAGATACTCAAGCTTTTGGACGTGGGTGTTATCAACCCCATATCCGATAGCAAGTGGGTAAGACCGGTACAAGTAGTACCAAAGAAATCAGGTGTGACGGTGGTAGAAAATGATAAGAATGAACTTGTTCCAACTCGTGTGCAAACCGGTTGGAGGGTTTGTATTGATTATAGAAAATTGAATGCCACTACTAGAAAAGATCACTTTCCATTACCATTTATTGATCAAATGCTTGAACGTTTAGCTGGAAACTCTTACTATTGCTTCCTTGATGGTTATTCAGGTTACAATCAGATTGTGATAGCACCGGAGGACCAAGAGAAAACCACTTTCACTTGTCCATTCGGTACTTTTGCTTATAGAAGGATGCCTTTTGTCTTGTGCAATGCTCCAGCTACTTTTCAAAGGTGTATGGTAAGTATCTTTTCGGAATATGTTGAAAACATAATCGAAGTGTTCATGGACGATTTTAGTGTCTTTGGTGATTCATTTGACCTTTGCTTGAACAACTTGTCTTTAATCCTTGAACGATGTGTTGAAACAAACTTTGTGCTGAATTGGGAGAAGTGCCATTTCATGGTAACTCATGGCATAGTTTTAGGCCATATAATATCTTCTAAAGGCTTGGAAGTCGATAAATCTAAGATAGACCTTATTCATGCTTTAACCCCTCCCACTACGGTGAGGGAGATACGCTTTTTTCTTGGTCATGCAGGTTTTTATCATAGATTCATCAAGGATTTTTCCAAGATAGCATCACCACTTTGTAATTTATTGCAAAAAGATGTTGTTTTTAACTTTGATGAAAAGTGTGTGGCGGCATTCAATCGTTTGAAAGAACTTTTGATTTCAGCCCCTATCATTAAACCACCGGATTGGAGCAAGCCTTTTGAGCTCATGTGTGATGCAAGTGACTATGCGGTTGGTGCGGTGCTTGGGCAGCGTGTGGGGAAGATACCTCATGCCATTTATTATGCTTCTAAAACGTTAAATGAGGCCCAACAAAACTACACAACCGCTGAAAAAGAGTTGTTAGCCATTTTTTTTTGCTTTAGAAAAGTTTCGCTCTTATCTAATTGGTACAAAAGTTGTTGTCTTTTCTGATCATGCAGCTCTTAAGTACTTGCTTACAAAGAAAGAGGCGAAACCGAGGCTCATCCGATGGATATTACTCTTGCAAGAGTTTGATATAGAGATCAAAGATAAGAAAGGAATTGAGAACACCGTTGCGGATCACTTGAGCCGTCTTTCTGTGGACAAGGAAACTATCCCATTGCGTGAAAGTTTCCCGGATGAGCAACTATTCTCAATTTCCTTTGAAGTTAGGGAACCAATACATATGGGATGATCCATACTTATGGAAACATTGTAGTGACCAAGTAATACGAAGGTGTGTTCCCGAATTTGAATTTAATTATATCTTGTCTTTTTGCCACTCATATGCTTGTGGAGGACACTTTGGGAGTAAGAGAACCGCTCTCAAGGTACTAGAATGTGGTTTCTTTTGGCCAACTTTGTTTAAGGATGCACATGTATTTTGTACCACATGTGATAGGTGTAGTTGCAGGAAATCCTACACTACACCCCTAACAATAATCCACACAACTAAGACATTTTTAAGATGAATAACAATGATTTTATTGATTATTTCCTTGAAGATTCACAAGATAAAATAGAAAAGAGTTAAAGAAATTACAATCACCACTAACTTTCTCTCTCCTAATGACTTGTCTCACACTCTGAAAAGCATCCCTCACCACAGACTTATTCGACTCTTTATATAGGGTAATATACAATGGATGACAGCTAAGATATCCTTTATTTTCGGGAACGACTTGCGAAATATCGCAAGTGTACAAGTATACAATCTCGCAACTCTCCTAAACTTCGCTAGATCTTCACACTTTTCTCATGTTTTGGCTGTCGTCATTCATTGCGTCATTAATGTTATTCTTCTGCGACGCCCTCGCAATGTCATTATTTATTGATCTCGCGAAGTATTGATGTCGCGATATTCTGATCCTACAATAGGTGCAAAAAAACAGGCAATCTAGGTGCTCGAAATCAAATGCCACAAACTATTATTCAATATGTTGAGGTTTTTGATGTATGGGGAATTGATTTTATGGGCCCTTTTGTCAATTCTAGTGGGAATTATTATATCTTGCTTCTTTGTGGATTATGTCTCGAAATGGGTGGAAGCTAAGGCCACCCCAACTAATGATTCTAAAGTTGTTTCAGATTTTGTGCAAGCTAATATATTTGCAAGGTTTGGCATTCCAAGGGCTATAATTAGCGATGGAGGTTCACACTTCAAAAACAGGTTCTTGCAAACCTTGTTAAGGAAGTACAATGTGTCACATAGGATTGTAACACCTTACCATCCACAAACAAATGGACAAGCCGAGGTTTCCAACCGAGAGGTGAAATCCATTCTAGAGAAGACGGTGAATCCAACAAGGAAGGATTGGAGTATGCGACTCAATGATGCTTTGTGGGCGTATATAACCGCATACAAGACACCTATTGGGATGTCTCCCTTTAGGCTTGTTTACGGTAAACCTTGTCACTTACCCGTTGAAATTGAGCATAAGGCGTTTTGGGCTATTAAGCAATGCAATATGGAGTTGGATGGTGCTGGAAGGCAAAGGAAGTTGCAACTTCAAGAGTTAGAGGAGATTTGCAATGATGCATTTGAAAGCTCATGGATTTACAAGGAAAAGACGAAGGCATTTCATGATAATATGATTACAAAGAAATAATTTTGCATTGGGCAGAAAGTGATTTTGTTTAATTCTCGCTTGCAATTATTTCCGGGTAAATTAAGGTCACGTTGGATTGGACCTTTTATTGTGACTAATGTGTTTCTCATGGTGCAGTGGAAATTCGTAGTTTAGCTACATGAAATGAACTTAAAGTGAATGGGCACCGGTTGAAACCATATTATGAGAACTTCTCTTCGGATGTCGTGGAAGGAGTTAATCTTGTGGAAGTACTCCCTCTGGAGGAGTCATAGAAAACAAGGATATAGTCGGGCTGATGACTTTAAACCAAGCGCTAAATGGGAGGCAACCCATAGGTTTTGTATCTCTTATCTTTTCTTTTCTTTTCTTGTCATGTTTTTACTTTTTTCTGATTTTTTGTCACTTTTCATGTAGTATTTCCCACCTTGACTTTCTTTGGACGATTCAATTACATTGAGGACAATGTAAAGTTTAAGTGTGGGGGAGTGGTTGCATTGTAAATTTTTCTCATAAATTTTCAACTTTTGTGTAAAATAGTGAATAAAAAACTCAAACTTGTAGTTAGTTTAGAGTCACATAGTATACATGTCGCTAAGATTACATCGAGATTCTCATAAGAGTGACTGAACTTAGAGATGACAGAGAACATGATCGGGTTTCTTACTTGTATGAGAGTTAAAGTTGGATTTAACCATGCCAGTGGCAAATAAGGTGCAGACTGAATTCGGTATTAGAGTAGTGGTCCCCTATAGTGGAGACTACCCATGTTACATAATGTGAGGCACCGACCTTCAATTCTTTTTACCTGTCTAAATATGTGCTTTTAGAGTGTGTGTCACCGTACGTAAATTCCGGGCAGAATGGTGAGCTTCCCAACCTCCCACCATAGAAGCACTATTTTGATCTCTTGAGTGTTATTTTTATCAATCATGATGGTGACATCAAATTGCTAACTTACATACCACTTGTAATCTTGTTCGCAGTTAGCACCATCCACCTTATCTCTCTCTACACCAACAGGTCCATAGAAACACCATCATCATCAACAAGATGAGCATCACAAATTTGAAGGAAAGTTGAAGACGTTCAAGGTTTACAAGCAACGGTACAGAAATGGGCAGATTTCAGATTCAAGTATAGCAACAAAACAAGGAGAAGAATTTTTACAAGTTGAAGACTATTGTACAAGAGCGAAGATTATAAAGATGAGAGTTCGAGAAGTTTATGATATCGAGACATACAAGTTGTGAAGAATCTAGCGGTAAAGTACTTACACCATGGCTTTTGTACTTACATTTTTATTTTATTTGTATTTTACTTTCTCTTGTCTTAGAAAAAAAAATTTGAAATTGAAAAAAAAAAAGAAAAAAAAGAGACAAGAGAAAATTTCTTTAGGTTCATTATTAGTTTTATTGTTTTGTTTCGTTTTGTTTTCATTTTGTATTTGTTTTATTTTTCTTGTCTATTTCTAAAAAAAAATATGAAAAAAAAAGAGAAAAGAAAGCAAGAAAAAAAAAAGAAAAAAAAAGGAAAAAAGGAAAAAGAAAAAAAAAAAGACAAGAAAAATTCATTGTATCATATTTTGTGTTTGTATAGTTCGTTTTTAGTTTTGTTCTTTCAATAAAGCCAATGGAAGAAGGAATATTTGTAATGAAGTTTCAAGCAATAAGGATTTAGAGGAAAAGAGTTACATTGTCAAGATTCTACGAAGTTCAAGAGTTAGCATCAAGAGTTGAAGACCGAAGACGAAGATGAAGACACCGATTGAAGACCGAAGACGTTTCTATGGATGCTGTGAGAGTGGTGCTAGCTGCACGTCGAACGGATAACGAGGTAAGTAAGCATATTCCCACCTTCGTTAAGTGGTTGATTTCCTTTCTTAGAGATCGTCAGAAAAATGGGTTTTCAAAAATGATAAAAGATGTGGGTTTTTAAAATACTTCGGAGGGTTTTGCCTTCCTACCATTCAACGTGTCGCAGGATTCTCTCTTCATTCCTACCTGGACACATGTGTGACCCATAAAGAAGCTGTTTATTATTGAGCGCAAATTCATAAAACCCTTTCTTGTGAGGCAGAGTCGAGACTTTCGATCACTCCGAACCCGAATTTCTTTCGAGAAGGGATGGTTATTTCTCTCTCAACTTTTAAGGATGAGATTGTGTTCATTTATGTGTATAACTTCTTATGACTAGTGTGCAGAATCTCTATGTATTCTTAGCGGGTTGGATGCTATCATTTCGGAGAACTCGTAAGTTGGAAAAGTAGGTTTTGTGGGTATATCTCTAGTAAACCCTCACGAGACTATAACTCGTCCACTAGGGACACCTAGGGGTTTAAAGGCTTGTTATACGTGCTAAGTGTTACCGTAGCCTCGATGACACGGAGTTGTATGTATCCCTTAAGAATTTATTTTGTTTGATTTGCTCGAGGACTAGAAAAGTCTATGTGCGGGGGAATTTGATAGGTGTTGTAAACACCTTAATTATTATCAATTGTTTATGCTTTCTTTGCGAGTTTTCTTGTAAATTATGTATCTTATGGTTACTTTCGAGTTTATTAGGTGCAATGGAGTCATTATGAGCAAAAGAAGAAGAAATTAGCTATTTGTAGCGAAAAGGAGCACAAAGGCCAATTCACATGTGACCGCTGTCGTAAGCGTCAAAAATATAAATTACACTTTCTTACTACTCAAAATATAAATATAGCAAGGGCAAGAAAGGATCGATCCCACAGAGAGGTCTAGGTTGTCAAATTGTTTCGGTTCCCTATAAATAATACCGGGGTTTTGTGATTATAATAAACTAAATAAAAACAAATAAAGAAATAAGCAAACAAATCAAATCACGGATAAGAAAGTATTGGTTACGGATTTCGTTTTCATTCACAAACATGGTTTCACCACAATAACTAGAATTGATATTTTAATCTCAACTTTTATCAAAGACCCTAGAATAACTTGATCGCAAGAATATCCCGCAAACCTCCTCATGTCATCAACAAACACATTAAAAGATGCGAATATGAATTCTACCTAAAGGAACAACCTAACGTGTAAAAGCACTAATCAAGTTTAATTCCCTAGATGCGTTAAGTTCTATGAAATCAGGCCAATCAAAGCAATCGAACGTGGAAAGCGCACTAATCCGATTTAACAAAGGTTATGACTCACATATGATCATAAGAATATATCACTACAAACTATAATCATATTTATGCTACTTGCAATCCGGAATTATCACTTTTGCGTATAATAACCCTAATCTAGCAATAAAGATGAAAGCAAACTCAATCGATTCGCGACTCGACTAAACAAGCATTCAAATCATGTAACAATATTAATTGTGAATCATAAACGATAATATGAGAGAAAACTAATTTATTGAATTAAAACCCATGTTTGGAAATTCAACTTATTCCATAACCAATAATAAACTTAGGTACTCATATTCATGGAGTTCATAACAAGAAGAAAGAGAAGCTCAATCATGTTGTAAACCCTAGAAACAAAGTAGTGGCAAAAAGATTAATAAAAGATATGATGTTTTGAGAAAAGTCTTCTCTTTTATAGCTCCACTCCTTCCAAAATTAGGTTTTGTCTTCAAAGTCCATTAGTTGGAAATCCACCAAGCCCACAAGAGAGAGAAACCCGTGTAGAAATTCTGTCCCAAAAACGCTCGCCGGAAAACTGGGATTATGGCCGGAATCCCGCCGGAAAGTACCTCAGGTGACCGGCAAAGTCAACCCGGTCACCGGTCAACGGGTCGGATCGGTCGGGTCAACTGGGTCAGCTCAGTGAGTCAAACCGGGTCAATCACTGACCGAGTCAGGTTCATGAGTCAGGGTGAGTCAGTGATCCATCTGAGTCATAGGCTGAGTGAAAGTCTAACTAGCCTGACTGGGCTTAGTTGTCAGGCTGTTGCCTGAGCCGAGTCTCGTTGCACTAAGATGGTGCTTTACCACTTTCAATCCCAGCCTAAGAAGGTGTGCATTCTGCACTCAATACCTCCCTGTAAACCCGAGAGCACCACCAACCCTGAACCATAAGCTGCAACAGCACACCAAGCCATTAGATCATCACCTCTGCATTCCGCCTCAAATTCTCCATCTTGCCCTGAGCCACTATTTCACTATATAGGTGTGGAACCTGAGCTGCACAACCTGCAATCCCAGCTGCAACTGATTCTTGCCAATTCCATCACCTGCTCTGCAATACACATCACACCCAGCACTGCTTTCAATCTCTTGCACCTTGCAGTCCAACCTCAACTCCTTATTCCCTGTAATCAACACAATCTCCTTCTCAGTCATACCCAGACCCTTATACCACCAGCACTGATTTACCCATTAGCTCCATCTCTGAATGCAATGTATTCTCCATTCTCAATTTCAACAGCTTATTTGCCTTGCACATGTGACTATATACTCCAGCACCACCATTTCTTCAACACTAGCACACCCATTGTGCTCAGCTCACCTGCACTTATATCCACCAGCACCACACAATTCATTCAAGCAACAACACTATCACAGCCTCAATGTATCAGTTCAGCTCAAATCAACCTGTTCTCCCTAAGCATACATCTAATTCTTGCATCTTCTATTGTTATCTTCACCCTGCTGCCATCTCTTGTTCCTTGTTCTTCTCAGGCTCAACAATTCAGAAGCACCTGTGACATTTCAGCTGCTCCCAGCTATCAGACCTGCACCATGACCACTCTCAAGCACAGCTGCACATACACAATTTCAAACACCTGCAAAACCATCTTCTCAGCTGTTAAACACCATATCTGTAGCTCCATTCAACTCATGACAACAGCTTCATCTCCACTGGCAACAGCCACAGGAAGCTCAACCTTTCAATTCCCATCTACTATTGCTTCACAGGCTCCACCAGAACTTGCTCTTATGGCATCAATCAGCTGCATTCTCCTCTTGTTCTGCACCTGCAATTCAATGCACTCTGTCAAGCCAAATCACACCAACAGCTCTTGCCTGCAATGAGCTCAAGCATCCTCTCTGTGACAATTTCATTCTCAAAACCTTCTCAAGTTCAATTCCATTGGCTGTAGCTTCCACCTTGTTGCAGCGCCTGAATCTTCACAGCAGACCACAGATTCAAGGCAAACCCTAGTTCTGTCTTAGGTTCAATTCATCTCCGCTTCCTTAGTCTGAATCCAACACCAACAGCAGCCTCATTCTTCATCAGCCAACTACAATTTCTTCTAGTTCTTCACGGCTTCAATACCCCAGCTGCTCATTTTAACCATTCAACTCAATTTGTTCTAATCGAGCTCAACCCCACCTTCGATTTTCAACCCTAAATCCATCTTACTCACAATTCCAGCGATTTCTTGAAAATCTTCTCGATCAAATTCAAACCCCAACAACATCCTTCTCATCTGTTGTAGTCTCATCGAGCTCCAACGTCCACTTCTCCATCATCTCTCTCTTGAACTCGAAACCATCAGTAAACCCCCAATTCTTTGAACCCTACTCTGCAGAATCTCCATTCTCCATCTTAATCCATCGACTCCATCCTATCTGCTAAGAACATTTGGGTGATTGAGTGATTGTGCCAAGAACAAAATTGGGTTTGTTGGTATCGAAATTTAGCATCTGAATTGCTAATTCCCGAACGAGATCCGTCAAACCCATCTATGCCTGCTACCTCTCTTTAGTTCTTTGTAATGAAGAAAAGAGAAATAACCGGTTCACGACCTAGCTTGTGGGGATGAGTGGATTAAGACGCCCCACTAGAAACCACCCAATGGCAGTCCCTTAACCTCCCTCGGGCTGGTTTTAGTATTCCTCCAACAAGAGTCGCCCCTTAACTTGGCCTTAGCTCCTAATAGTATTTGCCCCTGAAAAGACAATTCTGCCCTTTTCGCTCTAAATGAGTAGTTTCTCCTTCTTTTCCTCCGTGCGACTCCAATGCACCTAATGAACTCAAAAGCGAACATAAGATACATAATTCACACGAAAAATAGCAAAGAAAGCATAAATACTAGATATAAAATTAGGTGTTTATCACACCTATCAAATTCCCCCACACTTAGACTTTGCTAGTCCTCGAGCAAATCAAACAAAATAAAATACAACAACTCCGTGACGTCGAGGCTACGGTTAATTTTAGCATAAATAACAAGCCTTTAAACCCCTAGGTGTCCCTAGTGGACGAGTTATAGTCTCGTGAGGGTTTACTAGAGATATACCCACAAAACCTATTTTTTCAACTCCGTCTATTTGTGACAAATTAATGAATGATCCAAAATGACAACAGGAGGAGGTACCTTGCAAATTCAATTCATATATTAGTAAATAAACTCTAATTGGATAGTCGAACAAGCCACAATACTCGGAAACTAACAAACCACAATCACAATGAAAAGATAAAGAAGATGGATAAAGATGTAGATGTTGGCGAATATTCTCAAGTGTTCGATGTTTCCCATATCTGTCTGAAGGTCACTGCTAAGATGAACCTAATCCTATTGGATTGAGCTACTGGTGCTGAATGCTACATCAAATCAATTGGCATATACAAGGGAACCAAGAGTGACTTTATTCAACACAATAATAATTTCTTCTCTTTTTTTTTTTTTTTTTATATGATTGGATCAAACTGGATCCAATTTCTCTTTTTTTTTTTTAGACGGCATGATTAGATCTTTTGGATCCAAGCGCATGCTTCCTTGTCAACACGTATATGATAGTTGCCTTGGATCCTGCATTCCACGCTTGTTTAGGCGACGGAGACAGGGACTACGTTTCACACATACTGCTATTCCCAAGTGTCTTTTTATTCCGTTTTGGTCTAATTGGTCGGTCTCTTTTTTTTTTTTTTTTTTTTTTTTTTTTTTTTCTAGTAACTCAATCACTCTATTTCATCCTAGCAGTAATAACACGTCGATGTTTAGTGACCCACCAAAGCACTTAGAGAACAATAGATAAATATGGAAAAATAAAAATAAAATGTGATATGGTGATATTCCGAGATATGGTAACAACTATCATGTTAATTTGTGATTTCTGAGCTATATTCTTCCCTTTTAGTTAATTGGTTCCTCAACTCCTGCATTCAAAATGGTTCCATCCACTAATGGTGTCATCCTAAAGGCACAAGTTCTAGATTTCGGAGTTCGAAAAGCACAAATTTTTCTTGGTTTTTCTATTTTTCTGATTTTTTTTTTAAAGGCATAAAACAAACTAAAACAAACTATACAAACATATAAATGCTCCCCCACACTTAAACTTCACATTGTCCTCAATGTGTAAAACCGAAAGTTCTGAATTCTGACGTAACAGCAGATAAAACGCAAAAATTATGCAAATTGGTAAGGAATTTGGAAAAACTCCATTTCACAAAAGTTGATCACCTACGTGTTTTATACACAGTGTCAAAATTTCACAGTGTTTTGATAAACGGTCTGACAGTTATGGTCTCTGGACTGAACTACGCGCAGTCTGAAATTTTCTGACGAAAAGGTATTCGGCATAATTCTCTTCTAAGATAGATTACGGACTCAATGAAATTAAACATAGGGATGCAAATATGATATGAAAACAGTAAAAAATAAATAAACGAAACAAAAATAAAATGCAAAAGGATAAGAGATACAAAACCGGTGGGTTGCCTCCCACTAAGCGCTTGTTTTAAAGTCGACGGCCCGACTTAGCTTCTTGTAAGATTCATTCCCCATACACCAACAATCTGAAAAGTTGGGGATCCTTCCATAGAACCTGTTTTGCAAACACTATCTTCACACAAATATTAGTACAATAAAGCAAAAGTGAAGCTATGAACCGATAAAAGCTTCCCCCACACTTATTCTTATCCACACTTGGAAGTGTATAAAGAATATAGAAATCGGGTACTTCCATGGTTTCTTGGTCCAAAACCTGCATAGTATGAGAATCAAGTATCTCTAATGGCGGAAAACGAGAAACAAAGTCATTCAACAATACTCTCGAAGCACATACATTCAAACCAATAAGAGGTAAAGGAGAAGAAACAATAGGCAAAGGGTTAGATAAACCTTTCACAATCTCTTGTAGCACGGAATCCTCTTCATCCTTGAAAAATTCAAGTGAATAATTCACCTCTTTTATATCATGGTCCTCTATCAAACCTTGCAACCATTCTTCGTCCGTTTCTGCCGTAACCAAAGTCTCAACATAAACATCATCATTACAATCATTTGCAAGCTCAATTGGGTCTTCCACAATATTGGTCAAAACGGTCTCATTCTCAACATATTCCTCCTTGTTGTTGTAAGGCACATACTCTTTTGCGGATCCAAATTTTATTATAAGAAACTTTTCTAGAACACTCGAAAATGCATCATCCTCAAGCTCCGCCCTTTGAATAGGCTCTTGATCATTATTAAGATCAATGCTCGAGTAATCTACACAAGTGTCGACATATTCCTCTTCATCTTCATCTTGATCCCAAAAAGACTCCTCGGAGATGTCACCATGAGTTGTTTCAAGAAATGTATCATAATCACCGTCACTATCATAGTCAACATAAGATTGTTCCTCGCTGAATTTAGTGTTGTTAATCTTTAACTCATCCTTTTGAATAGGTGAATGATCATTATTACGATCAAGAGTTGAGTTAACTACACAATTATCAACGAAAGTGCCCAAGGATTGGCCTTTTTCAACATTAGCATCAATCAAATATTCATCACAAACCATATGCAATTTAGAATTATCCATATCTTCCTTGTATTGATCAATGCCTCTTCGCAAGATAGTCATACCTTCACGAAGTGCTTGGAGTTGCTCGTTTGTAGTCTCTTTAGCTTTTTGAAATTCCTCTTGTAAAAAGGTGGAAACTTGATCTATAAAGTTAGAGACTTTTTGTTCACGAGCATAAGAATCCTCCCATCCTTGTGGTTGTTCACACACGTACCCGCCATAAGGTTGTTGAGGAAAACCATAAGGTTCCATGGAATATTGGTCATAACCAATGAATTGGTTTTGATTATACCCCTGGAATTGGTAGTTATCATATTGTTGAGGTTGTTGAAAACCGTATCCATCCACGTAATATGCTCCTTCCATAGAAATAAGCACCTGAAATAATTCACAAACTAAGGTTAGAACCCAGAAAATAAGAAAAATAAAACAAAACTGAAAACAAAAATAAGAAACCAAAAACAATTGACAACCGCTGCCTCCCCGGCAACGGCGCCAAAATTTGACCGGTTGTCAGCCGCCGGAAAGTACCTCAGGTGACCGGCAAAGTCAACCCGGTCACCGGTCAACGGGTCGGATCGGTCGGGTCAACTGGGTCAGCTCAGTGAGTCAAACCGGGTCAATCACTGACCGAGTCAGGTTCATGAGTCAGGGTGAGTCAGTGATCCATCTGAGTCATAGGCTGAGTGAAAGTCTAACTAGCCTGACTGGGCTTAGTTGTCAGGCTGTTGCACAGGCCAGAGTCTCTGTTGCACTAAGATGGTGCTTTACCACTTTCAATCCCAGCCAAGAAGGCTGTGCATTCTGCACTCAATACCTCCCTGTAAACCCGAGAGCACCACCAACCCTGAACCATAAGCTGCAACAGCACACCAAGCCATTAGATCATCACCTCTGCATTCCGCCTCAAATTCTCCATCTTGCCCTGAGCCACTATTTCACTATATAGGTGTGGAACCCGAGCCGCACAACCCGCAATCCCCACTCGCAATCGATTCTTGCCAATTCCATCACCCGCTTCCGCAATACACAAAGACACCCAAGATGCTTTCAATCTCTTGCACCTTGCAGTCCAACCTCAACTCCTTATTCCTTGTAATCAACACAATCTCCTTCTCAGTCATACCCAGACCCTTATACCACCAGCACTGATTTACCCATTAGCTCCATCTCTGAATGCAATGTATTCTCCATTCTCAATTTCAACAGCTTATTTGCCTTGCACCTGTGACTATATACTCCAACACCACCATTTCTTCATCACTAGCACACCCATTGTGCTCAGCTCACCTGCACTTATATCCACCAGCACCACACAATTCATTCAAGCAACAACACTATCACAGCCTCAATGTATCAGTTCAGCTCAAATCAACCTGTTCTCCCTAAGCATACATCTAATTCTTGCATCTTCTATTGTTATCTTCACCCTGCTGCCATCTCTTGTTCCTTGTTCTTCTCAGGCTCAACAATTCAGAAGCACCTGTGACATTTCAGCTGCTCCCAGCTATCAGACCTGCACCATGACCACTCTCAAGCACAGCTGCACATACACAATTTCAAACACCTGCAAAACCATCTTCTCAGCTGTTAAACACCATATCTGTAGCTCCATTCAACTCATGACAACAGCTTCATCTCCACTGGCAACGACCACGGGGAAGCTCAACCTTTCAATTCCCATCTACTATTGCTTCACAGGCTCCACTGAGAACTTGCTCTTATGGCATCAATGTTTGCATTCTCCTCTTGTTCTGCACCTGCAATTCAATGCACTCTGTCAAGCCAAATCACACCAACAGCTCTTGCCTGCAATGAGCTCAAGCCTCCTCTCTGTGACAATTTCATTCTCAAAACCTTCTCAAGTTCAATTCCATTGGCTGTAGCTTCCACCTTGTTGCAGCGCCTGAATCTTCACAGCAGACCACAGATTCAAGGCAAACCCTAGTTCTGTCTTAGGTTCAATTCATCTCCGCTTCCTTAGTCTGAATCCAACACCAACAGCAGCCTCATTCTTCATCAGCCAACTACAATTTCTTCTAGTTCTTCACGGCTTCAATACCCCAGCTGTTCATTTTAACCATTCAACTCAATTTGTTCTAATCGAGCTCAACCCCACCTTCGATTTTCAACCCTAAATCCATCTTACTCACAATTCCAGCGATTTCTTGAAAATCTTCTCGATCAAATTCAAACCCCAACAACATCCTTCTCATCTGTTGTAGTCTCATCGAGCTCCAACATCCACTTCTCCATCATCTCTCTCTTGAACTCGAAACCATCAGTAAACCCCCAATTCTTTGAACCCTACTCTGCAGAATCTCCATTCTCCATCTTAATCCATCGACTCCATCCTATCTGCTAAGAACATTTGGGTGATTGAGTGATTGTGCCAAGAACAAAATTGGGTTTGTTGCTATCGAAATTTAGCAGCTGAATTGCTAATTCCCTGAACGAGATCCGTCAAACCCATCTATGCCTGCTACCTCTCTTTAGTTGCTGTAATGAAGAAAAGAGAAATAACTGGTTCACGACCTAGCTTGTGGGGATGAGTGGATTAAGACGCCCCACTAGAAACTACCCAATGGCAGTCCCTTAACCTCCTCTGGGCTGGTTTTAGTATTCCTCCAACAAGAGTCGCCCCTTAACTTGGCCTTAGCTCCTAATAGTATTTGCCCCTGAAAAGACAATTCTGCCCTTTTCGCTCTAAATGAGTAGTTTCTCCTTCTTTTCCTCCGTGCGACTCCAATGCACCTAATGAACTCAAAAGTGAACATAAGATACATAATTCACACGAAAAATAACAAAGAAAGCATAAATACTAGATATAAAATTAGGTGTTTATCACACCTATCAACATGCGAGTTATATTTGAAATCCAAGCCAAAGTTAAGGGATAACCAGCTGGAGTCCAAGAAGAATTGATAAAGAAAGACAACATTTGGCTCAAGGCAGCCCCTATCCATGCTTCTGACCCGATTCTATTAACCCTAAAAACTAGGTCGAGATTCATTATTACACATTTCACATTTCAGTTTCTTCTCATCAAAAAGAAGAGTTGCAGCCATGGCGTTGTTAGGTGCAATTGATCAACGCTATTGATTTTGCCAGTAATTTATGGTTGTTTGAGAGTTTGTGAAGGAATCTGAGATGGGTAAGGAGAGAATTAGGCGAAGCTTCTACCCATTGGAGTAATGGAGAATTATGAAATCAGATGGTGATGAGGACTTGAAATTGAAATTGAGATGGGTTTCGTTCGAGATTCATGGTACATTTCAGAAGAACTCAAGATATAGAGGGAATGGGTTGGTGGCGCTGTTGAAGAATGAAATGGGTTTGTGTTGGAATCAAGGCTAGATCGATTAATAGGGAAGTTAGGGTTTGATTGAGTTGAAATTGATAAAGTTCGTGAAATCAGGGTTAGAAAGTGTTGATTGTCATGGGTCTGTGATCTTCATAGAAGAAGAAGGTGCAGGTTGAGCTGAAACGGAAGATAATGGAGATATAGGAAGAGAGGGTTTTGGTGATGATGCTTTCGGGTTGAGTTGGAGATGGAAATGGAGGGATTGTTGGTGAAGCTGCAGATGGTTTGCAAGCGGGAATTGAGATGGTTTCTGCCATTGATGGCGATGACTGAAAGATGATGAAGATGGAGCAGTTGAGTTGTTTGAGACTTGGGTTTTCCCATAAAATTGGTTGTGTTGTGCAGTCAAGACTCAAGGGAGGTTGTTTAGCAGTATGGCTGGAGTGAGTTTAAGAATTGAATGAGATGCAATGAAGTGAAGTAGTTGAAGCTTAAATGTGTCAAGGTGATGTGCTGATACTGATAAGCTCACAGAGCAGTGTGCAATGTGGATTTCAAGATGAAGCTGCATAGTGTGTGTGATTCTGGAGGCAATGGTGTTAGAACAAGTGAATGGGTGTTATGAAGAACATGAATGTTGATTCAATTACAGAAGGTATTGGTGATGCTGATATGGGTACAATGGTAGTCTGTGAGAGACATGGAGCCAGTGAATTTGTGTAGATGAATGCTAGGTAAGCTGAGACAGATTGTGTTGTGCTATGAAGTTGAAGGTCAGGTGTTGCGATGACGGAAAAGCTACAGAGAGTGCAAGGATCCCAGCTTGTCTACAAGGTCAAGAGATTGGGGGTCTGCTGTTACTAATGGCTAAAGACAGGTGATAATGAACTGAAGCTAAGTGTGCTCGCTGGTACTGGAGCAGTGAATGGAAGAAGCACAGAAGGGGGTTGAACTGAAGACTAGATGAATGTTAGGCTGATGGTGTTCAAATGGAACTGAGTTACAAGGAGATGGCATGGAGGTGAAAGCTGAGTCTATGCTGACAAGGCTATGGAATTGATTGAGTGCTAGATGTATGTTAGGCATTTGCAGGGAGTAATGAATGGGTCCCATGGTATTATTGAGCTCAAAGAGGAGTGAGTACTGATTCTGAGCAACACAATGGCAGGGCTGAGATGTTGAGCTGTCACTACACCAAATTCTCGGATCCGTAACAGACCCGAGCCGTTACTAAAACGGGTTGTAACGGCTCTTGCCTGTTGCAAAAGTGGGTGTTACATTTTTTTTGTTACGGCAATGGAGCCGTTACGAATTTTGGTTGTAACGGCTCTAGTAACAGCCGACGGCCGTTACGAATTTGACACGTGGTAACAACTAAGAGTCGTTACAAACTTTTTGTAACAACAATTTCGTAACATGCCCGAGACGTTACTACGTGGCACATTAGTAACATGCCAGAGCCGTTACTACGTGGCAGTTTGAAACATCTTACAGCCGTTACGAATTTTTTCGTAACAGCAAAAAATTTACTGCCAGTCAACATTGACCAGGTCAAGGCTGACCGGCAGTTCATTTTCTGCCGGAAATAAACCGGAATTCTAAATTCAATACCTGCATACATTCATCATCCATACTCAACATTAATTTCTTCAATCTATTCATATCACATTCATTCAATTCATATCAGATTTATATTACAAAAGAACTGAACATATATAAATTACAAAAGAACTGAAATTTCTTTAAGTACCAAACTTTTTTTTTTTTTTGTTAAGTATCAAATTTCTAAGGGAATACATGGAAGGTTCCAAATTTCTAAGGGAACACATAGAAACTTACTAATGCCTACAAAACTTGAATACATGGAACTTACAAATCTTAGCAACTTTGTTCTCCACCCTTTCTAATGAAATATAGCGTCATTCAAATAACCGCAACTAAGCTTTATATCCTTTGCAGGCTTGCTTTTGTTGAAAGCTTGGGCATCAGAAAACTCGACGTAGGCAATCCTGCAAAATACAACAGCCTGGATTATTATGACAAGTAAACTTAGATGTTGGAAGTAATGAATTTATCCTTGAGCACAAAATTTCGTCTTTGAACAAAAAATTTCTGTAACATAGCAAGTTATGAATTTATCCTTGCAGGCTTGCAGCATGATGGTGTCAATTTCCAGCAACTTATTACAAAAAAAAAACATTTACAATGATGTCTTCAAAGACGAAAACGGCCAATGTCCAACAAGTTTCTTACAAAAACTGGACCTCGGACATTTTCGCCATTAAAGACATCAATGTACATAATCAAGTACCACAGCTTCAAGTGGAACTGCAACCAACACATGTATAGCATCTTCAACAAAAAATAAAATTCTAAATCGTTAACAGCAACATAATTAGGTCATGCCCAACAATCGTTAAAATGTATACCTATATGCAATGCAACAGTCCACTAAGTTGTTCTCTTCTTCCAGTAATGAACTTTGGAGCATCAGCAAAAACATCAACTGTGGTCTTTCCATTGTAGGTTCATTCTGCATCACACAAAAAACATATATCTTGATTTAGAAACTGAGAATTAAGCTGCACAATTACTAAATAATGAAACATATGAATCAACTCAAGGAATTAAGCTTCTTCCTATGAAACATATGAATTAACTTACATCTGTAATGTGGTCATCTATGTCCTTGACAGCACTATCAGATCTAAGATTGATTAGGAAAGCAACAACTAACCTTTGGCTCTCCATTCTCTGTAAAAAGTCTTCCTGCTGCTAAGTTAGTTCATCCAGCAAGAAAACTCGAATGATGGTAACACCCTTTGTTTTTCTGCACACGGCAACCACAGTATAAGCAATTCAACAACAACAACAACAAAATAAATTAGCACAATAGCATGAGATTTCTAAAATCTTATTACCTCGCAAGCGTAGATTTTCTTAGAGGTGCTCATAACAAATATCCATTTAGCTCCTTCGAATATTCCTTTCATTAATTATGTACTCGTAGTGTTCCCTCTCTTGCTGATTTCAGTAAAAATTTGTTGCAAACAAGAACAACAAAGTATATCAGAAATCAATCACAAATCTTTAAAATGAAAATTACCCAAGGTTTACTATTCGAAAGAAGAGTTTGGATTAAAAAAAAGACATACAGGTCCGAGATACTTGATGCATTGCTGCCGAAGCTTGGATCTGGACACTCTTTGAGATCAACATCTCGGCCAACAAAATTCTTTACACATCAGAAAACTGATAAGCAATGTAGTTAGCCGCATGCATGTGTGATGCATGCAGCCTTCTACCCAATAAAGAGACTGATTGTCATGCACAATTTGGCATCATAGTAGTCCCGTGTATGCCACCATAGCCACAAAAAGCAAATGTGTATCCCAATAAAGCAGTATGTGTATCCCACTAAGCTGAAAATCATTTGATCTAGACAAACATTAAACTTATCCGGGACTATAATACAAATAAGTTCCATAAACTGACAATAACTATTGTATACATACAACATCAAACGAAAAAGAGATAAAAAAAACACGAATAGTAGTAACCTCACACTCCTCTAATTGTACCGTGCTTCTGAAATTACCAATTTTTAAAAAATATCGAAACTTGGCAACCCAAAGTGATTGCCAAAGCAAAAGAGAAGTTGAATGCAAAATACCACAGGACACTACCGAGATTACTATTTCAACACAATACAACAATGATATAAGAGAAGAAGAAGGGACATTAATACCTGGGGGTAAATGGGTGCGCTGTCGATATGAGGACACTGGAGACAATCACATGCGCGAGTTCCAGGGAAATGGTACTCTTGACCTAGTTAATAATTGCGGCAAGGAATTAGGGGTTGAAATTAAAAATAACTGGTTAAAGAGAAAACCAAACTAAAATAAAATCAGAAGGTGATATCTTGCTTGAAATTCACATAAATAATAAGTTCACAAATAAAATGTCTTTTTAAATCCATCCAAAGAACAAACTGGAGTTATTAAATCCACGCCGGAGATTCAAGTTTTTCCTTGATGAAGAAAATAACAGAGAGTTTCATGGCGTTAATTGATTCTAGTAAATCATACAGCTATAAGAAACAACTACTGGCAACATGCTATCGAAAAATTCTTTCAGGCGGTATGGCAAACCTTTAAGTATGAAGCAATAAAAGGTTGCACAAAATGAGAGTTCAACTCTCTGGTAGATAAAATGAATAATAGTTGTTGTCCCAAGTTCAGCACAATTGGGTGAGCTAAAATGTATTTTTTGTTCATCGCCAACTGGGCTAGCCGCTAGCCTGGATGAGTGAAAATTTACCTATCAATGGAATTCACCCCTACTTAGTAGCTTCATATCATGAAGAGAGATTGAAGCTGAAAGTATTCAAAATTTCTCAATAAGAATCCATTGTCCAACTATGAGATAGGACACATGATCGGAGTACCACTCACATGATCAGAGTACCACCCACAAGAGCCCTCTGTAGAAGAACCTAGCATCTAGATTAAGCTCACTTATGAATTTCAGAGGTGAGGGCCAAACAAGAAGCTCTGTAGCTGAAGGTTTGAGCAATACAGTGCATGCACCATGTTTATATTTGACTGCAACCAAGTATGGAATTCTTCTACACATTATCAAACCAAAATTGTCAATGATAGACATTCAGTCTCAAGTTCTCAACGAAGAATTTGAGTCATTCATTGATCATTCAATGAACCCTGAAGAAGTTGCTTGATTATACGCATTAGGGCTCCACAAAAATCAGATTCAGACATTAAGTGACGAACCTGAATAAAGCTAGAAACGAAAATGGACACCACACATAAAAAAATCCGCTATAACCTACAGCCATCTGGCTACTAAATGGGGTTACATTTACCTTTTCTGTGAACTTTCCAGACTTTACATGCTTTATCATTCCGTCAATGCTCCAGTCGACATATGATGGAACAGGAATGGATGCATGGAGTGTAGTTTTCACCTCGTTGAAAATCAAATTAGGCTGCAAAGACAAAATGGAAGGTAGCAGACTTAGTGACCCCCTTGTTTAAAGGGGAAAAAAGGAGAAATAGTAACGCAAATAAGAATAAATGCTACTCAAATTGGCTTTGTACTGATTCGGAAGAAGCTCAACTGTATCATCTTGGCGTAATCTCAAATGTATCATCTTGGCCGTAAGCGCAAGATATAACCAATGACCCTATGCAAGATTATCTCTTTTTCAGGAAATTTTTTCATTTACAGGCAACATTTAAAGATAATACAAGATTGAGATAGAGTTGCACTTAGCTTTGTGTACAAGATTGAACTTGTAGCTACTCATGGCAGTGCATTCTTAGAAAGCTTTACCATGCTCAGTGTTCTATAACTTTACTGCTTTTGGATGTCGTGTCACAGATGCTCATGAGTGCTTTTGTTGCTCTTTAGAGACTTCATTTGGTACTCAGCTTTTATCACCACTAATAGATGTTTAGTAGAATATTGAATCCAATAATAAGATTAAAAATAAAGTTTCTGATTAGATACATATTCCATCTCATATAATCATATTTCTTCTGCTGTTGAATATAATCATGTTGCTAAGCATATCTTGATATTAAATCGTTTAATCTCTCAATAACAGGTACAAAGTCCAATATGAGATCGAAAAATTGAATTCCATGAAAATCAAATCAACGATATGGGTGATAGAATTTCAAGTATGCTGATTATAAATCCGAAACTCGTTTTTAATCAAGATTGAAGATAGAGAGATTGATCTAGATTTCATAAAAAAATTCTTCAAATTTCTTTGATTTTTTTTTATCTCAAAAGATAGATTGAGATGAGGAGAACATAGATCTAAAATCTGATTAAAAGTTAGATCAAGGTATCGACATGGAAATCAAATTTTAGGGTTTCTTTTTTATAAACCCTAGATTTAAAAAATTGTTTTCTTGATGAAAACTTGATTAGATCTAAGATTACAATCGAAAATAAGGATTACTCAAAGTAAGATACTTATCTTTATTGATGTTCTTCAAGAACGCGCTGCTTTTATGCCGAGATTTGTGACCAAAATCTATTGAAATCTCAATGGTTTTGATGGGTGAAGTTCTTTTTAGAACGAAAATGTTTTGATTTTGAGATCGGTGTGTTCATATATTCTCTCCAACACTGTTGTTTCTGCTGCTGTTTCTTTGAGAAATGAAGAATCGCGGGTCGTTTGGTGAGGAAAAGTTTTGTTTCTCTCTTTCTAACAAAGAGGTGGAGAGACAGAGATAGATATGAAAAGATGAAAAGAGGAAGTGGTATCTAAGATATTTTGTTTGGAATTGCATCTCGAGAAAAAAAAGGAAGGGTGGAGATATTAGTTTAGCTATACACGGTGTAGATGAAACACAATAACAAGCATGTGAATGACACAAGCACAAACTAAGAGTGTTACGACCCCAAGTGTGACCAGACGTGTGAGTGGCACGCCTATAAAAAATTTCGTAACGGCTGGCCTCTGTTACGAATTTAAAAAAAAATAGTAACGGCCTCTGCCTGTTACGAATTTTTCGTAACGGCCATTTGTAACGGGAATTTTGAAACGGCCACAAAGCCGTTACGAATTGCTGTTACGAATCCGGGAATTTGGTGTAGTGTGTTGCTGTGCAGGATTAGAAGATGGTGATTGCGATGGAACTGTGGGGTTTGTGCTTGTCAGGAAATTGCAGTGGTGGTTGAAGTGATGGCAGGTTGCAGTTATGGGTGCAGCTCTGGTTGTGTATGGCAGTAGCAACTGATGCACTGAGCAGGGAAGAATTGAGCTGAGCAAGGCACTGAGAAGAGTTGTATGGCAGTGGTGGTTGAACTGTGGCATTGAAGTTAAAGTGGTTGTGAGCTGAAATGGTATAGTTACAGCAGGAAGAACTGCAAGTGCAGTGTTAGAGTTATTGTTGCAGACTGAGGTAGTGAAGCGTCATCTTGGTGCAGCACAGTTACGCTCGTGCAAGATCGTGGGCCTGATGAGTCAGTCCAGTTAGCTCACCAGAACAGCTGACTCGGTTCTGACTCATGATCTTACTGAGCTAGTCGATTTGACTCAGTTGACTGAGTTGACCCGACCGTCCTGACTCAGTTGACCCGACCGATTTGAATCGTTGACCGGTGACCGGGTAGACTTTGCCGGTCACCTGAGCCGTTTTCCGGTCACTTCTCCGGCCGGTTTCCGACCATAATACCAGTTTTCCAGCGACAGCTTTTTGGGGCATATTTTCTACATCGGTTTTTCTCACATATGGGCTTGGTGGACTTCTATCTATTGGATCTTTGAGACTTGACCTAATTTTGGAAAGCAAAGCTATTTAAAGGAAAGACTTCTACAACTTTTGAGGACGTTTTATTCTTGGAACTTGGAGAGAGCCGCTTTTTTTTACGCTACTAGGGTTTGCTTTTGTTCATCTTCTTCTTTATTCAATTCATATTTTTGTGATGAACTCCATAGCTATGAGTAGCTAATTTAATATTATTGGTTAAGGATGTAGTCCTATTTCTAAAACTTGTGCTTGATTTATGTATTAGTTTTCTCTCTTGATTATCGCTCAAATCTCTACTGTTTTTAATAATCACATGATTGATGTGTTGTGATAGGACTAAGATGTTTGGTTAGTTAAGTGGCCAATTAATTGAACTTGCATCTTTGTCCATAACTATTTTAGGGTTTTTCATCGAGCGATAACCCTGAATACAAGTAGCATAATATGTTTACGGTTTGTAGTGATACACTCTTGTAACCATATGTAGAGTTTGACCATTGTCCGAATTGTTATGCGCAATGTATGACAATTGCATTGATTAGCCTATTTCTAAAACTTAATTCTCCTAGGAATTGAACTTAATTAGCGCAAGGCGTTAGGTTATTCTTTAGGTAGAATTCACATACACAGCTCTAATGTATGTGTTGATGAACTTAGGAAATTAATATATTATCTTGCTCTCTTGATTCTCTAGGCTTTTGATAATAAAAGAGATTAAATTGTAATTCTAATCATATATGCAAGCACATGTCTAAGATTGAAGATGAATTCCTTGAACAATACCTTTCTCTCATTGATTACTTTCTACAATTTATCTTGTTTTTGATTTACTTTTATTGCTTACATAAAAATCAGAAATCCCCCCAAGTGGTTACTTTAGGAAATTGATTACATAATAACTACAATTGCCTCTCTATGTAAACTAACTCTTTCTTATCATATACTTTAGGAAAGTGAAATTATTTTTGACGCATACGACAGCGATCACTACACACTTGATTCCCATAGCTGATCTCACCCACAACTAATAGTTGCTACGACCCAAAGTCGAAGACTTGATAGACAAATCTGTCTCACACAGAAAAGTATATGGGATTGAATAATCCTGTCTCCCACAAAAATACCCAAGAGTTTTTGTTCCGTCTTTTGATAAATCAAGGTGAACAGGAACCAATCGATAAACCGGACTTATATTCCCGAAGAACAACCTAGAATTATCAATCACCTCATAATAATCTTAATCGACTAGCGAAAGAAGATATTGTGGAATCACAAACGATGAGACGAAGTTGTTTGTGATTACTTTTCTATCTTGCCTATCGGAGATATTAAATCTCTAGTCAATTATTCCAATTGTACTCAACACGATAGATACATCAAGATCAGATCACGCAACTACAAGATAATAGTTGGGTCTGGCTTCACAATCCCAATGAAGTCTTCAAGTCGTTAACCTACAGGGTCTCGAGAAGAAACCTAAGGTTAAAGGAGAATCGACTCTAGTTATGCAACTAGTAACACACAGGAGGTGTGGGGATTAGGTTTCCCGGTTGCTAGAGTTCTCCTTTATATAGTTTTCAAATCAGATTTTGCAATCTAAGTTACCTTGGTAACAAAGCATTCAATATTCACCCTTAGATGAAAAACCTGATTCAACCAAGCTAATATCTTTCAACTGTTAGATCGAACTTAGCTTGTTACACACAAATGAAATATACCCTCATTTAGGTTTATGTAACTGTACCTAAACGTGTACACCATGTTGGTTCACAAATAGTTAACCGAGGTTAGCCATATGATTACTCTCATATCAACCTTATTCATCTTAACCATAACTAGTTCAAATGACTCAAATGAAACTAGTTTAAAGAGTTGTTCAATTTGTAGGACCAGAATATCGCAACACTAATACTTCGCGAGATTAATAAACAACTGTATCGCGAAGGAGTCGCAGGGAGGTAAATAAATGACGTAATAGATGACGATAGTTAGAACATGAGGAAGGTGTGAAAGACTTGGCGAGATTTAAGAGTGTCGCGAAGGCAAACAGTTGTATATTCGCGAGCATTCGCGAGACGTTTCGAAAATAAGGGACAAAGATAGTCACACCACTATGTAATACCCTATATAAAGGGTCGAGTAAGTCTGTTGTAGGGAGAGGTCTTTTTGAATTGTGAAACAAGTCATTAGGAGAGAGAAAGGAAAGAGATATTGTAATTTCTTTAGCTTTGTTCTACATTTCTTTGTAAATCTTTCAAGAAAACAATTAATAAAACACATCATTGTTCATCTTCAAATGGATTGATTAAACAGATTTGAGTGAGGGGTGTAGTGTGGGAAATCCTGCAACTACATATGCGCTAGAAACAGGGATTGAAGAAGATCAACCTTGTGAATTGGAAGAATTAGGGATAACAAGAAAGAAATCTTGAAAAATTTTTTACAAATTACCAAAATTGAGAAATGGCTAGGAGAAAGAATGCATCAGAACTACCAACGATCGTAAGGAGAAGTGGAAGATTAGTGGGAGAAAGAAGAAATTAAGTAGGTGAACCATCAAGGATAGATGCAAGAAATGGAGAAGAAGATCCAATTCAACCATCAACTCAACCACCAATTCAACCATCAACTCAACCACTAATTCAACCATCAACTCAACCACCAACTCAACTAGCACTAAACAGAGTAATCGATTATGATAGAGTGAGCGTGCATACATGGAGATCAGATTCTACGGAAGAAAGAGAAGAAATACAACAATTGATGAATAATAGACAGGAAGGGAGAAATCGAGAAGAGATGGGAGAAACAATTCGTGGAAATGAAGAAATTGCGGCATTAGAAACGCTGAGACAGACAATACACGAAGAAAGGCGGTTAGAAGCAGAAGAACGCGCGAATCTAACAAGGCAAAACCACGAGTTGAGGATGGAAAACAGGAGGCTGCAAAATAGAAGTTCAAGAAGTAGTAACAGATCGAGATCAGTATCGAGTAGAGAAAATAGGAGAAGAGTATTACCTGCAGAAAACATTAATGAAGAAAATTTGGAAAGAGAGTTAAATCAGGGCGAAGGAGGTCGCGAAGAGAGAGAATTAATAGAAAATCGTTATATTTTGGTGAACAATCACGATGATGGAAATCAAGAAGATAGACAGCCTCGAGGACAGAATAACCCAATTAATGAAGAAAACCAGGAAGAAAGAAGAAGAACTCTACATGGGAGAGAAACACAAAGGAAACAAAAGGAAATTGAAGATGATATTGAAAAGCATTATACCGAGCAAGCACGTCTAACCCGCGAGAGAGAAAGATTGAGAGCAGAAATGGAAAATCGAGAATTGGAAGAGGCGATTCGGCAAAATAATCATGACAATCGAGAGAGGAGGCGCGAGAGGGATCGCAACAATGGAGATATTAATAAAGAATATGAAAGAATACAAAAAAGTAGACACGAACGGAGAAGGAGGGAAGCAGAGTTAAAGCGACCAATAAATTCAAATTCTGAGGCAAATGAACAAATTCTCGCGAGAATTGGCAGAGATGAGAGGAATATTGAACAGTAGAAGAGAAGGGGGGAGAAGACAGTTAGATGAAGCTATCGCGGAGGCTGCGAAAAATCCTTTTACATTAGAAGTGCAGTTAGGAGGAATACCCCCAAAATGCAACTTACCAGCGCTAACCAGCATTTTTGATGGATCAACTTGTGCAGTACAACACATCAAGGCTTATGTGAGATGTATGCTACAATGGGAAAACCATGACGCTATATTATGCAAATACTTCGCGTCAAGTTTAACAGGAGAAGCATTGAAATGGTTTGAGGGTTTACCAAGGAATACGATCACATCATTCAATCATTTACAGGCTATATTCTTGGGGGCGTATATAAGTAACAACTCTTCGCGACCTGGCATTGAAGATGTATTTGGACTAAAACAAAGAGTTGGCGAGAGTTTAAGACATTTAACTGTCAGATGGAAGACGATGTGCAGCGAGATGGCCGGCAGGGTAGATGAAAGATACCTCATAATCATCATCATAAATGCTATGTTCGCAACCAATCTATTATATGTTCAGGTTTTCAGAGTTAAGAATACAATTACAATGACTGAATTACGAGAGCTCCAGGAGGAATATATTGCTTTAGAAGAAAGACAGAACGAGATGGAATCTTACCCAGTGGCGAACACAAATTCTAGTGTTGCGAATGGAAGTTTATTACCTCAACTAATACACACAGTGGCGAGCACATCGCAAGGTCAACAAGAAAGAAAAGCAGTTGATATAGAACCAAAGTTAGTAGCTATGGGAAGTCGCGATCAGGAAGAGTTTGAAAGAGAAAGAAATTTCTACAACCGTGGCGGAAACAATAAAATTCAAAGACTTGATCAACCACAAGAAACCTATGGAGGTCAAAGGTATAATTCACAAGAGACTTATGGAGGCCAGAGGCAGAATTATCATAGAGGACAGCGAAGTCGCAGAGTAGTGTGGGAGGAAATTAAAATGCCGCCATTGAATGCCAGTGTGGAAAAAATATGGGAAGCAATACTTTTGATGGAAAATATACCTGCACCATGGAACATGGGAAGTGAGCCACCACCTGGAGATAGAAGTCATGAGTTCTGTTCTTACCATCGCTTTCATGGGCACCTAACAAATGACTGCAGAAACATCAAGAGAATTATCCTAAGAATGATTGATCAAGGAAAGCTAAATCACTTTTTAAAGGAAGAAGAGAAAGTTCAACATTTACCACCCCCACCGGCAAAGGGAAAAGAAACATTTGTTATAGAAGTTGGGGCAAAGGCTAAAAATTTGTTTTGCAACTCCATTGTACACTCATACCGCACTATTGAAGATTTTCATGACACTGTACTTAGTAGAGTTTTCGCGAGGGATGCTGATGATAAAGAAGTGATGAGTGTTGCGAAGACTTCGCAGCTAAAAGAGTGGCAATTGCAGATTATTTCTTTCTCGGCTGAAGAAATACCCAAAGGAAGAGAAACACATGATAGCCCATTGGTTGTGAAGCTGAAAATTAATCCAAAACCTATTGATGGCGAAGATGATGAAGCGGAAAATTGTTGGGCAATCAATAGAATACTGATTGATACTGGCAGTTCAGTCAACATTCTTTTTTACCATACTTACAAAACTATGGGAGGAAGAGATGAAGACTTGATTCCTTCAACATACAAAATATATGGCTTCAATGGTACCGCGAACAAGCCCAAAGGAGAAGTGCACATGAGGATACCCTTGCAGGGGTTATCAACCGGTATTTTGTTTTGTGTAGTTGATGTGGAATCTCCCTACAATGCATTGATTGGAAGACCATGGCTTCATGAAATTTTGGGTGTAGCATCGACATACCATCAGTGCATAAAATTTCCACATCCTAGTGGTGTCGGAATTATAAAAGGAGATTGGATAGAGGGGCAAAAATGTTATGAGGTGGATGTAGAGAGCTGCGAAGAGAGAACAGCTAAAAAGAAAGGTTGGAGGAAGAATGTCAAGGATGAACAACGAAAAGAAAGACTAATGGTAGATACCATAGAAAGAAAAGAAGAAGAGATGCTGCGAAGTGAATGCACAAATGCAACTAAATATCATGATGTAAAGGAGACATTGAAATGTTGGACTAATGCGGAGGCTGAAGGAAGTAGGAATAAAAGGTGTAAGAAATGAATAATTGCGAGAAAAGGTAACAATTTAGTGATGAAAGCATGATAAGGATAAGAAGCAGAGATGATGGTCATGGAAAAATCGTGCGAGAATCTCGCCATGAAGAATGTATACAAATCTATTGAATAATGGAAATGAGATTGTGCGATAACTTCGCAGATAAATGATTGAATAAATTGATAAAATGAATGAGTGAGTGAATGGGACAAACCTTTATGGCGTACACCCTAGTTCGCGAATGATATTTCGCAAGAGGCAAATGTAAGACCTAAAGTACGTCATATAAGGGGGTATCTCTTAACATGGCCCAGGTGGAAGGTTACACCGCTCCTGAAACCTGGGTCATGGAGATTTGGGGCCCATGAAAGCCTATCCGGGGGAGATACCTTGGATTTCCAACTATATATATAAGGTTATACCCGGTTGGACGCCCGAGGGTCTCTTCCAAGGAGTCAGTGTATGACCAAGGCGCCGAGGTACACGGTTGAGTCAAGAGTGTGGGGAGCATGGAACTTCCTTACCACTCTTGACAAGTCTTGGCACATGCTGCACTCGGCCCGAAGAAAACTCCACTTAGGGTGCAGTCTCGTAACCATAAACCATATAGGTATAAGGGATAAGAGGCTGCGAAAACAAATGGTTGTTGTTAAGACCGGATGGGAGGAGCTAGTCTTGTATGGCCGATGTACGCCTCCTTGAAGGGGCAACCAGGGAGAAGATAAGGGCGGCACCCTCCATTAGGGAGCTGATAAGTGTCAAAAGACGCAAATGTCATGAGGCTTTATTCTCGCAAGAGAATTTAGGCTTGTCATATTTGTGCAATGATCCTGCAGAGGCAATAATACTAACGCGAGGGTAAGACGAGATCAATGGGTTTTTACATGAAAGTGTAAGAACGTCCTGCGATTTCGTCGCAAAGACGACAATGTCACGGGATTTTATGGTCGCAAGAACATTTAAACCTGTCATATTGTCGCAAATATAATGTCCTGCAGAGGCAAAAATACTTAAGAAATGATAAGACAAGGTCAATGGGTCATTATATGAAAGTGTAAAGACGGCCTGCGATCTTGTCGCAATGAGGGGTGGCAAAATAAGACCTTTACTTAGCAAGGCATAATAAGACCACACAAATAATGATAAGCAAGATCAATAGATTTCTTAATCCATGAAGATATCTTGCGATCTTGTCGCGGAGATAGTGTTTAAAGTCAAAAAAAAAAAAAAAAAAAAAAAATGATGATATATATATATTTATATCTCGCGAGAATGATTATATTTAACTCGCAAAGTTGATTATATCTTATGGACAGAGGCATGTGAAGTTATAATTATAAAGAAGGGTTGTTTGATTAATATATCTGAACAAAGGAAGCAAAAATTGAAGTTTACATTCAATAGTCAAAGATATATGTATACAGATATTACAAGAAATCAAAGAAGAAAGAGAAGTTATTTCTTTGCTGGTTCTTCTTCTTCATCTGATTCTTTGGTTCCATCACTCTCGCCGTCAGATTCTCCTTCTTCATTAGCTTCACTATCAGAAACATCTGAGACAGGCAAGTTCTCGGGAACTTCTTAGCGAGAAAGGGATATGAATGAAGAGGGATGTTGTGATCCTTACAAACTATTTCCATAGCTTGATTGCGTAAAACGAACAGCATCATTATTAAAATTCGCCACCGTAGTTTGGAATTCTTTGCTTCAATTTAGAATATCTATTCTCGCGAAGAGAGAGATCCTTTGCGAGACGCTCTTTTTCGATTTCAAGCTCTCCAATCCTTGTCTGAAATCTCTTTTCAGATTCTGAAAACATGAGGAAATGAATTAATGTTAATAATACAAAAGGAAAAATAACAGAAAAGTAAAGAAGTATAACAAACAACCTTCTCTTTCAAAGATCATATCCTTGATTAAGGTAGTTTGCTCGGTGCGAAGACTAACATCAACACCTAAGTTATTTCTAGCGTTATCTAAAACCTTCGCAGCCCAGGAAAATTCATCATCATTATTTATGACAAAAAGTGAACGAATTTGATCTTCTCGCTCGCTAAGTAGGGTATTCTGACGAAGGAGCTCATCTCGCTCAACTTGCACATCAAGGAGAGATTTTTGAAATTTTGCTAATGCCTGTGCACCTCTGTTAGTAATGCGATCTTTTTCATCTATGAGATCACTAACTTTCTTCCTTAAGGATTTGGATTTCTTCTTGGAATCAAGATACATTCGTTTAAAGTGATTAGCTAAACTTAAGCTAGTCCTATGCTCGATTTTTAAGAGATGATGTTTGGATTGAAGATCCTTTAATGAAAGAAGGTTAGCATCATTTGAAGAACTACTTAGAGATTCATTGAGGCGAGCAAGGAGGACATCATCATCCATGGGTTCGGGAAATGAATGGAGAAGAATGGACTCTTCAGAGAGATTATATATGTCTGCGAAAATAGTAAGTTAGGCAAAGAAAAGTAAATGATAAAATAAAAGAAATCTGAGGAATAAAAATTGCTATACCATAAAGCTGCTGATTTGCGCTTTCAAGAGTAGATACTCTATTCTGTTGAGAAGTAAGCTCAGCCTCCAGTTGTTTAATTCGTTCATCCTTATCGCGAGACGACGCAGCCCCAACTTCTAGTTCTCGAATTCTCTTGTTCAATTGCAAATTATTCTTTTCAAGGTTGTTGCGTCTTCTCTCAAGGTCTGAGGCAGCAACAAAAGCAGCTCTCCCAGACTGTAAAAGAAAATAGAGAAATAATTAAAGATAAGAGCGGAGTCACAAAGAGGTAAAGAGGTGTGAACATACCAAAGCATTGAGAGCATTTAAAAGGCTGGGTGTTATTGTTCGAGAAACTCCGCGAAAAGACTCGATATCCTCCAACAATGGGGCATCACAGATCTTAGCGATAGTTTCGCAAGTAGCAGACAAGTTGCTATCGCCAAAACCTTGCATAGAATCGGTAAAAACATTAGATAAAAGCGCCATAGCAGAAGTATCTGAATGACTTCCCTTAGCAGAAGAGGTGCCAATCTCATTTTCATCTTCCGAATTCTCGCTAGATTGGGAGTTAGAATGTGAAGGAGGTTGGAGTCTCCGTCTTTTGGAGGATGGGCCAGAAGATTTGTCCTTGCGAGAAATGGCCTTATTCTTGCCTTTAGCTCTCGCAGCTTCAGCTTCTCCATCATTAATCTTTGCAGTTTCAACTTCTTCAACACCAATCTTCACACACGAATAAAGATAAGAAACAGAGGCAACAATATTGTTTAAAATAACAAAAGAAAATGTTTCTTACTTCATCCGTGAGTGATCGGAGTATCGCCAGGATATTTGGCTGAGGATTCTCTTTGTATTTCTTTCTCATTCTGGTGATCTAAAAATTTACTAAAAAGTTAATGAAGGAAAGAAATGGAAGACATAGCGAAGCAAATCTAAAATGAATGATATGTATATACCTCTTTTGTCTTCTCAGGCCACTTAAACTCCCAAGGATGATAATTCGTGAGATTGGCTGGGAGTGCATTTGAGCCTGCGATATAAGGTCCACTCAGAAAGAGAGGTACAACCCACCACTTTTCATCTTTGGAGTAGCGAGGGATATTATTTTTACCCGAATGCCAGTCAATATCCTGCATGAGCAGTTTGTCAGCATCAACGTTATCATTTTTCTTCAATCGAACACCCCAGCGAGATTTATCGTTTCTCATATTTATGACTGAATAATTTGCAAAGAAATTATCCACAGTATACTTCTCGGCAACTATTGGTAAATTCGCAAATTGAGGATCTCTAACATTGTCAGGATATAAAGATCCTTTACCGGCACCACGAGAGGCGAATTCAAGCATCAGGCGAATACAATCGCCGTTCAATTGATAAATAGCACGCGAGAATTTCTCGTGAGCAAGAATCTCATAAAATAATGGTATTTCGGGATTATATAAAGGAATAGGGAGCCCTGCGAGGAGTTGACCTAGCGAGACTATAATTTTCTGATCATCACATTGATGATCAGAAAACAATTTTGCAGAAAGCATAGATGAGGATTCTTGATGTGGAATGGTAGATAAAGTGAAACCCTTTTCCTGTAATTTCTTTTGAACATCAGTAAAATGAGGAGCGTATGTACGACCAAGTGAAGCCATTATCAGAGTATAGGAATGAAGGGAAAAGTGAAGAATTGAAAAGGAAGCAGTAGCAGAAGCGCAAATTGCGGAAGGAGAAAGGTAAAGAAAAGTTGCAGAGGGAAAATAAAAGAGAAGAAGAGAAAAAGTAGAAAGTTATATATAGAGAAGAGAGTTCTCGAGAAAAAAAATGCATTTAATGTGAGATGGGACGTGAATGGTTAAGAATAATCGGTTGAAAGAGACGTGTCAAGAAATGAGTGGAAGAAGAAACACCTGTAATAAATTCCGTACATAAACAAAACGAGTGAAAATGAACAATCGCAAGATAAAGATAAGCAGTTGCGGCACTTTAAAACATTGGTTCTCATGACATTCTCTTCTTCGCAGAGAAGACATGAGAAGAGGCAAGATGTAGGACCAGAATATCGCAACACTAATACTTCGCGAGATTAATAAACAACTGCATCGCGAAGGAGTCGCAGGGAGGTAAATAAATGACGTAATAGATGACGATAGTTAGAACATGAGGAAAGTGTGAAAGACTTGGCGAGATTTAAGAGTGTCGCGAAGGCAAACAGTTGTATATTCGCGAGCATTCGCGAGACGTTTCCGAAAATAAGGGACAGTATAGCTGTCACCCACTATGTAATACCCTATATAAAGGGTCGAGTAAGTCTGTTGTAGGGAGAGGTCTTTTTGAATTGTGAAACAAGTCATTGTGAAACAGTTGTCTTTTTGAGAGAGAGAAAGGAAAGAGAGATTGTAATTTCTTTAGCTTTGTTCTACATTTCTTTGTAAATCTTTCAAGAAAACAATTAATAAAACACATCATTGTTCATCTTCAAATGGATTGATTAAACAGATTTGAGTGAGGGGTGTAGTGTGGGAAATCCTGCAACTACACAATTGCTATATTCTCATGGATTATACAAGAACACAATTAAAGCAAAATCGATTTGATTCACTTGAATCAATACATGAACATTATATCCACGGTTTGCAAAGATTGCATTCCTTATTGATAAATGTTTAGGTTCACGTACAACCGATTTTAGAAAAGTAACACACTTAAGTATGCGTACAGGTATGCGTACTAAAGTAACCGGATTTGAGTTTGTTTTGTTTTTCAAACTCAGCAGAAATTCACGAACGTGAACTTTCCGCCAGTATGTGTATGGGTACGCGTACTTTAGGTAACCGGATGAGTTTGGTTTTTGTTTTCATACTTACCCAGTCTCCTACAACCTTTTTGTATACACACAAGTATGCATACTTTAGGTTCCCGGTTTTGGACTTATACACTAATGTGCGAACACACTATGCTTATATCCAAAGATGGTTACAAGATTCTAAACTCTTTATTTCAATCATTGAAACATTCTTCCATAATGATAATATCCGTTTTCACACACTATTAGCATCAACGCAATTTTCAAGATATTAAAATAATCATTATCGAAACATTCCAAGCCTATATCAAGTGATTGTATCACACAAACCATGTAAGATGTTACTCGGCAATTTTCTCATGATATTAGATGAACTTGGTCAAAGCAAAAGCTTACCAACATATATTTCGAGAAATATGTAAGCGAGATATACTCAGCTCGAAATCTCAAATGTGTATAGTGAAAACTATATCGTAACACGACTTATGTCTCAATATAGGAGATAGTAGAAATAGACTTTCCGAGTGATAGATGAGTTCAAGTCTCCGCCCCTTTGTCGAAGAAGTTCCACAAGCTCCCCTTAGTAGTTCTTCGTCTTCAAATGATGAACTCCGTGAAAACTAAGCTCAACTACATAATCTATGTCCTAGTCCGAGACATCTATAAATAGGCTAGAAATCAAGACTTATAGTTTTGATCACTAACATTGACAAACATGCTTGAGATAGCAACGCATGCGAAGTTCGACCGAGCAGTGCTCTAACAAGTCTATTATGAATAAAACTATCTTATTATGAATAAAATTATTTGATTTATAATTTTTCTTGTGATAGTTTTTGGTTTACATAGCCTGCGCTTGAATGCTTTATCTTATTGCTATGTATGTTTATGGGATGTTGGATTTCGGTTTTCATGACCTTAATATTCGATCTCATATGATGTGAAACCTTTTGGTTTGGGTGACTTTTTGGTTTAACAGGATTAAGTTTTAGCCCATGTTGGTAGGCTTTATCAAAGGATCATGAGGGGTTCTGATTGAAACAATATGTGAAAAAGTCACAATATGTTGAATCGTTTAGTTTAGCATAAAAGCATATGAGTTTCGGGGTTTTCAACTTTTGCTTGCAATAGTTAAAACCGGTTTTCAACCTTTCTATGGTAAAGGTTGGTTGTTGTTATTATTTTGTTTTGCATATGGATGACAACATAATGATATTTGGGTATCAATTCTTCCTGGAAAGAAAATGCAAACATATTGGAGAAGTGGATGCGAAATTTGAGGTAAAGACTTTGTTAGTTAACCGTTTTCCTGTTTAAGAAAAGCCTGATTTTATTGCATATATTTATTGCTTTTGCTTAACAAAATTTCGGTACAATTGATGTTTTATTCCATTATTGTGTATGGATGTGTGTGTGATTCAATTGTTTCCGGTTAAGAAAAACTATTGTTATCTTGCTTTATTGTTTGGTATCAATCGTTTAGGCTTATAAAATTTCGGTGCAATTGCGGTGCTTTAATGTCTATGTTGTTTCAATTGCTTCCGGTTGAGGTAAATAATTATACAAGTTGATTTATTTGGTTTGTATGAATTGTTTATGGCTTAACAAAAGAAAAGGTTTTCGGGATGAATTGTTTAGTCCAATTCGATTCCGGATAAGAGAAACTAAGTTAATTCTGATCTTAGTTAGACTTATCAAAGTGGAGGTTTCGGTTATTCAAGTCTAATCGAATGCCTTAACAAGAAATGCTAGTTAACTAACCTAGTACTTGTCTTGTTTAAAAGTGAAAGGTCTAAGTTATATGGATAATTAGAACCTGATGAGAAAATAGAGTTATCTTTATTTTGGTATTATCGAACAAGCGATTGTATTTGTGCAATCGGTTTAGCAAAGGAACTAAGGTGCTTAGTCGATTTTTGGTTTGCTAAACTATTAGGAAAAATTGCTTCGGGCAATTGTTTCTTTGGTAACATATCAAAACAAAATTACTTTGTAGTTTCGGTTTTGATATTGGTTATCAAAAATGGTATGGGTAACCCTCGTGCTTAACTCTATAGGTTACAAGTCTTGTGAGCTTTGTAAGATCCTTTCAGTTTGTCCTTTATTTGCTCGTACCTTTGTCATTTTGTGACAAAAAGGGGGAGAAATATATGGAGTAAACAAGTGATACTGGTATTGAATTATATTGATTGGTATCACTACGGGAAAGGACATTGGTGCTTAAATGTTTTATCTAACGAAAGAGTAAAGCACGGACTAAGGGGGAGTAGCATATCATATTGAAAAGGGAATAACAAATCTACCAATCTTACTTTTAGGGGGAGTATTAGCTTTGTTATTATAATGTCAAAAGCGGCATTTATTGATTACATGTATACAGGTTATTGTGCTGTTGAAATTGGGAATCAAGCGTATGTGTAATGAATTCTTGTAATTTGTTTATCCATATGATGTAAGAGTTTTGTCACTAAAATTGACAAAGGGGGAGATTGTTAGAGCATAGCTCGGTTGGACCCACCAAGCGTTGGTATGTCAAGTTTGGTTGTCATATTTTAGTGAACCAAAACTCATTTAAAGAGTCGTTTGATTATGTACTAGAGTCAACTTCGTATAGGTGAGCTAGAAAGTATTAGGATATGAGATATTAAAAGTATTACAAAGACTTGAAGAAGTGAAGAAGTAAGGAGCTACAACGACAACATCATCCTTCCACTTGAGGTTAGTGATATTTGACTTGAACTGTTTCATTCCCTAACGTATATTTCAAGTCATGCATATTGAAAACATAACTGCGAAGCATGAATGATTACACTCTAGTTAGACGTAGTATTAAGGAATACAATACGAAGTATAACGCTTATCTTTTGAACTTCGTATATAAGACATCGACATAATCGTTTGAATGCTATTGTGATTATGTATGGGTATGAGGTGAAGATTTCATCCTAGGAAACAATGTTTTACATTCGTTTAAAGGAAGTAAATTTGTGAACTTGTTTTGTGAATCGAAAGGGAAATCGCTAGGCTTATTGGTATTGTTATTCATTGCATATCTTTTGAACTACCAATATGTGTAATTAGTATAACCGCTCATGACTTGTTTATGTTCTTGGTAAAACTATTCACAAGGCCTGACTTTTGTATTGGTATGACTTTTATTAGTGAAACCGATCTTAAGTAATCACCTGAGATGGTATGATCGATTTAGTGTTATTGGTATGACCAACTCTAGGCAAAGGGGAACCGATCCTAGTAAGAGGTGCAACCGATCAAAATAGGGGAATCGATCCTTGTAAGAGGTGCAACATGTTTCTAGATATTGGGAACCGATCCTATGAACATGTGCAACACGTTTTTAGATATTAGGAACCAATCTTATGGACATGTGCAACAAATACAAGTTAGATACCATATATATGTGGGAACCGATCCTAGTACCTAGTCAACCGAATTTTTGGAAAGCTAGTGTGACTAAATCCAGTACTCACATGGAGGTAGAACCGAAACTTGTTTTGGTAGAACCGTGAAACCCATGATTGGTGATTGAATGTTATTGATCAATCACATAGTTCTTGGAAGTCAGATGAACCGATTCTAGACTTGTTTGGAAGTGTGGCAAATCGATTCCAAGATAGTAAATATGAAAGATGATTTACTAAGTTAAGATGTCGACATACTTTGAACATGTGCAGTAACACTTATCTTTTATTGTTCAAAGATATTCCTTAATAGCTAAAGAAAAATCCCGGATCAAAAAATAATTTGAGGAATCTTATAATTAAGGTTTTTAATTTTATTTTTGGGAAATGAAAATTAGTAATGTGCATTTACTAGTTGGAGATTTTCTAAGAGATTTTCGGTCAATGTTTGGACAAAGCATTTCCAGGAATTATGGAAACCGAATTTGGAAATATATTGCATATCTTGAGAATATTTTCGGTTTTGGAAATTCCTTGGTGTCCAAACTTCTTTAGTTTTGGACAAAACTTCTTTTCAGAGCCAGCAAAACTTCCTAGTTGTGTTGTTACTGGTGGAGCCGCCTATTCGGAGAGGAAAGTAACCTAATTAGGCGAAATCTCTTACGACCGCTCGTTTTAAAGACTTATTTGGGATTGAGAAGCTCTATTAGTACCGTTGGTGGGAAACTAGATAATTACGGTTTATTATTAGTTTTCGATTGATTTGATTGACTAACGGTTGTGGAACTTTGATTGCACCTAGTTTTTTTATGCTTGAGAATCTTCTCTTCTGATATAAGATTCACTCAAACTAGATCGAAGTTTCGACGGGGATCTTTAGACTGTTTGTAGATCTAAAGTCGTCTTGTGATAATCCATTGTTAACAGACTCCGTTATGTGCGTGATTGATCACAAGAGATTCAAGTTGATTGTGTGCATGTGTTTATTGAAGATCTAAGAAGATTTGAGGATGAAGAAGATTTCTCATTTGGGTTCATAATCTTTGGTATGCACAATACTTGTTTCGGTTAAAGAGGATCCAACTATAATCGGTTTATCCTTGCGGTAGATTGGGTTGATTAGTTGAGTAGATCGGCATCAATACAATTCTTTGTGATTAAAAGTATTGATTGCAAAATCTTGACAATTACTTTGGTAGTTGTTATTAGATAGATCTAAGGACCTGACAAAGGAGTTTATTGGGATAAACGGAAGAGCCTTGTGTCGAACTCACATCACTTGGTTGAAAAGAGTTGCTACCAAACAGATTTGTTGTTCCTTTACTGTTCGGAATACGAACCAAATGAATTGTTCCAACTAGGTGAACTATAGGTTTAGTTGCTTGGTCTCAACTATACGAAGTTAGTTTGATTTTGTATAGAGGCTTAATCCTGAGAGTATTCAATTCTGGACAAGGTCCCGGGGTTTTTCTGCATTTGCGGTTTCCTCATTAACAAAATCTTGTTGTGTCATTTACTTTTATTTTTCGCAATTATAGTTAATGTTATTATAATTTAAAGTAAATTACACAAACGTTAATTCATATTTACTTGATAGTAATCCTATTGTGTTTGGTTAGGTTCGAACCATTTATCAAGTAAACATACTTCGTTATTGCATTGTCTCGATCTTGTATCCATAGTCAATCACACAATTTATCTTGTTGTCGTATTGTCTCGATCTCGTATCCATAGACGATCACACGAAGTGTGAACCGATTTGTTGTATTTGTTAGAGCACTGCTCGGTCGAACTCGCATGCGTTGCTATCTCAAGCATGTTTGTCAATGTTAGTGATCAAAACTATAAGTCTTGATTTCTAGTCTACTAAAGCTAAGTCTCGGACTAGGATAGAAAGTGTAGTTGAGCTCAAGAACTCCATGGAGATCATCATACAAGACGAAGAACTACTCAATGAACTGGTGGAACTTCATCGACTAAAAGGTATGTGGAGACTTGAACACTCAAAAGTCTATCTACTCTATCTCCTATCTTGAGACAAAATTCATTTTGCTATGTAGACTTTGATTATACACATTTGCTATTTCGAGCCGAGTTTATCTCGCTTATCTATTTCTCGAAATATGTGTTGGTAAGCTTTCGCTTTGACCAAGTTCATCTTTACCTAGTGACGAAAGTCATGTTATGTTTCAATTACTTGAAAATGGCTTTGACGAAAAATAGTTTGTGAATAAAAACTATATAACGTCATCTAAGAATGTTTCAATGATTGAAATGAGAGTTTATATTATATAACCATTGTTGGATATAAGCATTGTGTGGAAACGCATGCATGTATAAGTCCTTATTCCTTGAACCGAAGTCTGTGTACTTTGCTGCTCAGGAAACCGGAACAAGAGTCCGCGAACCCAGTCCGCGTACTGTCGGAGGTTCTCTTCCCGAGAAAATCTGTTGGAGTTTGTACACTTGTTACAAACTTATTCCGGGTGCTTAAGTACGCGTACCTAGTCTGCGTACTTAGGTTGGTTATTATCTAAAAACGATTATTCGTGAACTTATACTTATATTAACTAAGGAATACAAGTTTGCAAACCGTGGCTATAAAGTTCATGAATCGATTCGAGTGAATCAAATCGTTTTTGCTTAGATTGCGTCTTGTATACTTATATGAGATCTAAGCAATTGAACAACTCTCTAACTAGTTCATTTGAGTTATTTGAACTAGTTATGGTGAAGAAGAATATGGTTAATATTAAAGTGCTCATATGGCTAACCATTTGGTTAACTACTGTTGAACCAACAAATGTACATGTTTGGGTATGGTTACACAAACCTAAAAACGTGCATTTCATTTGTGTGTAACAAGCTAAGTTTTCGATCTAACGGTTGAAAGATATTAGCTTGAATCTAATCAGGTTTTCATCTAACGGTGAATATTGAATGCTTTGTTACTAATCTAACATTGATTGCAAACCCTGATTTGAAAGACTATATAAAGGAGAACTCTAGCAACTGGGAAACCTAATCCCCACACCTCCTGTGTGATACTAGTTGTATAAGCTAGAGTCGATTCTCCTTTAACCTTTGGTTTCTACCGAGACCATGTAGTTTAACGACTTGAAGACTTCATTGGGATTGTGAAGCCAGACCGATACTACTTTCTTGTAGTTGTGTGATCTGATCTTGCTGATTCTATCGTATTGAGTACAATCGTAATGATTGGCTTGAGATTGATATCTCCGATAGGAAAGATATAAAAGTAATCACAAACACCTTCGTCTCATCGTTTGTGATTCCACAATATCTTCTTTCGCCACGTCGATTAAGATTATTGTGAGGCGATTGATAATACTAGGCTGTTCTTCGGGAATATAAGTATGGGTTATCAATTGGTTCATGTTCACCTTGATTTATCAAAAGACGGAACAAAACTCGTAGGTATTTCTGTGGGAGACAGATTTATCTATTACCGTAGACTTTTACGTGTGATCTGATTTGTTTATTAAAGTCTTCGACTTTGGGTCATAGCAACTCTTAGTTGTGGGTGAGATCAGCTAAGGGAATCAAGTGCGTAGTATCTTGCTGGGATCAAAGATGTAAGGAGCGCAACTGTACCTTGGATCAGTGTGAGATTGATTGGGGTTCAACTACAGTCTAGACCGAAGTTAGTTTATAGTAGGCTAGTGTTTGTAGCGGCTTAATACAGTGTGTGTTCAATCTGGACTAGGTCCCGGGTTATTCTGCATTTGCGGTTTCCTCGTTAACAAAATTCTGGTGTCTGTGTTATTTATATTCCGTATTATATTTTGTTATATAATTGAAATATCACAGGTTGTGCGTTAAGATCAATCAATTAGAATATCCAATTGATTGACACTTGAACATTGGTCTTTGGTAATATTCAAGTTAATTTCTCTTGTATTCAATTAGACTCGCATATTTCCATTTGCTTGAGTAAGTATTGAATCGAGAAATTGTGATATAACTCCTTGATATACTTTATTAAGATTGAGTCTAGTTGATTCTCTTGAAAGTATATTAGAGTTAGTTATTGTTAATCGAAATATTGTGTGTGGTTGTTGTACCCCGCTTTTTCAATTGGTATCGGAAACGGCAAACACGTTTAAAGACCTTACAAGTCATTGTGAGGATGACACCGGCGGCGAGAGTCGAGATGTTTGTGCGATCGACTCTATGGACAGGAATTCTATCTCCATAAACGTACCCAGTCTTCGATGGCTCAAACTACTTATGGTGGAAAATTGCTATGCGTGCTTTTCTTCAAGCTTGTGATTTTGAAACATGGATACGTGTTGTTAATGATGTAGTTAACTCAACTCTTGATCCGTGATCCTGATCCTCTTTGCCTATTATTTTCTCCTTTACCTCTTTATTGGTTTGAATGTATGTGCTTCGAGAATATTGTGTGGATGGTTAATACAAAAGGCGATTCAATCATATATAAAAAAAAAAAAAAATTATTATTGTGTTGAATAAAGTTTATGCCAATTGATTGATGTAGCATTCAGCACTTAGATGGGAAACATCGAACACTTCAGTGAATATTCGCCAACATCTACATCTATATCCATCTTCTTAATCTTTTCATTGTGATTGTGGTTTGTTAGTTTCCGAGTATTGTGGCTTGTTCCACTATCTAATTAGAGTTTATTTACTAATAATATGAATTGAATTTGTACCTCCTCCGTAGTCATTTTGGGGTCATTCATTGATTTGTTAACAGATGAGTTTGAAATATAGGTTTTGTAGGTCTAACTTGTTATTTATGCTAAAAGTGACCGTAGCCTCGACTTTGAGTTGTTGTATTTTATTGTTTTGTTTGGATTTGTCGAGGACTAGCAAAGTCTAAGTGTGGGGAATCGATAGGTGTAGATCTAGTATTTATGCTTTCTTTGCGAGTTTTCTTGTAAATTATGTATCTTATGTGTGCTTTTGAGTTTATTAGGTGCAATGAGTCATTTGGAGCAAAAGACCAATTGGAATTCGTTCAAATACAAGTGCCAAAGAATGGGAGTCATTCCGAGTTCGTATGAAGAAGTTAGAGCCTTTGGTTGTTGATTTATATTGATTGACACTTGAACATTGGTCTTTGGTAATATTCAAGTTAATTTCTCTTGTATTCAATTAGACTCGCATATTTCCATTTGCTTGAGTAAGTATTGAATCGAGAAATTGTGATATAACTCCTTGATATACTTTATTAAGATTGAGTCTAGTTGATTCTCTTGAAAGTATATTAGAGTTAGTCCATACAGATTGTTAATCGAAATATTATGTGTGGTTGTTGTACCCCCGCTTTTTCAATTGGTATCGAGCTTGTTTAAGTAAACACGTTTAAAGACCTTACAAGTCTGTGTTTGTCGCTTGCGATCCGACTCTATGGACATATTATGATTATGGTTTGTAGTGAATTCTATCTCCATAAACGTACCACCGCCTTCTTAAACGATGGCTCAAACTACTTATGGTGGAAAATTGCTATGCGTGCTTTTCT
The DNA here is from genome assembly GCA_023531295.1 of Papaver armeniacum. Lineage (NCBI taxonomy): Eukaryota > Viridiplantae > Streptophyta > Magnoliopsida > Ranunculales > Papaveraceae > Papaver > Papaver armeniacum. The sequence goes on from JAJJWW010000153.1 coordinate 233,555, forward strand.
TCAAGCTTGTGATTTTCAAACATGGATACGTGTTGTTAATGTGATCCTCCGGTTAATCGATGTATCTATACCAAAGGATATAGGTAGATATAGTCCAGAGAAGAAATTCTTGCGCAAAGCATAATTCGATGGCTTAAATGCTATCATTCATGCCATTACCCCGGATCTTCAAACATCATGTGACTATGTGCACTAAGTCTAAAGAAGCCTGAGATATCTTAGAAACCTTATTTGAAGGGAATACCAGTGAGAAAGAAGCTAGGCTTCAAAACCTAAATTATGATTGGGAAAAACTTCGTATGGTAGATAATAAAACGTTTGATGCGTTTAACCAAAAGTGTCTGAAATTGTTAATGCATCTTTTGCATTGGGTAAGACTATTCCTGAAAAGGACATTGTGATGAAAATTCTCAGATCGTTGCCATCTAGATACGATTCTAAGAAGCATGCCATCGTTGAAGGAAATAATCTCGCAACGCTTTCCAGAAATACTCTGGTTGGGAAGCTAAAGATCTTTGATCATGAGCATACGTCCAAGTCTGGCAAGGATGTTGCTTTCAAAGCACTAAAGAACAATAAATTACTTGATAAAAGTAAAAGTGTTTATATCTCTGAAGATGATCTTTCTGAGGCTGATTCATCATATGAAGATCTTGACAAGTCAGTCTCGTTGATCACAAGACAGTTTAGGGATCTTCTTTTGAAGAGAAGTAAACGGTTTTCCAGAGATAAATCCAAGTCGTCAGATAAACCTCATAATCGTGTACCTCCTAAAAATAGGGATACTGATGAAACTGATGACGAGGATATGCCTCAGTGCTTTAAGTGTAAAGGCTTTGGTCATTTTGCAAATGAGTGTCCAAATCGAAACAAATACACTAGGAACAAAGGTCTTGCTACAACTCTTGATGAATGTCTGATAGCTATGATTCTAATGAAGACGAGAAATCAAGCGTTGCAATTATTTGTGAAAATATTAATTTTGATAATTGTAGCAATACATACATCAATCTTGATATTCTTTTAGAAGAAAACTCAACCAATCTGGAAGATAAAATTGACCCCTTCTTTGGAAACTCTGTGTATGATGTTTCAGGTTCCTCTATGTGTCTAGCTGCTTGCACATCTCAGATGCCTGAATTATACTCAAGATTGACATGCTCATATTGTTCACTCAAGGGTCATGAACTATCAAAGTGTTACAAGTACAAACACAAATTGAGACATGTCAACAAACTTCAACGAAGAGCAAATCGATTAGCAAACAAGCTTAAACTCGCTCAGAAGACTGCTGAGGTATGTAAGATTTTATCTTCGTCTAAGAAGTTAGTTTCCAAGGACAAAACAAGACCATTAGAGAAGAAAATATGGTCAAATCGTTTTGATATACAGAGGTCTATGGATTCCTCCCAAGAGGAACATGGTGGACAAATTATTGTTCACCGTAACACAACTTGATTGTGTTGATTTGTAAATCTTGTCTCATGTGCCTGATCAAAAGAGACAAGATTGTGTACTTCTCAGGCTTTAGGAAAAGTTTGTTTTCTTCTTTTCTTAGTTGTGTTTTTTGGAATTCCCTGTCTATCAATAAAGGAGGGCCATTCTCGATAATTCTACTCTCTTTAGGGTTCAGAATTGTGCGTGCACGCACCTGTTAAAGGTTAACCCTACATTCCTTTTTCCTTCCCTGAAACTTCTTTTATCTTAATATCCTCTTATGGTCTTTAATCGTGACCTTTGAATTTTAGATTCTCATGCTGAATTCTTTCAGTGAGCTAGGAAGTTCACCTATTCGGTTTTTAACTTTCTTTTTCCACAACCTTTGTTGGGCGTAATGGTTGGCTTTAGTCATTGCTTTTGACTTTAGCCTATTTTGTTTCTAGTCTGGCCTTAATTTTGACTTTGACTGTGATACCTCAATTTGAATGTTCATTCTTGATCTCGATCTATGTTTTGGTGTTTTTGACCTTGCTCGTACTTTCAGTCAATTCTGTTTGACTTCTGAGTCATTCAAACTCTTATATTTTATTTCATTTTTGGTTCCACAAGTTCCCCCTTCCTTCATTTGGCCTTAATTAAAACTCTTATAATTGAAATGTTCAAAGACCAATGTTCAAGGATCAATCAATTTCAATCAACAACCAAAGGTTGGATTTACCAATTGATTGATTCAACGCACAACCTGTGATATTTCAATTATATAACAAAATATAATGTCGAAAAGAAATAACACAGACACCAGAAGTTTTGTTAACGAGGAAACCGAAAATGCAGAAAAACCCCGGGACCTAGTCCAGATTTGAACACCACATTGTATTAAGCCGCTACAGACACTAGCCTACTACAAAGCTAACTTCGGCCTGGAATGTAGTTGAGCCCTATTCAATCTTACACTGATCAAGGTACAGTCGCGTTCCTTATGTCTCTGATCCCAGCAGGATACTACGCACTTGATTCCCTTAGCTGATCTCACCCACAACTAAGAGTTGCTACGACCCAAAGTCGAAGACTTGATAAACAAATCTGTATCACACAGAAAAGTCTATTGAATAGATAAATATGTCTGCCACATATATACCTACAAGTTTTTGTTCCGTATTTTGATAAATCAAGGTAAACATGAACCAATTGATAACCCAGACTTATATTCCCGAAGAACAACCTAGTATTATCAATCAACTCACAATAATCTTAATCGATTAACGAAACAAGATATTGTGGAATCACAAACGATGATACGAAGATGTTTGTGACTACTTTTCTATCTTGCCTATCGGAGAAATAAATCTAAAGAAAATCTTACGATTGTACTCAATCACGATAAAAAAAAAAAGCAAGATCATATCACGCAACTACAAAGAAAATAGTTGGGTCTGGCTTCACAATCCCAATGAAGTCTTTAAGTCGTTAACCTACAGGGTTTTGTGAAAAACCTAAGGTTAAAGGAGAATCGACTCTAGCTTATGCAACTAGTATCACATAGGAGGTGTGGGGATTAGGTTTCCCAGTTGCTAGAGTTCTCCTTTATATAGATTTCAAATCAGGTTTGCAATCTAAGTTACCTTGGTAACAAAGAATTCAATATTCACCCTTAGATGAAAACCTGATTAGATTCAAGCTAATATATTTCAACTATTAGATCGAACTTAGCTTGTTATACACAAATTAAATGCACCTTCATTTAGGTTTGAGTAATCGTACCTAAACGTGTACACTTGGTCGGTTCAATAATAGTTAACCAATGGTTAGCCATATGAGCACTTTCATATCAACCTTATTCACCTTTACCATAACTAGTTCAAATGACTCAAATGAACTAGTTAGAGAGTTGTTCAATTGCTTAGATCTCATAGAAGTATACAAGACACAATCGAGGAAAATCGATTTTGAGTCACTCGAATCAATTCATGAACATTATAGCCACGGTTTGCAAAGATTGCATTCCTTATTATATAAATGTTTTAGTTCATGAACAAACCGATTTTAGAAAGTAACTTGCTTAAGTATGCAAACGGGTACGCATACTTAAGTAGTCGGATTGAATTTGTTTTTACTTTAAAACTCCAGCAGAAATTCATGGACGTGAAACTTCCGCCAGTATGCATACGGGTATGCATACTTACCCGGACTCCAACAACCGCCAGTACGCGTACGGGTACGCATACTTTAGGTTCCCGGTTTTGGACTTTTACACAAATGTGAGAACACACTATGTTTATATTCAAACATGGTTACTTATTCTAAACTCTCATTTCAATCATTGAAACTTTCTTAGAGGATGTTAAAATAGTTGTTATCCACACACTATTTTCCTCAAAGCGATTTTCAAGTTATTGAAATAATCAACATGACTTTCGTCATGAGTAAAGATGAACTTGGCTAAAGGGAAAGATTACCAACACATATTTCGAGAAATAGATAAGAGAGATAAACTCGGCTCGAAATAACAAATGTGTATAATTGAAGTCTATATAGCAATACGACTTTTGTCTCAAATAGGAGATAGAGTAGATAGACTTTTGAGTGATAGATAAGTTCAAGTCTCCACATAACTTTTGTTGATGAAGTTCCACAAGTTCCCTTGAGTAGTTATTTGTCTTCATTTGATGAACGCCGTGGAGTCTAGAGCTCAACTACACTTACTATCCTAATCTGAGACTTAGATATAAGTAGACTAGAAATCAAGACTTATAATTTTGGCAACTAAACTTGACAAACAAGCTTGAGATAGCAACGCTTGCGAGTTCCACCGAGCAATGCTCTAACACAAAACTATCAATACATATGGAATACAAAATAAATAAACTTTGTAGCTTCTCATCCAAATGCTTGATCTCCTTGGTTCTTCAACATTACTCGAAATCTTCGTCACTTCCAAGTATTCCAATGATTCTAAATGTGTTCAACTCAGCGTCATCGTTGTTGAAGATCCGTAGCTATAACAATAAGAAAACAATAGCCCTCAATCATTGTTATACAGTTGTTGATGGTGGTTTTTAGCTTAGGGTTAAAATCGTAAAAACTTGCATCTAATGTGACGTCACTCTGCCAGGAAACAGAGCCATGTGTGCTAACCTCTCCACTGGTGTAATTGCAGTAAATCCTACAATACACACCTCACAAGAATTCGTAATATTAATTCAACACATCTTAAAGATCAACAATCAATCTCTTTATTAATTGAGTTAGAGATTTTACAAGAAGTAAGTTTAAATCAAGAATATAATTGCTACTCTAAACTTTCTCTCTCCTTAAAACTTTCTCTCTCGTCTAAAAAGATCTTCCCTTTTCTTAAGCCTGTTCGGCTCTTTATATAGGACATAACATAGTGGATGACAGCTAAGCTGTCCTTTATTTTCGGATCTGACTTGCGACACTCTCGCAAGTATTCAAATATTAAATCTCGTAACACTCCTAAATCTCGCCAGGTCTTCACATCTTTCTCGTGTTCAGGCTGTCGTCATCAGTTGCGTCACTTATATTACCCATCTGCGATATCTTCGCAGTGTGTCGTTTATGGATTTCGCAAGGGTCTTGGTGTTGCGATATTCTGATCCTACATCTTGCCTCTTCTCATGTCTTCTCTGCGAAGGAGAGAATGTCATGAGAACTAATACTTTCAAAATGCCGCAGCTGTTCATTTCATTCCCTAAATTTTCTGCCGACAGGATTCCATGAATTAAGCATAACCGTTTACACGTGTTAAATATTCCCTTATTCACCATCACATTAAATGCTAACCGGTCATCATCTTTTGTCTATTTAAGAAGAGATCCATCATAAGAATGTCTTCTTTATTTTACTTCGTCTTCTTCATCTCTATATTCTCTGTAAATTCTCTTTTTGTCGTCTGCAACTTTTTTCTACTGTTCATCTTTCCATAAATCCTCTCCATCTTTTCAAGCACTCTTGTTCTTATGGAGCCATCAAGGTTTGTTGATTTTGCTGAAACTAATCTTCTTAAGATTGATCTCTTTTACTGAAATTGTTTTATTTGATATTGCTCATCTTTGAATAATTCCCATACTATTTCTGTTTCAGCAAAAACACTTCTAGCACCAAGTTCACGATCCAAAACCCTAATGTTCCCAAGAATTCGCAGCAAAAACTCGTTGTGAACAAAAGAAAGCCTGCGAATAGCAAGGTATTAAGAAACACTTATTCTTTTAATAACAATATTGTTGCCTCTGTTTCTTATATGACTTGTGATTCGCAGGGTGATGCAAATGTCGACAGGCCCCCCAAAAGACCTCGCCATCCTAAAAATTTTGAAACATCTGTTCCATTTCCTCTGTTTAAGCTTTCAACACCTCCTGCGATATCTTCACAAGCTGAATCTCCTCTTCTCATTTGCGAAAATGTCGTTGCAGATTTCTCCCTTGTAACTAACCTTTCTATAAATGAAATTCCTCGCGATAACCCTGTTGCGAATGAACCCTTGTCTTCTTCTACTGTCAATGCCTCTTCTCTTGACATTGCCTCAACCCCAGTCATTAACCTTCATCAAATTTCATCTTCCGATGACATATCTATGGCGAAAGATGATTCAACTCTCCCACCTTCTGCCATCATCGCTTCTTCATCCGAATCTTTCCCTTTTACTAAAGAAAATTTGGAAGAGATGGATATTGCTTTCAAGGTTTTATCAGACCTTCTGGATGATGTCAAGAAAGCTTCCACTGATCCTATCAGATTTGGTGTTTGCGAGATTTTAAGTAAATATTTTGGCTCTGACAGAATTGTTTCGCAAACATCCTTAGAAAAGGAAGTTGAAGATCTGAAAAATAATCTCCAAGCTATGACCTTGAAATGTGACACTATTCATCTTGAGAATCAAAAACTTCAGAATTTTTCGCTGGATCGTGATAATCTTCTCAAGAAGAATGAGGAACTAAAAGGTAAATTTTTTTTTTTTTTTTTTTTAAACCTTTGTTCGCCCTTTAAGCTCTAAACCAGAAACGAAAAATGGAGATATATCAGTTTGAATCCGTCGCCGAAGAAGCCCGAATGGATAGAGATGCTTGGATGTATCAATATAACCAATTAGATAATCTTCATACGTACTCTGTTGATCAAATAGATAATATTACCAAGGAGAATGCTCAATTAGTCCAGGAGCAAAACTTATTAAGTAGTGAATTATCTCGCCTCTCTTACTTTTTGACTAAAGCTAATCTGGAGTTGGAAACTTTATCAGATGAGAATCAAACCCTATCTCAGGAGAAGCGAGTTCTTTTAAATAAGGTGGCGATCTCTTCTCAAGAACTTAACATTTGCCAAAAAGTATGTAATGATCAAGAAAGATCCCTCTGCTCATTGAGAAATAAACTCAAAGAAGTAACAGAATCATCTTCTGCTGAGAGAGATAAACTTATTCAAGGTAGAATAACTTTAAGCATAAAAGCAAGTAAACTCAAAGATCAATACTCCAAGCTAGAAGAATCCTACACTTCTCTTGCGAAGCAAACCACCTTACTTATTTCTAATGAAAAAAGTTTGCGATCTCGACTGAAAGGCTTGGTTGGTGATAAGTTTGACAATGCCATGGACCACTTGGAGAATAGTTGCTTGGCTTTAACTCAATAGCTTATCTCGCAAAAGGAAGGTAATCATAAAATTTGACTGCCTCAACCATTTTTTCTTTGTTAAATCTTTTTATTATGTCTTCCTTGTGAACCCTTCGCCTGAATGATTTTCTTTATTCTTTATTTTTGCAGAATCTGAGAAAAATATTCGCTCCTCCCTTTCTACTTTGGAATCTAGTTATGCCAAGATTCGCAAAGAGAATGCATTACTTGCCGCTGCTCTTGCTCGTTCTCGCGATCGGGCAGAAAGAAGATTTGATTATCTCTCTTACTCCAAAGATATCCAAAGTAGGATTCACCAGAAGGCACTTCTTCGCCAAGTTCATCTCAGGGCTGAAGTTCTTGTGAATGATATTTTATTATCCAAATCTCTTTCCCCTGTATCTGTCGAACCTTTGGAAGTAGATGATGATGAAGTTCCTAGTTCTCCTGACAGCGATTATCATTATGAAAGTGGCGAAGATTTCTCAAATGAAGAGGAGGTTCCTCCAAATGATGAAAGTGTCGATAATAATCCAGATGAAGAAGAAGTTGGAATAAACCAAAATGAAGAAAGAACTGGCGAAGCTGAAAAATCCATCGAAATCGAGAAAGTTGTTGAGAGTGATAAAATTAGTGAAGGACGTCCATTATCTCCTTCTAGCGAAAAAGTCGATGTTGAGGCTTGAACTTCTTTTATAATTTTATTTCTTTGGACTACTTCATCTGTATAACTTCTTGCATACAGTGCATTTCAGTCATCTTTGAGATGCATTTACTCTTTTATTATTGTGTTTATTTGCGAGAAAGATAATGTCCATTGTTTAATAATTCCCATACTGCCTCTCATTATCTTTCTTGCGATGGGTGACCTGCATAAATAATAGTTAGCTTTTATAAATCTTTTGTTGAATTATGTGGTCTTATTTTGCCTTCCTAGTTAAAGGTCTTATTATGCCACCTCTTGTCATTGCGACAAAATCGCAGGACGTCTTTACACTTTCATGTAATGACCCATTGATCTTGTCTTATCATTTCTCTAGTATTGTTTCCTCTACAGGATATTTTTGTTGCGACAATATGAAAGGCCTAAAAATTCTTGCGAACATAAAACCCCATGACACTGCCGTCTTGCGACGAAATCGCAGGACGTATTTACATTTGCATGCAATGACCCATTGATCTCGTCTTATCTTCTCTTTTGTATTATTGCCTCTTCAGGATTGTCGCACAAATATGACAAGCCTTGATACTCCCGTGAGTAAAAAGCCTCATGACATTTGCGTCTTTAAGACACTTATCAGCTCCCTAATGGAGGGTGCCTCCCTTATCTTCCCCCTGGTTTCCCCTTCAAGGAGGCATACTTTTGCCATACAAGGCTAGGGTGTACGCCATAGCAGGTTCGCCCCTTTCTGATATGTCATTGATCTTTGATTATCTCTTGTCATTATCTGTGCGAAATTTTCGCATGTTCTTTCTTTATTTTGTATAATCTCGCAGTAATTCTTTCACAAGATTTCCATATAAATTCATTTTGCTTCGATCATACATCATTTCGCAGTCTAATCTTTCTCCACAATCTTTTACGAGTAATATCTCTTCAAGTATAACCTGTTCCATGGTCTATCGAGTCTGTGGCCCACATCTTTACCCTCAGGATCCATCAATCTATATGCCCCTGTTCCAACTATATCCTTAATTAATGATATAAGGTCCATCCCATTTTTTCGCAAGCTTGCCACCACTTTCTCGCTGATATATTGGTGTTTCTCTCAGTACCAAATCACCTGGTTGAAATTCGCGTGTCTTAACACATTTATTATATTCTCGGGCTAATCTTCGCTGGTAATTCTCCATATGCTGTAAAGCTCTTTCTCATTTTTCTTCTAATTCATCTAGTTTGGTTAAAATATTACCCGCACTAAGATTTTTCTCCCAAGCTTCTCTCTTTGTTGTTGGAATAATAACTTCTGTTGGTAGCACAACCTCAACTTCGTATGTTAAACATAAAGGTGACATTCCCGTAGCTTCTCGCCTGGTTGTGTTGTAAGCCCATACTGCATTATGCACCTGTTCACACCATGCTCTATTATGCCCTTCTAATTTCTTCTTCAATATATCTGCGATTGTTTTATTTTGTTGCTTTTTTTGTCCGTTGGCTCGAGGGTATAAAAGAGTTGACTTCCCACATTTTATCTTAAATGCATTAAGTAATAGTTCTATATTCCGTCCCTCAAACTGTTTCCCATTGTCAGACACCAACTGTGCGGGGATTCCAAATCTGCATATGATATTCTCAAATATGAATGTAAAAATATCTTTGTTGTGTATGTGTTGTACTGCCTTTACTTCTGCCCATTTTGTAAAATATTCTGTAGCGACAATCAGATATCTTCTTTGCCCAGATCCCGGTAAAAATGGTCCCACAATATCTAAACCCCATTTTCCAAAAGGCCATACACTTGTTGAAGACGTTAATGGTGCTCCAAGTGCATGTATTTTCTTTCCGTGCTTTTGGAAATCTTCGCAACGCCTTGATATTTGCTTCGCATCTTCATGCATATATGGCCAATAATAACCTTGCATATTCACTTTGTATGCCAAAGATCTTCCGCCGCTGTGATTGCCAGCATGCCCACTATGTAACATTTTTAACAATTCTTCTCCTTCTTTTCGTGTTAAGCATCTGAGTGAAGGTTCGTTAAAGGATCTCCGGTACAGTATTCCATCCCTTAGTTCATAATTTGTCGCACGGCTTTTTAATTTGTGCGCCTCCAATCTATTCCTTGGTGTTTCTCCTCTCATCAGGTATGCCTGAAGTTCTACTCTCCAATCTTCGATATTAGGTGTTTGTTCTCCACCTTCTATTATCATTACATCTACCTCTTCTTCTTCTTCTTCTTTATTGATTGATGGTGAAAAAAGTGTTTGTATCTTTATGCATCTCGCAGCTGGGTCTGTCATCATACTTGAGATAAAAGCAAAATCATCTGCGAGTATGTTATCTTTTCTTGATATGTGTCTCCATTTAATTTTTGGGATTCTCACTGAAAATTCCTCAACAAGTTTTTTGTATTTCTTCATGGATAATTCATTTGTAGTGTATTCTCCTTTTATTTGACAAATGACTAATTGCGAATCACTGGTGATTCTCACATTTTCCAACTTAATTTCTATTGCGAACTTCAGGGCATGTATCACAGCCTCATATTCTGTCTCATTATTGGTGGATGCAAACTCCAATCTGAAGGAAAAAGACATTTTGTTGCCCTCTGGAGAAATCAAAACAATTCCAACTCCATTACCTTCCCCATTTGATGATCCATCCACCAATATTTCCCATCTATTCGGCTTTGTTAATAGATCTCTTGGATTTCCATGTTCTTCTTCTATATCCATCATTTCTTCCACAACTTCATCATCTTCTAAAGGAAATTCTGCTAAGAATTCTGCAACAACTTGCGATTTGGGTGAAGATAATATTTCATATTTGATTTTGAAATGTCATATTTGTGCATGCCATCTCTCAACTCGCTCGATCTTTTTGAATTTTTCATTACCGACTCGATTGGTATTTTTGTCAGTACCCTTATTTCATGTGCCTGAAGATATATTCGAAGTTTAAATGCTGCATAAACTAATGCCAAAATTAGTTTTTCAATCTTTGAATAATTTTCTCAGCTAAAGCATTGAAGGTTTTTCTTGATGTAATAGATTGGTTTTTCAACTCCTGCGTCTACTCGCAATAACACAGCACTTAACGCATGCGAAGTTGTCGCAAGATAGATTAATAATTCTTCTCCTGGTTCTACCTTTTGCGAAATAGATATATTCGTCAGATGTTCTTTTATTCCTTGAAAAGCTTTCTCGCAATCGTCTGTCCATCTAAACTTCGCCCCCTTTTTGAGTATATTGAAAAAATGTTTACATTTGTCTGATGATCGCGAAATGAACCTTCCCAATGAAGCTAAGAGTCCATATAACTTCGTACATCTTTTACCGTCATTTGGTGTTGGCATGTCGCGAATCGCTTGCACTTTCTCTGGATCAACTTGTATTCCTTCTTTTGATACGATGTAACCTAAAAATTTTCCCGATGCAACCCCAAAGATACATTTTCTGGATTTACTTTGATGTTAAAATGTCTCATTTGCTCAAAAAATTCCCTCAGATCTTGGACATGATTTGTTGCTTCTTTACTTTTTATTAACATATCATCCACATACACTTCCAATGTTTTGTGTATCCATTTCGCAAACACCTTTTCTACCAATGCTAAGGTATTCATGACCTAAACCGCTATGTGGATGTAAACCATGGGTTCAAGAGATTTATTTCAGTTGATATATTTTTGAGCTAAGGCGGATGGTTCTTGAGTGTTGTTTCAATTGTCTGATCCTGCTGCGTTGGATATGACTTCTAGTGCCACCAATAAGGTATGTTTTCATGGAAAGTTTAGACACAGGACACTTTACGATCTTTCTGCACATTGCAATATATTCTTGTGTAAAGTAGGATACTTGACATAATTGACCTGTATCACCAGATTAGCAGATTCCTTAAAACAACTCTGACATGAGAGTTATGGTTGCTTACTGGATATATCATGCGAAGGTTAATTAATAACCAGGTATTGACAGATAATCCTTAGTCTAGATTCAAGACCTGGAAATAGTATCATTAGTTAGTCAAGATTCATGACCTGGCATGAAATGAAAAATCATATACTGATTACTCTCTGAAGTGAATGATGCTACTTTGAAAAGAACTCTGGCAGGCTTCTTTTGTCTAGTTGAAATGTTCATAGTTTTCATTTGGGATATAATGACCAGGTATTGACAGATTCATAGATGAACTGCCTTTGTAAGAGAGTTTCAATGGTGGATGTCAGACTTGCAATAAATTTTTCTCCTCATCTTGGGTCAATCATGGGAGTTTTCCTTGAAATGAAGGAGTTTCCATGAGATGAAGGAAACAAATAATATTAATAATAATAAAATAAGGGCGCGTGGGACCGGCTTGGGCATGGTCGGCCGGCTAGGGCCCGGTCCCGTGAGCTTTCCCTAATTTTATGTATTATTTCATGATTTGAAAGAATTTTCATAATTTGAAGGAAATATCATGAAATCAAGGAATTTCATGCAATGAAGGAAACATAAAAAATAATAATAATGAAATAAGGGGCGTGTAAGACCGGCTAGGGCATGATCGTCCGGCTAGGACCGGTCCCACGAGTTTCCCTAATTTTATATTATTTTCCATGACATGAAGGTAATATCATGAAATTAAGGAGTTTTCATGAGATGAGGGATATACTAATAAAATAATGAGGAATCATGAGGTGTGGGACCGGCCACGACTAGGGCATAGCCGGCCGGCTAGTAGACACGGTCCCACGACACCTTTCCCAATTTTATATTACTTTCTTGATGCGAATGGAAACACCATGAAACTGAGGAGTTTCCTTAAACCGAAAGAATTTTGTTCAAATGAGGGAATTTTCATGTGATCAAGGAAAATAATAAAAACTATTTATCTATGGACTTTCATGTATTGTATTACCACTTCCAGAAATAGTACAGATATCTGGAACACAGCCGGTTGCAATGAGATTCTTGATTTCTGAAGACGTACTGGCATCTTCAGACAACTTTTGAAATGCTTCTATCAGAATCGGATAGTTTTTATCTGACTTACCAGGAAAGGTTTCCTTTCGAACCATCTCTTTTAAAATCTCAAATGCTGAGAGAAACTCACCATTAGATGCAAAACCATTTATTAGTAAAACATATATGAAAACATCAGGTTTCATTTCCTTTTCTTCCATCTCATGAAAATAATTTAGACCAATATCTGCTTTGTTGCATTTGCACAAGCCACTAATAAGAGCCATGTAGGCAATCCTGTTTGGAATACATCCCTTCTTCTGCATTTCCTCCCAAAGCACGAGAGCTTCGTCGTGTTTTCCTGTACTGCACAACCCATCTATCAAAGTCGTGTAGGTAACAATTGTGGGTTCAATTGTTCCATCAATCATTCTTTTTAGAAATATTAAGGCTTGACCAATCTCATTAATTTTGCAGAATCCATCAATCATTATGTTGTAAGTAACAACTGACGGTAAGAGACCCTTCATCAACATATTGTTCAGAAACTCTTCTGCTTCTAATACTTTCCCAAACTTACACAGCCCACTTAATATTATGTTATAGGCAACAAGATCAGGCTGATAGTCACGTGAAGAAATATCTTGAAATAGCTCCATAGCTTTATCAATTTCACGAAGTTTGAACAACCCGTCAATGGCTGCAGAATATGCAACAATATCAGGTAGGAAACCTTCTTGAACAATGCCATTCAAAAAATTGCAAGCTTCATCAGTCTTCCCATTTTTGCAAAGTTTCTTTACTAGCATGGAGGAGTGTTTTATCCACGGTTGATGGCCACAGGCTCGCATCTCTCTCACCAGAACAAGTGCTGCGGATACATCTTCTCTTCTACATAAACACCCAAATATGCAATTGTGAGTGAAATGTGTGGGTTTCAAATCAGATTCTTTCATCTCTTTTAGAAGGTCAATTCCTTCTTCCAATCTATCCAAATTACAAAGTTCACTGATTAAGTTATTATAAATCAACAGGTTTCCTTGATTACCCAAACGACGCATGTCAGCAAAGAGTCTTAGAGCTAAATCCAATTTCTGATTTCTGCATAGACAATCAATAACTATTCTAAAAGAATCAGTATTTGGAACTACTTTTTTTCGTGATCTGTAACATATTTTCATTATCAGCTTCACCCTCACATTCAACTCCCATCATAACCTGAATCAATGAATAAGCTTTCTTTACCATACCACGATTATCAATCCCCTCTAGAAAAGCATTAAAAAGCAAAACCCCAGCATCCAACTCAAACTCGTGTACGCTCTCCTCAAATAATTTAGCCGCAGTAACAAAATCTCCCTCAACACAAAAAGCTGAAATTAAATTCTTAACAATTACAACATCTGCAAGAATACCAGCATTCTTCATCTCAACAAATAAATCCAAAGCTTTGTTAAGCTCGTTCTTCTTACATAGACCATCAATTAACACACTATAAAGTTTCAGGTCCAAAGTACACCCCGATTTACACATTTTATCGAACAGCTGTACTGCTTTATCAATTCTGGATTGTTTTACAAATCCATGAACTAGCAAACACACTGTTTTTTCATTCAACCTTATATTCAACATTTCCATCTTCTCAATCAATTCAAATGCTTTATCAATCTCACCCCACTTACTAACAGACACAACCAAAATTGTCAATACATGTTCATCAACCCAACCAATATCCCTCATTTGATTAAAAACACTCAAAGCTTCTTCAAATCTTCTTGCATTACAGTAAGCTTGTAAAACTGGAGTTAAAGTAAATTTATCAAACCCCAAAGCTGAACTTCTCATTTCCTCTAACTTCATCTCAACTAGTTCAACTTTATTTGATTTAGCAAGAACTTCTAACAAACAATTATAACTATAACTATTCACTACAGTAAGACCCATTTCTTGAGCTTCATCAAATATGTAAAGAGCTTCATCAACTAATCCTTGATTACCTAAACACCTAATCAAAAACCCTAATGCACCTGGACTCATTAAACACTTTGAATTAACCATATCAATTACTAATGTTTTCAGAACCCCACTTTGTCTAGATACAGAGAGAATTGATGCCATTGTATTATATGTATAACAATTGTGTTTATACCTATCTTGTGCTTTTGCCCATAAGAAGAAATCATAAGCAAATTTCCAATTTTTAAAGCTTTTCAAAACGGTTTCAACTATATCAGTTGTTAATCTATCTCCATAAGCCCTCAATTCTTCACTGTTCTGGAGTTTCTTGGTAAAGATTGTGATGAGTTTGTTAATAATCTCATTTCTGTTTACAGATAAATTGTGGGTATTATGAAATTGGGTATCAAGTTTTGATTCTGTTTTTGGGTTGTGTGGGTTTGAAGAGTTGTTTTCTGTATGTATGGAATTTGTGATTAGATAAAAATGGTGGGAGGTTTTCAGTGAGAGAAATTGAGTCACTCTCGTTGCTCCTCTTAAAGCCATTCAGGAGTCTGAATGAGACTTGGTTTTTCAAAAGAGAAATCTCTGTGTGATGTTAAATAAGGAAAGCTATTATTGGGGCGTAACATTCCAATAGAGGGGCGTCACTTAATAGGACAAAAAAGGTTATCCATAAGTAATTTCAAAAACCCCTTATCATAGTTATAAAAAGGTACGAGGTTTATGTCCATGATAGCCAGGGCTATCAGACGGACATCATTTAATGGGGACTCTGATCCGAAGGTCGGGAAGCTCCAGATTGGGTTTTTACATGGACGGCTACGAAATCAAATTCAATTCAAATCACTCCGATGTTTACCATAAAAAGGACTCCTGCCTTATATGATACACAGACACTTTATGAATTTATATATTAATTCAATTCAATTCCTCCGTTTCTGACTTTATCTCAACCTTGCTCCGTTTCTTCAGCGCATTAGCAGATATGTCGTCCCATCATGACTATCTCAACTTTAATGATAAAGGTTCCTGACTCAAACGAAACGTAGGGTGAGAGAGCAGCAGTCCCGTTCACAGATTACCAAGGTATGCTCCCTTTCTTTTGTTTAGGTTTACATGATTAGATTTGATGTTTAAGTTTCCATCATACTGTCATTGTCTGTAAAAAAAAAAAAAAAAAAAAAAAAAATAATTAATCAGCCAGTCGATAATCGCTGAGAAATAAGGAAATTGATTACCTACAACATGATATGAGTATCTACTTGAACAGACAGATGCTAATTTTTGAAACCGTCAGCATTAACTACGTCGGATAGAGGCAATCTGAATTTGCTTTTCTTTGCATCTTTAACCATTATTCTGGACGCTTCCTTTTCAAATTTAATTGAGCACAATTCCCCCAATCATCCCTAATCATCACCAAGAAAACAAAAGAAATTGGTACCTTTCTGATAAGACCTTGCATACTTATTGATTTGCCAGCGATCCAGATCGGAAGCACAAAAAGCACGCCAGGAGAAGATATGCCAGGAGAAAGGAATGGGACATGAATCAACTATAAGGGCTATAGTATGATTACATGGCTTAATTATAAATGTGTCTAAGTGATTTATAATTTCTAATATGTTTGGTGGGTGTATGAATTGGCAAGGATCCCATTCATGAAAACAACTTAAACAGTCTTATCATTAGGAAGATCATACCAGTATCAAGTACTCCGCAAATGCTATATTTTCTGGGTCCCCACTTTCCAATCTCATGTTTCGCATCAACCTAAGGACATTTACGTTGTTCCACAACATATTGTGATTACACTATGAAGCGCGCATTTCATCTAAGACGTATGACTTCTCTATACGTATTCAAACCTAAGCTTTTCGAATTTCATCTAAGACGCACGTCTGACGCCAAATTTCCGGCTTTTAGAATCTTGATTTTCAATTCTGGAGCCTGCTCGCATGGTAAGATTTCTTATTTGGTATTCTCTGTTACTTTGTTTGAGTTTGGCACTATTCACTGTTTGTTTATGGTTCTGATCATCAGGTTATTACTTCCATGTAGAGGCATCTGACGAATTATCATGTTTCATGTTATTGAGGGTAAGAGAGCTAAAAGGATCTTTGTGCAACGCGGAATGGTCCAGAAGGTAAGACTATATATTGGTTTGGTTTCCTAACGAGGTTTAGTTCTTGAGTAGCTATTAATTTGTGTTTGTTTACATTACTTACAGTATATATAGGTCAAAGTCATGTTAGTGGTTTTCAGTACATATGATTGCTTCAATATGTTTTTTTGCATATAAGCCCTTCTCTAATCTCTTCTTCAGATTATGTATTTTTTGTTATGTCGGCATCACTTCCATCAATGATATCATAATTGCGAGTTCATGTGTGTTTCACGGAGAAGTTTTTTCCTTAAATTTTTAAGAATCAGACACATATCTACATTAACCACAAGATTGGTGAAATCATGGACTTTCATTCCGTAGTAAGTTTTCTATGTGTTCTCTTTGCGATTTTCTCTTAATCATATGTGTCTAATATAGTAGATTATGTTATGGACCAGACATCATAGACCTGTTAGCTTACCTTTAGTGTTGGACCAAACTGTATGCTATCTAATTCGTGAAGGTAAAGTTTGTCTGAATTTCGCTTCACGAAATTTGTATATTATGTTCATGTTCATAAGATAAGAAAAAAATTCAGTAGTATCTATTTGCCGCATGAGCGTCAACAGGGAAAGTATACTCGTCTATCAGAACATACAAAATTTCTTTAAGTCTAATCAAATTATTATTATGAATCCTTTTTTCATTGACATTTTTTAGATTTTATCCTCATCATACATATATATATATATATATATATATATGTTTTGAATTCTTGATCTCAGATTACTGAGCATCTTCGAGATAGTAATCTGAACATGAGTATTTGATAATTATGGCACTGTTTGAGAATCTGGGTTGTATTGCCAGTTCTTTGCGTATCCATTAGCTGGCTTTCATTAAGAGTGAACCTTGATGCAAACACTGTAAATTGAGTTCTTCCTACATTTGGTCTACACATTACTTTGTTAAAATGATAGCTTACTAGGCTAAGCTATGAAACTATGTATTATATAATTATGACCAGCAATTAGTAAACCTTTTCCTGAAATATATAAATCCAGGAGGGAGTCTTAAATTCGATATGTTCCATACACTTTGCATTTATTCCACTGAGATTTGAGTATGCAAGTAAACTACTTCGATCACTGTTTTTCTCTCTTTTTTGTTGTTGAAAAATAATTGATTAATCGGAAGTGAACTAAATGTCTAGGTCAGTATTAATAAAAATCAGATCCACACATAAAATGGTGAAGGTTTGGAAGTCAAGGACATATTCAATCATGAGTTTCTCACATAAAGAGGTGATGCTCGAGTAACCTTGCGCCACAACTCTGCAATGAACAACTGTGAGTAGTGACCATGGTAAAGTTCTTTCCAAAAAGTAAATGTGTGAAACTATTCAAACAACACTTTTTGTAAATACTTCCCTTTGCAACTTTGATTTAAAAATTTAAAATTTGGCGACCGTAAGAGATGATTATAAAGGTATTTTGCAGTTAAAGGAAGGAAACGTAGCAAGAAAATTCATCTCAAGGGAAGGCAAGAATTTCCGGAAACATGGGGGTGATTTCATTGCCCTGTATCTATACTATCTTAACAATTACTAGAAAGAAGAAAAACATAAAACTGAATCAAGGTACTCTTCTAGGTTTTGTTGCGTTCATAATATCATCTCTTTTTTTGAACCTGAACTGTAGGCCTTCGTAGTAATTCTAGCTACCAGGTACTCAAGGTACTCATCTAGGTTTTATCAATAGTTTTTTTACAAGACAGCTATAAGGTAGTATTGAATGTGTTATTATTCCATACAACTATGGATTCTAATAGATTCACATATTGTTTTAGCATTACATCAATGGTTTTTGCGGTTATTGGCTGTGACACTTTATCTGAGGTGAGGTAAGTCTGACGTGAGGTAAGTCGTATAGTAGGGACATAACCACAAATGGTTTAGTAGTGTTTATGCATTTACATTCAGTTGGTAATTTACACAGTAAAGGGGATTTGAGTGTTTATCTGTTGTTCAGTAGAGGGATACTTTTCACAAAGGTTTGAATGTGGATAAGCGAAAGACGACATGCTTGGGTTTTATACAGGATTCTCAACCATGAAATCAGCTTACTAGTCAGAGCTCCAGTCATGTTCATGCGAAACATAAATAGAAAAGGAGCGAGTAACGGTAATTGATCGATAACACACTTAGAGAGGACAAAATCACCGGGAAACAATAAATAGCAAAATAGCTGGAAAATCTGTTATCGGACGTCGTAAGTTAATTATCCTCTATCACGGATTATTTATTTATAAAAGTAGAAATTCGTTTTTTCTTTTTCTTTTTTGTTGTAAAGATTCGTATATACAAGCCAACTGGTGTGCTACAAACAATATGGTGGTCCATCAATTTAAATTAATACGTGCGTTGCTAGCTAGAGTTTTAGGTGTCTTTGTAAATGTAAAAAAAAATAATCTATACAATATAAATCAATCAAAAAGCTAGGTTAGGCTTCAGATTGATATAACATTTGCTTGAACGAGACGATCTCAGTAAGCAAATAGCTTTCGTGTTGCTGAGAATTTTGGATTTTTCGGTTTTAATTTTGCAGGTGAGGTTAGTCTCTATGAAGTATGAACCAAATAACTTTCATTTAGAAAAATAATTCTCAATATTTTGAAAATATCATATATATCTATATGATGACGATTACTTGATATTAAGGGATATAATTTAGTAATTAACTGCAGTTGCTTAAATGAAATTATACTATATCTATGTGAGTGTAAGTTATATGAAATTATACTTTGTTTGACAGTACTTCTAAGCAAATGTCTTTGATTGGCTGCTAGGTGTGAGACGAAGCGATGAATCGTGTTTCCGGTCCTACGAGAACAAAGTTTAAATAATAACAAGAAAATTATTGCAGAATGCAGAGTGTGTTGCGGTGTTTAAAAGTGGCACGATATGCATCTTTGGAAGGTTTTAGCTTAATGTTTCTAGTGTATATTACTCACTTTGCAGGCAGCCTAAGAAATTGCCGAAGATTTATGGTCATATATGCTCTGCGATATTTCATTGATGTGAGTTGTTTTTCTGATTGGTTAGCGAGTTATGGCTATGATTTGTCGAGAAAGAGTCTTCTGTCAAGCTAATTAGCTCAATCGACACATAGTGATTTAAAAAAGGTTTTAGCTATAAGGAGGTGCTTTGGTTTGCTTTGCTTTGTAGAATAATAAAATTTAAATATTTGCATTTGTACCAATATTTGAAGATATTTGATTAAACCAGTTAAAGGTACTTTTATGATACTTTAGACTTCAGTGGATGATTATTTAGATGACTTATGACATGCCATTCTATGAAACAATACCATTAGCTTTGATTGATTTTGTGAGTGCTAATTTGAATTAGTCTGATAAAATGTCGTGCATTATACTTTTTCTTACTTTCTCTACCAATATGCAGGTACAAGTGCATGATCCCTTTACATATAAGCATGTATCCTATGTTGACTGCAGGGTTTCTTTTAACGGGATACCTTGGTTGGTGTGTGTTCTTATAGAGCCAAAATTCAGTAAAAAAAATTAACTCTTTCTTTTTCATTGGCACCAGGTTCTATCTTTCCCGGTATTTGAATAAGAAAGAAAGTGATTGGCAGGTGCGTTGTCTGGAAACAAATATAGTGAGTTACTATCATGATTTGGCTGGGACAAACTTCCATTTCTATGAATTTTGTGAACGGCTGTTTTTTGGTTACTTGAGTGTAAGATGATGTATATCGTTGTTGTTGTATATCGTTGATGTATATCGTTGTTGTTGTACACGGTGTAAAGATCAGTTTTGATCAGATGTACATTTAACTATTTTAGTGAAGACCTACGAAGTTTACATGATCTACACTCTATTCGTTTTTGGTAACAACCCTGTTCTGTTTCAATTAGTAGTTTGATAAAGGTTAGGTTGTTCTTGAATGTGGGAACCGTGATGAATGTAGTAAGTCGGCTTTCATAGATAAGTATCATTTAGCCAATACATAAAGTATCCAGTATATCATTTAGCCAATATATAAAGTATCATTTACACAATTCTGAAGGTTCAGGATTAACATATTTAACATATTTTTTGGTTTTTGGATTGCAATGCAATCGGTTAAGGCAGATAAATGGTCACGAATCGCATTTTCTTTTATTGATTGGAAGTGCGAAAACATTCAATTTCGTAACTGTATCATAAATTTTTGTTTAGAATCCATATAGTCTATTTTTTTTTTACTACATTGTATTTTTTTGATGCGGATATCTTTTTCTTCTTACAACTGAAAGATGAAATGGGGCTTTTGAAAGTGGTTTACTTCATCGTAGTAACTCTGTTGATTACCAATCCTTTCCACTAGCGGCCCCAGAAAAAGCTAATCGTAACGTAGACATTAATCCTAAACACATCTAACCTTACTAAGTACACTAATATAATTAAATTTTCTATTCTTAATCTAATTTAATTTCCTAATTAAAAATGGCTAACCTTTTTGCAAAATATTAATTTCCAAAAAATTTAAGGGGCAATGGCCCGGGCCTTACTCACTGACTAATTTGACACGATCAACAAAACACTGAGACCTGCTTAAGGAGCCACGACCGGGATCGTAGGCCTCGACTAATTTGACCCGACCTACAACACATTGGGGTTGTAGGGCATGGCTAATTTTAATATGAGACAACGTTTTACCGTAGATATTTTAATCTATGGTCGGAGCTGTAGGCGACGGCTAATTTTCTCAGGCCAACAAAATATCGGGCTCTGCTTTATAAGTTCGACCCTCTAGATTTCGACCTAATCACGGCTAATTTGATGCAGAGACATCATTTAGTTCTAGATGTCGTAATCTGTAGCCGGGATCTTCCTTATATGCCCAACCCTTAGATTCATACCTAATAACGCACAATTTTAATGCAAGGGACTGTAATCTACTCCAAAAAGGATTGATTCCTCGTCATTTATTTTCTTATTGAACTGTAAGACTCTGATCATTTCAAAAAATGATTTTAAGTAAATATAGCATACACTATTAACGGTTAAATAAGTGAATAACTGTCCGGAAAGAGATTTAATGGCATCATGGAGGTGGGTATCCAAAACTCTTGCATCACAGTTATCATATACCATGAACTTCCATTGCCAAATTAGATATCGGTGAACTTCTATAACTTATAGTCATCACAACATCAGT
The DNA here is from genome assembly GCA_023531295.1 of Papaver armeniacum. Taxonomy (NCBI): domain Eukaryota; kingdom Viridiplantae; phylum Streptophyta; class Magnoliopsida; order Ranunculales; family Papaveraceae; genus Papaver; species Papaver armeniacum. Next base: position 255,516 of record JAJJWW010000153.1, read on the forward strand.
ACTATGATTATTAACTCCACAGACTCTTGGTCATTAGTACCGGCAACAAGCAATGTGCTTTTCTCAATTGATGCATCAGTTAGTTTTTTGTCGATATCTACTATATATATTAGTGTTATTAATTAATATTGTTGGAGGATGACGCTTAATTTTATAGCCATAACCTTACATAATTTAGCTATATTAGGATTATGCTGCAACTTGGGACAAAACTAATCGTAGCCTGGCCATAACACTAATCATTTTTAATCTTAGATTTGCCGGTGAATAAGTTTCCTAACATAATTAGTTTTCCATGCCTAACTAAATTTCCCGGCTAATCAGTCCCAAAAGAACCCTTTTATGTCAAATATTAATTTCCAACATTTTAAGGGGCCACGTTAGATAATTTTAATTGGAACCATCTTTGACCTTAGATTTTCTAATCCACAACCGGGGTTGTAGATCCCGGCTATATTGACCCGACCAGCAAAACACCGGGTCGGCAAGCCCTGCTAATATGTTGGCTCAACTCCAAGGAAGTAGGCCCGGCTAATTCTACTATGGTCCGGATTATTTTAACAAACCATACCATGACATGACTGACTAAATAATGGGATCGTCCCTAATGGTCGGGGTCGTAGGCCCCAACTACTATTACTCGACTAACTAAACACGATCCTGACGACGACCAGCACTACAAGTAAAAACTCTTCCTCACATTTGTTACTGCAGATATCAGAGCTACAACATTCCACCAATAATCAAAATTTATCAACGTTTCAGTCTTTTTTTTCGGCCGAGTATTAATAATGTAAAAGGATTAAGATTTAGGAACTACTTATATATCGATTATTATACTTTGCTTCGAATTGGGTTCATTTTGCGCATCAAAAGTGGAAGAACTTCTTAAGTTATTATTCAAAACTAGACTTTGTCTATCGGATTTCTTAAAATCAGGTTTGTGTCTATTGCGTCTTCTTAGATGTTGGCCTATATAATACACTCTTGCTAATTTTTTTGTAAACCAAATCTTTGATAATTTTTTTAGTGAACTGAAGGTGTACAAAAACAAAAGTGATGACTACTATTTATAATGCATCACCCATTTATAACCAAAGGGTGTCTATGAAAAACATATTTTACAACAGATGCTATAATTACCGAGCTGAATGAGACATTATTCATTCGACATTGGATTATAAAAGCATGGTTAGCGACAAGATAAACATATCTAAATTCTATAATTCTATTACTCGAGTGTGTTACGTGATCATCTACAATGAACACGACCTTAAAACTTGATATTCTGCTACACAATTTCGGGAACTGTATATCCTTTTTAGACATTGTTTTAAATTTCCGTAGCCTATGTTTCTATTTTGATTTTAACTTATCCATATTTTCATGGATTTGTTCGAACCCACCTTGTAGAAAAAGATTGATGCATGCTCATTGTTTAAACACCGTTTTTATGACCCGACCTCCTAAAAATGTAATATGTTAAATTTATTTGATTGTTAAATCGCGGTTATCTTCCCCATATTCAATGTGATCTTCATTCTTCAAATAAGCCTCGAGTATCTTGCTGACATGTTATAATAAGATGTCAATGTTGCGATGATACTTCTCGTTTCTCTTAACCTGATCAAAATCATACAATATCAGAAACTTAAAAAGTGTAATATCATTCTAAACTTTTTTCATTTTTGTTTAATTAAATATTGTAGCTCATACACTTGTTTTATTTTATTTTTGTATAATCTTCCATTCACTTTTTCGTTTCAAATTCATGTTCGAACATTTCTTTTTTAAATTCTAATGACTCAAATTGATGACGTTTTGTTTATGTTGATACTCCAAGAAGTTCTCCAGTTTGTCTTCACTATCAGAATATTTTGGCTCTTGATTAAGGACCCATAAGAATCCCTCGAAAAGCGATTGCTATTTCCTTTGTTGTCTAATACGTTCTAGTTCTTTTTCATCATCACTGTCAGAGCTCTTGATCCGTTACAGATTTATTTTTCAATCAATGATTTCCTTTACTTATGTCTCTAGGCATTATCTTGAATATGTCCTTGGCTCAATATTTCATCATTGTATATTTGATTTTATCCACGGTTATTCAATATAAGTTTTATTAATTAAATTATGAATAATGTTAAGTTCACATTTATATTTTCCACATTAGTTTAGTCCATAATAATCCTATTTAATTTGGATGAGAAGATTCAATATATTATTACTTGTTACATATTCAACCTATGGTTTTGGTATCCAGCTACATGTTTATGGTCATCCAATATAAGGGTTCTTAATTTAACTTATTTCGGATTTTTACTTGATTTTAAAGTCTACTTTCTTCACTTTTAGGTAAATACTCGGTACATAGGGCTAAGTAAAAAACTTGACTACAGTCAAGTAAATTGGCAATCAAGATTTTCAACAACAATCAATTTGCAATATATGTTTGGTTGTCAATGAGAATCGTTTGCCATGCCTTGACCGATTCTCCACCAAGTTAGTTTGACTTGATTGGACAAACATGGTAATGCAAAAATGAGAGTATTTATATCTATGAAATAAAATTATAAAATTTGAAGACACGATTTTCCAAAATTTGAAGCTGCACTTCACAGTGCCTTATCTAGTCAACCATTACCCATATTTTGATGTTTAGATTGCAACGAACGTCATATTGAAAAACTCACAAATGCATGATTTTAAAGTTTTCTTAATTGTATGATGCTCTTGTAGCTGTTTATTCGGCTGCTACGTTGAAGGGAGACTGTTAAATGATGGAAACCAAAACTCTCAAACATCTACAACGGATTACTTCGTTGAAATAAAACAATAATGTCTTCTCAGCATAATTTTACAACTTTCTAAATCCTTTTGATATCTTAGATTATGGTAGAAATAGAATATTAAGAATAAATCTAGACTTACACATGCTAATATGAAGACAACCTTGCAAGGATTTTCATGAAATTTCTTGGTTGCTGATAATAAATAAAGCTAATAATAAGAGAACCCCGATGGTAAACTTCCAAAAGTACAACGCTGAAATGTTTGTGTATTGCAATAAAATAAATTGAATTACCAGTTCAGACTACGACTGAGGTCAAACCAATGCATCTTACAACAACCATTCAAGCCACTTAATGTCCAAACTGCAAGTGAAGGTTAACTGATCAAGGTGGAAATCTCGCCCTTGTAATAATCCTTAAAGAATATTTTTGTTTTTGAGAAATCACAGTCAAAACTTCTGCCATTGCCAACCTTAATAGCTTGATACAATCCACACACAAAAAACAAATCCAAATTAGATCAAATCAGTACCCTAGATAATATTAAACCATGTCAAGTTTCTAATCTATGCTCAAAAATTGTTAGAGGGAAGTATACATTAACACAGAAACAACCACAACATCTACCTACAATGAGCATCAATTGTTATCTCATCAATTTTCCGTGTGATAACACGTGCTTCTGGTCTTTGTACATTCCCCTATTAAGCATGTGAAGAATATCATATAAATGTTGTATTAGAGTGTTTGTGCATTCTTTAACACTTTTAGTGCATGAATATGACAAAGAATTACATGTGTGACGGAGATACTAAATTGCTATTTCTACATCCTCTTTCTCAGAATTATAAGCTAGTACAACCAAAGCATCACCATAGGGTATGATTGATAAAATCACCATTCGACACATGCCTTTAGGTAGCATTGATGCCTATTTAAGAAGTCTGATTTACTGTAAATTTTTTGACTAAGGTACCCATCCAAGAGAAGAAGACTATTAGCATGAACTTAGTACGCAAAATATACTAATATATGTGTACTATATATACACATGCGGATCTAAGTTAGGTAGAAAAAGATCATGGTGTGGGGTCCCATTGGACTCTCTATAAATGTGAGGCGCTTTTTAAATGTTGTGTCATATACTCTCACCCCAACATTATTGGCCGATGCAATTCATGTAGAGTCTTCCGATTCTAATTATTATTATTCTCAAGGGGATGGATGAATGCAAAAAGGCTAGAATATAAAGATGTTATAGGTGTGGTAACCTGGACTGATTAGTTGTTCTGTAAAACAAAAAAAAATTATTGTGAATTATACACATCTGATAATAATGGAAGGAGTGAGGATACGTAAATTTGTAGACAAAAACATATGTCGGTTCAATTTATCTACATACGAATTAAGGGCAGTGTCATATTGCAACTGGGTGGTGAATAGGGAAACAAAATACACATGTGAATTGAGCAATAATGGATTTGAGAGGGTCTCCATAATAATTTACAATGTGAAGGCATCCCCGGATTTGAGAGAGTCTCCATAATAATTTACAATGTGAAAGCATATCCCCAGCACAACCCACTTCACTAATAACTTCGATATTATATGTTTCATTCAAATATCAAAGCATTCAAATCATACCCACAAACTCTTGATCAATCTTGGACGCCAATTCACTTTTTGATCTCAAAGTCAAACACCACTACTTTTTATATACAAAAAAATCCGCAGATTCAATTCTCTATACATAAGGATTAAGTGCAGTCTCATATTGAAACTGGTGGTGAATAGAGACACAAAACACATAGGTGAATTGAGCAATAAGGGCTTTGAGGAGGATCTCCATAATAATTTACAATGTGACAATACCCCCATCTAAACCCACTTCACTACTAACTTCGATATTATATATTCCGTTAGCCTCTACAAAGATCAAAGCATTCAAATAGTACCCACAAACTCCAGGATCAATCTTGGCCTCTAATTGACTTTTTTATCTCAAAGTCCAACAACATTACTTTTTATAACATTGATGATGAAAGATAAATAATAAGAGAAGAAGAAAAAGAAATATTTGAAGCAAGAAAATTTGCGAAATTAAAAATATCCTTACATTATCTTCCATACATATAAAGATGTATGGGAGGGTTATGGAAATGTGCATTTTGTGATAGTTTAACATCTTTGTGCACATCGATAAGGAAATACGATGTAGCTTGAAATATGTTGTATTTGAATGATAGAACATAAAATACCAGTTTGAACTTTAGATAAGAATCCGTTTATAATAAAATCTTATATATCGCGCCGTACTGAAAGCACAAACCATAAAAAAACAAAAACAAATGTATCTTAAGATAGACAACATGTCGTTAAAGTTACAATCTTCCAAGTAAAATTTTACTCTCAAGAAATTTAACAGAAATGGTTACTTCATAAAATGGAAGGAATGGGATGAAAACATTATGATTGATGTATTAATGGAACTGCCATGATGTCAAATTTTGTCATTGCGACGTTGGAATTGTGGTTGCATCCTTCAGAAAATTAATAACAACAAAGGAAAATTTTCGTCGTTGTTCATTTTTCATGTAGTTCATTGCAAGGAAAATTACTTGTAGTTCCATTTCAATGTGATTCGTAGGAAATAAAATAAACGTAGCCCCATTTTTAAATATTTTGTTGTTCTTGCAAGTATGGTATTTTATTTAGGTGGGTTCAGAGATGACTAAAATTGTACGGTGAACCTGATGTGATTCGAACACATATTATATATGGAACTGAGATAGAAAAATTCTGCGAACATGTGTATGCCACAACTTTGTAAATATAGAATTGATCGATAAAATTGATCTACTGACTTGCAACTGAGAATCCGTGCGTTACCACTCCGCTTCTCTGTTATGTGTACAACCTGACAGTTTCTTCCGTAACTTCCAAAGTTACAGACTAATAATTCTTTTGTAACTAACAAAAATTGATTGTAACTAACCTGATACTACCAAAATACATAAGCGCAGCAGGCTCTCGCCTTAAGCTTGGAAAACCCTACGCTAAAGTTAACAATCCAAATGGTCCAATGCCACCTTGAAAAATAACACACTTTCTTCCGCATGGCTTCTAATTGTTATTCCAAATGTCTCTCCGACAACACCATGAGACTGATGTCATTGGACTCCATAACTATAAAAAAATTGATACCAGACTTGCCAACAAATACATTTTAGTTCCTCCGTTTCCCTACATTTTAGTCTTTGTAAGATACAGAAAAATGTTGTAGTACTCATTTTACAATTTACACCGGATTGAATATCTTTTGAAAATTATTGATAATATAAGACAAAGAAGTCCAAGAGTGATTAAAGCAAGATGTTGTAATAGATAGAATATTGAGGAAGCAATGAAGGTGTGGCGTTGATAGACTTCCAATAATAATAATAATCGCATGACATTACTTGATTATGCTAAACAATTACATCTCTGCATCATGAAAGCTGGGTAGTATCTAAATCAGGATATAATAACTTGACTTAACATATCCTCAGGCTGGATATGAATAGTAAAGTAAAGTAAGTAAAACATGTTTCATTGTCGCAAACCAAATGGCATTTTTGTATAACAATATAACCCTCTTGGAGCGAAAAAAGCAGCGTGCTCCTGATCTTCTTCAGCGAGAGGGATTTGATTGTATCCTTTATATCCGTCTAGAGAAGATATTCTATCATTTCCTGCTGCTGATTCGACCATTTTTGGAATATCTGTCAACAGAAAACTATCCTTCGGACAGGCTTTATTTAGATCAGTAAAATCTATACAAATTCTTATCCCCTTTTTCTTCTTTGGAACTACGACCATATTTGCTATCCACTCCGGATATTTTGCTTGTCTTATAATTCCTGCATCAAGCATCTTCTGCAACTCTTCTTCTATTTGAGGATGATATGTTGTTGCGATTTTTCTGATTCTTTGTTTGAATGGCCTTACATTTTTGTCAATTTCCAACCTATGACATGCCACAGACGGGTCTATTCCAGGCACCTCATCCATGTTCCACGCGAAAATATCTTTAAATTCTCGCAACAGACCGATAGTTCTTTCTTCTTCATCTGCCTCCATCTTTGTCCCAATTTTTAGTATTTTGGGTTCTTCTTCGGTTCCAACATTCACTTCCTTTGTTGGTTCCACCACAGTATAACTGGCCTTAGGTTCTCCCATAGGTGTAGGTTCTTTTATCTCCTTCGCTGGCTCAGTTCCTTCTTCCGAAATTTCGCTGGGTATCCCTTTTCCTTCCTCTGCTCTTATCATGTAAGCTCTAAATTCCTCTTCTTTCTTTGCTTCCTTCGCCATTTTTCTGCAATTTTTTCGCTTCTTTGCACGTCCTTCATGTTGTTTCACTTCAATTTGATAACATAATCTCGCTTTATCAGCTTCCCCTCTAATTTCACCAATCCCACTTGGCATGGGAAATTTGATGCATTGATGTAATGTTGATGCTACGGCATTCATCGCATGTATCCATGGCCTTCCCAACAACATGTTGTACGGTGATTCCATATCCACTACGCATAGTGGCACTTGTGTTTCAATTCCCCCCAACAAAATTCGCACCTCTATTTCTCCTTTTGGTTTTGTTATAGATTTGCCAAAGCCATGAATATGATAAGTTGAAGGAGACATCTCTTCATATTTGTATCCCATTCCTCTGTATGCATGGTAAAATATTATATTCGCCGAACTCCCCGTATCAACTAGAGTTCTGTTTACCGCCCATTCTTCCATAGTTTTTGCTGATTTTTCCTTTTCTTTCTGTGTGGTTACCGTGATTACCAAAGGAGATGTGTGGTTTAAATTTTCTCTTGGTATCTCTGTTGCTGTGAATTTAATCTTCTGTTTTTCCCAATCTTTCAAGGGTGACGTTTTCTCCGTTGTCACGATTTTCTTTCCTTCAAAATCTCGTTTATGTATTCTCCCTCTGATATTTTCATGGAATTCATTAATCATTGTTTTTGTAATCAAGCTATATTCCAACTTTCTATGACGTTCCTTGATTTTAATTTTCCCTGTTTCTTGCGCAATATGTAATTGCAGGAAATCCTACAATACACACCTCACAAGAATTCATAATATTCAACACATCTTAAAGATCAACAATCAATCTCTTTATTAATTGAGTTAGAAATTTTACAAGAAGGAAGTTTAAATCAAGAATATAATTGCTACTCTAAACTTTCTCTCTCCTTAAAACTTTCTCTCACGTCTAAAAAGATCTTCCCTTTTCTTAAGCCTGTTCGGCTCTTTATATAGGACATTACATAGTGGATGACAGCTAAGTTGTCCTTTATTTTCGGATCTGACTTGCGACACTCTCGCAAGTATTCAAATGTTAAATCTCGCAACACTCCTAAATCTCGCAGGTCTTCACATCTTTCTCGTGTTCAGGCTGTCGTCATCCGTTGCGTCACTTATATTACCCATCTGCGATATCTTCGCAGTGTGTCGTTTATGGATTTCGCAAGGGTCTTGGTGTTGCGATATTCTGATCCTACAAATGGCATACTTATTGAGCCGCTCAATACACTGACATGAAATTTATCCAGACTGGCGAATGTAGCAACCATCCCAGATGTTCTGTGAATTTCGGCGCCTCGCGTATATTTACTTAATATAAGTTACTCTGAATGCCTCTATGCTATGTTCTCCGGCTGAACCCTTAATGTTGATATGGCATGACGATTTGTGTTCACTCGCTGCAGAGTATCACAAATCTCCAAGTATCAAGGATAAGGTCTCTACATAAGGTATTCGAATCAGAAAAGCATGCTGCTCTCTGGCAATGAACTTAAAAGAACTCTGTGTCAACACATAGAACTCAATCAATCGTCCTGACTAACTTATAGAAGTTAGGGTTTCGCGCCTCGCGCAATGTACCAGACCTTGCTTGTCAAAATTAAGCCTAAGTAATTAATCCGCCATGGATTAGTAGGTGGAGAACCTCGCCCAAAATAAGAAAACAGGGAGCCGCAGCAGCAAAGAGAGGTGTGGCTATGCCTTAGGCCAGCTAGCGCCATTATCCACGCCTTGACCCTATTTCTCTCGACCAATCAAGTCACTTTAAACTCGCCACACGCACACAGTTTGTGGCTGGGCCCATGCTTGCCGACCCCACTTCTAATCAACCAATCAGAACGCGCCAAAGCCGCTACACTCTCACCAGAAGTGTGGTCGCGCCTTGTGTTTGGCCGGCCCCCTTTTGTGGCCAATCAAGTTGCTCTAAACTTGCCACCATATGTTAAAGGCCAAACACACCCTGCCGCGCCACCTTGCTAAACTGACAAGACAAACGCGCCCTACCACAACAACATGCCACTCTACCGCGGTAGCATGCCAACATGCCACTCTATCGCGGCAACTTCGCAACATGCCAACTTCACAACATGCTACCTCGCAAACATGCCACTTCGTGGCAACCTGCCATAAATAGCCACCCACGGAAACTCCTACTCCTATGGCCGTTTCGACACTATGGCCTTGCCATAGTTCCTTTGGCATAACCATGGCGCCGTTTGCACAAAAGTAGCGCCATGCCGCAGCCGCATGCCACGTGCACTAATTAGGGTTTCAACATGCCAAACCCTAATTCGGGAAAATTGCTACCAAAGCCAAATAGCGTTTCCCAGAGCAATGGGATTGGCGTGGCAACAGGGCCAATATTTCCATGCCACATGTGGGTCCGACTCCACGGCGCCAAAACCAAGCCTTGGCCACGCCAAGCCCTAATTCTTCCATGGCGCCAAAACCTTGGCCACGCCAAGACCTAATTCTTCCACGACACCTTGGCCACGCCAAGCCCTAATTCTTCCACGTCTAATTCTTCCATGACGAATTCTCCCACGACGCCAAACCCTAACTTTGGTCACGGAGCCAATTTTTAGCTTTGGCCATACCACAACATCACCGGCATACCGCTATGCCACGGCTACGCTATTGGAATTCCGCTATGCCATGGCTATGCCACTGGCATGCCATTAGCATGTGGCTGGCGCCACTTTGCTATACAACAAGATGTGGCCATAACCAATGACCATCCTTCTTCATGAGATGCAATCTCAGCCATCCAAGTTCGCTACCGAACTGATGGACTTGTGGCAACTCTTAGGCGACCAACCGCCTAAACCCAACGACCATGGCTACGCTAGGCGCCACTTGCACCATCGTGCCACTGGCATGCACAAGTCATGCCGCAATGCCACTGCGACATTGTCAGGCGCCAACACAAGGTAGCCACAATCAACGGCTACCCTTATTCATAAGATGCGATCATGGCCATCGAAGTTCGCCACCAAACCGGTAAGCTCGTGACAAGTTTTAGGCGACTAGCCAAAACGAGCCTAGCATCACATGCTACTTACCTGCGTCAAGCCTCTCGATTTTAACTTGCCACACGTAGCAAAGTGCTACATGTTTTCCACGAAAACACTCGAGACATCAAAATATGTCATAAACTGGGGGATGCTCATCAGGGTATTGGTCTGGCGGTTTACAGCGTGCGGCGTGCAATGCGCCCGTTACAAGAAAGTGTCATGAAGTGGGATAATTAGTGGTGGTGAAAAGTAATGGTGTAAACAATTCATTTCCTTTATCATGGAAGCATAATGACTGGCGGTTACACGAATTCACTTCCCTCATCATGGAAGCATAACGTCTAACAGTTACACGTTACTATTTTCTTCCACTACTCAATCGTTTCCACTTCCTAAAAGACCAGGGTACGTTTCACTATGACTTGTATAAATAGGTCTCACCTATTTCCACCAAACAACAAGTTTTGGTCAGGAGAATAATACAACATCTAGAAATCATCTGATAGCTTCTCATCCATCTAGCCAGTTCAACTTTCTGATACAAGTAACAAAACGCCCACACTTCCAGAATCAACTATTCTGATCTCAACACTTTCTTCGCTTCCCTCCTTAAGACCAACCCTTCTGCTTCACTTTGTGACCGAAGCAAGCCTGGAACGGCCATTTCTTGGTTTAGGCCAGGATTGTACAGATTGATCTCTCCAATCAAAAGTACTCCAGTGCAGTATTGTTTAGGGTTTAGATTCGTTTCTCACCTACACACACCCAAAATTACCAAAATCAGCAGAAACGGTTTTCACCCACAAACAATTGTCGACCACAATGGGAGATTAATCTCTCGGTTACGAATTCAACTCTCGTTCCTATCATACTACCAGTGAATGCCATACTTTGAAGCGCATCGTCCAAGAAAAGTGGGGTTTCAGGAGAATTGCGTCTGGGGACTAGAGATTCTCCATCTTACTACGGATCGACATAAATATGTTCCACTGACAATAAAGAACGACCGGGGACTTCTTGTGGCAAGAAGGGCATTACGTAAAGACTCGGATTTACTACCTGAAGACTCAGTTCTGGTGAAAGACCCTAAAGCAAGTAAGTTTGCCAGATGATGTTTACACGACTTATTGTTTGGATTTTCACATTTATCATGGAAGCCGATGACCCAATCATCCCAGATTTTATATCTCTTCCTTTCTCATGCAACGTTCACGGTGCTGAATGATTTTCTACTGTTTATGGGTGAAAACTATTTCTGCCGGTTTTGGTAATTTGGGGTGTGTGGATGAGAAATGAATCTAAACCCTAAAAAAATGCACTGCACGGGAGTGCTTGTGATTCGAGAAATCAATCTGTACAAATCTGGCCTAAACCAAGAAATGGCCGTTCCAGACTTGCTTCGGTCACAAAGTGAAGGAGATGGGGTTGATCTTAGGGAGGGAAGCGAAGAAGGTGTTGAGATTGTAGAGGTGTTGGATGTTTTATAACTTGTATCAGAAAGCTGAACTGGCTTGCAGGATGTAAGCTATCGGCTGGTGTTTGAATATGATTGTATCAACACTTGGTTTCATGTCTTGTGTTGTTTTTGGAAATAGGGAGGAGAACCTATTTATACAAGTCATTAAGCCTAACCCACGTCTCTCATGGGAAGTGGAGGAAGTGGAGTAGTGGAGTTGTGTGTTAGTGTCACACGACCAATCTTTCCCACTTCTCCCGTCATCACTAACCATCCATGACTTCCTGACACGTTCTAGTGATGGTGCGTTGTGCGCTGCATGCTACAAACCGCCATACCAATACCCCAGTAAGTATCCCCCAGTTTGTGACATGATTGATGTCTCGATCGTGTGGTTCGTGGGACCCACAGAAAGTAGCATGTGATGCTGGATTAAATAACTAAGTTATTTAAGAAGTCGATATTTATGAAATATCGTGTGTATTCTATGCAGGTAACGCATCGAATATATTCAGCGTGTGTGAAGCATCGCTGTTTTAAGGCTTAACGGAGTAAGTCACGAATTTAAGCGTCTTAAAATAGCATCACGTCCAGCCATCTTCGAGTGATCGTTTGGAGGCTATATAGGCAAGCCCTGATTTGGCCGATCACCTCACGTGGAAGAGTGGTGGACGGTGATCGTGGTGATGCCTTCTCGGTCGCCTAACTCCCGACTGTAGGGCTGCGTAACCAAGCTAGCGAAGTTGGACGGACGAGATGATTTGTGACCCACATCTGCGACCGTTGGATTAGGGTTTAGGATCTTGAAGAGGTGCGCAAGCATCACTCTTCAGCTTGGTCGAAATCAAGCATGGGAGGTGTATTAGGCAGGACCGACCGGGCATGCGTGTAGACAGCTTGCCGGTGTATACGTCCATACCTCATTACCCCATGAAGATATAATCTAGGCCACTCAATTTGTCTGGCAAAGTTGAGTGGTTGAGATCGGTTTGCGGAAGAAATCCGTTACCGCAAAGGAATCGGGGACCGCACGTCCATGCCTAGTTTGGGCGCATGAATCGAGGCGTCTAGCCATGGTCGGTCTTGGCCGATTGGTCAGGCGTGTAGACGGGACCACGGTGATCGTGTTGTCATGCTCAGGACCTGTTAAGTCCACATCTACACCTTCCATCTATGCTTGCGAAGATGGACGCTCGTGATCGATTAATGACACATGTAATATGCCGCAAACCCTAATTAGGGTTTTGGATCGGTCGTGTGTACACGACTTCAGCCTAACGGTTTGGCAGGCTATGCTCCTCCTTTGGGGAGGCCAACCATGTGGGGCCCACATTGGGTCGGTGGTGAACATGGTGATACCTGACTGACGGTCCTAGGCATGATCTAATCCATCCAAACATGCTGGTGAAGTTGGATGGTCGTGATCAATTTGAGACCTTAGTGGAATTTCTGCGACTCTTTAAGCATTACGCCGGCCATACTTTGGGCAAACGCACGTTGCTCTATCGCTAGGTCAGGAGATGGTCGACCAGGCAGGTAGAAAGGGGGCCCACCGGTGTGCAGGACAAGCTTGTCCGACCGGTCATGGGATAATCCACGCCGTCCAATCATGCCGGTGAAGTTGGACGACCGTGGTTGGTTTTGAGACTGCCGTTGGCGGTCTTGTGCGCCTAAGCTTTTCCAAGCTGCTCCATACCAGTCCAACCATCCTACTTTAGGCTGGTGTTCGGTGGTTATTTGGGAGGCATGGTATGTATTCGACCGACCAAGGCATAAACGGGCCCGCTGGTGGTCATTAAGGTGGTAGCCTGCTCCTGCTGAGGATTGTCTAGGCTGGTTAAATCATGCGGCCAACTTGCGTGGTCGTGATTGTTTCTGAGACTGATATGGACAGTCCAGATTCAAATAGGCTCAATCGGGCTAGTATAATATACCGAGAGATGTATGCTCAATCGGGATAGTATAACACACTGAGATATGTAGCCTGTACGAGTATTTCGTGCATGCCTCACTATTAGCACTTGAAGATTCGTGCTACTCTGTTGAGAGCAACACTCAGTCGTCATGCCGCACTAATAATGAGAGTTCTGTGGGAACAACACAGGAAATACAAGGATGGTCATGCATTAATTGATAATGCTATAAATTCATAGGGTATATGGGATTGTTGCTACATGCTCCATTTTAGGCGAATTAGTAAAGTGGAGAAGTATTCATCACTTATCAGTGGCTTTATCCTTTGCAGGATGTCAGCGCATAATTTTGGATTTTACAAATTTAGCCCTAAACTAAAATCCACCATCAACATTAAGTCCCATGCCTAGCTCATAATGGTTACACTATTGTGGGGTAGGCATTAGATGGTGAAAAATAAAGATAAAACTTTTGAGACAAAGTTAGATGTTACCACGAGAGACGGGTCGTCCTGTCCTTGGATCATATCACGTTCAAGAGGCGTCCAGGCGAGCGTTCCCCTAGCATGATATCGGTCTTGCCTGCTTCGATCGACCTTGCTATGCCTGCTTCGGTCGAGAGCATGCTCCGTGCTTGCTCCGCTCAAACTTGGGGTTGTGCCTAATCGACTGATCACGCGCTTGCTTCGTTCGTGGGAGTACGCCAGGTGTGACGACGACCTTGGTGGGACCGGTTTCCTCCTTCGGGTATTTGATCCAAGAAGGGAATAGAACTTGTATACTCCTTTTCCATAGAAAACCGTACATGTAACCCTGGACGGATGTGGACTCCACCATGTATATGCTTCGACCAAACGTCACCCTGTTGAACCTGTTTGATAGGCATGTGGGCGCGCCTACTTCCCTCAACCAGGGGACTCATCATGCACCTGCTTGATCGAACGTGGGCTTGTTGTGCCTGCTTCGGTTAAACGTGGGTCCACTGTGTGCCTGCTTTGGTCATGGGACCCGATGTAAGCATGCTTGCTTCGAACATGGGTAGATGTGCATGCTTCGATCAAACACGGGTCCACCGTGTACATGCTTCAAACGTCGGCCCTGTTCTTCGACTGAAAACCGGCCCTGCTGTGTGCGCCTATTTTATTCGAATACCAGCCTTATAACCTTGATCAACACCGGCTTCGTGGACTCGACCAACACCGGCCTTGTTTGCTGACGTGGCCCAATACCAGCCTTGTTTGCTGACGTGGCCTAATACCTTGCTGACGTGGCCCAATACCAGCCTTGTGACCTTGATCGGCCTTGACCAATACCGACCTGACGTGACCCAATACCAACCTACTTGCGTGACGTGATATCAGTCTTTCTTGCGTGACGGGATATTAGCCTTGCGATCTCGACCAATACCGGCTTCGTGGACTTGAGCAATACCGGCCTCGTTTGGCCCAATACCAGCCTTGTTTGCTTTGCCCGTACGGTTTATTTGCTTGCTCGAGTGTCATCCTTGCTACTTCGACCAAACACCGACCCAGCTAGCTTGACCAAACACCGGCCTTGCCTGCTTCGCTCGAACTTGGGACCCACCGCGTGCTTGCTTTCCTCAAAAATGAACCTTGTGTGCTCAAATGTGAATGTGGGTCCTGCAGAGAGTCGAAGCGCCTTCGGAGCAAGCAGGTCCCGGAGAGCGTTGAAGCGCCTTTCTGGAGTGTACGTCTAAGTGGGTCCCGGAAAGAGCGTTGAAGTGTTGAAGCGACTTCTTTTGGAGAGGGCTGAAACGCCTTCTTCTGGAGAGAGAGCATTAAAGCGGCTTCTGCTGGAGGGAGCGTTGAAGCGGCTTATTCTTCTATTTGGTTTCCCCTTGCGAATTACATGCTTCTTGATTGACCATCTCTTTTGTGCTGAAGAAGTTCTTGACTGACGGCGAAGGAATTTCATGTTGAGCCTCAGTCCCCAAGCGTGGTCTACGTGGCTCTATCTTGTATGCCCGATGGGTCTTTTGTACATAGTGGTCGTTGATATGGTGAAGCTCTGGATGGCATCAATCGACGAGCAACAACGGTTCTTGGCAGCAGATGTGATCAGAAGAGACTGGCAGGGAGAGGCGTGGTGGCAACTTGCACGAACTTGGCACCCTTCATACAATGGTAGAGATCGTCTCGTTATTAGAGGGAGAAGCTGGAACCGATGGCTTTCTTGATGTTTCTTCATGGAATAGAGAAGAGGGAGATAGTCCCCTGCCCACGAGTATCCACTGAGCTTTCGACTTGATAGATGTTGTCACGCTAGGTTCATGAGGCCGTCTTTTCGCCTGCGTTGCGCTTCATAGACGTCCAGGAATATCACCGGCCTTTGACAATACGTCTGCACTCTTGAGTATATCCTCGTCTTTGGACATCTTGGAATGATAGCGTGCTTGCATCTCTCTAAATTCACCATCTTTGAGATGGGCAGTGCTAAGCGTCATACTCCTTTGCCATTATCATCTTTGGATAGTGTCTTTGAGGAGTAGGGAAGTTCCTTCATGTGAATGACTTAATTAATGATGAAGCTCTTGACATGGAGAATCTGTATGTACCTCTTAAGACCCAGGTGCAATCTCCTTTGGTAACGCAACTACTTCTTCTACGGGAGACGAAATTCTGAAAGCGTTTTTCATTGATGTTGCTTCCGTCGAGCCAGACATGGAATATCTTGGACGTTGTTTCATCATTGTGGCAGTCGTGCATGCGGTACTAGAGTTGGAGTTGACGCACAGGATGTTGTATCTCGGTGGTTTTCTTCCTACAGGAAACTGCTTACAAAAGGTTGTATTGCCCGCTGGTGAAATATATGCTTCCACGAACATCGTGAGGCTCTTCATTACTGGCAGGCTTGCTGTTTCTAGCAGGGCAGGTGCTGTCGCAACTGAGCGTTTAGCAGCTTCACAGAGTTCAGAGGATGTCTGAAAGCGTTGGTTTTTTAACAAAGCATGATTGACAGGTACCGCCCTATTGATGCACAATTACACCTTGAGGTGTCGGCTCCAGTAGATCTGAAGATATCCCGGGCCCGCTCTCGTCCGGGCTGTCATAATAGGCGAACCCTTTGTGATGATTTGAAGATGACAATATTCGTTGAATCTTCAGAAACGCTTCCTGCTGTAGTGCGGTCCAGACAAAACTTGCTCCTTTCTTCATCAAGGGAGTGAATGAAGCAACGAGCTAGGCCAGACCAGACCAGGTACAAAACGTCGAATGTAGTTCACCTTGACCATGAAGCTTTGGATATCCTTCACGGTTCGCGGCAGCGACATTGTGAGGATAACTTGATTCTTGGATTTGATTGCATCATGCTCATACATCCTTATCTAGTTGTAGCCGACACATCCATCCATGGAGGATAACATGTTGTGTCCACTGGTAGCATCTACCAACATGTCGATGTTAGGTAGAGGAAAATCGCCTTTGGGACAATATTCGTTCAAGTATCTGGAATCCATGCAACACCTGATCTCGCGCCTGAATTGCCTCGGAGATTGTTTGACCGGCTTGGATCGGAGATTGTATGAATGCTTACACAAGGTCGAGCTGATGGAGATAGGCCTAGGAGATTCCTCATCGTCGATCTCATCAGTTGTGGAGTTGGTGCCATCTTGCAGCTGTCGTGGAGCATCTAGCACTTCTCCCTGTGGATCGTCGTTGTTGTAGCATTCCATTGGTCGGAGAGAAGAATTGAGACGCCTTGTCAACAAGGATGCATCATTGGGCCTAGCCTTGGATGATGCAAGTCGGTCCTCCTCCTGGATTGACGCCCACGTGGAGAGTGGGATGCAATGAACTTTGTCTGATCTTTCCCGCGGAGCTTCCCTCAGTTCGAACAGTTCCACTCCGCATATTGGTGCGCAAGGAGACAATGATGCAGGGATACGAATGACTTCTTTATTCAGCATAGTCTTCAGGCATTGGTGACACGTTGAAGGGACGATCCTATTGTCATGAAGCCATGGTCTCCCTAGTATCATATGATAGTCCGGATCCTTCTCGATGACTTCAAATTTCATTTTCGACAGAACGGGCCCTACTGATAAATTCAGATTGACATACCCGTATGTGCTGGTCTGGCTTCCTTCAAAGCTTGTCATTGTGGTAGGCTGACGTACGATCTTGCATGGGCGAACCTTTGCTGTCCCGAGAGTCTTGAGAGTAATCACATTCGAAGACGCTCCCGTGTCGATGAGGGTCCTCTTGAACTCTGAATCCTTGATGCGTGCAGTAAAATGTAGGGCCCGGTTGTGACCTTCCTCCGCCATCATGTCGACCTCTGTAAATGTAACATTATTCACAATTGTTTCTGATGCGTTCGAGACTTCTGGGCGTGAAGGAGCCAGGTGCACGTCCAGGGCTATATGGTTAATTATATCGAACGTCTCCGCCCGCTGATTCTTCGAGAGGTGTAAAAGTTTGCATACACTTTCCAATAGAGAAGTCCCTTCCTGATCCACCAGACTCTGGTTCATAGTGAAACTATTGACTTGAGGAGGATCGCTGCGAGGATCAGTCCCCAGTTGTAGTTGCAGGAAATCCCACAATACACCCCTCACAAGAATTTACTTTACTAATCCATTTGAAGATGAGTAATTATATATTTTTATTAATAATCTTCTTGAAATGTTTACAAGGATAGATAGAACAGAGCTAAAGAAATTACAATCACTCTAAATTTTCTCTCTCCTAATGACTTGCTTAGCAATTCTAAAAGAACTCTCCCTACAACAGACTAATTCAACCCTTTATATAGGGTAATACACAGTGGATGACAGCTAAAGTTTGTCCTTTATTTTCAGGAAAACTCGCGAAGTGTCGCGAGTGTTATAAACATTTTTCCTTGCGACACTCCTAAATCTCGCCAAGTCTTCACATTTTTCTCATGTTCTGGCTTTCGTCATCTATTGCGTCATTTATATTTCTTTCCTGCGACGCCTTTGCAATGTAGTCGTTTATTACTCTCGCGAAGTATTGATGTCGTGATATTCTGCTCCTACATCTTGCCTCTTCTCATGTCTTTTCTGCGAAGGAGAAAATGTCATGAGAATTTATATTTTAAAATGCCGCAATTGCTCATCTTCTTCTCGCGATTGCTCACTTTTATCCTTTTTATTCATGTACGGAATTTATTACAGGTGTTTCTTCTTCCACTCTTTTCTTGACACGTCTCTTTCAACCACTTATTCTTGACCATTCACGTCCCATCTCGCTTTAAATGCATTTGTTTTCTCGAGGATCCTCTTCTCTATATATAGTTTTCTTACCCTTCTCTTTTTCTCTTTTATTTTCCCTCCGCAACTTTCCTTTAACTTCCTTCCTTTGCAATTTGCGTTTCTGCTACTGTAAATCCCTTTTTCCTTCTCTTGAGTTTCGCTTCTCACTTCATTCCCATACTCTAATAATGGCTTCACTTGGTCGTACATACGCACCCCTTTTCAATGATGTTCAAAAGAAGTTACAGGAAAAGGGTTTTATCTTATCAACCATTCCTGATCAAGAATCTTCATCTATACTTTCTGCAAAATTGTTTTCTGATCATCAATGTAATGATCATAAAATCATAGTCTCGCTAGGTCAACTCCTCGCAGGACTCCCCCTTCCTCTATACAATCCCGAGATACCATTATTCTATGAAATCCTTGCTCATGAAAAATTCTCGCGAGCTGTTTATCAGTTGAGTGGCGACTGTATCCGTTTAATTCTTGAATTCGCCAACCGTGGCGCTGGTAAAGGATCTTTATATCCTGATAATGTCAAAGATCCTAGATTCGTAAATTTAGAGATAGCCGCTGAGAAGTATACTGTAGAGAACTTCTTTGCGAATTATACGATTATAAATATGAGAAATGATAAATCTCATTTGGGGTGCTCGATGAAGAAAAAGATAATGTTGATCTTGATAAACTGCTCATGCAAGATATTGACTGGCATTCGGGCAATAATAGTACTCCTCGTCATTCCAAAGATGAGAAATGGTGGGTTGTTCCTTTATTTTTGAGTGGACCTTACATCGCAGGTTCACATGTTCTTCCTGCACACCTCGCGAATTATCATCCTTGGGAGTTTAAGTGGCCTGAGAAGACAAAAGAGGTATATTTCCTTTTTTCAATTTCGTTTTGCGACATTTTTTTCCTTTTTTACTTATTAAACTTTCCAAAAATTTTAGATTGCCAGAATGAGAAAGAAGTATAAAGAAGATCCAAAGGCGAGTACCCTGGCGATACTCCGATCGCTCACGGATGAAGTAAGAAACATTTTATTTTGTTATTTTAAACAATATTGTTGCCTCTGTTTCTTATCTTCATGCGTGTACGAAGGTTGATGTTGAAGAAGCTGAAGCTGCTAAGGTTAAAGGCAAGGATAAAATCACTTTTCGCAAGAACAAGTCTTCTGCTCCGCTTTCTAAAAAACGGAAAACCCATTCCTCTTCTCATTGTAGTTCTCAATCCAATGAGAGTTCTGATCAGGATGAAAATGTGGTTGGTATTTCCTCCGCGAAAGAGAATCACTCGACTACTTCTATTATGGCGCAATTGTCTAGTGTTTTTTCTGATTCCATGCAAGGAATGGGAGATGATCACTTATCTGCAACTTGCAAAGCTCTCGCGAATATTTGCGATGCCCCGCTATTAGAGGATAATGAATCTTTTCGCGGAGTTTCCCGAACATTGACTTCCAGCCACTTGAATGCTCTCAATGCTTTGGTATATTCATATTCCTTTGCTTCTCTGTAATTTCTATTATAAGCTTTATCTTTAACAATTTCTTTATTTTCCTTTATAGTCTGGGAGAGCTTCCTTTGTTGTTGCCTCAGATCTCGAGAAAAGACGCGACAACCTTGAGAAGAAAAATCTCCAACTTAAAGAGAAGATCCGAGAACTAGAAATTGAGGTTGCGATGTCTCGCAAGAAAGATGAAAGAATTCAACAATTGGAAACTGAATCTGCTTCTCAGAAGACTAAGATGTCTACTCTCCAAAGTGCAAACCAACAACTTTATGGTACAAAACTTTTACTCTTCAAGTCGTCTTTATTTTATCATCTGCTTTTCTTTGCCTGATTTATTATTTTCACAGACATATATAATCTCTCTGAAGAAGCCATTCTTCTCCATTCATTTCCCGAGCCTATGGATAATGATGTTCTTCTTACTCACCTCAACGAATCCTTAAGTAACTCGTCAAACAAAATTGATTCCCTTCCATTAAATGAACTTCAAACCAAATATCGTCTTTTAGAGATTGAACATAGATCTAGTTTAGGTTTAGCCAACCGATTTAAACAAATGTATCGTGATTCCCATAAGAAAACCAAAACCTTAAGGAAGAAAATTAGTGGTCTTATAGATGACAAAGACCGCATTGCTAATAAAGGTGCACATGCATTAGCAAAATTTCAAAAATCTCTTCTCGAAGTACAAATTGAACGAGATGAATCCCTTCGTCAGAATGCCATACTTGTGGAGCGAGAAGAGCAAGTTCGTTCGCTTCTTGTTATAAATAATGGTGATGAGTTCGCTTGGGCTGCGAAGGTTCTAGATAATGCCAGGAATAACTTAGGTGTTGATGTTAGTCTTCATACTGAGCATACTGCCTTGGTTAAAGATATGATATCTGACAGAGAAGGTTGTTTATTATACTTTACTGCTCTTTATCTCTGTAGTATTGTTATAGTGTCGTTAACTCATTATCATATGTTTTGCAGAATCTGAGAAGAGATTTCAAACAAGGATTGAAGAACTTGAGTCTGAAAAAGGGGAACTCGCAGAAGGCCTTTCTCTTCGCAATAATAAGTATTCTAAGTTGAAGAAACAACGCAAGCTACAAGTGGCGAATTTCAACAATACTGCTGTTCGTTTTCGTAATCAAACTATTGAAATGGTTTGCAATGATCACCGCATTCCTCTTAGTTCATATCCTTGTCTTCGCGATGTTATTCCTGAAGATACGCCTTTCTCGGATGTCTCTGATAGTGAAGCTAGCGAAGAAGAAGATCCTGGCGAAAGGAATGATGGAATTGAAGAATCTGACCAAGAAGAAGAATCCTCAAAGAAATAACTTCTTTTTCTTCTTTTGCTTCTTGTAATACACATACTCTTTCAATCTTCTTGGATTGTCAAATATGAATTCAATCTTCGTTTTCTTTACTTGCGCGTATTCGTCAAGCAACTCTTCTTTATAATTCAACTGACCATCATTATGAATACATAAATCCATCATGTGGAAATGAATAACAAGATTTTATCCTATTCATTCCCATACTTGCCTCTGTTATTCATTTTCAAATGAGTGATTTGACCAATTATATCTGAGTAATGAAATCTCTGACTTCATCCTTTATTATTTGTAACTCTATGATGGAACATAATCATTTTCGCAAGCTTACTCGCTTCCTCAATTGTATATATGTCTGTATCTTTAGTTATGTTGCAGTTCATTATTGCGACAAGATCGCAGGATGTCTTTACGAATGAAGAAATCCATTGATCTTGTCTTATCATTCTTGTGTGGTCTTATTTTGCCTTCCTAATTAAAGGTCTTATTTCGCCACCCCTCGTTGCGACAAAATCGCAGGACGTCATTACATTTTCATGTAATGACCCATTGACCTTGTCTTATCATTTGTTAATTATTTTTGCCTCTGCAGGATATTTTATCTGCGACAATATGACAGGATTAAATACTCTTGCGAGTGTGAAATCCCATGACATTGCCGTCTTTGCGACGAAATCGCAGGACGTTTTTGCATTTTCATGCAAAAACCCATTGATCTCGCCTTATCCTTGCGTCAATATTATTGCCTCTACAAGATCATTGCACAAATATGACAAGCCTAAATTTCCTTGCGAAAATAAAGTCTCATGACATTTGCGTCTTTTGACACTTATCAGCTCCCTAATGGAGGGTGCCGCCCTTATCTTCTCCCTGGTTGCCCCTTCAAGGAGGCGTACATCGGCCATACAAGACTAGCTCCTCCCATCCGGTCTTAACAACAACCAGTTGTTTTCGCAGCCTCTTATCCCTTATACCTATATGGTTTATGGTTACGAGACTGCACCCTAAGTGGAGTTTTCTTCGGGCCGAAAACATATACCAAGACTTGCCAAGAATGGCCGAGACACTTCAAATGCCCCAGGCACTCTTGGCTCAACTGTGTACCCCGGCGCCTTGAGCATACACTGACTCCTAGGAAGAGATCCTCGGGCGTCCAACTAGGGTATAACCTTATATATATAGTTGGAAATCCAAGGTATCTCTCCCGGATAGGCTTTCATGGGCCCCAAATCTCCATGACTCAGGTTCTAGGAGCGGTGTAACCTTTCCCCTGAGCCATGTCAAGAGATACCCCCTTATATGACGCACTTTAGGTCTTACATTTGCCTCTTGCGAAATATCATTCGCGAACTAGGGTGTACGCCATAAAGGTTCGTCCCATTCACTCACTCTTTCATTTTGTTAATTCATTCAATCATTCATTTTGTTTGCGAAACTATCGCACAATCTTACATTGTTTAATCATTTTTGTTTTTCAATTCTTCAATCAAATTGTCATACAATCTTAATGGTGAGATCCTCGCATATTTCTTCTTCAATTATTGTTTCTTCCTCTTACTCTGAACAATCTTTTGTTGTTGCTTTTTGATGATTATTCACTTCTTACACTTTTTGCTCCTGCTACTCTCTGCCTCTGCACCATTCAAAACAAATTTTTAGCTTTCGATCCAACTTCTATTACGAATGTTTCTTTTCCCTTTGTTGAATTTGTTCTGTGCATTTATGGCGGTGGTGGTAATGGCTGAACTTTCCCTTCACTTTTTAGAAAATGACTTAGCTTTCCTTAATCAATCATTCTAAGGATGATTCTTTTTATATTTCTGCAGTCATTTGTTAAGTGTCCATGAAAACGGTGGTAAGAACAGAACTCGTGACTTCTATCACTTGGTGGTGGCTCATTCCCCATGTTCCATGGCGCAGGTATGTTTTCCATCAAGAGTATAGCTTCCCATATCTTTTCCACACTAGCATTTAATGGTGGCATTTTGATTTCTTCCCATACTACTCGTGACGTCGTCGACCTCCATGATAATTCCGCCTTTGACTTCCATAAGTTTCTTGCGGATGATCAAGTCTCTGAATTTTGTTATTGCCGCCACGGTTATAGTAATTTCTTTCTCTTTCAAACTCTTCTTGATCTCGGCTTCCCATAGCTACTAACTTTGGTTGTTCATCATTTATCACTCTTTCTTGCTGCCCTTGCGAGGTACTCCACTGTGTGTATTAATTTGGGAAACAAACTTGCATTCGCAGCATTTGAACTTGTATTCGCAACCGGGTACGACTCCACCTCATTTTTCCTTTCTTCCAAAGCAATATATTCCTCTTGCAGTTCTCGCAGCTCCGTCATCGTGATCGTATTCTTGACTCTAAAAATTTGAATATATAGCAAATTGGTTGCGAACATAGCGTTTTTAAATGATAAAATGAGATATCTTTCATCCACTCTTCCACCATCTCGCTACACATCGTCTTCCATCTCACGAGTTAGGTGTCTTAAACTTTCGGCAACTCTTTGTTTCAGCCCAAATACATCTTCAATTCCTGGTCGCGAGGAGTTGTTACTTATATATGCCCCTAAAAATATAGCTTGTAGATGGTTGAATGACGTGATGGTGTTTCTTGGTAAACCTTCAAACCACTTCAGTTGCTTCCCTGTTAAACTTGATGCGAAATATTTGCACAATATAGCGTCATGATTTTCCCACTGTAACATACATCTTACATACGCTTTGATATGTTGTATTGCGCAAGTTGTTCCATCAAAAATGCTGGTTAATGCAGGTAAATTGCACTTTCGGGGTATCCCACCTAATTGCACTTCTAGAGTAAAGGGGGTTTTTGCAGCTTCTTCGATTGCCTCATCCAATTGTCTTCTTCCTCCACCTCCTCTACTGTTCAGCATTCCTCTCATCTCCGCCAACTCTCTTAAAATTTGTTCATTTACATCAGTGTTTGGATTCATTGGTCTTTTTAGCTCCGTTTCTCTCCTTCTGCGTTCACGCCTATCTTGATTTTTTTGTTCAACATTCTCTTCTCTTCTTTCTCTGCGACTTTCTCCTTCATCTCGTTCGCGAATGTGCACACCATTATATCTATCGTTTTCTCTTCTTGGTTGTCTATCAACTCTCCTTTGTATTCTTTCATACTCTTCATTAATATTTCCATTGTTGCGATTTTGCTCGCGCCTTCTTTCTCGATTGTCATGATTGTTCTCGCCGAATTGCTTCCTCCAATTCTTGTTCTTCCATTTCTGCTCTCAATCTTTCCCTCTCGCGAGCTAAACGCGCTTGTTCAATATAATGTTTTTCAATGTCATCTTCAATTTCCTTTTGTTTCCTTCGTGTTTCTCTCCCAAGTAATATTCTTCTTCCTTCTCCCTGATTTTCTTCATTAATTGGATCATTCTGCCCTTGACGCTGCCTATTTTCTTGATTTTCGTCATTTTGACCATTCTGTAGATCTTCAGGACGTGGAATATAACGATCTTCTACTACTTCTCTTCCTTCACGACCTCCTTCGCCAAAACTTAGTTCCCTTTCCAAATTTTCTTCATTAACGTTTTAGGGTAATGTTTTGCGAAGATTCTTGATCTGTTATTACTTCTCGATCTTCTATTTTGCAGCCTCCTATTTTCCATTCTTAATTCGTGGTTTTGCCTTGTTAAATTTGCGCGTTCTTCTGCTTCTAAACGCCTTTCTTCATGTATTGTTTGTCTCAACGTTTCTAATGCTACAATTTCTTCATTTCTATGAGCTATTTCTCCCATTTCTTCTCGATTTCTCTCCTCTTGTCCATTATTTATCAGTTGTTGCACTTCTTCTGTTTCTTCCACAGAATCTGATCTCCATGTATGCACGCTCACCCTATCATAATCTACCACTCTATTCGGTACTGGTTGAATTGGTGGTTGAATTGGTGGTTGAATTTGAACTTCTTCTCTATCTCTTGCGTTTATTCTTGATGGTTCACCTACTTCATTTCTCCTTTCTCCAGCTAATCTCCCACTTCTCCTCACAATTGTTGGTTGTTCTGATGCATTCCTTCTTCTAGCCATTTCTCAATTTTAGTAAATTGTTGAGAATTATCCGAAATTTCCTTCTTGTTACTCCTGATTCTTTCAATTCACAAGGTTGATCTTCTACTAATCCCTGTTTCTAGCGCATATGTAGTTGCAGGAAATCCCACAATACACCCCTCACAAGAATTTACTTTACTAATCCATTTGAAGATGAGTAATTATATATTTTTATTAATAATCTTCTTGAAATGTTTACAAGGATAGATAGAACAGAGCTAAAGAAATTACAATCACTCTAAATTTTCTCTCTCCTAATGACTTGCTTAGCAATTCTAAAAGAACTCTCCCTACAACAGACTAATTCAACCCTTTATATAGGGTAATACACAGTGGATGACAGCTAAGCTGTCCTTTATTTTCGGGAATAACTCGCGAAGTGTCGCGAGTGTTATAAACATTTTTCCTTGCGACACTCCTAAATATCGCCAAGTCTTCACATTTTTCTCATGTTCTGGCTTTCGTCATCTATTGCGTCATTTGTATTTCTTCCCTGCGACGCCTTCGCAATGTAGTCGTTTATTACTCTCGCGAAGTATTGATGTCGCGATATTCTGCTCCTACACCAGTGTAGAAATCTCTGTGACAGGAGAACTGCTCGTATCTGATGTCATCTCGATGAGGAGATCGAGTATGTCGTTTATCGCTTCTTTGATCAGGTCCATGTAGGCCCGCTCCACTGTAGTACCTACTCCGGGTGCGTTGAATGCGTTCCTTGTTGGCTCCAGGGGCTGTCGTGGCTCTTGTGGCAATCGATCAGTTAATTCCTTAAGAAAAGTGAGTACCTCTTTCTGAGTTGTAGCCATATCCGTTTGAGTCTTATCAATAACTTCCTGCCTCTCCATCAAGTCTGCGATGGTAATGGGAGATGGTCCTCCTCTTGTCCCTCCGGCTCCTCGTCCTGATGAAGGAATGAAAGTTGTTGTTCTGGTGATCGTCGGAGGTGTTACGCTTGAGGAGATTCCAGGATTCGCTCTGGCTCTGGTGATAGGAGGCGTTACACTTACTGGAACATCTCCTGCTCCGCTGGCGTTAGTGGTAGAAGAGACGGCTCCATGAGATATATTGACCACAGTAGCTCCACTGACAGGTACATCAATACCGAGAGTGTTATCTGCACTAGCTCCATCAGAATTGATTACTGATCCTGAACTAAGTTCTACCATCTTGAAACAGATTGGTGATTGAATTGAATCTAAGATCCACCCCTTCGAAATTGACAAAATTGAATTAGATTTTGAAGGAATTGAATTTACAACCGAGAGATTAACCTCCTTTGTGGTCGCCAATTGTTTATGGGTGAAAACTATTTTGCCGGTTTTGGTAATTTGGAGTGTGTGGATGAGAAATGAATCTAAACCCTAAATAAATGCACTTTGCACGGAGTGCTTGTGATTCGAGAAATCAATCTGCGTACAACTCTGGCCTAAACCAAGAAATGGCCGTTCCGGACTTGCTTCGGTCACAAAGTGAAGGAGATGGGGTTGATCTTAGGGAGGGAAGCGAAGAAGGTGTTGAGATTGTAGAGGTGTTGGTTGTTTTATGACTTGTATCAGAAAGTTGAACTGGCTTGCAGGATGTAAGCTATCAGTTCTGGTGTTTGAATACGATTGTATCAACACTTGGTTTTCTGTCTTGTCCTGTCTTGTGTTGTTTTTGGAAATAGGGAGGAGAACCTATTTATACAAGTCATTAAGCCTAACCCACGTCTCTCATGGGAAGTGGAGGAAGTGGAGTGATGGAGTAGTGGAGTTGTGTGTTAGTGTCACATGACCAGTCTTGCCCACTTCTCACGTCATCACTAACCGTCCATGACTTACTGACACGTTCTTGTGATGGCGCGTTGTGCGCTGCATGCTGTAAACCTCCAGACCAATACCCCAGTAAGTATCCCCCAGTTTGTGACATGATTGATGTCTCGATCGTGTGGATCGTGGGACCCATAAAAGGTAGCATGTGATGCTGGATTAAATAACTAAGTTATTTAGGAAGTCGATATTTATGAAATATCGTGTGTATTCTATGCAGGTAACGCATCGAATATATTTAGCATGTGTGAAGCATCGTTGTTTTAAGGCTTAACGGAGTAAGTCACAAATTTAAGCGTCTTAAAATAGCATCACGTCCAGCCATCTTCGAGTGATCGTTTGGAGGCTATACAGGCAAGCCATAATTTGGTCGATCACCTCACGTGGAAGAGTGGTGGACGGTGATCGTGGTGATGCCTTGCTGGTCTCCTAACTCCTGACCAGGGCTGCCTAACCATGCTGTCGAAGTTGGACGGACGAGATGACTTGCGACCCACATCTGCGACCGTTGGATTAGGGTTTAGGATCTTGAAGAGGTGCGCAAGCATCACTCTTCAGCTTGGTTGAAATCAAGCATCGGAGGTGTATTAGGCGGGGACCGAGGCTAGGGCATGCGTGTAGACGACTTCCGGTGTACACGTCCATACCTCATTACCCCATGAAGATATAATCTAGGCCACTCAATTTGTCTGGCAAAGTTGAGTGGTTGAGATCGGTTTGCGGAAGAAATCCGTTGTCGCAGAGGAATCGGGGACCGCGCGTCCATGCCTAGTTTTGGCGCACGAATCGAGGCGTCTAGCCATGGTCGGTCTTGGCCGATTGGTCAGGCGTGTAGACAGGCCCACGATGATCGTGTTGACATGCTCAGGACCTGTTAAGTCCACATATACACCTTCCATCTATGCTTGCGAAGATGGACGCTCGTGATCGATTAGTGACACATGTAATATGCCGCAAACCCTAATTAGGGTTTTGGATCGGTCGTGTGTACACGACTTTAGCCTAACGGTTTGGCAGGCTATGCTCCTCCTTTGGGGAGGCCGACCATATGGGGCCCACATTGGGTCAATGGTGAACAGGGTGATACCTGACTGACGGTCCTAGGCATGATTTAATCCATCCAAACATGCTGGTGAAGTTGGATGGTCGTGATCAATTTGAGACCTTAGTGGAATTTCCTGCGACGCTTTAAGCATTACGCCGGTCATACTTTGGGAAAACGCACATTGCTCTATGACTAGGCCAGGAGATGGTCGACCAGGCAGGTAGAGAGGGGGCCCACCGGTGTGCAGGACAAGCTTGTCCGACCGGTCATGGGATAATCCACGCCGTCCAATCATGCCGGTGAAGTTAGACGACCGTGGATGGTTTTGAGGCTGCCGTTGGCGGTCTTGTGCGCACAAGCTTTTCCAAGCTGCTCCACACCAGTACAACCATCCTACTTTAGGCTGGTGTTTGGTGGTTATTTGGGAGGCATGGTATGTATTCGACCGACTAGGTCATAAACGGGCCCGCTGGTGGTCATTAAGGTGGTAGCCTGCCCCTGCCGAGGATCGTCTAGGCTGGTTAAATCATGCGGCCAACTTGCGTGGTCGTGATTGTTTCTGAGACTGATATGGACAGTCCAGATTCAAATATGCTCAATCGGGCTAGTATAACACACCGAGAGATGTATGCTCAATCGGGCTAGTATAACACACCGAGAGATGTAGCATGTACGGGTATTTCGTGCATGCCTCACTATTAACACTTGGAGATTCGTGTTACTCTGTTGAGAGCAACACTCAGTTGTCATGCCGTAATAATAATGAGAGTTCTGTGGGAACATCACAGGAAATTCAAGGCTGGTCATGCATTAATTGATAATGCTATAAATTCATAGGGTATATGGGATTGTTGCTACATGATCCATTTTAGGTGAATTAGTAAAGTGGAGAAGTATTCATCACTTATCAGTGGCTTTATCCTTTGTAGGATGTCAGCGCATAATTTTGGCTTTTACAATTTTAGCCCTAAACTAATATCCACCATCAACAGCTACTTACATTCGTAATTCAGATTTTGACATATCAATTGATCAAAAAGCCATTACTCCAAAAATAATCCAAAAACTCTTATAAAAAGCAATCATCTATCAATCCAAAAACCAGAAAACCATACCATAAACTAGGCATTTCTTTTGCCTTTCAAAAAAAAAAAAACCTAAGAAAAGAAGTTCAAAAAATAAAACTATTCAAGGAAAGTTGCCTAACAACGGCTCGTTCTTCTTGGAGAAAATGTCCTTCATACTTTGAAGAGCTGCCTGCTTCATCTTCAATTCCTGGGACAACTTCTCGACTTCTACCTCCTGTTGATTAATTAAATCCGCGGAAGGACCATCAACCGCTTCAGCCTGCAGCCTTTGGATCTCGGAAAATCCCTCACGGAACCAGGAAGTGTTAAACTCAAAGTTTACACACATATCTCGGTGGAACCCCCAGTTTGAGATTACATCTCCAGAAATGGTGTGACCAGTCACCTTGCACATATCACGAATTGAAGATAATATTTCTTCCACCCGCTTAACCAACGCGAACCGGCTAGTGATCTTCTTGACTGTTGCGATGTGTCCATATCTCTCCCATATTCTGGTATACAACTCCTCATGCTTAGCCGGTACACTGAAGCCTCCAATCAACACGTGATCTTCATGAGGAATCAAGAATGGAGGGTCGAAAGTGGCGCCTGCAATCGATTCCGCGACCAGCAACGATTCTTTGGCTACAATCGCGCCCGCAGCCGTGGGGACGTTTTTCATCATCTGAAGCACAGCAGCGTCTTCACGACGATCAGTTTCCATCTCCGGGTTGCTAACATGTACGGTTTCCATGACTGGAGATACTATTACACCTTCATTGCCGTGGATCTCCATCTCAGAGTTATTTTCGGAAGCAGCCTCTTCCTGTAAATATCACCAATTAATCATTTATCCGGTATAAATAAATAATCCAATAGAAAAGTGTGGAAAACTCACAGATTCATTTGTGGGTCCACTGGAAGAAGACTCGTTGTTATATTCAGAAGTGCTCCTCTCATCACCGGATCTAGGGCTTTCTTCCTCTTCGGATTCTTCTTCAAGAGATTCAGTCTCCTTGCCTCATTTATCAAGAGGTGCCGTTTTTTGGACGTGGGCAAGTCTGGCAAAGATATTCGAGTTACCAAGCCCCTGAGTCAAAAAAAAAAAAAAAAAAAAAAGAGAGGAGTCAGTTACGAAATGGAAAACTTATTCAGCCAAGTCAATGAGGGAATCATACACACCTACGTGTTGAAAGAACTGAAAGTCACAAGAGTTGTCGAATCCGATTGGAAGCCACCTGCACGATTTTTCGACCTTTGCTCCTTTTTCTGGAGATTTTCTGCATCCAAGCTAGAGGATTTTCGCTTGTCCGAATGAAGCTCTTTCAACAATTTATGCTTCGCTAGAACCGCAGAGGAAGGTTTACCACGCGGATTTGTCACAACATCCTGCACGAACTGATGAATGGAAAGGAACTCAGCTTGCCAGAAGATATTATATTTGGGATTCGTCATAGGTTTTCGTTCTGGGAGCAAGAAGGGAATACTTTTATCCGGTGCAAAGACACTGTAATCAAGAATAGCGGGTAACGATTCATCTGAAGCTGTCAGCGGGCGACAAAATGGGACTCTCTGGTCAAAGCCCATATGTCGAGCAACCCTGTCAATGTTGTAAGAGACTACTCCACAAGATCCTCTGAAAAAAGATGGCACGTACCCAGATATGCAGCTTCGCAAGAACACAGTTTCTCCAATGCTCATATTCCCATCAGCGGAATGCAAAATCGGTGCGGAAGCAAAAGTGTCTGGTTGAACTATGGAGGCATGGGTCGGGGCCCAAGGACGAAAGTTAATTGCATGCGAGTTGTCAA
This sequence comes from Papaver armeniacum, assembly GCA_023531295.1. NCBI lineage: Eukaryota > Viridiplantae > Streptophyta > Magnoliopsida > Ranunculales > Papaveraceae > Papaver > Papaver armeniacum. The sequence goes on from JAJJWW010000153.1 coordinate 286,926, forward strand.
GAAAATCAATGATCTTTGCGCCAGGTCTTGGATGCCTCTCCAACCAATGGAGTATCCTAGAACTGCCATATCCATCAGGAAACAAGGTTCTCGGGTTAGGAGCGTAATTTTGAAATGCTCCCACAACCACGCTTAAAGAAAGGCAACGTGGATATACGAGTCCACTTTCATATACCCATTAGAGACGTACATGTCTGCTACTAAGTGATCCAGATGAGTGTATAAAGAGCCAAGAAACAAACTGCCGATGGGAAGAGCAATGCCTTTCGCTAGTTTGATAGCAAATTTGACGAGCTTCTGTCTTATCTCCTTCTTACCAGAGCCATCATCGAAAACATCTCTGGATAGCCACAGAATTAAAAATGCAGCAACATGGAGTGTATCATCCAGCACTTGATCCGACTCCGGCTCATCAGGGAACCACTCAGACACCCACCAGTTATAGAAACACCTTTCCTCATTCTTTCGAACATATTCCGATGCTTTCGTGACAAAAGCGGCGTGCATTTTTTCTTCTTCCTCAGACAAGATAACATCAAGTTTCCCAATTATTAGAAGACTCAACAGAACGGCTACGCTTTCCAAAGAAATAGTCATCTCACCCCATCTACATATAGCCGTGTGAGTTCCCGGGCACCATCTGGAGATGAAAGTAATCAAGCCTGCAACATCTTTTCTGATTTGAAGTGCCACAGACGCCATGACAGCATGCATGATTTGCGCCTCAGTTAAGTTGGACTTTACGTGGTCGCGGCTCATCATAAATTTCATCCACTTATCATAAGAGCGCAATGGACTATGACAAATTTTAAAATCTATGAGAGAAGATGGATACTCTTTCTTCTGAAGGCAAAACCTCATTATGCGCCCTGGAGTGACCGACTGAACTTCTTCATCATTCTATGAATCAGTCAGAAAAGTTGCCACGAATTTGGGATGGGTCCTTGTAATCGTAGCAGACTTTGTAAAGAACTCATTATATGTGTTCGGTTTGGAGTTGTTGACACTTCTCAACGCGGCGGCGGAACTACTTTCAGGTGACATCTTAACAAAATTCCTTATGCTTTTGAAGTAACTACAACGAAGCAAAAGCAAAAAATTATCACTTTGAAGAAAAACATACATGAAGATTTTATCAAAAATTACCACAATCAAGAGTCAACAACACATTTGCTACGGAAATTTCTCCTTTGGCCACATGACATGGCACTCACGGCTAAAGGGAATGGGGACTGATGTCTACTCAACGAGATAAACGTGACGTCGCGGAAAGTACACCCTTGGCCGAAACTAAACAATGCCGCGTAAAGTATGACCTCGACTAATTCACGCATGGCCACGGAAATTGTGCACACGGCCACGAGAGGAAAAGGAAACCCTAAAAGCTAGGTTTTCACGGGAGAATAACTAATGGCAGCCACCCATCCATGCGCGCCTACTTTGTATAATAATTGGCATCTTTACTATCAATGTGACGGCTAATATTACTACGATACTGCTATCAGAGAAGAATCATTCATATAAAAGTATTTCTACGGGTTTATAGAGGATATGTCTACGGCTAGGGTTTACACCAAAAAAAAAAAGAAACGGAGGAGAAACGTTGGAGCACATACCTGGAGTACGCTCGCCAACTCCTATGCTTTGCTGCTAACGCGGAGACGTGAAAACAAAGCCAATATTACAAATAAAAAATAAAAGATGTGCGACCCCTTTTATATACATATTACTTTGGAGTTTGGGTGGAAGAAGGTTTCCTTTTATAAGCACAGCACTTTTGGAATTAGAGTGGAAGAAGGTTTCTCGTTTAAGCTATGCACGGAAAAAGGCAACCGGGCCCGTGAAGGAAACGCTCCATGGCGCCACCAGTTCGCGGCCAAGACAATGCCAAACAGTTCGCTCCCAAACGGCCATCTCTACCGCTCCACGCCAACGCCAAGAGTCAGCGTTCAAGCCCCAAGAGTCCGCTCCTAGCCAGCGCCATCTCCACATTGCAGCCGAGCCCTAACCAGCGCCATCCTCTCCGCGTCCCAAGCCAACGCTCCATTGGCCTTTCCAAGCAAGCCAACGCTCCATTGGCCTTTCCAAGCGAGCCACGCCATTGGCCCTTCCAAGCTAGTCATGCCATTGGCCCTTCCAAGCTAGCCTCGCCATCGGCCCTTCCAAGCTAGCCACGCCATCAACCTTTCCGTAGCCGTTCAAAGCAGCGCCATCTTGGCCGTTCAAAGCAGCGCCATCTCCACCAGTCAAGGAAGCACCATCTTGGCCGTTCAAGACAGCGCCATCTCCATGCATTCCGTAACCTAGCTGGATATAAACATTCGCCGCTCTGCGGACCAAGTCGCAATACCACCTCTGCCAATTAGTAGCCAAAGTTGCAATGATGAGGCCAGCACCCCATGGCCAAACCAAATTTATGCGAAACCGCCGATGCAAGGATCGCAGATTCTTCGTGCCTCTTGACAAAGGTTAGCCTAATCTCCATGAAAATCTCCTCATGACTTTTTGTTTCGATCTTATCCTCATCTGTCACCATCTCATGCTTACCCCGCAACAATGCCACTGTTCCGAGCGAAGCAGGGGACTTAATGTTGATGGTGGTTTTTAGCTTAGGGTTAAAATCGTAAAACCTTGCATCTGATGTGACGTCACTCTGCAAGGAAATAGAGCCACGTGTGCTAACCTCTCCACTGGCATACTTATTGAGCCTCTCAATACACTTACATGAAATTTATCCATACTGGCGAATGTAGCAACCATCCCAGATGTTCTGTAAATTTCGACGCCTCGCGTATATTCACTTAATATAAGTTCCTCTGAATGCCTTCTATGCTATGTTCTCCGGCTGAACCCTTAATGTTGATATGGCATGACGATTTGTGTTCACTCGCAGCAGAGTAGCACGAATCTCCAAGCATCAAGGATAAGGTCTCTGCATAAGGTATTCGAATCAGAAAAGCATGCCGCTCTCTGGCAATGAACTTAAAAGAACTCTGTTTCAACACATAGAACTCAATCAATCGTCCTGACTAACTTACAGAAGTTAGGGTTTCGCGCCTCGTGCAATGTACCAGACCTTGCTTGTCAAAATTAAGCCTAAGTAATTAATCCGCCAAGGATTAGCAGGTGAGAACCTCGCCCAGAATAAGAAAATAGGGAGCCGCAGCAGCAAAGAGAGGCGTGGCTAAGCCTTTGGCCAGCTAGCGCCATTAGCCACGCCCCGACCCTATTTCTCTCGACCAATCAGGTCGCTTTAAACTCGCCACATGCACACAAGTTGTGGCTGGGCCCATGCTTGCCGGCCCCACTTCTAATCAACCAATCAGAACGCGCCAAAGCCGCCACACTCTCACCAGAAGTGTGGTCGCGCCTTGTGTTTGGCCGGCCCCCTTTTGTGGGCAATCAAGTTGCTTTAAACTTGCCACCATACGTTAAAGGCCAAACACACCCTGCCGCGCAACCTTGCTAAACTGACAAGCCAAACGTGCCCTACCACAACAACATATTGGTCGGCATGCCAACATGCCACTCTACCGTGGTAGCATGCCAACATGCCACTCTATCGCGGCAACTTAGCAACATGCCAACTTCACAACATGCTACCTCGCAAACATGTTTCCACGCCATAAATAGCAACTGATAGGTGTTGTAAAACACCTAATTTACTATCTAGTAGTTACGCTTTCTTTGCTATTTTTCTGGTGAATTATGTACTTTACGCGTGTTTTTGAGTTATTAGGTACTCTGGAGTCGCACGGACGAAAAGATGGAGAAATCACCCAATTTGAGAAAAAGGGCAAAATTGTCATTTCATGGGCGAACACTATCTGGAGCCCAGTCAAGGTTAAGGGGCAACTCTATTTGGAGAAGCACTAAAGGTGGACTAACTGAGGTTATGGGGAGCTACCATCTGGGTGGTTCTTTTACACTTGGGTGTCTGAATCTAGACCCAGATCTCATACCCCTACCCTGAATCGAGAGATTTTTCTCTCATTCACAAATCTCACCTGAAAATGAGAAGAGAAACATAGCTGCTAATGATTGTAGTCAGGATTCAGTGAAGATTCAGGGAGAGGAATTAAAGACCAGATTAGGGCTCCTGAGATCGAAGACAAGATGATGGAGAATTATTGGCTCGTTCGAATTGGAGGTTAAAATCAGTACATCATTAACATTAAGTTTGGGGTTCTGGTATGGATCAATTTCTAGGGTTCGCATGTTGGTGTTTGAAATGAAGGAGAAGACGATTTGAATCGAGAGATATAGGGAGAGATGGCTGTTGTGACGGAAATTGAATACATGATGAGGGTTTGAAGCAGAAATTGGATAAGATGATGGAGGAGAAATTCAAGGTGTTTTGAGAAATTCTGAAGCTGAGAAGAACACACAAAGGGATTTAGGAGATGGGTTTCCTATTAAGAACAAGTGTGCTGCAGAATCAGAAATTGGTGATGGCTCTTTGTGTGTTGTGCGGTGATCTGGTTGTGCTTACCATGGATCGATGAGAAGTTGTGGGGTTCGATTCTGTTTGAAGGATCTGGTGAAGTTGGATGTGCTTACCATGAGTTGAATGGAATTTTGAATGAATGGTTAAATGCATGGAGAAATTACAGATGGGGGTTTGAGTTGGATTTGAACCAAGAGAAGAACAAGAGATGGAAGAAATGATGCTTTACCTTATGTTGGTGAATGACAGGCTTGAGCTAATAGGTTTGCAGTGGTGTTGTTGCCTTCAGCTGGGCTCAGATGGTGATGGTACTGAGGTGGAGTTGCAGTTGTGAAGTGGTCAAGGCTGTGGCTTGAAATATCGAGATGATGATGCAGTGTGTTATGGCAGAAGATGCAGATTGCAGCTGGACTGAAGAGAAGGTGGTACTGGTTAGCTCTAGTGCAGGTTGCACTGGTGATTTTGGTAATCCAGCAGTGGTTATGCAGGCAGAGTTGTTGCTGGTGATGGTTTGGGTCAGGTCTGGACAGTAGCATTGAAGATTAACAAGGATTGAGAAGAAGGAGCTGAGAAGTGCAGCTTGAGATGGAGTTAAGCTGGAATTGCAGGTGGTTATTGTAGCTTGAGTCTGAATGCAGCTTTGCAGACTTGAGCCAGAGATGGAGATGGAGCCACAAAGAATTGCTGATGTGCCAAGCTGCCAGGGATGAACTCAGGGAAGTAGTGGATGTGACTGAGATTGCAGGTGGCACTGATGAGGTCTGTGGTGAAGCAAATGGATTTGAACTGGTAGTGAATTGATGTCACAGTGAATGAGTTGAGCTTACTGGTGTTGAACTAGGAAGGAGATTGAATGGATTGCAAGCTGCAGGGAGGTGATTGAGGAAATAGCAGGGCCGCATGGTGAGTCATTGAGGTGCAAGAAGTGGCATTGAAGGCTGAGAAGAAGGGGAAGAGGAATTACAAGGCTTGCAGGTTGTAGCTCTGGTGGCAGTGCAATTATGCTAGTGCAGGAAATGGCCTGGCAAGCCATTGGGATTTGGTGACTGAGCTGAGCAGCCATCATGGCTGGATGGAATTAGTGAAGCACAATGATGGTGCAACACTGTTCTGGCCTGTGCAATGGCCTGACAAGTAAGACCAGTTGCCTAGTCAGTTCACCTGACTATCTGACTCACATCTGACTGGACCCGGTTTGACTCAGTGACTCACCCGAGTTGACTCGACCGTTTTGACCCGTTGACCGGTGACCGGGCGGACTTTGCCGGTCACCTGAGATGTCTGCCGGCGACTTTTCCGGCCAAGTTCCGGCCATAATCCCAGTTTTCCGGCGACGGTTTTTGGACATAATTTTCTACATGGGTTTTCTCACACATGGGCTTGGAGGACTTCTATCTTTTGGACCTTTGAAGATTAGACCTAATTTTGGAAACAAGAGAGCTATTTAAAGGAAAGACTTCTACAACTTTTGGGATATCTTTAATATCTATTATCTTTTTATTATTCTTTTTGGCATCTACTTTGTTTTCTAGGGTTTAGAAACATGAAACTTCTCTTTCTTCTTGTTATGAACTCCATGAATATGAGCTAGAGTTTTATTATTGGTTATGGAATAAGTTTGATTTCCAAATATGGGTTTTAATTCAATAAATTAGTTTTGTCTCCATATTATCGTTTATGATTCACCATCAATATTGTTACATGATTTGAATGCTATTTAGTCGAGTCGCGAATCGATTGAGTTTGTTTTCATCTCTCTTGCTAGATTAGGATTTATTATACGCAAAAGGGATAGATTCTTGATTACAAGTAGCATAATTGTGATTATTGCTTGTAGTGATACATCCTAGTAGTCACATGTGAGTCATAACCTTTGTTAAATCGGATTAGTGCGCTTTCCACGTTCGATTGCTTTGATTGGCCTGATTTCATAGAACTTAATGCATCTAGGGAATTAAACTTGATTAGTGCTTTTACACGTTAGGTTGTTCCTTTAGGTAGAATTCATATTCGCATCTTTTAATGTGTTTGTTGATGACATGAGGAGATTTGCGGGATATTCTTGCGATCAAGGTATTCTAGGGCCTTTGATAAAAGTTGAGATTAAAATATCAATTCTAGTTATTGTGTTGAAAACATGTTTGTGATTGAAGACGAAATCCATGACCAATATTTTCTCATCCGTGATTTGATTTGTTTACCTTTATTGTTTGCTTTTATTTTATTTGTTTTATTTAGTTTATTATATAGAAATCATAAAACCCCGGTGTTATTTATAGGGAACCGAAACAATTTGACAACCTAGACCTCTCTGTGGGATCGATCCTTTCTTGCCCTTGCTTCATTATATATTTTGAGTAGTAAGAAAGTGTAATTTATATTTGTGTCGGCTGACAACCGGTCAAATTTTGGCGCCGCTGCCGGGGAGGCAGCGGTTGTTAATTGTTTTTGGTTTCTTAATTTTGTTTTTAGTTTTTTTAGTTTTTCTTATTTTCTGGTTTTAACATAGTTTTGAGAATCTTATTTCAGGTACCAATTTCTATGGAAGGAGCATATTGGAACAATGGATACGGTTTTCAACAACCTCAACAATACGAAAACTACCAATTCCATGGGTATAATCAAAACCAATTTATTGGCTATGACCAATATTCCATGGAACCTTGTGGTTTTCCTCAACAACCTTATGGCGGGGAACAACAACAAGGATGGGAGGATTCTTATGCTCGTGAACAAAAAGTCTCTAATTTTATAGATCAAGTTTCCAACTTTTTACAAGAGAAATTCCAAAAAGCTAAAGAGACTACAAACGAGCAACTCCAAGAACTTCGTGAAGGTATGGCTAGCTTGCGAAGAGGCATTGATCAATGCAAGGAAGATATGGATAATTCTAATGTGCATATGGTTTGTGATGAATATTTGATTGATGCGAATGTTGAAAAAGGCCAAACTTTGGGGACTTTCGTTGATATTTGTGTAGTTAACTCAACTCTTGATCGTAATAATGATCATTCACCTATTCAAAAGGATGAGTTGGAGATTAGCAACACTAAATTCAGCGAGAACCAATCTTATGTTGACTATGATAGTGATGATGATTATTATGAAAATACATCGTTTGAACCAACTCATGGTGACATCTCCGAGGAGTCTTTTTGGGATCAAGATGTAGACGAAGAGGAATATGTCAACACTTGTGTAGATTACTCAAGCATTGATCTTAATAATGATCAAAAGCCTATTCAAAGGGTGGAGCTTGAGGATGATGCATTTTTGAGTATTCTAGAAAAGTTTCTTATAATAGTTTGGATCCGCAAAAGAGTATGTGCCTTACAACAAAGAGGAGTATGTTGAGAATGTGACACCAAGGAAGCCAATCTCATGGATAATTCTCAAGCCATGTGCATATGGTTTGTGATGAATATTTGATTGGATTTTGCGGCCTCCATGTTGAAAAAGGCCAAACTTTGGGGACTTTGCCAACAACCACCAAGCCACACTCCATTAGAGGTACCAACAAGAATATTTGTGTAGTTAACTCAACTCTTGATCGTAATAATGATCATTCACCAAATCAATTCAAAAGGATGAGTTGAGATTAGCAACACTAAATTCAGCGAAGAACCAATCTTATGTTGAGACTCATTATGATAGTGATGATGATTATTATGAAAATACATCGTTTGAACCAACGGAAGAAGTTAAGAAATGAACGATAGGGAAATGAGAGATGGTGACATCTCGAGATAAGGGCATCCTTGTTGAGTCTTTGGGATCAAGATGTCCGAAAGACGAAGAGGAATATGTCAACACTTGTTTGCCCATAACTTCTTCATACGAACTCCGAATGACTCCAGATTATCTTCTCGTCCTCTACACAATGAAAAGTAGAAATCAAGCATTGATCTTAATAATGATCAAAAGCCTATTCAAATGGTTTGGGTGGAGCTTGAAAAAGGATGATGCATTTTTGAGTATTCTAGCAACACTAAAAAGTTTCTTATAATAAATTTGGATCCTTTTTGGGCAAAAGAGTATGTGCCTTACAACAAAGAGGAGTATGTTGAGAATGCAAAAGAGTATGTGCCTTACAACAAAGAGGAGTATGTTGAGAATGGTATGACCAATATTGTGGAAGACCCAATTGAGCTTGCATATGATTATAATGATGATGTTTATGTCGATACTTTGGTTAAGGCAGAAACGGATGAAGAATGGTTGCAAGGTTTGATAGAGGACCATGATATACATGAGGTGAATAATTCACTTGAGTTTTTCAAGGATGAAGAGGATTCCGTGATACAAGAGATTGTGCAAGGTTTATCTAACCCTTTGCCTATTGTTTCTTCTCCTTTACCTCTTATTGGTTTGAATGTATGTGCTTCGAGAATATTGTTGAATGACTTTGTTTCTCGATTTCCGCCATTAGAGATACTTGATTCTCATACTATGCAGGTTATGGAACAACAAACCGTGGTAGTCCCAGACTTCTATATTCTTTATACACTTCCAAGTGTGGACAAGAATAAGTGTGGGGGAAACTTTTATCGGTTAATAGCTTCATTTCTGTTTTATATTACTAATATTTGTGTGAAGCTAGTGTTTGCAAAACAGGTTACATGGAAGGATCCCCAACTTTTCATATTGTTGGTATATGGACGATAACAAAAGAGTCGGGCTGACGACTTTAAACCAAGCGCTAAATGGGAGGCAACCCATAGGTTTTGTATCTTAAACTATTTTATTTATTTATTTTTATAGTTTTCATATCATATTTGAATCCCCATGTTTAATTTCATTGCGTCCGGAATCTATCTTAGAAGAGAATTATGACGAATACCTTTTCGTCAGAAAAATTCAGACTGCACATAGTTCAGTCCACAGACCATAACTGTCAGACCGTTTATCGAAACACTGTGCCCTTTTGACACTTTGTAGAAAACACGTAGATGAACAACTTTTGTGAAATGGAGTTTTTCCAAATTCCTTACCAATTTGTACAGTTTTTGCGTTTTATCTGCTGTTACGTCAGAATTCAGAATTTTCGGTTTTACACATTGAGGATAATGTGAAGTTTAAGTGTGGGGGAGTCTTTTGCATATAGAGTTTTTAGCCTTTTTGAGTCAAAATTTTCAATTTTTTTGTATATATTTGAATAAAACTCCAACTTGTGGTTAGTTTAGAGTCACATAGTATACATGTCGCTAAGATTACATCGAGAATCTCATAAGAGTGACTGAACTTAGAGATGACAGAGAACATGATCGGGTTTCTTAATTGTATGAGAGTTAAAGTTGGATTTAACCATGCCAGTGGCAAATAAGGTGCAGACTGAATTCGGTATTATATTAGTGACCCCCTATAGTGGAGACTACCCATGTTACATAATGTGAGGCACCGACCTTCAATTCTTTGTACCTGTCTAAATATGTGCTTTTAGAGTGTGTGTCACCGTACGTAAATTCCGGGCAGAATGGTGAGTTGTCCAACCTCCCACCATAGAAGCACTATTTTGATCTCTTGAGTGCTATTTTTATCAATCATGATGGTGACATCGAATTGCTAACTTACATACCACTTGTAATCTTGTTCGCAGTTAGCACCATCCACTTTATCTCTCTCTACACCAACAGGTCCATAGAAACACCATCATCATCAACAAGAGGAGCATCACAAATTTGAAGGAAAGTTGAACACGTTCGAGGTTTACAAGCAACGGTACAAAAAAATTGAGCAGATTTCAGATTTAAGTAAAGCAACAAAACAAGGAGCAGAATTTTTATAAGTTGAAGACTATTGTACAAGAGTGAAAATTATCAAGATGAGAGTTCGAGAAGTTTATGATATCAAGACATATAAGTTGTGAAGAATCAAGCGGTAAAGTACTTACACCATGGCCTTTGTACTTACGTTTTTATTTTATTTATATTTTACTTTCTCTTGTCTCAAAAAAAAAAAAGAAAAAAAAAAAGACAAGAGAAAATTTTTAGGTTTGTTAATAGTTTTTATTATTTTGTTTTGTTTTATTTCTTATTTCTATATAAAAAAAAAAAAAAAAAAAATCATTGTATCATATTTTGGGTTTGTATAGTTCGTTTTTAGTTTCGTATTCTTTCAATAAAGCCAAGGTAAGAAGGAATATCTATAATGAAGTTTCAAGCAACAAGAAATTAGAGGAAATAATCATATTGTCAAGATTCTACGAAGTTCAAGAGTTATCATCAAGAGTTGAAGACCGAAGACGAAGATGAAGACACCGATTGAAGACCGAAGACGTTTCTATGGATCTTTGTGAGAGTGGTGCTAGCTGCACGCCGAACGGATACGAGGTAAGTAAGCATATTCCCACCTTCGTTAAATGGTTGATTTCCTTTCTTAGAGATCGTCAGAAAAATGGGTTTTCAAAATGAATAAAAGATGTGGGTTTTTAAAACAATTCGGAGGGTTTCTACCTTCCTACCATTCAACGTGTCTCAGGATTCTCTCTTCATTCCTACCTGGACACATGTGTGACCCATAAAAAGCTGTTTATTATTGAGAGCAAATTCATAAAACCCTTTCTTGTGAGGCAGAGTCGAGACTTTCGATCACTCCGAACCCGAATTTCTTTCGAGAAGAGATGGTTATTTCTCTCTCAACTTTTAAGGATGAGATTGTGTTCATTTATGTGTCTAACTTCTTATGACTAGTGTGCAGAATTTATATGTCTTTTTAGCGCGTTGGATGCTATCATTTCGGAGAACTAGTAAGTTGGAAAAGTAGGTTTTGTGGGTATATCTCTAGTAAACCCTCACGAGACTATAACTCATCCACTAGGGACACCTAGTGGTTTAAAGGCTTGTTATTTATGCTAAAAGTGACCGTAGCCTCGACGACACGGAGTTGTATGTATGTTTTAGAATAAGTTTTGTTTGATTTGCTCGAGGACTAGCAAAGTCTAAGTGTGGGGGAATCTGATAGGTGTTGTAAAACACCTAATTTACTATCTAGTAGTTACGCTTTCTTAGCTATTTTCTGGTGAATTATGTACTTTACGCGTATTTTTGAGTTATTAGGTACTCTGGAGTCGCACGGACAAAAAGATGGAGAAATCACCCAATTTGAGAAAAAGGGCAAAATTGTCATTTCATGGGCGAACACTATCTGGAGCCCAGTCAAGGTTAAGGGGCAACTCTATTTGGAGAAGCACTAAAGGCGGACTAGCTGAGGTTATGGGGAGCTACCATCTGGGTGGTTCTTTTACACTTGGGTGTCTGAATCCAGACCCAGATCTCATACCCCTACCCTGAATCGAGAGATTTTTCTCTCATTCACAAATCTCACCTGAAAATGAGAAGAGAAACACAACTGCTAATGATTGTATCCAGGATTCAGTGAAGATTCAGGGAGAGGAATTAAAGACCAGATTAGGGCTCCTGAGATCGAAGACAAGATGATGGAGAATTATTGGCTCGTTCGAATTGGAGGTTAAAATCAGTACATCATTAACATTAAGTTTGGGGTTCTGGTATGGATCAATTTCTAGGGTTCGCATGTTGGTGTTTGAAATGAAGGAGAAGACGATTTGAATCGAGAGATACAGGGAGAGATGGCTGTTGTGACGGAAATTGAATACATGATGAGGGTTTGAAGCAGAAATTGGATAAGATGATGGAGGAGAAATTCAAGGTGTTTTGAGAAATTCTGAAGCTGAGAAGAACACACAAAGGGATTTAGGAGATGGGTTTCCTGTTAAGAACAAGTGTCTTTGCAGAATCGAAATTGGTGATGGCTCTCTCTGTGTGTTGTGCCGTGATCTGGTTATGCTTACCATGGATCGATGAGAAGTTGTGGGGTTCGATCTGTTTGAAGGATCTGGTGAAGTTGGATGTGCTTACCATGAGTTGAATGAAATTTTGAATGAATGGTTAAATGCATGGAGAAATTACAGATGGGGGTTTGAGTTGGATTTGAACCAAGAGAAGAACAAGAGATGGAAGAAATGATGCTTTACCTTATGTTGGTGAATGACAGGCTTGAGCTAATAGGTTTGCAGTGGTGTTGTTGCCTTCAGCTGGGCTGAGATGGTGATGGTACTGAGGTGGAGTTGCAGTTGTGAAGTGGTCAAGGCTGTGGCTTGAAATATCGAGATGATGATGCAGTGTGTTATGGCAGAAGATGCAGATTGCAGCTGGACTGAAGAGAATGTGGTACTGGTTAGCTCTAGTGTAGGTTGCACTTTTGGTAATCCAGCAGTGGTTGTGCAGGCAGAGCTGTTGCTGGTGATGGTTTGGGTCAGGTCTGGACGGTAGCATTGAAGATTAACAAGGATTGAGAAGAAGGAGGTGAGAAGTGCAGCTTGAGATGGAGTTAAGCTGGAATTGCAGGTGGTTATTGTAGCTTGAGTCTGAATGCAGCTTTGCATACTTGAGCCAGAGATGGAGATGGAGCCACAAAAAATTGCTGATGTGCCAAGCTGCCAGGGATGAACTCAGGGAAGTGGTGGATGTGACTGAGATTGCAGGTGGCACTGATGAGGTCTGTGGTGAAGCAAATGGATTTGAACTGGTAGTGAATTGATGTCACAGTGAATGAGTTGAGCTTACTGGTGTTGAACTAGGAAGGAGATTGAATGGATTGCAAGCTGCAGGGAGGTGATTGAGGAAATAGCAGGGGCCGCAGCTGAGTCATTGAGGTGCAAGAAGTGGCATTGAAGGTTGAGAAGAAGGGGAAGAGGAATTACAAGGCTTGCAGGTTGTAGCTCTGGTGGCAGTGCAATTATGCTAGTGCAGGAAATGGACTGGCAAGCCATTGGGATTTGGTGATCGAGTGAGCGACCATCATGGTCGGATAGAATTAGTGAAGCACAATGATGGTGCAACACTGTTCTGGCCTGTGCAATGGCCTGACAAGTAAGACAAGTTGCCTAGTCAGTTCACCTGACTATTTGACTCACATCTGACTGGACCCGGTTTGACTCAGTGACTCACCCGAGTTGACTCGACCGTTTTGACCCGTTGACCGGTGACCGGGCGGTCTTTGCCGGTCACCTGAGATGTCTGCCGGCGACTTTTCCGGCCAAGGTCCGGCCATAATCCCAATTTTCCGGCGACGGTTTTTGGACATAATTTTCTACATGGGTTTTCTCACACATGGGCTTGGAGGACTTCTATCTTTTGGACCTTTGAAGATTAGACCTAATTTTGGAAACAAGAGAGCTATTTAAAGGAAAGACTTCTACAACTTTTGGGATATCTTTAATATCTATTATCTTTTTATTATTCTTTTTGGCCTCTACTTTGTTTTCTAGGGTTTAGAAACATGAAACTTCTCTTTCTTCTTGTTATGAACTCCATGAATATGAGCTAGAGTTTTATTATTGGTTATGGAATAAGTTTGATTTCCAAATATGGGTTTTAATTCAATAAATTAGTTTTGTCTCCATATTATCGTTTATGATTCACCATCATTATTGTTACATGATTTGAATGCTATTTAGTCGAGTCGCGAATCGATTGAGTTTGTTTTCATCTCTCTTGCTAGATTAGGATTTATTATACGCAAAAGTGATAGATTCCTGATTACAAGTAGCATAATTGTGATTATTGCTTGTAGTGATACATCCTAGTAGTCACATGTGAGTCATAACCTTTGTTAAATCGGATTAGTGCGCTTTCCACGTTCGATTGCTTTGATTGGCCTGATTTCATAGAACTTAATGCATCTAGGGAATTAAACTTGATTAGTGCTTTTACACGTTAGGTTGTTCCTTTAGGTAGAATTCATATTCGCATCTTTTAATGTGTTTGTTGATGACATGAGCAGATTTGCGGGATATTCTTGCGATCAAGGTATCCTAGGGCCTTTGATAAAAGTTGAGATTAAAATATCAATTCTAGTTATTGTGTTGAAAACATGTTTGTGATTGAAGACGAAATCCATGACCAATATTTTCTCATCCGTGATTTGATTTGTTTACCTTTATTGTTTGCTTTTATTTTATTTGTTTTATTTAGTTTATTATATAGAAATCATAAAACCCCGGTGTTATTTATAGGGAACCGAAACAATTTGACAACCTAGACCTCTCTGTGGGATCGATCCTTTCTTGCCCTTGCTTCATTATATATTTTGAGTAGTAAGAAAGTGTAATTTATATTTGTGTCGGCTGACAACCGGTCAGCCACCCACGGCAATTCCTACTCCTATGGCCGTTTCCACACTATGGCCTTGCCATAGTTCCTTTGGCATAGCCATGGCGTTGTTTGCACAAAAGTAGCGCCATGCCGCAGCCGCATGCCACGTGCACTAATTAGGGTTTCGACATGCCAAAACCTAATTCGGGAAAATTGCTACCAAAGCCAAATAGCGTTTCCCGAAGCAATGGGATTGGCGTGGCAACAAGGTCAATGTTGCCACGCCACATGTGGGTCCGTCTCCATGGCGCCAAAACCAAGCCTTGGTCACGCCAAGCCCTAATTCTTCCACGACGCCAAAACCTTGGCCACGCCAAGCCGTAATTCTTCTACGGCACCTTGGACATGCCAAGCCCTAATTCTTCCGCGGCGAATTCTTCCACGGCACCTTGTCCATGCCAAGCCCTAATTCTTCCACGGCTAATTCTTCCACGACGAATTCTCCCACGGCGCCAAACCCTAACTTTGGCACGGAACCAATTTTTAGCTTTGGTCATACCGCAACATCACCGGCATACCACTATGCCACGGCTACGCCATTGGAATGCCGCTATGCCATGGCTACGCCACTTACATGCCATTAGCATGTGGCTGATGCCACTTCGCTATACAACAAGATGTGGCCATAATCAATGGCCATCCTTCTTCATGAGATGTAATCTCAGCCATCCAAGTTCGCTACCGAACTGATGGACTTGTGGAAACTCTTAGGCGACCAACCGCCTAAACCCAACGACCATGGCTACGCGAGGCGCCAATTGCACCATCGTGCCAATGGCATGCACAAGTCATGTCGCAATGCCGCTGCGCCATTGTCAGGCGCTAACACAAGGTAGCCACAATCAACGGCTACCCTTATTCATAAGATGCGATCTTGGCTGTAGGATCAGAATATCGCGAAGGCGTCGCAGAAGAGTAATATAAATGACGCAATGAATGACGACAGCCAAAACACGAGAAAGATGTGAAGATCTAGCGAAGTTTAGGAGTGTCGCGAGATTGTATACTTGTACACTTGCGACATTTCGCAAGTCATTCCCGAAAATAAAGGAAAGCTTAGCTGTCATCCAATGTGTAATACCCTATATAAGGAGTCGAGCAGGACTGTTGAGGGGGATCTTTTTCCGAGTGTTGGGCAAGTCATTAGGAGAGAGAAAGTTTGTAGTGATTTTAATTTCTTTAGCTCTTTTCCATTTTATCTTGTAAAAAGTTCAAAGAATTAATCAATAAAAATCATCATTGTTCATCCTCATGTCTTAGTTGTGTGGATTCATGTGAGGGGTGTAGTGTAGGATTTCCTGCAACTACATATTGGCGCTAGAAACAGGGATTGAGTAAGGATTGACATCGTGATTTGAAAGAATTTGGAGTAAAAGGGAAGGAATTTCATATAATTTTTAACAGTTTACCAAAATTAAGAAATGGCTAGAAGGAGAAATGCATCCGAGCAACCAACAACTGTTAGAAGGAGTAGGAGACTTGCCGGAGAAGGGAGAAATGAAATGGGAGAATCCTCAAGAAGGAACATAAGGAATAATGAAGAAAATCAAATTCAATCACCAATTCAACCAGTAGCGGATAAAACTGTGGATTATGATAGGGTAAGCGTGCATACTTGGAGATCAGACTCTGTGGACGAAGGGGAAGAAGAACAACAATTGGTAAACAATGGACAAGAGGGGAGAGACCGAGAAGGGAATGGAGAAATAATTCATGGAAATGAAGAAATCGCAGCATTAGAGGCGTTGAGACAAACAATACATGAAGAAAGACGATTAGAGGCAGAGGAACGTGCAAATTTAACAAGACAGAATCATGAATTGAGGATGGAAAACATGAGATTACAAAACAGAAGGTCGAGAAGCACTACAAGATCAAGCTCAAGATCAGTTAGAGAGGAAAGAAGGAGAAATTTACCTATAGAAAATGTTGATGAAGAAAACCAAGGAGAAGCGCAAAATCCAGGCATAGAACATTGCGAGAGAAGAGAAATGATGGAAGATCGTTATATTCCACGTCTCGAGACTCTTCAAAATGGGCAGAATGATGGAAATCAAGGAAATAGGCAGCGTCAGAGGCAGAATAATCCAGTTGATGAAGAAAATCAAGAAGAAGGAAGAAGAATATTGCACAGGAGAGAAGCACAAAGAAAGCAAAAAGAGATTGAGGATGAAATTGAAAGACATTATGTTGAGTAAGCACGTCTAGCTCGCGAGAGAGAAAGATTGAGAGCGGAAATGGAAGAACAAGAGTTAGAAGAGGCAATTGCCAGAATAATCATGATAATCGAGAAAGAAGGCGAGAACAAAATCGCAACAATGATAATATTAATGAAGAATATGAAAGAGCACAAAGGAGAGATGATAGACAACAAAGACGAGAAATTGATAGATATAACGGTGTGCGAATTCGTGAAAGAAGTGAAGGAGAAGATCGCAGAGAAAGACGAGAAGAGAATGATGAAAGTCAAAGCAGACATGAACGCAGGAGAAGAGAAGCGGAATTAAAAAGACCAATAGATTCAAATTCTGATGTAAATGAACAAATTTTGAGAGAATTGGCGAGAAATGAGAGGAATGATGAACAAGTAAAAGGGGAGGAGGAAAGAGACAGGTTGGATGAAGCCATAGAAGAAGCTGCGAAAACTCCGTTCACACAAGAGATACAATTAGGAGGAATCCGAAGTGCAATTTACCTACATTAACCAAGCATTTTCGATGGAACAACTTGTGCGACTGACATATCAAAGCTTATATGAGATGTATGTTACAATGGGAGAATCATGATGCTATATTGTGCAAATATTTTGCATCAAGTCGACAGGAGAAGCTTTGAAATGGTTTGAAGGGCTACCGAAGAATACAATAACATCTTTCAATCACTGCAGGCTATATTTTTAGGGGCATATATAAGTAATAATTCCTCGCGACCAGGTATTGAAGATGTATTTGGGTTAAAACAAAGGGTTGGTGAAAGTTTGAAGCATCTAACTGTGAGATGGAAGACAATGTGTAGTGAAATAGCTGGCCGTGTGGAGGAGAGATATCTCATCTTATCATTCATTAATGCTATGTTCGCGACAAATCTGTTATATATTCAAATTTTTAGAGTCAAGAATACAATTACAATGACTGAGCTGCGAGAGCTTCAGGAGGAGTATATTGCTTTAGAGGAAAAGCAAAATGAGATGGAATCATACCCAGTCGCGAACACAAGTTCAGGAGATGCGAATGCAAGTTTGTTACCCAAATTGATAAACACTGTGGCGAGTACCTCGCAAGGTCAACAAGGAATGAGGATACCAGATGATGGTCAGCAAAAGTTGGTAGCTATGGGAAGTCGCGATCAGGAAGAATTTGAAAGAGAAATAAATTTCTACAACCGTGGCGAAAATAATAAAATTCAAAGGCTTGATCAGCCGCAAGAAACCTATGGAGGTCAGAGGCATAACTATCATAGAGGGCAGCGAGGTCATAGGGTAGTCTGGTAAGAAATCAAGATGCCACCTCTAAACGCTAGCGTGGAGAAGATATGGGAAGCTATAATCCTGATGGAAAACATACCCGCACCATGGAACATGGGGAATGAACCACCTCCAGGTGATAGAAGTCATGAATTCTGTTCCTACCACCATTTTCATGGACACCAAACGAATGATTGCAGGAATATAAAAAGAATCATCCTCAGAATGATAGACCAAGGGAAACGAAATCAATTCTTAAAATGTGAAGAGAAGACTCAACCATTACCAACACCTCCAGAAATTCACAGAGTAAATACAACAAAAGGGAAAGAAACATTTGTAGTGGAAGTTGGAGCGAAGGCCAAAAACTTGTTCTGCAATTCTAAATACACATTCATACAAGACAATCGAAGATTTTCATGATAGTGTTCTCAGCAGGGTTTTCGCAAGGTATGCTGACAATAGAGAAGTAATGAACATCGCGAAGACATCGCCACTTAAAGAATGGCAAACACAGATTATTTCTTTTAACGCAGAAGAGGTACCTGAGGGTGGCGAGATGCATGACAGTCCATTAGTGGTAAGATTGGAAATTAACCCAAAACCTGTTGATGATGAAGATGATGGGGCAGAAAATTCATGGGCAATAAATAGAATCTTAATTGATACTGGAAGCTCTGTAAACATCCTTTTTTACCACACCTACAAGACTATGGGGGGGAAAGATGAAGATCTGATACCTCAACCTATAAGATTTATGGTTTTAATGGTATTGCCAATAAACCTAAAGGAGAAACTCGCATGAGAATACCGCTGAAAGGATTATCAACTGAAATCTTGTTTTGTATAGTCGATGTGGAATGCCCCTATAATGCATTAATTGGGCGACCTTGGTTACATGAGATCTTGGGTGTAGCATCAACTTACCACCAGTGCATCAAATTTCCTCATCCCAGTGGTGTTGGAGTTATAAAAGGAGATTGGGTTGAGGGAAAAAAGTGCTATGAAGTTGATGTGGAGTCTTGCGAGGAAAGGGCTGCTCAAAAGAAGAATTGGAAGTGGAATATCAAAGAAGAACAAAGAAGAGAAAGACTAATGGTGGACACAATAGAAGTGAGAGATGAAGATATATTGCGAGGCCAATGCTTGAAAACAATTGGAAATTGCGATGATCTCACAAAAGGGAAGGAAATATCAGGGAATTTGAATGAAGAAACAGAGAGCAACAGGAGTAAGAAGTGTAAGAAATAAATAATTGATTTTAGAGATTATTCAAAAAAAAAAAAAAAATGTTTGGGGTGACAAAGATATGTCAAAAGTACAAAGGATATGATGATCGAAGAAGGAGTACGCGAAAGTCTCGCGATTCATGAATATAACGAAAGTTTGGTTAAATAATTACAGCGAGATCACAGCAAATGAAGCAAGATTATGTGATAATTTCACATAGATAATGAGAAGAAATAATCAAAAATTAATGAATGATTGCAAGAATTGATAGAAATGAATGAATGAGTGAATGGGACGAACCTTTATGGCGTACACCCTAGTTCGCGAATGATATTTCGCAAGAGGCAAATGTAAGACCTAAAGTCCGTCATATAAGGGGGTATCTCTTGACATGGCTCAGGGAAAAGGTTACACCGCCCTGGAACTGAGTCATGAAAATTTGGGGTAAATAAAGCCCATCCGGGGGAGATACCTTGGATTTCCAACTATATATATAAGGTTATACCCTGGTTGGATGACCGAGGGTCTCTTCCAAGGACTCAGTGTATGACCAAGGCGACGAGGTACACGGTTGAGCCAAGAGTGCCTGGGGAATTTGAAGTGTCTCGGCCATTCTTGGCAAGTCTTGGCACATGCTTTGCACTCGGCCCGAAGAAAACTCCACTTAGGGTGCAGTCTCGTAACCATAAGCCCTATAGGTATAAGGGATAAGAGGCTGCGAAAACAACTGGTTGTTGTTAAGACCGGATGGGAGGAGCTATTCTTGTATGGCCGATGTACGCCTCCTTGAAGGGGCAACCAGGGAGATGATAAGGGCGGCACCCTCCATTAGGGAGCTGATAAGTGTCTTAAGACGCAAATGTCATGAGGCTCTATTTTCGCAAGAAAATTTAGGCTTGTCATATTTGTGCGATGATCCTGAAGAGGCAATAATACTAACGCGAGGGTAAGACGAGATCAATGGGTCTTTACATGAAAATGTAAAGACGTCCTGCGATTTCGTCGCAAAGACGGCAATGTCATGGGGCTTTACGTTCGCAAGAATATTTAGTCTTGTCATATTGTCGTATGAAAAATATCCCGCAGAGGCAAAAATACTAAAGAAATGATAAGACAAGATCAATGGGTCGTTACATGAAAGTGTAAGGACGTCCTGCGATTTTGTCGCAAGAAGGCAATGTCATGGGGCTTTATGTTCGCAAGAATATTTAGGCCTGTCATATTGACGCAAAATGAGGGGTGGCAAAATAAGACCTTTAACTAGGAAGGCAAAATAAGACCACACAAAAACAATGATAAGGCAAGATCAATGGGTCATTACATGAAAATGTAAAGACGTCCTGCGATCTTGTCGCAATAATGAATTTCAACATAAATGAAGATAAAACAATACAAGAAATTGAGTAAGCAAATAAGCTTGCGAAAACGGCTATATTTCTTCATTTATTTGTGAAGGGTTAGCAACAACAATTGCGAAAATAAGAAGTATTATTACTTAAAGATTATCGATATAATCTCTCATGTGAAAATAAATAACAGAGGCAAGTATGGGAATGATTAGAGTAAAAACTTGTTATTTATTTTCATATGATAGATTTACAGTAAGTGATTACAAAAATGGAAGGGTAGAAGGATAAATGTACAACTATCACAAAAAGAGAAAAAGGAAAATGGAGCTATCTCTCAATTCATTCTTCTTTTTCATCAGAATCTTTGTCAGACTCCTCTTCTTCGCTTGCATCACTATCAGAGACGTCTAAGGAAGGCATATTTTCAGGAACTTCATCAAGAAGACAAGGATATGAAGAAAGAGGAATGTTATGGTCATCACAAACTGTTATAATAGTTTGATTGCGAAAACGGACATCATCATTATTGAAATTCGCTACAGTAGTTTGTAGTTGCTTCTTCAGCTTAGAATATTTGTCATTGCGAAGAGAGAAGTCTTTTGCAAGTTGTTCTTTCTCAGATTCAAGTTCCTTGATTCAAGTTTGAAACCTCTTCTCAGATTCTGCGAACAAATGACAATGAGTCAGCAACTTAATAGCAGTTTCACAAAAAGAGGTGGTAAAGTAATGAAGAACAGTAAACAACCTTCTCTGTCAGAAATCATATCTTTAACCAAGGCAGTATGCTCAGCATGAAGGCTGACGTTAACACCTAAGTTATTTCTGGCATTATCTAGAACTTTCGCGGCCCAAGCGAATTCATCATCACTATTTATGACAAGAAGTGAACGAATTTGATTTTCTCGCTCATTAAGTACGGCATTTTGGCGAAGAGATTCATCTCCTTCAATTTGGACTTCAAGAAGAGTTTTTTGGAATTTCGCTAATGCCTGTGCACCTTTATTAGCAATGCGATCCTTGTCATCTATAAGGCTACTAATTTTCTTCCTTAGAATATTATTTTTCTCGTGGGAACTAAGATATAGACGTTTAAATCGGTTGGCCAAACCTAAACTAGATCTATGCTCAATTTCTAAGAGATGAAATTTGGTTCGAAGTTCATTTAATGAGAGAGAGTTAATTTTGTTTGACGAACTACTTAAAGATTCGTTGAGAGGAGCGAGAAGAGCATCATCATCCATAGGCTCAGGAAATAAATGGAGAAGGATGGCTTCGTCAGAAAGATTATAAATGTCTGCGAAAATGATAAGTTAGGCAAAGAAAAATAAATGACAAAGTAGAAACGAAGAAAAGAGAAGGGTTTTATACCATAAAGTTGCTGATTAGCACTTTGAAGGGTAGATATTTTGTTCTTCTGGGTAGAAGACTCAGCTTCTAACTATTAAATTCTTTCGCGAAGAGCGGCAGTCTCATTTTCATTCTTCTTGCGAGAGGTCGCAACTTCAACTTCTAAATCTTTGTTCTTCTCCTTAAGTTGAAGATTTTTCTTTTCAAGATTGTTGCGCCTTTTCTCGAGATCTGAGGCAACAACAAAGGAAGCTCTCCCAGACTACAAAGGAAAATAAATAAATTGTTAAGATAAGGTTTATAATCGAAATCACAAAGAAATAAAGAAATACGAATATACCAAGGCACTAAGTGCATTTAAGAAACTGGGAGACATTGTCTGGGAAACTCCACGAAAAGAATCATTATCCGCTAGCAGGGGGCATGGCAAATATTTGCGAGAGCTTCGCAAGTAGCAGAAAAACGATCATCTCCCATTCCTTGCATAGAATCAGAGAAAACACTAGACAATTGCGCCGTAGCAGATTCGACTGAATGATTCTCCTTCGCAAAAGAAGTATCAACCTCATTATTATCTTCATCAGAGTTCTCGCTGGTTTGGGAATTAGAGTGAGAAGAGGGATGGATTTTCCGTTTTTTAGAAGATGGAGCAGAAGATTTATCCTTGCGAAGAGTGATTTTATTCTTGCCTTTAGCCTTCGCAGCTTCAGAAATATCATTCTCTTCAACGCCAACCTTCGCACACGAATGAAGATAAGAAATAGAGGCAACAATATTGTTAAAAATAATAAGGAAAAATATTTCTTACTTCATCCGTGATTGAACGAAGTATCGCCAGAGTACTCGCTTTTGGATTTCTTTTGTAGCTCCTTCTCAATTTGGTGATCTGAAAAATTCGCGAGATTAGATATAAGAGGAAATGAAGATTGTAAAATAAGTAAAAGTTAGGAAGTATACCTCTTTTGCTTTCTCGGGCCAATTAAATACCCAAGGGTGATAATTTGCGAGATTCGCAGGGAGTGTATTGGAACCTGAAATGTAAGGTCTGTTCAAAAATAGTGGAAAGACACACCATTTATCATCTTTAGAATAGCGAGGAACATTGTTCTTTCCAGAGTGCCAATCAATATCTAACATGAGTATCTTATCGTCGAGAACGTTCTCTTTTCTTTTCAATCGAGCACCCCAGCGAGATTTATCATTCTTCATATTTATCACTTCATAGTTTTCAAAAAAGTTTTCTACTGAATACTTTTCAGCGACTATCTCTAAGTTTGCGAATTTAGGATCTTTGACGTCATCAGGATATAGAGATCCTTTACCGGCGCCACGATTGGTGAATTCAAGCATTAGACGGATGCAATCACCACTTAATTGATAAATAGCTCGCGAGAATTTCTCATGAGCAAGGATTTCATAGAACAAGGGAAGTTCGGGATCGTAGAGAGCAATGGGAAGACCTGCGAGGATTTGACCTAGCGAGATTATGATTTTCTGATCATCACAATGATGATCAGTAAACAATTTTGCAGAAAGAATAGATGAAGATTCTTGATTGGGAATAATAGACAAGGTGAAACCCTTCTCTTGTAAATTCTTTTGAGTTTCACCCAAAAGGGTTTCATATCTACGACCAGGTGGAGCCATTCTTAGAATATGGGAATGATTAGAGAAATGAAGATCAAGAGAAAGAAGAAAAGGAAGATTTGAGAGCGATAAACGCAAATTGCGGAGGAGGAGAATTGAAGAAAAGTTGTAGAGAGAAAGTAAAAAAGAAGAAGAGGAGGATGAGAAAACTATATATAGAGAATAATTCTCGAGAAGATAAATGCGAGAGGGGACGTGAATGGTCAAGAAAAAACGGTTGAAAGAGACGTGTCAAGAAAAGAGTAGAAGAAGAAACATGTGTAATAAATTCTGTGTAGAAGTACGGGATCGTAACAGATAAATATGAACAGTTGCGGCATTTTAAGCTACTAATTCTCATGACATTCTCTTCTTCGCAGAGAAGACATGAGAATAGGCAAGATGTAGGATCAGAATATCGCGAAGGCGTCGCAGAAGAGTAATATAAATGACGCAATGAATGACGACAGCCAAAACACGAGAAAGATGTGAAGATCTAGCGAAGTTTAGGAGTGTCGCGAGATTGTATACTTGTACACTTGCGACATTTCGCAAGTCATTCCCGAAAATAAAGGACAGATTAGCTGTCATCCAATGTGTAATACCCTATATAAGGAGTCGAGCAGGACTGTTGAGGGGGATCTTTTTCCGAGTGTTGGGCAAGTCATTAGGAGAGAGAAAGTTTGTAGTGATTGTAATTTCTTTAGCTCTTTTCCATTTTATCTTGTAAAACGTTCAAAGAATTAATCAATAAAAATCATCATTGTTCATCCTCAAATGTCTTAGTTGTGTGGATTCATGTGAGGGGTGTAGTGTAGGATTTCCTGCAACTACATCGGCCATCGAAGTTCGCCACCAAACCGGTAAGCTCGCGACAAGTTTTAGGCGACTAGCCAAATCGAGCCTAGCATCACATGCTATTTACCTGCGGCAAGCCTCTCGATTTTAACTTGCCACACGTAGTAAAGTGCTACATGTTTTCCACGAAAACACTCGTGACATCAAAATATGTCATAAAATGGGGGATGCTCATCAGGGTATTGGTCTGGCGGTTTACAGCGTGCGGCGTGCAATGCGCCCGTTACAAGAAAGTGTCATGAAGTGGGATAATTAGTAGTGGTGAAAAGTAACGGTGTAAACAATTCATTTCCTTTATCATGGAAGCGTAATGACTGGAGGTTACACGAATTCACTTCCCTCATCATGGAAGCATAACGTCTAACAGTTACACGTTACTCTTTTCTTCCACCACTCAATCGTTTCCACTTCCTACAAGACCAGGGTACGTTTCACTATGACTTGTATAAATAGGTCTCACCTATTTCCACCAAACAACAAGTTTTGGTAAGGAGAACAATACAACATCCATAAATCATCCGATGACTTTTCATCCAGCCTAGCAAGGAGGAGCTTATCTTCTCGCTCACTAAGTAAGGAATTTTTCTTCCACCAACAAATTCAATCGCTTATCATCCATAAGTAATTTTGGTCTGAAGTTCATTTTAATGAAAGGAGTTAATAATTTTGTTTGATGAACTACTTTAAAGAGTTGCTGAGGTAGCATCACATGCTATTTACTGCGACCATTAAAATAAAAATAATGCAAGCCTCTCGATTTTAACTTGCCACACGTAGTAAAGTGCTACATGTTTTCCACGAAAACACTCGTGACATCAAAATATGTCATAAAATGGGGGATGCTCATCAGGGTATTGGTCTGGCGGTTTACAGCGTGCGGCGTGCAATGCGCCCGTTACAAGAAAGTGTCATGAAGTGGGATAATTAGTAGTGGTGAAAAGTAACGGTGTAAACAATTCATTTCCTTTATCATGGAAGCGTA
This sequence comes from Papaver armeniacum, assembly GCA_023531295.1. Lineage (NCBI taxonomy): Eukaryota > Viridiplantae > Streptophyta > Magnoliopsida > Ranunculales > Papaveraceae > Papaver > Papaver armeniacum. The sequence continues at coordinate 312,403 of JAJJWW010000153.1, forward strand.
ATGACTGGAGGTTACACGAATTCACTTCCCTCATCATGGAAGCATAACGTCTAACAGTTACACGTTACTCTTTTCTTCCACCACTCAATCGTTTCCACTTCCTACAAGACCAGGGTACGTTTCACTATGACTTGTATAAATAGGTCTCACCTATTTCCACCAAACAACAAGTTTTGGTCAGGAGAACAATACAACATCCATAAATCATGGTGTCCGACAATAGAGAGAGAAAGTTTAAGAGCTTTTCATCCAGTAATCATGAAATCTCACTTTCGATACAAGTCACAAAATGCCCACACTTCCGTAATCAACTATTCGGTCTCAACACTTTCTTCGCTTCCTCCCTAAGACCAACCCTTCTCCTTCACTTTGTGACCGAACTTTCCGATACAAGTCACAAAATGCCCACACTTCCGGAATCAACTGGTCTCAACAATTTCTTGGTTTAGGCTTTGTGATTGCAAGCCTGGAATTGATCTCTCGAATGATCTCTCGAAAAGTACTCCCGTGCAGTACATTGTTTAGGGTTTAGATTCTCTCACCTACACACACCCAAAATTACCAAAATCAGCAGAAACGGTTTTCACCCACAAACAACAGTGTCATAGTATCATTACACAGGATCAAAGTTCAATTGTCACAACTTTGACAACAATACTATGGTGATATGTATCACTCCCCCTTAGTCAATACTTCATCTCACATGAAAACCACTCCCCCTTACATAATGATCCAAAAACCATATGTATTTGTAGTATGAACTACACATTAATTCTCCCCCTTTTTGTCAATAAAATTGGCAAAGGTACGAAAATTAGTAGGATCCTAATGAAATTTCCATAGAGATACTTCATGACCAAAACAAAAGCCCATATCAACTTTTTTAGAAGCAATCATATAGCCGAAACTAAATGCATTCATCAAGGAGTTTATAAAGATACAAGATAACCCCTACAATATTCCACAGCCGCACTCCCCACAATAGATTTGGCAATCAAGCACAAGTTCAAATAAGAACTCTCCCCCATAAAATGTGATTCCCGAAAGAACAACAAGAGCGACCTTACTTTCACAAGAAAAGAAGGATTTCTTTGGACATTAACAAATCACATGAAACATGAATTTGTATCCAAACATCTCAATTAAATTAACCACAAGAGGACCCATGACTAATTTAATCCGAAATGCTCACATAAGAGAACTTACAGAGCCGCACAGTATTTACATAAAGATATGGATCAGGGAAGATCAATACTGCGGAATAAACAAAGATTCATTCAATTTTTCATCACTATTTGCACAATGACATATAATAGACTTAATCTTTGTAAACAAAAGTTCATCCTATATTCCATCAATATTTGCATAATGACATAATAGGCTTAACTTTTGTTTGTCAAAAGTTCATTCTATCTTTTATCAATACTTTCATTTTGACATATGATAGAGTGAACTTTTGAACATGTATGGGACAATCATAGTTCACGGACGCAAACACACATATCCCATAACAAGTTGCAATATATAAAACCATAAAGATTAATACTGCAAAATCACCTTCCAAATAAACTTTGGAATTTAAATAAATAAATCTAAAAACATTGCAAGATGAAAATCGTTGGAAATAGCTATGTGTACTTACAATAATTGTTATTCCAAACCCTAGTTATCCTTCTTAAACATAAGAATAAATTCTCATAAGAAGTTTACTAGAAAAAAAAGAAGAAGGACTACTAGATAACCAAAACCGAAGATGAATCGAAATTAAATAGCCTTTTCGGAATCCTCACGAGCCTTGAGGTCTTTGAGCTTGTGATTGACAGCATGCACTGCTTCTTCAGAGAAGATATCCTCATTGAGAAATTCTTTAACATGTGTCTTCATGAGAACAAGGTCAGAATTAACCTTTTTCAACTCAGTTCTTAACACATCAAGACTCTTCATAGTATCAACGAGTTGCAGTTTTGCTTCCTCAAAGTATTTAAGAAAATCATGAACCACTTCAGCAGAAACCATATCCTCATTCTCATTATCCCGATGTGTATAGGCATAGTAACATGAGGCATTAGGATAAACATCTTCTACTAGGGTTCTTTTCTTCCTCCCTTTGGACTCGAAACCAATACCTTTATCAAGAAAACCTTTTGCAAAATCACCAGAGCGAGAAGATGAAGACATTCTTGACAAAACAAAATAACCTAGAGTATGCGTACGTGACTCAAAAGGTTTGGTATTTAAATGGTTTCTTAGGGAAGGTCACTTTTGGGGTTTCCAAAATTGATTCGTGACAATAATACGGGTACCCGTACGAACACAACTTGACCCAAAAACAAACAAAACACACACATGCACACACAAAAGGTCGTACTTTTACGATACGACAGATCTTTTGCTACGTGAATATTTTCACAAAATTTTTGGCTCAATAAATTTTAAATCTCCATATAGAAACGATTTAGAGCACAAGAGTAGCGGGAAACTTAGTTGCAATGAAAGCTTCTTCGAAATTAAGGCAAAAACAAAACAAAGCGAAGAACATTTTCAGACACAGATAATACTTAAGCAAAGTTGTCTGCGGACAATAGTTTAGCTATGGACGATAAGAAAATAGCTCAACTAAACAGGAAGCAATTTTGCCAAAAGTATACCTGATTATTGACACATCTTACTCAACGGGATTTTTATGAGTAAGTTGTCAACCCTTGTGATTAATTAGCACAAGTATGAGCCCTAAGCTCATTAAATGAACGATGCTCATGGTTGAGTCTCTTTTTCCTTTCAAATCTAGGAAAGAATCCCTTTTGATGTGAAAAATTATCATAAAACTTACTGTCATCAAAATACGAGACATAGTTTGAGTTCTTACTAGAAGAACTTTGAATAGAGGGAATTGACAGCCTATTTACGACCTCTTTATATCCTTCAATTATCACGTTTAGGTTGTTTTCCATATCATCATTTTTGCTCCCTTCTTCTGATACTTTATCCACATAAAAAGTAACATTATCTCCCTTTTTGACAGAAGAGAATTCTTGAGCTCTTCTTGGACGATTTTTGTTAAGAAGTCTGTTATGCTTTTGAGCATTTGAGGAACACAATGAACTGACTTTCCTGGTAGAATTCACAGGGTGAGTACTAAAACCAATTGGTTTAGACATACGAATGTCAGTTACACATTTGCGGATTAAATCTAAGGTGTGTTGAAGTCGAACAAAGGAATTGTTATTCAACCTAGAGTTTCTCTTTGCTTAACATGCCCTTTTGAATCACAAAAGAGACACACTTTCTGATCACAAGAGTGATTAGAGAGAACAGACTTAACATCATCGTTTGGAGATTTCTTCCTTCCATGTGATGTGGAACATCCTTGATTAGAGGAGGCTATGAGCACATCTTTTCCAATAGGAAGGGATTCTGATTTTACTTCTGGAACTGGAACTCTTTCAGTTGTGACAAAAGTAGATGGTATAATAGACTTTTTGGAACATCCTTGAATAGAGAGTTTACTCAAGAGATGTTCAATTTCCAAAGCATCCTTTTTGAGGTTCGCCTCGAGTAAGATACGTGAGGGCCGAACATCAGTGTTTTCCTTGCAATGAGCTTTTTCTTTAGAGTCACAATCTCTCACTATACCGAGAAGAACATTGACATTATTTTTCAACCGATTGATTCTATCAGCCTGGATTCTAAAAAGATTTAGAATCAGTTTACTCTCTTCAGCTGCTTCCCTTTCATCAAGAGAGTCATACTCCTTTGAAGGGTAATCTGGGTAACACATGTCAGTTTCAGTCTGTTTTATTAGAACACTAGGTCCGTCTATGTTTGAGATTGACAAATCTTTCTCTTTAATAGACATCATAGGAAACAGAACTTTTGTTTCTGATAACGCATTTATCAGAGATAATACTACCGTCCATAGAGTCAGATCGCTACAAACACAGATTTATGAGGTCTTAAACGTGTTTGCCTTCTCTGATACCAAATAAAAAAGCGGGGGTCTAACAACCTCACCCAATATTTCGCTTAGCAATCTGTATGGACTAAATCCAATATACTTTCAAGAGAATCAACTAGACAGTTAGACTCAATCTTAAGAAAAGTATATCAAAGAGTTATATCTCAATCTTTCAATTCAATCTGTAATCAAACAAATAAGAATTTGCGAGCCTGATTGAATATAAGAGAAATAACTTGAACGGTACCAAAGACCAATGTTCAACGATCAATCAATTGCAATCAATAACCAAAGGTTGGATTTACCAATTGACCGATTCAACGCACAACCTGTGATATTTCAATTATATAACAAAATATAATGCCGAAAAGAAATAACATAGACACCAGAAGTTTTGTTAACGAGGAAACCGTAAATGCAGAAAAACACCGGGACCTAGTCCAGATTTGAACACCACATTGTATTAAGCCTCTACAGACACTAGCCTACTACAAAGCTAACTTCGGTCTGGAATGTAGTTGAGCCCTATTCAATCCCACACTGATCAAGGTACAGTCGCGTTCCTTACGTCTCTGATCCCAGCAGGATACTACGCACTTGATTCCCTTAGCTGATCTCACCCACAACTAAGAGTTGTTATGACCCAAAGTCGAAGACTAGATAAACAAATCTGTATCACACAGAAAGGTCTATTGAATAGATAAATCTATCTCCCACAGATATACCTACGAGTTTTTGTTCCGTCTTTTGATAAATCAAGGTGAATAGGAACTAATTGATAACCCGGACTTATATTCCCGAAGAACAGCCTAGTATTATCAATCACCTCACAATAATCTTAATCGATTAACGAAACAAGATATTGTGGAATCACAAACGATGAGACGAAGATGTTAGTGACTACTTTTCTATCTTGCCTATCGGAGAAATAAATCTCAAGCCAATCTTACGATTGTACTCAATCACGATAGAAAACAGCAAGATCAGATCACGCAACTACAGAGAAAATAGTTGGGTCTGGCTTCACAATCCCAATGAAGTCTTTAAGTCGTTAACCTATAGGGTTTTGTGAAAAACCTAAGGTTAAAGAAGAATCGACTCTAGCTTATGCAATTAGTATCACACATGAGGTATGGGGATTAGGTTTCCCAGTTGCTAGATTTCTCCTTTATATAGATTTTAAATCAGGGTTAGCAATCTAAGTTACCTTGGTAACAAAAGCATTCAATATTCACCCTTAGATGAAAACCTGATTAGATTCAAGCTAATATCTTTCAACTGTTAGATCGAACTTAGCTTGTTATACACAAATGAAATGCACCTTCATTTAGGTTTGAGTAACCGTACCTAAATGTGTACACTTAGTCGGTTCAACAATAGTTAACCAATGGTTATCCATATGAGCACTTTCATATCAACCTTATTCACTTTTACCATACCTAGTTCAAATGAGTCAAATGAACTAGTTAGAGAGTTATTCAATTGCTTAGATCTCATAGAAGTCTACAAGACACAATCGAAGCAAAATCAATTTTGATTCACTCGGATCAATTCATGAACATTATATCCATGGTTTGCAAAGATTGCATTCCTTATTATATAAATGTTTTAGTTCATGAACAAACCGATTTTAGAAAGTAACTTGCTTAAGTATGCAAACGGGTACACATACTTAAGTAGCCGGATTGAGTTTGTTTTTACTTTCAAACTCCAGCAGAAATTCACGGATGTGAAACTTCTGCCAGTATGCGTACAGGTACGTATACTTACCCGGACTCCAACAACCGCCAAAACGCATACTTGTACGCATACTTTAGGTTCTCGGTTTTGGACTTTTACACAAATGTGAGAACACACTATGTTTATATTCAAACATGGTTACTTGTTCTAAACTCTCATTTCAATCATTGAAACTTTCTTAGAGGATGTTAAAATAGTTGTATCCACAAACTATTTTCATCAAAGCGATTTTCAAGTTATTGAAATAATCAACATGACTTTCATCACGAGTAAAGATGAACTTGGATAAAGCGAAAGCTTACCAACACATATTTCGAGAAATAGATAAGCGAGATAAACTCGGCTCGAAATAGCAAATGTGTATAATTGAAGTCTATATAGCAATACGATTTTTGTCTCAAATAGGAGATAGAGTAGATAGACTTTTGAGTGATAGATAATTTCAAGTCTCCACATACCTTTTGGTGATGAAGTTCGACAAGTTCCCTCGAGTAGTTCTTTATCTTCATTTGATGAACGTCGTGGAGTCTGGAGCTCAACTATACTTACTATCCTAATCTGAGACTTGGCTATAAGTAGACTAGAAATCAAGACTTATAGTTTTGGCAACTAAACTTGACAAACAAGCTTGAGATAGCAACGCTTGCGAGTTCGACCGAGCAATGCTCTAACAGCTTTGTCAACTTTTCCAGTTTTGGCTACTTTGCAACTTTTTTTTTTTTTTTTTTTTCGAGCGCTCATTTGGAGATTGTTTATTTTAAGTTTCGCTTATCTTTTATTTCTCTTTTCGCCACTAAGATAGTTGGTCCTATGAGTTAATTACCTAATATGCTAGTGATGTGGGCTTCACCGCTATAACAGAGATATTTGGGTCTTATTTCCGAAGCTACTTGGCCAGGGTGCTATTCTGTGCCGGCCAGATACTAGTATGGTGCTTAGTAGTTGGTCTTAATGTCGGCATGCTCTCTACTAGTACATGATCTTTTGCTCTCTTTTTTAACATAACATGTTTTTGGATTCCTTTAACCATACGACTACGACCTGATAAGCCTTAATGACCAACATTTCGAGAATAAAATTTTAGAGCATTTAGGGCGAGCGTTAATACTTCACTGGATTTCCTGACTTTGTAAGTTCGAGTTTTATAAGCATTTCATAATTTTAGCGAGTGTTGAATCACTGCACCAGATTTCCTGACTTTGTTTGTCTGAGTTGTATAAGCATTTCATAATTGTGGTGAGTGTTTAATCACTTGACCAGACTTCATGACTTTGTCAGACTGAGTTGTATAAGCATTTCATAATTGTAGTGAGTGTTTAATCACTTCACCAGATTTCCTGACTTTGTCAGTTCGAGCTATAGATATAGATTAATCTTGTGAAAATAATGTTTTCAGGTAAACATTTCAAATAGCTAGAGATAATCATTATAAATCATAAGTTTTGAGACTTTTCATTTTCTTTCACCTTGGAAATCCAGTTACATTTTACTGATAGCACTTTTTTAGGTAGGACACATTGTATGGGTTCCCTAGTTCTTCCCCCAACATGTTTTTCAATCTATAAGATCCTCTACCTATCTGTCAGAGATGACATATAGTCCTTCCCAAGTTGCTGCAAGCTTTATGAGTTTGTACTCTGAGATGCTTGGTAGTAATTCTCTGAGCACAAGGTCACCAGGATGAAACTCTCTTGGTTTTATTTCTCGTTGGTTTTTTCTCACGTACCTTTGGTGCTTTTCCAGCTGAATCAAGGCTATTTCTATTTTGAGGTCTATTTCTTCCAAGATTTTGAAGATCATCTCATCGTTTAGATTCGAATCCAGTGCTAGAGTTCAGGCAGTTGGAAATTTCTCTTCAGTTGGGAGCATTGCTTCCATACCAAAATCTAAGGAAAACGGCGACTCAAGTGTAAATTTTCTTTTGGTCGACCTGTAAACCTAACTTCTTTTTAATGTTTGATACAAGAGTTTTGTTGGAGATTTCTTCTTGACCATTACCCTACGGTAATACGTCGTGCTGAACTTGTTTATTTCAGACATTAATTCAATTGTATTTATCATGTAATCTTCATATTTTCGATATAAAAGATGAACTTTCCAAACTCAGATGCTTTTAAAACATTCATTTAACTATGATTATTCGAGCTAGCACCTTAGATATATAAGATATCATCAAAAATAATTTTTCAGGTAAGTTTAGAGATATACTTTTTTGCTATATATTCATTTTTTTGCAGAATATTTCCAGGTCATTGGACCTGAACTATGGTCCATTGTCTGCAACTAGTGTCATTTGCATACCAAATCCGCAAATAATGTGTTCACATATGAACTTTCTGATGTCCTTGTATGTGATCGTTACTACAGCCTTGGCCTTGACCCATTTTGAGAAGTAATCTGTTGCCACCACTAGGAACTTTCTGTTAGAGCAATGCTCGGTTAAACCCACAAGTTTTACAATATCAAGCTTGTTGTCAATGTTAAATGATCAAAAATATATCTTGATTTCTAGTCTACTAAGTCAAGTCTCGGACTATGTTAAAATTCGGTAGTTAAGTACCAGACAACACCCCCGAAGACTGAAGATCGTCAAAGACAGTTGGAGAACTTCTTTTATCAGGTATGTGAAGACTGAACCATTATATTTTACTAACTATCTTACCATTCTATGTTATTGGGACGATGTCATATAAATTCTACTAGATTTACAAAAAAGAAGTTTCGGGTCAAGCTTGTCTTGTTAAAAATCTCAAAGTATGATTCAAGCATAGATGTTCAAAGGTCCTTAACAATAATAGCTCGAAACAATTTATTCTACGAGAATTAATATGTGGATCAACTGAAAATTTCCCATGTAAATAATTTTATCATTTGGGAATATTTCAAACATCATAAGCGAGAATTAAAAATTCTGATATTTCTGGTCAGGGTAAGTTGGCGAAACAGTTTGCAAACAATAGATTTATGAGTTTCAGAAATACATGAAAGGTTGGTGAACCCGTTCGTAAATCGCAAGTTCAGTTGGGGACAATTCACGAACAGTGGTGAACTCAATTTTTATGTTGGTATAAAAAGGCTTAAGGTTGGCGACCCTGTTAGAGCATTGCTCGGTCGAACTCGCAAGCGTTGCTATCTCAAGCTTGTTTGTCAAGTTTAGGTGATCAAAACTATAAGTCTTGATTTCTAGTCTACTTATAGTTATGTCTCGGATTAGGATAAAATGTGTAGTTGAGCTTTAGACTTCACGGCGTTCATCGATTGAAGACGAAGATCTACTGAGGATAGCTTGGAGGAACTTCATCAACAAAAGGTATGTGGAGACTAAAACTTATCTATCACTCAGAAGTTTATTCTATTCTATCTCCTATTGAGACTAAGTAGTATAGCTATATAGACTTTTACATTATACATATTTGATATTTCGAGCTGAGTTTAATACGCTTATATCTTTTTCGAAATATGTGTTGGAAAGATTTTTGCTTTAACTACGTTCATCATTATTCTTGACGAATTTAGTTGGAAACAATTTATTTGTTGGAAACTAAATAGTGAGTCAAAAGATGATCATGTGAAAATTGCCTTGAAACATCTTACATGATTTGTGTGAGACAGTCATTTGTGTGAGATAGCTATTGTCGTCTTCTAAGGATGTTTCAATGATTGAAATGGGAGTTTAGAATAATAAACCATTGTCTGGATATAACACAGTATGCGTACAAGTATGCAAACTGTTGTGGTATGATTCAGGTCCTGGAACCAAGTTTGCATACCAGTATGCGAACGGTCTTAACTGTCAAAGTCCGGAAACCAAGTTTGCATACCAGTATACGAACGGTTCTACCTGAGTTAGGTCCGGAACAACAGTATGTGTAACCGTTTGCGACTGTCGGTCGAGACCAAAATCCGGAACTTAAGTTTGCGTACCCGTTTGCAAACTGAGTTGGTTTAAGTTCTAAAATCGGTTATGTATGATTTCATACTCATGAACGAATATATTTATAAATTAAGGAATGCAATCTTTGCAAACCGTGGCTAAATGTTCATGAATAGATTCTATTGAATCAATCCGATTTTGTTTCAATTATGTCTTGTATACTTCTATGAGAATATAAAAAATTGAATAACTCTATGAGTAACACAATTAGATTCATTTGATTATCATTTGATCTAGAAGTGTTAGATGAATGTGGTTAATACAAAAGTGTTCATATGGATAACTTCGGTTAACTGTTATTGAACCAACTCAATATACACGTTTAGATACGGTTACCCATATCTAAATGAAGGTATATTTCATTTGTGTGTAACAATCTAAGACCATCTAACGGTGGAGAGATATTTCTTTGGTTTTAAGCAAACTTAGCTTGAATCATAAATCAGGATTTCATCTAACGGTGAATATTGATTGCTTTGTTTCAAACCCTGATTTGAAGACTATATAAGGGAGAACTCTAGCAACTGGAAAGCCTAATCCCCACACCTCCTGTGTGATACTAGTTGCGTACTAGAGTCGATTCTCCTTTAACCTAGGTTTTTCCTAAAACCATTATAGGTTAATGACTTAAAGACTACATTGGGATTCTGAAGCCAGACCCAACTATTTTCTCTGTAGTTGCTTGTTCTGATCTTACTTGTTCTATCGTATTGAGTATTATCTTCTCTAAGATTTGCTCGAGATTTATCTCCGATGGGTAAGATATAAAAAGTAATCACAAAGCTCTTTGTCTCATTCTTTGTGATTCCACAATAACTTTTTTTACTACCATATAGTTAAGTTATTGTGAGATGATTGATATTTCTAGGCTGTTCTTCGGGAATATAAGACCGGATTATCAATTAGTTCCTGTTCACCTTGATTTATCGAAAAAAGGAACAAAAACTTCGTAGGTATTTCTGTGGGAGACAGATTTATCTATCAGAATAGACTTTTTTGTGGGAGATAGATTTGTTTATAAATTCTTCGACTTCGGGTCGTAGCAACTCTTAGTTATAGGGGAGATCAGCTAAGGGAATCAAGTGCGTAGAGTCCTGCTGGGATTCAGGGGTGTAGGGAACGCGACTGTACCTTAATCAGTGTGAGAATTGGTTAGGGCTCGACTACATTCTAGTCCGAAGTTAACTTATAGTAGGCTAGTGTCTGAAGCGGTTTAATACAATGTGGAGTTCAAATCTGGACTAGATCCTGAGGTTTTTCTGTATTTGCGGTTTCTTCGTTAACAAAACTTCTGGTGTCTGTGTTATTTATTTTAGGCATTATATTTGTTTATATAATTGAAATATCACAGGTTGTGCGTAGTTCAATCAATTGGTAAATCCAACCTTTGGTTGTTGATTGAAATTGATTGACACTTGAACATTGGTCTTTGGTACCGTTCAAGTTATTTCTCATATCAATCAGGCTCACACATCTCTATCTGTTCGATTGCAGATTGTATTGAGAAATTGAGATATAACTCTTGGATATATTTCCTTGATTGAATCTGACTGTCTAGTTGATTCTCTTGGAATTATATTGGAGTTAGTCCATACAGATTGACGAACGAAAATTAGGTGTGGTTGTTAGACCCCCGCTTTTTTCAATTAGTATCAGAGCAGGCCAACACACTAAGACCTCATAAGTCTGTGTTTGTAGCAATCTGACTCTATGGACAGAAGTGTTATCTCTGACAAACGCATCACCAGAAACAAAAGTTTTGTCTCTATGGAATCTATTAAAGAGAAAGGCTTATCGATCTCATACATAGATGAACATTCTGTTCCCATGAAACAAACAAGTATTGATAAGTATTAACCTGATTATCTTCTTGTGAGTCCGACTCGAAGTAGAAAGGGAAGCAGCCCAAGAGAGTGTCGTGATTCTAAAACTTGTTAGAATCCAGGCAGTTGAAATCAATAGGCTGAAACACAAGGTTAATATGATTATTGGTATGGTAAAAGATCGTGATTCCCAATTAAGGGTTCTTCGTGGGGAAAATGTTGTAGTTTGTTCATCCCGAACCTTACTCGAGGCTAAACTCAAGGAAGATGCCCTGGAAATAGAACGTCTGTTGAGTAATCTCTCTATTAAATGTAAAGGATGTTCTGTGGAGTCCACTATACCAATTGCTTCTGATTCAACTGTGTTGTTATAAAATGTGACTACATGTAATCATGTTTCTCTGATGAAACAATTTTCAGAAGCTAAATTGCAAACCCTTCCGTTTGCTAAAGATATGCGTGCAACTTCCACTAATCAAGGAATCATCCCATCTCACGGAAGGAAGAAATCTTCTAATAATATTGCTAATCGTACACACTCTAATCACTCTGATGATCAGAAAGTATGTCTCATTTGTGATTGAAAAGGACATGTTCAACGGATGAGAAAATTGAGGTTGAATGACAACTATTTTGGTCGACTTCAATACACCTTAGATTTAATACTCAAAGGTGTAACTGACATTCGTATGTCTAAACCAATTGGTTTCAGTACTCACCCTGTGAATTCTTCCAGGAAGGTCAGTTCAATCTGCTCATCTAACATTCGAACTAATTGTGGCATTAATGAAAATCGGTCAAGGAGATTTCAGAAAGGTCCCTCTCAACCCAAGGTGAATGATAATGTTCAAGATGTGAGAAAAGTACCAGAAGGTGAAAACGATAATAAAGTTTTGAAGAACAACCTAAATCTGATAATTGAAGGATACAAGGACCTCATCAACAGGTTGTCAAAATCCTCCAGACGAACTTCTTTAGGTAAGGATTCAAACACAATCTCTTATTTTGATGACAGTAAGTTTTATGATGAGTTTTCACATCAAAAAGGTTTTTCTTCAAGATTCGAAAGGAAAAAGAGACTTAACCGTGAACATCATTTATTTAATGAGCTTAGAGCTCATACTTGTGTTAATTAATCACAAGGGTTGAAACCTTACTCATGAAAAATCCTGGTGAGTAAGATGTTCTAATGATCAGGTATACTTATCGGAAAAATGTTCTCTGTTAGTTGAGCTATTTTCTTCTCGTTCTTAGCTGAACTATTGTTCACAGACAATGCCGCATAAGTACTTCAAAAATTTTCTTTTGATTGAATTTTTTACTTGTTTTCGTGCTACTATTGTGTTCTAAATTTCTTCTCTTTTGAGAACATAAAATTTATCGATCCAAGATGTGTGAAAGAAAATTTTCACTTAGCAAAACCTTGATGTGTAACCATCTTTCTTTTTAGATGTGTTGTTACGGTTTCTCCTGATGGGTTCGGATTGTGTTCGTACGGGTACCCAAATATTGCTTGCCGCGAACCATCTCTAAAAAACCCTAAAAATTATATTCCCCAAGAAACCATTTAAATACCAATCCTATTGAGTCACGTACGCGTACTCTAGGCTATTTTCTTTTTGTCAAGAATGTCATCACCGTCTCGCACTTGTGATTTTGCAAGAGGTTTTCTTGATAAAGGTATTGGTTTCGGGTCCAAAGGGAAGAAGAAAACCCTAGTAGAAGTTGATGATATCAAATATCAAAATTGTGATGATTGTTCTGGTGTCTCATGCTACTATGCTTACACTCATCAAGATGTAGAGAATGATGAGATGGTTTCGGCCAAAGTGGTTCATGATTTCCTTAAATACTTTGAGGAAGCAAAATTGCAGCTCGTTGGTACTATGAAGGGTCTCGATGTGTTACGAACTGAGTTGAAAAAGGTTAACTCTGACCTTGTTCTCATGAAGACACATGTTAAAGATCTTCTCAATGAGGACATCTTCTTCGAAGAAGTAGTAGATGTTGTCAATTACAAGCTCAAAGATCTTAAGACTCGTGAGGGATCTGAGAATGTACTTTAATTTCTTTTTGTTTTAAATTATTTTTGGTTCTCATGAGTTTTTTTTTTTTTGTTTTTTTTATTTTGTCTAGGAAACTTCTTATGAGAATTTATTCTTGTGTTTTAAGAAGGATAACTAGGGTTTGGAATAGCAAATATTGTGATTACACATAGCTATTGCCAACGATTTTCATCTTGCAATGTTTTAGATTTATTTATTTAAATTCTAAGTTATTTGGAAAATGATTTTGCATTATTAATCTTTATGGTTTTATATATTGCAATTTTTTATGGGATATGTGTGTTTGCGTCCGTCAACTATGATTATCTCATATGTCAAAAGTTAAGTCTATTATGTCTTTATGCAAATATTGATAAAAGATAGAATGAACTTTTGAATATTCCACAGTATTGATCTTTCCCTGATCCACTTCTATGTGAAAGTACTTTATGGCTCCATAAGTTTTCTTATGTTGACCATTTCCGATTAAATTAATCATTAAGGTTCTCTTGTGGTTAATTTATTCGAGTTTTCTGGATACAAATTCATGTTTCATATGATTTGTTAATGTCCAAATAAATCATTCTTTTCTCGTAAAAGTATGGTAGATCTTGTTGTTCTTTCGGGAATGACAGTTTATGAGGGAGAGTTCTTAATTGAACTTGTGCTTAATTGCCAAATCTTTGTGGGGAGTACGGCTGTGGAATATTGTAGGAGTTTTCTTGTATCTTTATAAACTCCTTGATGAATACACAAAGTTTCGACTATGTGAAATCATTGAAACAAAGTTGATATGCTCTCTTTTAGTCATGAATAATCTCCTTGAGAATTTCATTATAATCGTACCTTTGCCAATTTATATTGACAAAAAGGGGGAGAATTATTTTGTAGTTCACACTACATACATATGGTTTACGTATCATTATGTAAGGGGGAGTGGTTTTCATTGTGAGATGAAGTATTGACTAAGGGGGGTGATACATATCACCGTAGTATTATTGTCAAAGTTGTGATACAATTGAACTTTGATGTTGTATAATAATACTATGATACTGTATAACAATAATTGAGAACATTTGTTTTCTTATTGTTATGGCTACGGATCTTCAACAACATTCATGCAGAGTTGAACACGTTCAGAATCACTGGAGTACTTGGAGTAACGAAGAATTCAGGGAATGTTGAAGAACCAAGGAAATCAATCATGTTGGATGAGAAGCTACAAAGTTTATTTATTTTGTAATCCATATGTATTAATATTTTTGTCACTAAAATAGACAAAGGGGGAGATTGTCAGAGCACTGATCGGTCGAACTCGCAAGCGTTGCTATCTCAAGCTTGTTTGTCAAGTTTAGGTAATTAAAACTATAAGTCTTGATTTCTAGTCTACTTATAGTTATGTCTCGGATTAGGATAGAATGTGTAGTTGATCTTTAGACTTCACTGCGTTCATCGATTGAAGACGAATATCTACTGAGGAGAGCTTGGAGGAACTTCATCAACAAAAGGTATGTGGAGACTAAAACTTATCTATCACTTAGAAGTCTATTTTATTATATCTCCTATTGAGACTAAGTCGTATAACTATATAAACTTTTACATTATACACATTTGATATTTCGAGCTGAGTTTAACTCGCTTATATCTTTTTCGAAATATGTGTTGGGGAGATTCTTGCTTTAACTAAGTTCATCATTATTCTTGACGAATTTAGTTGGAAACAATTTATTTGTTGGAAACTATATAATGAGTCAAAAGATGATCATGTGAAAATTGCCTTGAAACATCTTACATGATTTGTGTGAGACAACTATTTCCGTCTTCTAAGGATGTTTCAATTATTGAAATGGGAGTTTAGAATAATTAACCATTGTCTGGATATAGCACAATATGCATACCAGTATGCAAACTATTGTGGTATGATTCAGGTCTGGGAACCAAGTTTGCATACTAGTATGCGAGCGGTTCTGCCTGAGTTAGGTCCGGAACGACAGTATGCGTACCCATTTGCGAACTGTCGGTCAAGACCAAAGTCTGGAACTTAAGTTTGCGTACCCGTTTGCAAACTGAGTTGGTTTAAGTTCTAAAATATGTTAATATGATTTCATACTCATGAACAAATATATTTTTAAATTTAAGAAATGCAATCTTTCCAAACTGTGGCTAAATGTTCATGAATTAATTCTCTTGGATCAATCCGATTTTGTTTCAATTGTGTCCTGTATACTTCTATGAGAATATAAACAATTGAACAACTCTATGAGTAACACAATTAGATTCATTTGATATAGAAGTGTTAGATGAATGTGGTTAATACATATGGCTAACGTCGGTTAACCATTATTGAGCCAACTCAATATACACGTTTAGATACGGTTACCCATATCTAAATGAAGGTATATTTCATTTGTGTGTAACAATATAAGACCATATAACGGTGGAGAGATATTGCTTTAGTTTTAAGCAAACTTAGCTTGAATCTTAAATCAAGATTTCATCTAACGGTTAATATTGATTGCTTTGTTTCAAAGCTATCAAACCCTGATTTGAAAGACTATATAAGGGATAACTCTAGCAACTGGAAAGCCTAATCCCCACACCTCCTGTGTGATACTAGTTGCGTACTAGAGTCGATTCTCCTTTAACCTAGGTTTTTCCTAAAACCATTATAGGTTAACGACTTAAAGACTTCATTGGGATTCTGAAGCAAGACCTAGCTATTTTCTCTGTAGTTGCATGTTCTGATCTTACTTGTTCTATCTTATTGAGTACTATCTTCTCTAAGATTTGCTCGAGATTTATCTCCGATAGGTAAGATATAAAAAGTAATCACAAAGCTCTTCGTATCATTCTTTGTGATTCCACAATAACTTCTTCTACTACCATATAGTTAAGTTATTGTGAGGTTATTGATATTCTAGGTTGTTCTTCGGGAATATAAGACCGGATTATCAATTGGTTCATGTTCACCTTGATTTATCAAAAGACGGAACAAAAACTCCATAGGTATTTCTGTGGGAGACAGATTTATCTATCTGAATAGACTTTTATGTGGGAGACAGATTTGTTTATAATTTCTTCGACTTTGGGTCGTAGCAACTCTTAGTTGTGGGTGAGATCAGCTAAGGGAATCAAGTGCGTAGAGTCCTGCTGGGATTCAGAGGCGTAAGGAACCCGACTGTACCTTAATCGATGTGAGACTTGGTTATGGCTCAACTACATTCCAGTCCGAAGGTAACTTGTAGTAGGCTAGTGTCTGTAGCGGCTTAATATAATGTGATGTTCAAATATGGACTAGGTCCCTGGGTTTTTATGCATTTGCGGTTTCTTCGTTAACAAAACTTCTGGTGTCTGTGTTATTTCTTTTCGGCATTATATTTGTTTATATTATTTCTTTTCGGCATTATATTTGTTTATATAATTGAAATATCACAGGTTGTGCGTCGTTCAATCAATTGGTAAATCCAACGTTTGGTTGTTGATTGAAATTGATTGACACTTGAACATTGGTCTTTGTTTTCTTAGTAACCAAGGGGGATGTTGATGTTTCAAGTTATTTCTCATATCAATCGTGCTCATAAATATCTATTTGTTCGATGCAAGAGTTGCTAATTCCTCGATTTCATTGAAAAATTGAGATATAACTCTTGGATATATTTCCTTGATTGAGTAGGATATGCTACTCAAAATCAGGGATAGACAACGTTTTCGTTGAAAACCCTAATATAGCTCTAGATATGAAAGTAGATCGGATTGATTGACTCAACCAAACAAACTATCAAATCATATATCAATATTAACAATGAATCATAAACAATAAACTTTCTAGTTGATTCTCTTGGAATTATATTGGAGTTAGTCCACACAGCACAATCAGTCCATCATGAACAAAATTGGGTGCATGGTGCATGCAAACCGTTTATCTTTATCAAATTACTTAGCTTTCTTAGTCCTCGAGCAAATCAAACAAAATAATTTTAAAACATACATACAACTAGTCTGAGAAATTGGAGTGCTACAAAACCTATATTTCAAACTCCATCTATTTGTGACAAATCAATAGATATACAAGAGGAGGTATGCAAACGGTTCATAATTAAGTAAATAAAGCTCAGACAAGTTGAAACTAACAAACCACAATCCTGATGAAAAGATTAAGAAGATGGAAATAGATGTAGATTTGGAATTATGTTTCCCATTGGAGTTAAAATGTCCACAATCAACAAAACAAAATATTAGGGAGTGACTTTATTCACAAATATAAATTACTTTCTTTTTCTTTTTCACTTTTTGTGGCTGATTGGCTGTAAAAATACCGTTATTCTCGGCTTTTTTTTCCAGCAGGCAAGGAACCCATACCTTCTTCTCTACGATTTCTTACCCGAGCTCTTCACGAATTCTTATACCCATGATATCGGCGATTGTCCATCTTCAGCGATTGCCACCCAGTAGAATTGTAAGCTCGTTTATTGAGTGACTTAGGTTTAATTCAACTTTGTCATGTGTATTCCATGGTTGTAGTTAAAGCAGTTTAAAAGCATCTGTCGTTCAATTCTCTTGGAATTCGCAGATTTTCATGAAGGGACGCCCAAGTAGCAATGGAAGGGCGAGTCGGTGAACCTTTATATGTTAGTTGACTGAAACGTCACCGTTGCAACAGACCTAGATTAAGTGAATTGTACATAGATGCGGGCATAAATTAACGTGCATTGCTTTATTAAAATTTGATTTCAGATCAACACTTTTGCATACTTGGGAACTTGCTTTTGCCGTTCAATCACACCCTCTTTTGGGTTGATAGGTTAAAACAATCTTTGAAATTGTTATTGCGGTTTCTTGTTGTTGTTGTTGGAAATGAGATATATTGCTGGTTCGCAGCCATGCTTTCAATTCGGCAGCTTGGGCCCTTTCTTTCACTCGGCATTATCATTTGGATATATGATTCTCCAACATGTTTCCTTGATTGTAAATCCATAGAAAATGGCGTTTGGTTGTTGATTGAACTCCATAAGATGCTTGTTGGGTCCTCGTCGCCATTGATTAGTCTCGAAAGTTGAGTTTGTTTGGATACACATTGGTGAGAAGCCTTTGAGTGTCACAGTTTGCATTATCACCCATTGCTTCTTCTCTTCAATTAGTTACCTCTTCTTCCTCTTCTCTTGGCTGATAATTCATCTTTAAATGAAAAACAATCTGAGAAACAAGACAATTATGAAACTAAAAACTTTATTTCTTTTTTCGGTTGCATCAAAAATAATTTCACTTTCTTGTTTAAAATAAATAGTATGCAATGAAAGGTTCGTATCAGGCTTATGTTGTTATGCAAATTTTGCAAGGGGGATGTTGATGTTTCGTTGAAAGCATTTATCAGTATTGGTATAGTTTCATTATTGAGCAAAAATTATGCTAATTGAGAGTGTAAAGCACAATTTCTGATGAGTTATGGAATAAGTTATTTCTCTTGGCTTTTTCACCCACATTTATCTTCACTCAAAATCGGGATAAATATGTTCCGGCCAAACAAACTATCAAATCATATATCAATAATATGGAATCATGATATTGAGATTGAGAAATCCCTTATTATATAACCAATAAATAGTATTTAGTTACTTGTATTTTGATTCAACATAATTATTATCAAAAATATATTTCCTTGATTGAAAAAGTCCCCAAGAATAGAAACTCCTTCTTCTTATAGCCTTCACACTTTCTAGTTGATTCTCTTGGAATTCTCTTCACCAAAACTTAATCTTATGGTTTCTGAAATATCAATCAATTGGTAAATCCAACGCTTGGTTGTTGATTGAAATTGATTGACACTTGAACATTGGGGCTCTTAAAAATAAATATCTATTTGTTCGATTGACTCCGATTGTATTGAGAAATTGAGATATAACTCTTGGATATATTTCCTTGATTGAGTATGACTGTCAGATTACCAGCCGACTTCATAATCTCAAAACAATTGAGTTTCAAATCTTGGAACTTAAACCTACTTTATCTTTTGGAAAGTTAGTCCATAACTTTCTGTTAATCTTCAATCTTCATTTGTATCACGCCATTATACGTACAAAATATTGGTAACTCAATCACCAGCAGACTCATAACCTTCTCTCATGGTCTTAACAACACCCATCTTCTAATTGGTTGTTTTTTTCGACTTAAGACCATATCAAACCCCAACTCTTCAATTTCATCCGCAAACAAAATTTCCTCATTTCTTATGTGCCCATTTGATTTCATAAACATGACATCCCCTTATCCTCCAAGTATGGTTGGCGAACTCCGGTTCGTCTTTTACTCTTCATATTCACTTCGAACATTGTACATCTCCGTACCTAACAAACTCAAATTCACACATAAGTTTTACGAAAAGCCATAAATACTAGATATAAAATTAGGGTAGGGTTGGTGAACCTAGTTCACGAACCGTGAAGTTCACGAACCGTAGCACCTTGACTCGTGAACTTTAGCCTTAAGGTTGGTGAACCGTTTCACCAACTGTCCTAGTAGAATTTAGCAGATGATCAAAGACTTAGGACGTGTTTGGTAGCATTTTTAAAATTGTTTCCTTTTTTTTTTTTTTTTAAACGAAAAACATGAAAAACTTGTTTGGTAGATATAATTTTAGAAAACATTTTTTCTCTATTTTTTGTTTTTGAAAATAAAAACACAAAAACGATAAATAATCGCTTTTTGTGTTTTTTATTTTCTTCTTTTCAAATGGAACAGAGAGTTAGAACTTAAGGTCGGTTCCTATGGGCATGGAAAAGCCCCAAGTTCGCCACTTTTGCACCCACTATGGGCATGGAAAATTGGCAAATATACACGGCTAAGTGGCAATTTTGCCACTTAGCCAGGCGAAGTTTAGTCTCGACCGCTCAGTTGACATTACACCGAGCAGCCTATACAATCCGCTAGTGGTTAAGACCCTCCGCCCAGTATATATGATCCAACGGGCATAAATCCACCCCCCTATAAATACTCAATTCCAATTTCATTTTAACTCACACCTTCTTCATATTTTCTTAGCTCTTCCAGTTTTCCAAAATATGACATTGGCTCAATTCATTGAAGAGCAACATGCTGCCGAAAATCAAAGAGCTGTAAACAGAGCAAATGTGCAAAATCAAATAAGAAGATCAAGATCTAATATGGCAAGAGCAAATATTTAAAATTTTGGTACTGCAGATGATGAATGTATTTTCCGAAATTATGTTTTGCTTACTAATCATCCTATCGTTGGTGTTTTCTTTTTACTAAGTCCAATAGTTTATTATGCAAAAAAATGTAATTACAAAAGGGGACTCTAAAGCCCCCCACCCCCATAAACCAAAGGGGTTTTAAAAAAATAACAAACTAAAATAACCCAAAAGGCTATTAACAAAAAAATAAAAAGATTAAAAAAATAAAAATAAAATAAAGATTAAAATAAAAATAAAATATAAAGACGTTATTTGCGTTTAGCACTCCCTCTCATTCTTCCATTATTCTTGGTCTTGGAAAAAATAGCATCGATAACGCCTGTAACTTCAATACCTGAGACTTAATACCATCCAAAAATTCTTCTTCTTCCTCCTCATCAGAAGTAAAAGCATAATTACCCGAAACTAGCTTAATTGGAGTTAGAGCTTGCTGATTATTAATATTTACATTCTTAGGCTTATTACATATCCGGAGAAGCCTCCAAATCAGCCAAAAGAGCTTTGGCGTGCAAAGAAACTTCCCTTTGTTCCTTCAAAATTCTATCACGCTCCTCTTAAATTTTGTCCCATCGTTGGTGGCACACTGCCGGAATTATGTTTTATTTACTATTCATCCCATCGTTGATGGCGCACTTAAAGCCATGTCGTTTTGGGAATGCGTTTTTCTGGAATTTGAAGAAGAAACAATGAACCTAAATAATTGTTATGCGATGGTACTGAGTGCTCGGTTCAACATAATTTCTAAGAATATTAAAAAATATATTACTTTGATAATGCTAGCATTATGAAATATGAGGAGTGGTGAAAGCTTGATGGACCTTGAACAAAGGTATCGTGCGGAGTTCCGATATAGAAGTTGTTATGAAATCTTAAGAGTTTTGCCCAATTTTAGTCCAGTTATATGTTTTAATTTCTTAATTGTTAACTAAAGCATGAATGTAAAGGTAGATTTTCATTTATCAAACAAAAGTGCAATTATAAAAGTAGATTTTCATTTTTCAAACAAAAATGCAATTGCGTTAAATAATCATCTAACAAAAGTGCAATTACATTACATCTATCATACTAACGATTTCCCCCACCTCCAAAGATATATTCCCCTAAGATTGTTTGATCTATACTCACAGACTCATCCATTTGAGTCTGGGATGATGGTTGAGTAGCATTAGGCGATTCAGAATAACCTTGAAATGGTACAAGAGAGATGGTTGAGTTGGATGAGCAGGTGTTTGAAATGGCTAATTTGCTGATGTGGTTGGGATAAAAATTGCAGATTGCCTAAATACATCAATGTTCGAGCCACCACCAAGAGTGTATGCATGACCTTGGGGAATTTGCAAAAAAATGACTAGGGGTCACACCATGGGTCTGGATATGGATATCCATCATCTCCAAATCTCCTCTATCACTTACTAGAGTTTCTTCCACTGAATTTGGAGAAGAATGACGACTTTTGCGACTTCCACGACTTCTTTGGAGCAGAAAGACGACTTTTGCGACCTCCACGACTTCTTTGACTACTACCACCAGGGTTTGTACTCATGTCATCACGACCACTTGTTCCTATATTGCGACAACGTGAACCACTACGACTTACACTCGTACCATCATAACTTGAACCTTCTAGAGTCTCAGGCATTTCCAACGTCAAATTGTCCCTCTGTATCTGCATTTCTCTCAAGTGAAAAGTATGGAATCCATCGAGAAGATTTGTTAAAGCGTTCAACTGGTTCTGATACTTTTCTGGTGATGCCACTACCCCGTAATATGGATACCTCTGAGGCATACATTCGTAACCAAGGAAAACAGTGATAATATCTTCTAAAGAAGATAAAGTCTTAGACTTTTTAAGATATTTGGGGCATATTTGTTGATGGTGGATTTTCATTTAAGGTTAAAGTTGTAAAAAACCAGAAAACTATGCGCTGACATCTTGTAAAAGATAAGGCCATCAATAAGTGTTGGATACTCCCTCACTTAATTCACCTAGAATGGAGCATGTGGCAACAATCCCATTCTGTGAATACATGAAATTCATCCAGGTTGGAGCATGTAGCAACAATCCCATATACCCTGTGAATTTCTAGCATTATTAATTAATGCGCAATCACCCTTGTATTTCCTGTACTCATTATCAGTGCGGCATGACGACTGAGTGTTGCTCTTACAGAGCAACACGAACCTCCAAGCATTATAATGAAACCATGTACGAAATACCCGTACAGGCTGACTCTCGGTGTGTTATAATAGCCCGATTGAGCCCCTCTCGGTGTGTTATACTAGCCCGATTGAGCATCCGGACTGACCGTATCAGTCCGGATATGATCACAGTCATCCAACTCCACAAGCATGATTGGATGACCCAGATCAATTCCATCACTAGCGGTATGGAATATCCATTGTCGAACCAACGCGGACCCCGCATGGTGGCCTCCCTCCGCACTGGCCTAGCTTTCCAAAACGTCCAAACCATAGCAGTATGGGCGGAAAACCTAAAATTAGGGTTTGCGGCATATTACATGTGTTGCAAAAGCAGTCTCAACCATCCATCTTTGCGGTATAGATGGAGGGTGTAGATGTAGATTCAAAGGGCCGGAGCATGTCAACACAATCACCGTGGGCCCGCCTACATACCTGACCAATCGGTCAGGACCAACCATGGTTGGTTATCCCAATTCGTACGCCGAATGAAGCATTGACGCACGGCCTTGAAACCCAAAATTAGGGTTTTGAGCATCACGAGCGTCCATCTTCTCTGGTACGAATGGATGGTCCAAGATTAGATTAAGCAGGTCCGGTCATACCAGCATGACCACCGTGGACCCATCTATCCCCTCACCCGATCGGCCAAGGCATATCACGCCTGGTCATCCCAAGACGCGCGCCCAAACTAGCGTGGTTGCACCTCCCAAACCGCAAACCGAGTCTCGATCGCTCAACTTCGCGGACGATTTGGATGGCTCGGATCACGTTTTCATGGGATATTCGGGTATAGGCGTGAACACCAGCCTACCACCTTCATACTGCACCAATCGGCCAAGACCGACCAAGATTGGTCATCTTGGAACGTGCGCCCGAAGTGGGCATGGCCGCGGCTCTTGCGGCCTTCGGTTTTCTGTCACAAATTGATCACGACCACTCAACTTCACCTGGACGAATTGAGTGGCCCAGATCATACTTTTGTGAGGTAATGGGTATAGGCTCCTACACCGTCATGTTGTCTACACACATGCACGGTCGGCCTTGTCAAAATTATATCCCATGCTTGGTTTCGACCAAGCTGAAGAGTGATGCTTGCGCACCTCTTCAAAAACCCTAATTCATTAACGGTCGCAGATGAGTGTCTCAAAGAACATCTCGTCCGTTCAACTTCACCGGGTTGGTTATACAACCCTGTCGGGGAGTTAATTGGTCAAGTGAGGCATCTTGGTAATCACCACCCATCACTCTACCACACCAGGATGCAGTACCTGCATAAAATACACATGATACTTCACAAGTATCAACTTCCTGAATAATGCAGTTATTAAATATAGCATTACATGCTACCTTTCGTGGACCTATGATCCACACATTCCAGACATCAATCATGTCACAAACTGGGGGGATACATATTGTGGTATTGGTCTGGCGGTTTACAGCGTGCAGCGTGCAACGCGCCATCACAAGAACGTGTTAGGAAGTTATGGACGGTTAGCGGTGACAGGAGAAGTGGGCAAGACTGATCGTGTAACACTGACACACAACTCCACTACTCCATCACTCCACTTCCTCCACTTCCCACGAGAGACGTGAATAAGGCTCAATGACTTGTATAAATAGGTTCTCCTCCCTATTTCCACCAATAAGAGCAAGTCCAGACAAAAATACAGAAACCAAGTGTTAATACAAAACACTGAATCGATAGCTTGCATCCTGTAAGCGGTTCAGCTTTTCTGTTACAAGTCATAAGCAAGCCAACACCTTCACAATCTCAACACCTTCTTCGCTTCCCTCCCTAAGATCAACCCCATCTCCTTCACTTTGTGACCGAAACAAGTCCTGGAACGGCCATTTCTTGGTTTAGGCCGGACTTGCCTGCATTGATTTCCGAATCTACAAGCACTCACCGCGCAGTGCATTTGTGTAGGGTTTAGATTCATTCCTCATCCACACACCCCAAATTACCAAATCCGGCAGGAATAGTTTTCACCCATAAATAATTGGCGACCACAACGGGAGGTTGATCTCTCGGTTGCACAAAATTGAATTCTCAATTTTTCGGTTTCCATATCGCAATGTATCCAGAAACCACGGGTGGTTCAGATATCATGGGAAGTATAGTTAGAATGCTGGAGGATGTCTTGGAAAATCAAGCCGGTATCACCAGAAGGCAGAGCGAAACATTCCGCCTTTTGAATGATATAACATCACAATTACAAGAAGGGTCGGCGTGCATCTACTCAGGCAGTGCAAGAAACGCTGAATCCTTAGCCGGGAGTCACAACTTACCACCGGTGGAGAAGCAAAAAGAGCGCGTAACCGCAAGAGACTCAGGAAAGATGAACAACATGGTCCAGTCAACAATGAAGAACCGAGGCAACTCCACAGAGGAAAGGACTTGTACGGAGTACTACAACGTCTACCAGATAAAGAAAGGGATCCTGCAGCCTATGGAGCCCTGTTAGAAGATTTATATCTCAAAAATCTTGTTGAAGCCCGGAAGACTGTCCAATCCACATCGGCCTTTCATCCAAGCGAAGAAATGCTTGAGGGAGGAGAGATCGATCAGGAAATACGTGAATACAGAGGATGGGAGCGTTCAATTCGATCACTCAGCAGTGATATTACGACACCTTCCACATCCCTTTACCCAGGAAAGCGATCCGCGGATATGATGGCACTCGCAAATCTTCCAACTTCATCTCCGGAACGTGCTCCACATCAAAGCCACGTAGAGACATCACAACGCCCACTAACGCAGGAAAAGCTGGACTCGAAGTACCTACACTTTTCGTTCCCGATGGAAAAGATTTTGGAGTTGCTGAAGACGTGGGTACGAAATAGAGAGGTGGAATTACCTCCTGTATGGCGTCCACCAACCGATCAAGAAATAATGGACCCGAGGTACTATCATTTCCACCGGTTCCTTCATCACCCTACCAAAGGAGTGCAACGCTTTGAAGCGCATTGTTCGGGGAGAAACTTGGTTCGGAGGGATAGCTCTCACTCTCTAAAAAAATTAATGCGGACGACTTCCTTGGAGAGGCTACTTCGGTTTGATACAAGTGAGACTTCAAAAACAAGTAAGTTCTATTCAGCAATTTTACAAGAAAGATAGTTTTGGAATTCACTGGGGACTTAGCATCCCAAACATGGAGAAAGAGACTCAGTGATCAAACGCATGTTTGCTTCCCTTCATACCTCCCTTTTACATGACATTTGCAATTTCATATGACATGTGCAATCACTCATGACCAAGATGCAAATTCCATTTAAAATAACCCCTTTCAGAAAAGTTATTCACAAAACTATCTCAAAATAAACCAATTAATTCAAAACCAGAAGTCAAGTTATGAAAAGAGATCCTCACTATCACTCAAAAAGAAAAAGAAGAGACAAGTATATGACATGAATCCTTCAAGGAAAGTCCTTCAGCAGCAACTCGTCCTTCTGGGCAAGAGTGACTTTCATCCTTTGAAGTACAGCCTACTTCAGCTTCAACTCCTCAGACAACTTTTCAACCTCTTCTTCCTGGCGAGTAACACATTCCTGCAGAAGGGGCTTCACCTTGTAATTTCGGAGCTCCACGAATCTCGGAGAACCCTTTGAGGAACCAAGGAGCATTGAAGTCGTACTGCACAAACATATCTCGATGGCACTTCCAGTCTTCAATCATCTCCTCAGAAACTGTTCGACCAGTCGTGACGCTCATCCCATGGATAGAAAATAAAGCCTCCTGAACGCGGTTGACCAATGCAAGATGACTTTTGAGCTTCGTAGTGGTAGCAATGTGGCAGTGTTTCTCCCATATTGCCGTGTACAACTCCTTGAACCGAACCGGCACACTGAATCCTCCAACCAACACATGGCCTGGATAAGGAACAATGAAAGGAGGATCGAACAAAGCTCCAGGTTGCGCTACCAATACTTCACCAGTCACAGGAGCCTTGTCAGTTGCAGGAGGTCTTTCAGAAGAAGTCGCCACGACAGCTTTATTGATTGGAACATGCTCAGAACATTCTTCAAGGGGAGCCACCTCAACAATAACGGATTTTGCCTCTCTTACATTCCTCCCGATATCTACTTCGCTCTGGGTGCTAATTTCCATCACGGCCCCATCAACAAGATCACTTAGGGAGGCGCCTTGTCCAACCGAGCTTGCATAATCTCCGTCATGGTCGGGAAAAGGAGCGGTTTCTCCAGACTCCTCAGCATGAAGATCAGTACCTCCAGACTTCCCAACATGAAGGCCAACATTACCAGCCTTCTCATTCTGAATGCGCGCCAACCTTGTGAAGACATTCTCTTTCGTAATTCCCTGATTTCAAGCAAGAATCACTCTTAGAAGAATTTACTCTGGAGAAATGAAGGAACCAACGGGAAGAGATTTAAATACCTGCATATTGGAGGAATTGTGGATCACCGAACCACATGCCTGCCTTTTGGATCTCTCTCCGCTGGGGACTGCAATCCTCGGCTCTGGTCCGTTTGGCTGGAAGTGGCTTCAACCGGAAATGGTTTTTCAAAACATCAGAAGATGATTCACCATGGGAACCTGTCACAACACTCTCCGAGAATTCCTGGAAAATCAACAGTTACCTCCTCCAAAATTCCTCGTACTTATCGGTTACCACTGGGTTTCTCCCAATAGGCCAGAAGGGAAGGCTCACCCGTTCTAAAAACACGTCAGCGTTAAGAATATTTGGGAGGAATTCTTTCGGAACCCCTGGTGGACGGATAAACGGGACACCCTGATCAAATCCCATTTGACGAGCCGCCCTTTCAATATTGTACGGAGTCACAGTAAATTCTTCGTTGAATAAAGACGGGACATATCCTGGGATGAAGCTGTGCAGGTAAACAATTTCCCCAAATCTCATAGTATTAACATCGGTACGCAACACAACATCAGGACCATCAGAAGCAATAGCAAAAGTCTTTGGCTGAACAATGGAAGGGTGGATCAGCCCCTATGGACGGAAATCTACAGAAGACACATTGTCAAATATGTCTACAAGTCTCGCGCCGGTTCTGGGACGCCTCCTATGCCAACGGAGTATTCTCGAGCCACCATAGAAGTTGCTGAGCGAATTTGCAGGAGAAGGAGTAGGAGCATAACTTTTGAAGTGTTCCCATAAGAATGCCTGAAGAAAAGCGAAGTGAACATATGACTCCACCTTCTTGTACCCGTTAGAAACATGCATGTCCATTGCTAAGGCGTCCAGATGAGAGTACAACGATCCAAGGAACAAGGCACCCAGGGGAAGAACTTTACCTTTTGCCAGCTTTATAGCGATCTTAACGAGGTCACCTCTAATGGTCTTCTTTCCAGAACCGTCGTCGAATATATCTCTGGATAGCCATAAATACAGGAACGCAATCACGCTGAGCTCATTTTCCAACTCTTGATCCGGCTCTTGGTCTGCAGGATACCACTCCGACACCCACCAGGTATAAAATCATCTCGTATCGTTTTTCTCCTTCTTGTCCAGACTGTCGAATCCCGCCACCTTTTGAAGTATATCATCATAGTTACGTTGCTCCGTATCAAAGAGATCGTAAGAAAGACTTCCAGCAACAGGCAGGTTCATTAATGCAGCTACACTCTCCAGAGTAATAGTCATCTCTCCCCATCTATATATGGTTGTATGAGTAGAAATGTGCCACCGAGAAATGAAGGTAATCAAACCCGCAACGTCTTTCTTAATTTCAAGAGCAGCAGATGCCATGACCGCATTGAGGATTTGCGCTTTGGTCAAATTATCTTTAATGTCCTTATTACTCAACATGCGTCTCATCCATCCTTCATAAGAACCCAGTGGAGTATGACAAATCTTGAAGTCAATAGGGGAAGGCGGATATTCGTTTCTCCGGAGACAAAATCTCATCACAAGTCTTTCAAGAAGAAAATGGATCAGCATCCATATTTTCTGAATCGGAAAGAAGAACTATCTTATGAGAAGGATGTTTTCTAATGTTTGGAAAAGGCGAGGTGAACAACTCATCATCGATGTTCGGCATATCTTTGAAGCTGTCAACACTTCCCGACTTGGCACCAGTATTATCTCCAAAAGACTCTCAACAGGAATTCTTTTCTTCATTCCACAATGAAATAAAAGACAGGAGTTAGAACTTGTATGAAAAGCGCATGAAGCGTGTACTCACGCACGACAAGACACGTTGAAACGCACAAAAGCTGGGATTAGGTCCAAACACTAGTATTACTCGAGTTTCAGTCTGGTATTGGTTTCAAGTCCGGTACAAGTTTCAGTCTGGTATTGGTTTCAAGTCCGGTACAAGTTTCAGTCTGGTATTGGTTTCAAGTCTGGTACAAGTTTCAGTCTGGTATTGGTTTCAAGTCCGGTATAAATTTCGAGTTCGATGTTACTCAAGTTTCAAGTCCGGGCACAAGACTGATACAAGGTCGACTTTCAGTCAAGCATATGTGGGTGAGACCCACGTTCAATCAAGCATACACGGTGGGCCCGCGTTCATCCGCACACATCATAACACGATTTTTCTTTATTTATGGAAATTGTGTCTACGGGATTCAAGCCAAAGTCTCTTCCCAAGCTACAATCTAAGAAGCTAGTTTTGCATGCAACAATGGAAGAAGAAGCAAAAACGAGCGTATTCACGGACTTGGAACTAAACCATCCTATCTATAAAAAGATTTTTACCTAAGAAATTAGGGTTTTTCCTAAAAAAAAAAAAAAAAGTGAAACTTACCTTGGGCGGACGGACGACGGCAAAAATCCGGCGACTCCGCGGCAGCAACGCCTTGACAACAAAGAACGGAGGCGGCGTCGCGAGAACGCAGCACTAGTCACGGGCGGGAGCTGCTCAACAAAAAAAAAAAAAATCGTGAGGAAAAGAAAAGGGGGTTGGTCTCTTTTATAGACAAAAAATTAGAAGAATCCCAATGGAACAAGGATTCCTCTTTTATTTGGTTTCCTCTTTTGATTCAAATACCCTAAGGAAGGAAGCCGGTCCATCAAAGCTTGGGATCGCGCACGTATGGAGGATTGCCCACGACCAGAATCCCTCCAGGTAGACTTCCTTTATCTTGTCTCCTTACGTTTGTATATGTCACCATCTCATGCCTACCCCACAATAGTGTAACCATTATGTGCTAGGCAGGGGACTTATTGTTGATGGTGGATTTTCATTTAAGGTTAAAGTTGTAAAAAACCAGAAAACTATGCGCTGACATCTTGTAAAAGATAAGGCCATCAATAAGTGTTGGATACTCCCTCACTTAATTCACCTAGAATGGAGCATGTGGCAACAATCCCATTCTGTGAATACATGAAATTCATCCAGGTTGGAGCATGTAGCAACAATCCCATATACCCTGTGAATTTCTAGCATTATTAATTAATGCGCAATCAGCCTTGTATTTCTGTACTCATTATCGTGCGGCATGACGGCGAGTGTTGCTCTTACGGAGCAACACGAACCTCCAAGCATTATAATGAAACCATGTACGAAATACCCGTACATGCCGACTCTCGGTGTGTTATACTAGCCCGATTGAGCCTCTCGGTGTGTTATACTAGCCCGAGCCTTGAGCATCCGGACTGACCGTATCGGTCCGGATATGATCCTGATCATCCAACTCCACAAGCATGATTGGATGACCCAGATCAATTCCATCACCCCAAGCAGGTATGGAATATCCACTGCCGAACCAACGCGGACCCCGCATGGTCGGCCTCCCTCCAGAATTGGCCTAGCTTGCCAAAACGTCCAAACCATAGCAGTATGGGCGGAAAACCCTAAAATTAGGGTTTTCGGCATATTACATGTGTCGCAAAACAGTCTCAACCATCCATCTTCGCAGGTATAGATGTAGATTCAAAGGGCCCGGAGCATGTTAACACAATCACCGTGGGCCCGCCTACATACCTGACCAATCGGTCAGGACTAACCATGGTTGGTTATCCCAATTCGTATGCCGAATGAAGCATTGACGCACGTCCTTGAAACCCAAAATTAGGGTTTTGAGCATCACGAGCGTCCATCTTCTCCGGTACGAATGGAGGGTCCAAGATTAGATTAAGCAGTTCCGGTCATACCAGCATGACCACCGTGGACCCATCTATCACCTCACCCGATCGGCCAAGGCATATCACGCCTGGTCATTCCAAGAAGCGCGCCCAAACTAGCGTGGTCGCACCTCCCAAACCGCAAACTGATCTCGACCGCTCAACTTCGCCAGACGATTTGGATGGCTCAGATCACGTTTTCATGGGATATTCAGGTATAGGCGTGAACACCAGCCTACCACCTTCACACCAGACCAATCGGCCAAGACCGACCAAGATTGGTCATCTTGGAACGTGCGCCCGAAGTGGGCATGACGCGCGGCTCTTGCGGCCCGGTTTTTGTCACAAATTGATCACGACCACTCAACTTCACCGGACGAATTGAGTGGCCCAGATCATACTTTCGTGAGGTAATGGGTATAGGCGCCTACACCGTCATGTTGTCTACACACACATGCACGGTCGGCCTTGTCAAAATTATATCCCATGCTTGGTTTCGACCAAGCTGAAGAGTGATGCTTGCGCACCTCTTCAAAAACCCCTAATTCATTAATGGTCGCAGATGAGTGTCTCAAAGAACATCTCGTCCGTTCAACTTTACCAGCTTGGTTATACAACCCTGGTCAGGAGTTAATTGGTCAAGTGAGGCGTCATGGTAATCACCACCCATCACTCTACCACACCAGGATGCAGTACCTGCATAAAATACACATGATACTTCACAAGTATCAACTTCCTGAATAATGCAGTTATTCAATTTAGCATTACATGCTACCTTTCGTGAACCAACGATCCACACATTCCAGACATCAATCATGTCACAAACTTGGGGGATACATATTGGGGTATTGGTCAGGCAGTTTAC
This sequence comes from Papaver armeniacum, assembly GCA_023531295.1. NCBI lineage: Eukaryota > Viridiplantae > Streptophyta > Magnoliopsida > Ranunculales > Papaveraceae > Papaver > Papaver armeniacum. The sequence continues at coordinate 344,223 of JAJJWW010000153.1, forward strand.
AGCGTGCAGCGTGCAACGTGCCATCACAAGAACGTGTTAGGAAGTTATGGACGGTTAGCGGTGACAGGAGAAGTGGGCAAGACTGATCGTGTAACTCTGACACACAACTCCACTACTCCATCACTCCACTTCCTTCACTTCCCACGAGAGACGTGAATAAGGCTCAATGACTTGTATAAATAGGTTCTCCTCCCTATTTCCACCAACAAGAGCAAGTCCAGACAAAAATACAGAAACCAAGTGTTAATACAAAACACCGGAACTGATAGCTTGCATCTTGTAAGCCGGTTCAGCTTTCTGTTACAAGTCATAAGCAAGCCAACACCTTCACAATCTCAACACCTTCTTCGCTTCCCTCCCTAAGATCAACCCCATCTCATTCACTTTGTGACCGAAACAAGTCCGGGAACGGCCATTTCTTGGTTTAGGCCGGACTTGCACTGATTGATTTCCGAATCTACAAGCACTCACCGCGCAGTGCATTTGTTTAGGGTTTAGATTCATTCCTCATCCACACACCCCAAATTACCAAATCCGGCAGGAATAGTTTTCACCCATAAACAATATTATACGAACCCATTTGTCTACTAGGGTACGTATATACTTCGCTCGATCGTGGTGGAGGTTGGGATGGAAGATCAGTAAGTGCCATATTACCAATTGCTGGAAAATCCACATTACCCAAGTTTTGTGGTTGCACAACAATATCTGGCTTACAAATCTTCTGGAACCAACTTTAGTAATCAAAATCATTCTCTAGATTCTAGATCAAATCTTCATCTTCTTCCCAAATGTTGATTGTGGATTTTTTATGATGGCTAAAATTATAAAATGTTAAGTTTTGTATGTTTCCGGCCTAGCTTCATTTAATATATGAAATTCATATTTTATAATTTTGGACATGAAATCTCATGTTACAACGATCTTCGACTGATAATATGTGACGACAATATTGGGACCTCCTAGGCCAAGCTCTCGGTACTAACTTCTATATAGAATCAAAAATGATTGGATGGCTCCTAGACAGATTTCCTGCTAGTATAGAGCGATAACGTCTTCGGGATATCGCAATGTTCCCTGACTATATAGAATACATATGTATAGAATCTTAATGATTGGACGACTCCTTGATAGATTGACCACTAGTATAGAGCAATAACGTCTTCAGGATGTCGCAAATGTTCCCTGACTATGTATAATAAATATTCAGAACGCGTATGATGCTTCTACTATCTCATACCTCGACTCTCGAATAAATATAATGCTCCTAGACATACTGCCTGCTAGTATAGAGCCATCAATTAATTAATTATAGTGCAATATTCATCAATTGAATTCCTAAAAAATATTCTATTTCACTACTTCAATTCACTGCTTTTCTCAGCTGAATTCCATGGATTACTAATAGATATTCACTTTTCGGGCATATGGGCCACCACCGAGTAAGCCCCGAGAAAATGGTGCGAGTGTACTTAGTAATAATGCACGAACGAGCATCCAAAATATGGACGAACTAGGATATATAGAGACCTATGTAAAAATAGGAAAGGAAAATAAAATAATAATAATAATAAAAAAAGATCAAAAGAGGCGCACGGGATCGGGCCCATCGGCCTGCCGACCATGCCTCAGCCGTGACCGGTCCCACGCCTCTCCACTTATTTTATTTTATAATTATTATATTATTCCATAACTATTGAACTCCCACATTCGTGCAAACTCTTAGCTTTTCATATTTCTTCAAATATTGCTCAATTCTCCAAAAAAAGCCTAGTCCCACGACTATTAGGTCTTTTTTACCAATAATATTAAAACAATATTATTTTAATATTCTAAAATATTGGACGTGTGAGCAAAAAACCCTAAGTACTCATTCATGCAAAAATCAAGAGTTTCAGTCAAGATCAAACTCTTCTGAAAATACAAAATATTGCACAAGTGTCCAACAAAATACCTAAAACTCTCAAGAATGGGTGCACGTGGGACATGGTGGCACGTGCACCATCATGGCCGGACCTGGCCGGTCCCTTGGAATGCATGGCCAGACGGTCCCACACTTCTTTATTATTTTTGGAAAATTCTCCAACTTTGGATAATTATCCGTATCTATTTCTCCATATTTTTGGTGAATCCTTTTCTAGAAAATTCTCCATACACGCTCAGCCGTCTATCCACCACCAACGGTCGGATCTCATTCCCATTAGTCGGTCGATATTTTTGTACCCACATTGGAAAACTCTCCATCTCCAGGATTCAGACTTCTCAAAAATTAGGGTTTCAGATTTATGATAATTCTGATAAACGTCAATAATTTCCATATTGATTCAGCTATCAATATTTTAATTAATATTTAAATATCGGTCCTGTTACCAACATTTTTTTGATCGACTGTTCGAGAGCAACATGATTAGGATGGCCATCCACTTAGATGATCATCTAATATTCAATTGGACAACCATCAATCATTCAATATTTACTAATACTCTAATTCCTGCTTTCTCATTCGATAATTCATGACATATTAGATCGGGAATGAGTACTCTACATAACTCAGCAATATCTGATTTCCCGTCAAATGCTCGACACATCAGAATAGGTCCATGATCGATCAATCTCATTAGACCAATGCTGGTCGATCCAAATTATCAGAACATCATTATTGCCCCAGCTGGTAAAATGACACATCACAATTCATTAGATTCGACGTCTGTGCATAGGGCTGGCAACGGATAAATATCCGACGGATATTGGCTGTACCGATAAGGTTAAGGTTAAGGTTAAGGATTATCGGATATCCGGTATCCGATAATATCCGACGGAATCCAAAAATTCCAATTTGATAAGGTTAAGGTTAAGTTATCGGATATCGGATTTTTTCCCGATAAAATCCGGTAACTAGGAAAAAAACTAAAAACTTAAAGAAAACAGAGTCTTTGTCTTTTTGAGTTCAAAATGTTCAGTGAAAAATACAAACCCACACAAGCACAATGTTTGGAGTTTACTACCAGTCTAGTGAATGCAAAAGAAAGTACACAACAGGCTACAACAAAGCCAAAAAAGAAAACAACAATGTCTAACAGAGGCTAACAATGTCAACACACTATTGAGTAGTGTGATCTTGCTTGGCTGCCTGGCATGTTGCATCATTGCATCAACTTCACTTCAGTCCATGATTTCCATATCTGCATTCACAAAGAATCACTTGATTAGAAAATTCAAGAAACAAAAAAAATATTTCACAAGCAGTTCAAGGCAACTGCTTGAAGTTCCAACTCTATTGGATGCTCTTTGACTTTGAGACATTCTGAGAACACACAAATTTGCATTTTTCATCAGCACACACAAATGAGAATGTAAACTATAAAACAACAATAACAAATTGTCTACATACATCCTTCTAAACAGGTAATAACAACAACAGCTAAGAAAATGAGCTAGATGATTAAGGAAGTTGTCTATAATACAACAATCAAAAGACAGCTCCAGCAATAAATCAAGATAGTGGTGGTTAAAATCCAATCAAGGGAAAAAGAACATATATGATTGCCATTTTGTAAAATCTAGTAAGACAAAAAATAAATACTATGAAGAAATAAGAAAATGAGCTTGATGAAAATGAAAATGCTTTGGGTGATACAGAGAAATAACCACTTGCATCATTCCTTTTCTGCTGATGGTGCGTGTACATTAGAAGAAAATATACTATTAATTTGTGATTCGAAACAACAGATAGGCTGAGGTAGTTTTTACATTATGTCGAGTGACTTAGTCACTTAGATACGATATGTTTTTACTTATAACTCCGAAGGACATTAAAGGTCTGTCCGAGACTATTCCACATACAAGTCCTTGCACATACAGGGACCAATGTGGATTTCCTCCATTTGTTGACCTCAAAACTCACCAAATTGGCTTGCTTTTGGTCTAAAAAGAGAGGAGATGCACATGATCGATCTGGATGGTCATCCTCTTCATAGAAGTTTTGCATTTTATAACACATAACATAATTATTAGACATCTCTAATTCCCACGAGGAGATATGATGCGTGTCGTAACCACAACAAATTAATCGAGATATTTCTCACTAATTAAATAAATAATATAGCGGTAGTAAGGATCGTTCCCACAGAGAGCTGTGTAATTGATAGATTATTTGATCAGCAAAATAAAATAAAATAAAATAAAGGTGATCAAGGAATCCTTCGCCGTTACCAAGCGATAACTGGATTAATATACTTATCTATCTTCGTTAGAACCATTCATCACCAACCGTAGGAAAGCAGCTAGCGCAGTGCTATCCTCAAAGTCCCTTATGTAACTTGATACCGAAGCGCTCGCATATCAAATTCTATCCAACTGAACCACCAAGTAGTAGCGCACTCAAGGTGTAACCCAGCGGAAGCTTTAAGTTATGTGAACTTAGGTTGATCCCAGCAGTTAGACTCTTAGCGCAAGGTCCACTTACTAGTGTTGTCTTGACACACGATTGCTCCACAGAATCCCTCTACGAGGTCTCACGTTCTATACTTGTGTAAGGATTATTCAACAATTACACGGATATCCTAACCCTTTACTAGCAATAGAATGATCAATAGATTAATCTAGCGTGCACTCCAAACAATCTAATTAATCAATCATAAACCCTAATAATAATGAAAACAAACGATAAGATGATAAAACTCCGAATAGATTTGTATAATAATAAAGCTTCACGGTAGAACATTGAATTCATCCTCAATCAATCAAAGATTTAGCTCCTCATGATTACTGATAGGTGTAGAATACACCGTATTTAATATCTAGTATTTATGCTTTCTTTGCTATTTTTTCTTGTGAATTATGTATCTTATGTGTGCTTTTGAGTTATTAGGTGCAATGGAGTCATTTGGAGCGAAAAGAAGTGGAAATAGCTACAAAAGTGAAGTCACAAGTGGAGAAAAGCCAAAGACCAATTGGAACTCGTTCAAATGCAAGATTTCTACTTTTCATTGTGTAGAGGACGAGAAGATGAAGACAATGGCGAAAGAACGGAGTCATTCTGAGTTCGTATGAAGAAGTTATGGGCAAAACAAGGACTCATAAGCAAAGGGTAAGAGTGTCATTTCACAGGCATGTGCTATCTGGAGCCTAGTCAAGATTAAGGGGAAACCCTATTTGGAGGAATACTAAATACAGACCAGCCAAGGTTAAGGGGTTGTAATTGGTTACCCCTTATCAAGGTGACCTGACATCGAATATAATCCACACATATTCAACCCTAAATTGAGAAATCAAGTCTCAGGCGTTTTTCAATCATTGTTCTTGAGTTTGAGAAAGAGAGGAGTAAATGTGGTGATCGTCGAGAGTTTTCATCGATATCAACGAGCGAGGGAGGAATCGAGAAGATGATTGAGCGATTGATGCTCAAATTGAAGAGGGATCGAGTTCGGTGGAGAGATTCATGAAGCTCGGGAAGAAGCTGGAATCGAGAAATTGAAGTTGAAATTGGTAATTGCTTCTTTCGATCGAAATGGGTTTCTAACATTATAGATGAAGTAGAAAGAGATGGGTTCGTGAATATCGGGGTTGTGGCTGTTTATTTCGAGAGAATTGGTGGTGCTATTGATGCTCGTGAAATGGAATTCGGTTCCCGAGACGAAGGAAGAATGGGTTGCGGTCGGATGTGGTGTGGAAGGTTGAATGAGAAGGTTTGAAGAATGAATGTAGAAAGGGAATCTGGTGATGAGTGTGGGCTGTGCCTCCATGGTGAATCTGTGGTGGTCTCGAGTTGATTGAAGTCAGTGAACTCAACAAGAAATGGATAACACCAGGGAACATGAGGTGTAGTTAAGGAGAATAGGGAGTAGATGGCTATTGATGGAGAACTGGTGATGTTGGGTCTGTGAAAGAAGAGTTTTGCCTGTAATGGGGTTGAGACATGGTTTGTCTTGCAGCTGTGTTGAATGGCAAGGTTAGTGGCAGCTGAGAAATGAACTGTGAGCTGGTGATGTTGAGTCAGACAGAATGAGTCATGAAAGTGCTTGTCTTTGTCTTTGGAAAAGTGCAGCTGTTGGACAGAGGAAACGAGAACGAAATAATCTTGATTAATGACGATGGGTTGTCTTTGATGCAGAATTGCTATGGGTAATGGTTGTGACTTGAGGCGAGGTTGGAAAGAGTTGGTCTTTGTGTGTTGAGGAATTTAAATGGTTGTGGATGGCTGGTGTTGTTGCCTTGATGGAACCGTGTAGTGCAATGCAATCTTTGAGTCGCAATGGGTTTTGAGTCTTTGTGATGAGACGAAGTAGGAATTGCATGGAATTGAATCAATCAAGTCGGGTTCCACGATCTTTGAAGTCGTATTGCTTACCTGCAAGCAATTGCGAGCCGAGGAATGACTCGAGATTTGCGGAGTCGAGGCAAGAATGAATTGCGAGAGTCATGAACTGAGAAGGAGTTTGTTGAGTTGTGCTACAGCAGATGGGGAACGTGAGAAGATTAGGCTGCTATTGGAATTCACTTTGAGATTAAGAAGTATGAGCACTTTGGAATTAACTACGGTGTCGAGTTATGTCAATGTTTAGAAGGGTTGCGGGTGGTCTTGAGCAGGCTGGTGAGGATATTGGTGGTTAGGAAGAGCGGAGTAATTGAAGTTGGTTATCATTTGAGTTGGAGATGAATCTGCAGCTATAATGGGAGAGTTACTGATTGAAAGTTTGTAGGCTTAAGGAAGTGAATCGATGCTAAGTCAGGATGAATGCCTAGGTTCAGATGGTGATGTTTTGAGCCGAGTGCTGGAGGCGACTCTTGTGTTGCGGTCCCGTGATTGGGGGTTGGCTCAAGAATGAATGCTAGGATGTAGTTACGGGGGAGATGGAATGAATCAGCGTAATGAATTTGAGACATTACGAGGCATGAAGCTACGAGATGTGGGCTGGATGTGCGGTAGTGATGCACAATGAGTGTGCAACAATGAGCCATGGCCTTGTGGAAGGATGCAATTGCCTTGGTCTTGGACAATACCAACTCGGCCCAATCGAGATGAAGTCGGTGGTCGACTCACACTGACTCGGGCACGACTCTCTCCACGACTCGAGTTGACCCGATCCAACCCAGGAGTTGACTCGACGGTCTTGACTCGTTGACCGGTGGCGGTTTGACTTTGCGGTCCCCGAGGTACTTCGGCGACTTTTCCCGGCGGGATTCCGGCCGTAATCCCGATTTTCAGCGAGCGTTTTTGGGACATAATTTCTACGGGTTTCTCTCCATGGTGGTAGGGTGAATTTCCAACTAATGGACTTTGAAGACAAAACCTAGTTTTGGAAGGAGAAAAAGACTACAAAAGGGAAGACTTCTACAATGTTTTGGATCACGTTTTATTAATCTCTTCTCTACTTTATTCTAGGGTTTAGAACCATGAAGTCTTTTCTCTTTCTTCTTGTGATGAACTCCTTGAATATGAGTACCTAAGTTTATTATTGGTTATGGAATAGTTGGATTTCACAAAGCATGTTTCTTTGATTCAATATATTAGTTTTGTCTCATAATTATCGTTTGCAATTCTCTGGAAATATTGTTTTATGATTGATTGATTGTTTTGTCAAGTTGCAAATTGGTAGAACTTCTAATCACATCTATTGCTAGTTTAGGGTTTATTATACGTAAAAGGAGAAAAAGACTACAAAAGGGAAGACTTCTACAATGTTTTGGATCACGTTTTATTATCTCTTCTCTACTTTATTCTAGGGTTTTAGAACCATGAAGTCTTTTTCTTTCTTCTTGTGATGAACTCCTTGAATATGAGTACCTAAGTTTATTATTGGTTATGGAATAGTTGGATTTCACAAAGCATGTTTCTTTGATTCAATATATTAGTTTTGTCTCATAATTATCGTTTGCAATTCTCTGGAAATATTGTTTTATGATTGATTGATTGTTTTGTCAAGTTGCAAATTGGTAGAACTTCTAATCACATCTATTGCTAGTTTAGGGTTTATTATACGCAAAAGTGATATTCCTTGGATACAAGTAGCATAATATGATTATAGTTTGTAGTGATATATTCTTATGATCATATGTGAATCGTAACCTTTGTTAAATTGAATTAGTGCGCTTTCCACGTTCGATTGCTTTGATTGGCCTGATTTGTAGAACTTAATGCATCTAGGGAATTAAACTTGATTAGTGTTTTTACACGTTAGGTTGTTCCTTTAGATAGAATTCATATTCGCATCTTTTAATGTGTTTGTTGATGACATGAGGAGATTTTGCGGTATATACTTGCGATCAAGGTATTCTAGGGTCTTTGATAAAAGTTGAGATTAAATATCAATTCTAGTTATTGTGAAAAGCATGTTAGTGAATGAAAACGAAATCCTTAACCAATATCTCTTCTATCTTATTTGTTTGCTTATTTCTTTATTTGCTTTTATTTTATTTGAGTTTATAAAATCACAAAACTAGGTGTTATTTATAGGTGGAACCGAAATAATTTGACAACCTAGACCTCTCTGTGGGATCGATCCTTTCTTGCCCTTGCTATATTTATATTTTGAGTAGTAAGAAAGTGTAAATTTATATTTGTGTCGGCTGACAACCGGTCAAATTTTGGCGCAGATTCTTGGGAGGCCTTGGTTGTCACTTGTTTTTGGTTTCTTATTTTTGTTTTGTTTTTGTTTTTGTTTTTAGTCTTATTTTTATTTTTCCTATTTTCTGGTTTTTAACCTTGGTTTGAGAATCTTATTTCAGGTGCTTATTTCTATGGAAGGAGCATATTGGAACAATGGATACGGTTTTCAACAACCTCAACAATACGACAACTACCAATTCCAGGGGTATAATCAAAACCAATTTATTGGTTATGACCAATATTCCATGGAACCTTATGGTTTTCCTCAACAACCTTATGGCGGGTATGTATGTGAACAACAACAAGGATGGGAGGATTCTTATGCTTGTGAACAAAAGTCTCTAACTTTATAGATAAAGTTTCCACCTTTTTACAAGAGGAATTTCAAAAGCAAAAGAGACTACAAACGAGCAACTCCAAGAACTTCGTGAAGGTATGACTATCTTGCGAAGAGGTATTGATCAATACAAGGAAGATATGGATAATTCTAATGTGCATATGGTTTGTGATGAATATTTGATTGATGCTAATGTTGAAAAAGGCCAATCCTTGGGCACTTTCGTGGATAATTGTGTAGTTAACTCAACTCTTGATCGTAATAATGATCATTCACCTATTCAAAAGGATGAGTTAGAGATTAGCAACACTAAATTCAGCGAGGAACAATCTTATGTTGACTATGATAGTGATGGTGATTATAATATATTGCTTGAAACAACTCATGGTGACATCTCCGAGGAGTCTTTTTGGGATCAAGATGAAGATGAAGAGGAATATGTCGACACTTGTGTAGATTACTCAAGCATTGATCTTAATAATGATCAAGAGCCTATTCAAAGGGTGGAGCTTGAGGATGATGCATTTTCGAGTGTTCTAAAAAAAGTTTCTTATGATAAAATTTGGATCCACAAAAGAGTATGTGCCTTACAATAAAAGGAGTGTGTTGAGAATGAGACCGTTATGACCAATATTGTGGAAGACCCAATTGAGCTTGCACATGATTGTAATGATGATGTTTATGTCGAGACTTTGGTTACAGCAAAACGGACGAAGAATGGTTGCAAGGTTTGATAGAGGACCATGATACACAAGAGGTGAATAATTCACTTGAGTTTTTCAAGGATGAAGAGGATTCCGTGATACAAGAGATTGTGAAAGGTTTATCTAACCCTTTGCCTATTATTTCTTCTCCTTTACCTCTATTTGGTTTGAATGTATGTGCTTGAGAATATTGTTGAATGAATTTGTTTTCGTTTTCCGCCATTAGAGATACTTGATTCTCATACTATGCGGGTTATGGACCAAGAAACCGTGGAAGTACCCGAATTCTATATTCTTTATACACTTCCAAGTGTGGACAAGAATGAGTGTGGGGAAGCTTTTATCGGTTCATAGCTTCACTTTTGCTTTATATTACTAATATTTGTGTGAAGCTAGTGTTTCCAAAACAGGTTCTATGGACGGATCCCCAACTTTTCAGATTGTTGGTGTATGGGGAATGAATCTTGCAAGGATATAGTGGTGACGACTATAAAACAAGCGCTAAGTGGGAGGCAACCCACCGGTTTTTGTATCTCTTATCCTTTTGCATTTTATTTTTGTTTCGTTTATTTATTTTTTACTGTTTTCATATCATATTTGCATCCCTATGTTTAATTTCATTGAGTCCGTAATCTATCTTAGAAGAGAATTATGACGAATACCTTTTTCGTCAGAAAATTTCAGACTGCGCGTAGTTCAGTCCAGAGACCATAACTGTCAGACCGTTTATCAAAACACTGTGAAATTTTGATACTGTGTAGAAAACACGTAGGTGAACAACTTTTGTGAAATGGAGTTTTTCCAAATTCCTTACCAATTTGCACAGTTTTTGCGTTTTATCTGCTGTTACGTCAGAATTCAGAACTTTCGGTTTTACACATTGAGGACAATGTGAAGTTTAAGTGTGGGGGAGCATTTATATGTTTGTATAGTTTTTTTTTTGACACCATTAGTGGATGGAACCATTTTGAATGCAGGAGTTGAGGAACCAATTAACTAAAAGGGAAGAATATAGCTCAGAAATCACAAATTAACATGATAGTTGTTACCATATCTCGGAATATCACCATATCACATTCTATTTTTATTTTTCCATATTTATCTATTGTTCTTTAAGTGCTTTGGTGGGTCACTAAACATCGACGTGTTATTACTGCTAGGATGAAATAGAGTGATTGAGTTACAAAAAAAAAAAAAAAAAAAAAAAAAAATTGAAAAAGAAAAGAAAAGAAAAAAAAAAAGGACCGACCAATTAGACCAAAACGGAATAAAAAGACACTTGGGAATAGCAGTATGTGTGAAACGTAGTCCCTGTCTCCGTCGCCTAAACAAGCGTGGAATGCAGGATCCAAGGCAACTATCATGTACTTCTTTGACAAGAAGCATGCGCTTGGATCCAAAAGATCTAATCATGCCGTCTTAAAAAAAAAAAAAAAGAGAAATTGGATCCAGTTTGATCCAATCATATAAAAAAAAAAAAATTATTATTGTGTTGAATAAAGTCACTCTTGGTTCCCTTGTATACGCCAATTGATTTGATGTAGCATTCAAAGACCAAGTAGCTCAATCCAATAGGATTAGGTTCATCTTTGAGTGACCTTGAGACGGATATGGGAAACATCGAACACTTGTGAATATTCGCCAACATCTACATCTATATCCATCTTCTTAATCTTTTCATTGTGATTGTGGTTGTTAGTTTCAGTATTGTGGCTTGTTCGACTATCTAATTAGAGTTTATTTACTAATATATGAATTGAATTTGCAAGGTACCTCCTCCTGTAGTCATTTTGGATTCATTCATTGATTTGTCACGAATAGACGGAGTTTGAAATATAGGTTTTGTAGGTAGACCTCTTGTAAACCTTCACGAGACTATAAATCGTCCACTAGGGACACCTAGGGGTTTAAAGGCTTGTTATTTATGCTAAAATTAACCGTAGCCTCGACGACACGGAGTTGTATGTATATTTTAGAATTGTTTTGTTTGATTTGCTCGAGGACTAGCAAAGTCTAAGTGTGGGGGGAATTTGATAGGTGTAGAATACACCGTATTTAATATCTAGTATTTATGCTTTCTTTGCGAGTTTTCTTGTGAATTATGTATCTTATGTGTGCTTTTGAGTTATTAGGTGCAATGGAGTCATTTGGAGCGAAAAGAAGTGGAAATAGCTACAAAAGTGAAGTCACAAGTGGAGAAAAGCCAAAGACCAATTGGAACTCGTTCAAATGCAAGATTTCTACTTTCCATTGTGTAGAGGACGAGAAGATGAAGACAATGGCGAAAGAACGGAGTCATTCTGAGTTCGTATGAAGAAGTTATGGGCAAAACAAGGACTCATAAGCAAAGGGCAAGAGTGTCATTTCACAGGCATGTGCTATCTGGAGCCTAGTCAAGCTTAAGGGGAAACCCTATTTGGAGGAACACTAAATACGAGACCAGCCAAGGTTAAGGGGTTGTAATTGGTTACCCCTTATCAAGGTGACGACATCGAATATAATCCACACATATTCAACCCTAAATTGAGAAATCAAGTCTCGGGCGTTTTTCAATCATTGTTCTTGAGTTTGAGAAAGAGAGGAGTAAATGTGGTGATCGCCCCGAGAGTTTTCATCGATATCAACGAGCACGGGGAGGAATCGAGAAGATGATTGAGCGATTGATGCTCAAATTGAAGAGGGATCCGAGTTCGGTGGAGAGATTCATGAAGCTCGGGGAAGAAAGCTGGAATCGAGAAATTGAAGTTGAAATTGGTAATTGCTTCTTTCGATCGAAATGGGTTTTTTATTGTTATAGATGAAGTAGAAAGAGATGGGTTCGTGAATATCGGGGTTGTGGTCATTTATTTCGAGAGAATTGGTGGTCTTTGTTGATGCTCGGGAAATGGAATTCGGTTCCAGGACGAAGGAAGAATGGGTTGCGGTCGGATGTGGCTGTGGAAGGTTGAATGAGAAGGTTTGAAGAATGAATGTAGAAAGGGAATCGGTGATGAGTGTGGAGCTGTGCCTCCATGGTGAATCACGGTGGTCTCTCGAGTTGATTGAAGTTGCGGGTGAACTCAACAAGAAATGGATAACACCGGGGGAACATGAGGTGCAGTTAAGGAGAATAGGGAGTAGATGGCTATTGATGGAGAACTGGTGATGTTGGGTCTGTGAAAGAAGAGTTTTGCCTGTAATGGGGTTGAGACATGGTTTGTCTTGCAGCTGTGTTGAATGGCAAGGTTAGTGGCAGCTGAGAAATGAAGCGTGAGTTTGGTGATGTTGATTTGAAACGAGAATGAGCCGTAGCAGTGCTTGTCTTTGTCTTTGGAAAAGTGCAGCTGTTGGATGAGGAAACGAGAACGAAATAATCTTGATTAATGACGATGGGTTGTCTTTGGTACCATTTGCTATGGGTAATGGTTGTGACTTGAGGCGAGGTTGGAAAGAGTTGGTCTTGTGTGTTGAGGAATTTAAATGGTTGTGGATGGCTGGTGTTGTTGCCTTGATGGAAGCGTAGTGCAATGCAATCCGAGTCGCAATGGGTTTTGAGTCTTGTGATGAGACGAAGTAGGAATTGCATGGAATTGAAGCGAGGCAGAAGTCTTGGTTCGATCTTTGAAGGCGTGTTGCGGCTGCAAGCAATTGCGAGGCCGAGGGAATGACTGAGATTTGCGGGTCGGCAAGAATGAATTGCGAGTCATGAACTGAGAAGGAGTTTGTTGAGTTGTGCTTCTGACGAGATGGGGAACGTGAGAAGATTAGGCTGCTATTGGAATTCGCACGAGATTAGAAGTATGAGCAAATGGAATTAACTACGGTGTCGAGTTATGTCAATGTTTAGAAGGGTTGCGGGTGGTCTTGAGCAATTTGGTGAGGATATTGGTGGTTAGGAAGAGCGGGTAATTGAAGTTGGTTATCACTGAGTTGGAGATGAATGCTGACTATAATGGGAGAGTTACGGTTGAAGTTTGTAGGCTTAAGGAAGTGAATCGATGCTAAGTCGGGATGAATGCCTAGGTTCGGATGGTGATGTTTTGAGCCGAGTCTTTGGAGGCGACTCTTGTGTTGCGATCCGTGATTGGGGTTGGCTCAAGAATGAATGCTAGGATGTAGTTCGGGGAGATGGAATGAATCGCGCGTAATGAATTTGAGACATTACGGGCATGAAGCTACGAGATGTGGTGGATGTGCGGTAGTGATGCACAATGAGTGTGCAGACGAGGCCATGGCTGTGGAAGGATGCAATTGCCTTGGTCTTGGACAATACCAACTGGCCCAATCGGATGAAGTCGGTGGTGACTCACTTTGAACTGGGCACGACTCTCTCCCCGACTCGAGTTGACCCGATCCAACCCGAGAGTTGACTCGACGGTCTTGACTCGTTGGCCGGTGGCGGTTTGACTTTGCGGTCACCCGAGGTACTTTCCGGCGACTTTTCCGGCGGTATTCCGGCCATAATCCCAGTTTTCCGGCGAACGTTTTTGGGACATAATTTCTACACGGGTTTCTCTCCATGGTGGGCCGGGTGAATTTCCAACTAATGGACTTTGAAGACAAAACCTAGTTTTGGAAGGAGAAAGAGACTACAAAGGGAAGACTTCTACAATGTTTTGGATCACGTTTTATTAATCTCTTCTCTACTTTATTCTAGGGTTTAGAACCATGAAGTCTTTTCTCTTTCTTCTTGTGATGAACTCCTTGAATATGAGTACCTAAGTTTATTATTGGTTATGGAATAGTTGGATTTCACAAAGCATGTTTCTTTGATTCAATATATTAGTTTTGTCTCATAATTATCGTTTGCAATTCTCTGGAAATATTGTTTTATGATTGATTGATTGTTTTGTCAAGTTGCAAATTGGTAGAACTTCTAATCACATCTATTGCTAGTTTAGGGTTTATTATACGTAAAAGGAGAAAAAGACTACAAAAGGGAAGACTTCTACAATGTTTTGGATCACGTTTTATTAATCTCTTCTCTACTTTATTCTAGGGTTTAGAACCATGAAGTCTTTTCTCTTTCTTCTTGTGATGAACTCCTTGAATATGAGTACCTAAGTTTATTATTGGTTATGGAATAGTTGGATTTCACAAAGCATGTTTCTTTGATTCAATATATTAGTTTTGTCTCATAATTATCGTTTGCAATTCTGGAAATATTGTTTTATGATTGATTGATTGTTTTGTCAAGTTGCAAATTGGTAGAACTTCTAATCACATCTATTGCTAGTTTAGGGTTTATTATACGCAAAAGTGATATTCCTTGGATACAAGTAGCATAATATGATTATAGTTTGTAGTGATATATTCTTATGATCATATGTGAATCGTAACCTTTGTTAAATTGAATTAGTGCGCTTTCCACGTTCGATTGCTTTGATTGGCCTGATTTCATAGAACTTAATGCATCTAGGGAATTAAACTTGATTAGTGCTTTTACACGTTAGGTTGTTCCTTTAGATAGAATTCATATTCGCATCTTTTAATGTGTTTGTTGATGACATGAGGAGATTTGCGGGATATACTTGCGATCAAGGTATTCTAGGGTCTTTGATAAAAGTTGAGATTAAATATCAATTCTAGTTATTGTGAAAAGCATGTTAGTGAATGAAAACGAAATCCTTAACCAATATCTCTTCTATCTTATTTGTTTGCTTATTTCTTTATTTGCTTTTATTTTATTTGAGTTTATAAAATCACAAAACTACCGGTGTTATTTATAGGGAACCGAAATAATTTGACAACCTAGACCTCTCTGTGGGATCGATCCTTTCTTGCCCTTGCTATATTTATATTTTGAGTAGTAAGAAAGTGTAAATTTATATTTGTGTCGGCTGACAACCGGTCAAATTTTGGCGCCGTTGCCGGGGAGGCAACGGTTGTCACTTGTTTTTGGTTTCTTATTTTTGTTTTGTTTTTGTTTTTGTTTTTAGTCTTATTTTTATTTTTCCTATTTTCTGGTTTTTAACCTTGGTTTGAGAATCTTATTTCAGGTGCTTATTTCTATGGAAGGAGCATATTGGAACAATGGATACGGTTTTCAACAACCTCAACAATACGACAACTACCAATTCCAGGGGTATAATCAAAACCAATTTATTGGTTATGACCAATATTCCATGGAACCTTATGGTTTTCCTCAACAACCTTATGGCGGGTATGTATGTGAACAACAACAAGGATGGGAGGATTCTTATGCTTGTGAACAAAAAGTCTCTAACTTTATAGATAAAGTTTCCACCTTTTTACAAGAGGAATTTCAAAAAGCAAAAGAGACTACAAACGAGCAACTCCAAGAACTTCGTGAAGGTATGACTATCTTGCGAAGAGGTATTGATCAATACAAGGAAGATATGGATAATTCTAATGTGCATATGGTTTGTGATGAATATTTGATTGATGCTAATGTTGAAAAAGGCCAATCCTTGGGCACTTTCGTGGATAATTGTGTAGTTAACTCAACTCTTGATCGTAATAATGATCATTCACCTATTCAAAAGGATGAGTTAGAGATTAGCAACACTAAATTCAGCGAGGAACAATCTTATGTTGACTATGATAGTGATGGTGATTATAATATATTGCTTGAAACAACTCATGGTGACATCTCCGAGGAGTCTTTTTGGGATCAAGATGAAGATGAAGAGGAATATGTCGACACTTGTGTAGATTACTCAAGCATTGATCTTAATAATGATCAAGAGCCTATTCAAAGGGTGGAGCTTGAGGATGATGCATTTTCGAGTGTTCTAAAAAAGTTTCTTATGATAAAATTTGGATCCACAAAAGAGTATGTGCCTTACAATAAAAAGGAGTGTGTTGAGAATGAGACCGTTATGACCAATATTGTGGAAGACCCAATTGAGCTTGCACATGATTGTAATGATGATGTTTATGTCGAGACTTTGGTTACGGCAGAAACGGACGAAGAATGGTTGCAAGGTTTGATAGAGGACCATGATACACAAGAGGTGAATAATTCACTTGAGTTTTTCAAGGATGAAGAGGATTCCGTGATACAAGAGATTGTGAAAGGTTTATCTAACCCTTTGCCTATTATTTCTTCTCCTTTACCTCTATTTGGTTTGAATGTATGTGCTTCGAGAATATTGTTGAATGAATTTGTTTCTCGTTTTCCGCCATTAGAGATACTTGATTCTCATACTATGCAGGTTATGGACCAAGAAACCGTGGAAGTACCCGAATTCTATATTCTTTATACACTTCCAAGTGTGGACAAGAATGAGTGTGGGGGAAGCTTTTATCGGTTCATAGCTTCACTTTTGCTTTATATTACTAATATTTGTGTGAAGCTAGTGTTTCCAAAACAGGTTCTATGGACGGATCCCCAACTTTTCAGATTGTTGGTGTATGGGGAATGAATCTTGCAAGGATATAGTCGGGCTGACGACTATAAAACAAGCGCTAAGTGGGAGGCAACCCACCGGTTTTGTATCTCTTATCCTTTTGCATTTTATTTTTGTTTCGTTTATTTATTTTTTACTGTTTTCATATCATATTTGCATCCCTATGTTTAATTTCATTGAGTCCGTAATCTATCTTAGAAGAGAATTATGACGAATACCTTTTTCGTCAGAAAATTTCAGACTGCGCGTAGTTCAGTCCAGAGACCATAACTGTCAGACCGTTTATCAAAACACTGTGAAATTTTGATACTGTGTAGAAAACACGTAGGTGAACAACTTTTTGTGAAATGGAGTTTTTCCAAATTCTTACCAATTTGCACAGTTTTTGCGTTTTATCTGCTGTTACGTCAGAATTCAGAACTTTCGGTTTTACACATTGAGGACAATGTGAAGTTTAAGTGTGGGGGAGCATTTATATGTTTGTATAGTTTTTTTTTTGACACCATTAGTGGATGGAACCATTTTGAATGCAGGAGTTGAGGAACCAATTAACTAAAAGGGAAGAATATAGCTCAGAAATCACAAATTAACATGATAGTTGTTACCATATCTCGGAATATCACCATATCACATTCTATTTTTATTTTTCCATATTTATCTATTGTTCTTTAAGTGCTTTGGTGGGTCACTAAACATCGACGTGTTATTACTGCTAGGATGAAATAGAGTGATTGAGTTACAAAAAAAAAAAAAAAAAAAAAAAAAAAAAAATTGAAAAAGAAAAGAAAAGAAAAAAAAAAAGGACCGACCAATTAGACCAAAACGGAATAAAAAGACACTTGGGAATAGCAGTATGTGTGAAACGTAGTCCCTGTCTCCGTCGCCTAAACAAGCGTGGAATGCAGGATCCAAGGCAACTATCATGTACTTGCTGACAAGAAGCATGCGCTTGGATCCAAAAGATCTAATCATGCCGTCTTAAAAAAAAAAAAAAGAAATTGGATCCAGTTTGATCCAATCATATAAAAAAAAAAAAAATTATTATTGTGTTGAATAAAGTCACTCTTGGTTCCCTTGTATACGCCAATTGATTTGATGTAGCATTCAGCACCAAGTAGCTCAATCCAATAGGATTAGGTTCATCTTAGCAGTGACCTTCAGACAGATATGGGAACATCGAACACTTGTGAATATTCGCCAACATCTACATCTATATCCATCTTCTTAATCTTTTCATTGTGATTGTGGTTGTTAGTTTCCGAGTATTGTGGCTTGTTCGACTATCTAATTAGAGTTTATTTACTAATATATGAATTGAATTTGCAAGGTACCTCCTCCTGTAGTCATTTTGGATTCATTCATTGATTTGTCACGAATAGACGGAGTTTGAAATATAGGTTTTGTAGGTAGACCTCTTGTAAACCTTCACGAGACTATAAATCGTCCACTAGGGACACCTAGGGGTTTAAAGGCTTGTTATTTATGCTAAAATTAACCGTAGCCTCGACGACACGGAGTTGTATGTATTCTTTAGAATTGTTTTGTTTGATTTGCTCGAGGACTAGCAAAGTCTAAGTGTGGGGAATTTGATAGGTGTAGAATACACCGTATTTAATATCTAGTATTTATGCTTTCTTTGCTATTTTTTCTTGTGAATTATGTATCTTATGTGTGCTTTTGAGTTATTAGGTGCAATGGAGTCATTTGGAGCGAAAAGAAGTGGAAATAGCTACAAAAGTGAAGTCACAAGTGGAGAAAAGCCAAAGACCAATTGGAACTCGTTCAAATGCAAGATTTCTACTTTTCATTGTGTAGAGGACGAGAAGATGAAGACAATGGCGAAAGAACGGAGTCATTCTGAGTTCGTATGAAGAAGTTATGGGCAAAACAAGGACTCATAAGCAAAGGGTAAGAGTGTCATTTCACAGGCATGTGCTATCTGGAGCCTAGTCAAGATTAAGGGGAAACCCTATTTGGAGGAATACTAAATACAGACCAGCCAAGGTTAAGGGGTTGTAATTGGTTACCCCTTATCAAGGTGACCTGACATCGAATATAATCCACACATATTCAACCCTAAATTGAGAAATCAAGTCTCAGGCGTTTTTCAATCATTGTTCTTCTGAGTTTGAGAAAGAGAGGAGTAAATGTGGTGATCGTCTGAGAGTTTTCATCTGATATCAACGAGCACAGGGAGGAATCGAGAAGATGATTGAGCGATTGATGCTCAAATTGAAGAGGGGATCTGAGTTCTGGTGGAGAGATTCATGAAGCTCAGGAAGAAACTGGAATCGAGAAATTGAAGTTGAAATTGGTAATTGCTTCTTTCGATCGAAATGGGTTTCTGCTGTTATAGATGAAGTAGAAAGAGAGATGGGTTCGTGAATATCAGGGTTGTGGCTGTTTATTTCGAGAGAATTGGTGGTGCTGTTGATGCTCAGGAAATGGAATTCAGTTCCAGACGAAGGAAGAATGGGTTGCGGTCAGATGTGGCTGTGGAAGGTTGAATGAGAAGGTTTGAAGAATGAATGTAGAAAGGGAATCTGGTGATGAGTGTGGACGTGCCTCCATGGTGAATCACGGTGGTCTCGAGTTGATTGAAGTTGCGGAGTGAACTCAACAAGAAATGGATAACACCCGGGGAACATGAGGTGTAGTTAAGGAGAATAGGGAGTAGATGGCTATTGATGGAGAACTGGTGATGTTGGGTCTGTGAAAGAAGAGTTTTGCCTGTAATGGGGTTGAGACATGGTTTGTCTTGCAGCTGTGTTGAATGGCAAGGTTAGTGGCAGCTGAGAAATGAACTGTGAGCTGGTGATGTTGAGCTGAACAGAATGAGCTGTAGCAGGTGCTTGTGCTGTGCTGGAAAAGTGCAGCTGTTGGACAGGGAAACGAGAACGAAATAATGCTGATTAATGACGATGGGTTGTGCTGGTACCGACTGCTATGGGTAATGGTTGTGACTTGAGGCGAGGTTGGAAAGAGTTGGTGCTGTGTGTTGAGGAATTTAAATGGTTGTGGATGGCTGGTGTTGTTGCCTTGATGGAACTGTGTAGTGCAATGCAACACCGAGTCGCAATGGGTTTGAGCTCTTGTGATGAGACGAAGTAGGAATTGCATGGAATTGAATCGAATCAAGTCGGTTCCCGATCTTGAAGTCATGTGTTGCAGCTGCAAGCAATTGCAGCAGGTGGAATGACTCGAGATTTGCGGAGTCGTGCAAGAATGAATTGCGAGTCATGAACCCGAGAAGGAGTTTGTTGAGTTGTGCTACGGCAGATGGGGAACGTGAGAAGATTAGGCTGCTATTGGAATTCGCCTGAGATTAAGAAGTATGAGCAGCTGGAATTAACTACAGTGTCGAGTTATGTCAATGTTTAGAAGGGTTGCAGGTGGTCTTGAGCAACTGGTGAGGATATTGGTGGTTAGGAAGAGCAGGTAATTGAAGTTGGTTATCAGCTGAGTTGGAGATGAATCTGCAGCCTATAATGGGAGAGTTACTGATTGAAGGTTGTAGGCTTAAGGAAGTGAATCGATGCTAAGTCGGGATGAATGCCTAGGTTCGAGATGGTGATGTTTTGAGCCGAGTCTTGGAGGCGACTCTTGTGTTGCGGTCAGTCCGTGATTGGGGTTGGCTCAAGAATGAATGCTAGGATGTAGTTATTCTGGGGAGATGGAATGAATCGCGTGTAATGAATTTGAGACATTACAGGCATGAAGCTACGAGATGTGGCCGGATGTGCGGTAGTGATGCACAATGAGTGTGCAAAAGCGAGCCATGGCCTGTGGAAGGATGCAATTGCCTTGGTCTTGGACAATACCAACTCAGCCCAATCAGATGAAGTTAGTGACTGACTCACACCTGAACTGGGCCTGACTCTCTCCCTGACTCGAGTTGACCCGATCCAACCCAGAGTTGACTCGACGGTCTTGACTCGTTGACCGGTGGCCGGTTTGACTTTGCCGGTCACCTGAGCTAGTTTTCCGGCGACTTTTCCGGCGGGATTCCGGCCGTAATCCCAGTTTTCCGGCGAGCGTTTTTGGGACATAATTTCTACACGGGTTTCTCTCCATGGTGGGCCGGGTGAATTTCCAACTAATGGACTTTGAAGACAAAACCTAGTTTTGGAAGGAGAAAAAGACTACAAAAGGGAAGACTTCTACAATGTTTTGGATCACGTTTTATTAATCTCTTCTCTACTTTATTCTAGGGTTTAGAACCATGAAGTCTTTTCTCTTTCTTCTTGTGATGAACTCCTTGAATATGAGTACCTAAGTTTATTATTGGTTATGGAATAGTTGGATTTCACAAAGCATGTTTCTTTGATTCAATATATTAGTTTTGTCTCATAATTATCGTTTGCAATTCTCTGGAAATATTGTTTTATGATTGATTGATTGTTTTGTCAAGTTGCAAATTGGTAGAACTTCTAATCACATCTATTGCTAGTTTAGGGTTTATTATACGCAAAAGTGATATTCCTTGGATACAAGTAGCATAATATGATTATAGTTTGTAGTGATATATTCTTATGATCATATGTGAATCGTAACCTTTGTTAAATTGAATTAGTGCGCTTTCCACGTTCGATTGCTTTGATTGGCCTGATTTCATAGAACTTAATGCATCTAGGGAATTAAACTTGATTAGTGCTTTTACACGTTAGGTTGTTCCTTTAGATAGAATTCATATTCGCATCTTTTAATGTATTTGTTGATGACATGAGGAGATTTGCGGGATATACTTGCGATCAAGGTATTCTAGGGTCTTTGATAAAAGTTGAGATTAAATATCAATTCTAGTTATTGTGAAAAGCATGTTAGTGAATGAAAACGAAATCCTTAACCAATATCTCTTCTATCTTATTTGTTTGCTTATTTCTTTATTTGCTTTTATTTTATTTGAGTTTATAAAATCACAAAACTACCGGTGTTATTTATAGGGAACCGAAATAATTTGACAACCTAGACCTCTCTGTGGGATCGATCCTTTCTTGCCCTTGCTATATTTATATTTTGAGTAGTAAGAAAGTGTAAATTTATATTTGTGTCGGCTGACAACCGGTCAATTACACAATTACCCGGTTTCCCCCTAAAGGGGTAAACCCTAGAATATTTTATGAAGAACAAAAGTATAATATGAGATGTGTAGAGATCCCTTCTTAAGGCTTTGGATGTCTTCTTATTTAAAACTCCAAAAGTTAGGCTTTAAAATCCTTCCGGGACCGTGTTTCCTTGAGTTAGAAGTCAATTTCGCGTCCAAATATGTCCCAGGAAGTTGTCAGGTTCGGCTCATGCCGACCTTTCCCGGACGAACCTGACAAGTGAAAATTACTCCAGGCGATCACCAGGTTCGGCTCACTTGATTAAATTTATTTTGAGCCGAACACTCTCCTGTATACTCTTCGAAAATATTGATTTTTAAGCTCCATGTTCGTCTGACTCGTGCTGATGAGTTTTGAGCCGAACCTCTCTGTAACTTCAAGTATCAACCTTGTTTTGCCCATAACTTCTTCGTCTGAACTCGGAATGACCTCATTCTTTTTGCGTTCTTTTCGTATTCTCGTTCTCTTCAAGATGATGTTAAGAACTCCTAGATTTTAATTAGTTGAATTTGGCTCTTGGTCCTTCCTTCATTGATAGACTCCACTTCCTTACTCATTTAAGCACTTTGTAGCTCCTTTTTGGATGATTCACCTGATATGACACATAAAATAGAAAATAATCATAATAAAAAGTAATATGCAAGAATTATAGCTAGAACTAGCATGGAATTGACACTCTAAACATGTAAATTAAGCATTTATCAAATTCTCCCACACTTAGCTTTTGCTAGTCCTCGAGCAAACTATCTAAAATACAACAAATCCATGTCTTCGAGGATACTGTTACTCTTAGCATGAATAACAAGCCTTTAAACCCCTAGGTGTCCCTAGTAGACGAGTTATAGTCTCGTGAGGGCTTACAAGAGATATACCCACAAAACCTACTCCAACTTCAAAGCGTTCCAGCTTCCCAAGCATCCAAAGAGCTATGAGGACATAGATTTTCTGCATGTTAGTAATAAGAAGTTAGAAATACCAAAAAACATATTCTCATTCTTAAATGTTGAGTGAGAAATAACCACACCATAATGAGAGAACGCATGTTTGAGAGTGATCAATAAGCATTTCACCTCGACTTCTGCTTCACTTAAAAGGATTTTATGAAAATTACACTCAAAAAGACGGCTTTTTTTATGGGTCTCAAATGTGTGCAGGTAGAAATGAAGAGAGAAATCCTACACACGTTGAATGGTGGGAAGGAAACCTTCCGAATTATTTCTGAAGACTCCACAAAATCGTGGAAAATAAAGACATTTTTCTGATGATCTCTAAGAAAGGAAATCAACCATTTGCGAGGATGAGAGTACTTACCACCTTCACATCTGATTGCAATGATGATAACACCACTCTCATAGCATCCAATAGGATCGTCTTCGATCGGCTCGTCTTCTTCATCTTCTTGGTCTTCGGTCTTCAACTGTTGATGATAAACTCTTGAATTTTATAGAACTTCAACAACTTATAACTCTTTTCCTCAAATTCCTTGTTGCTTGAAACTTGTTTATATATTTTTCTTCCCCATGGCCTTATTGAACAAATAACAACCTAAATGCAAATCTTTTGTATTTTCTCTTTCTTTTTTTTTTTGTTATTATTTTTTTGTTATTATTTTTTTGTTATTTTTTTTTTATTTTTTTAACAAAAAGATTGAAACTACAAAAATAATAACGAAATTAAAATTAACATGGCCATGAAAGAAGTACTTTACCACTTTGATCTTCACAACTTGTATTGTCTTCGTATCATAAACTTCAATCACTCTCATCCATTGATTTTCTTCGCTCTTGTAAATAAGTCTTCAACTTGGATATGGAATTTCGCCTTATATGTGTAAGTCTTCAACATGTATATAAAAATTTGCTCATTATATGTTGCTTTACTTGGATATGAAATTTCGCTCTTCCTTGAATTGTTACTTGTAAACCTCAAACGTCTTCAACTTTCCTTGTAGATTTTGATGTCGCTCCACTTGTTGACGATGATGGTGTTTCTATGGACCTGTTGTTGGCGAGAGAGAGAATGGTGCTAACTGCAAATCAAACTACAAGAATGTGGTTTTCATCTATAGACGTCACCCTCATGATTGACAAAATTAGCACTCAAGAGATCAAAGAGTAGTGCTTCTATTGGTGGGAGGTTGGGTAGCTGACCATTCTACCCGGAATTAACGTACGGTGACACACACTCAAAAGAAATCTTTTTAGTCAGCTACAAAGAAAATTTGGTCTGGTGCCTCTGTTGATTTGAAAATAGGTAGTCTCCACTAATAATTGATCAGCAACTCTAATAATGCATTTCTGCCTGCTCCTAATTTGCATCACCTGCATGATTAAATCGATTATTTAACACTCTAACAAACAAGAAATCCGAACGTAGTTCCCTAACACTTCCAAGTTCAGTTATGTCGGTCAGAATTCTCTATGTAAACATACCTAGAAGTATGCTAGTGACTCTAAAATCTCTACAAGTTGGAGGTTTTTTATGCATAATTTTTTAAAATCTCTATATGCAAAATATCCAAACACTCCCCCACACTTAAACTTTACATTGTCCTCAATGTAATTGACTCGTCCTAAGTAAAGTCAAGGTGGGAAATCCTAATATGATATGCAAAAGAAGAAAACTAAAAACAAAAAGGATAGAAAATACAAAACCTATGGGTTGCCTCCCTTGCAGCGCTTAGTTTAACGTCCTCGGCCTGACCCGCTGGTTATCTTCCATACACCAACAATCTAAAAATTTGGTAGTCCATCCAGAAAACAATCTGCAATTCTAGTAACAGCTTCATGAAAACATTAGCACAAGATATAAATATTAAAGCTATCACTTTATTGAAGTTTCCCCCACACTTAGTCCTTTCTACACTCAAAAGTGGATAGAGAACATAAAACATGGGTACTTCAAAAGGTTCTTCAGCTTGGTGAACCTGCACAATTCTAGAATCAAACACTTCAAGTGGTGGATACTTAGAAGCAAAATAATCCGTTAAAACTTTGGAAGCACATAACTCCAATCCTAAGTGATGTGAATCAAAGGATTTAGAAATATCCAAAGGATTAAACAAACCTTCCACAATCTCTTGTATTATAGGATCCTCATCATTCTTAAAGAATTGCAATAAACTATTTACCTCGTTTGTATCGTGGTCTTCTATCAAACTATTTAGCCATTCTTCGTCCGCTTCAACCGAAATCTTAGCATCATTATAATCCTTGGCAAGCTCAATTGGGTCTTCCACGACTTTAATCAATGTGGTTTCATTCTCAATCTCAATCTCTTCAACAATCTCGTCATCAGAATCAGAATCCTCTCCCCAAAAGTCTAGTTCATTGGTGCAAATCCTAAAATCTTCACTTGTGTATGTTACACCATTGATAACAACTGTTATGTCATATCCATTCTCCTCCTTTTGAATAGGCGAGTGATCGTTATTATGATCCGAAGATGGAATAATCGTATCATTGTTACTAGGACTTTGAAAAGGTTCCTCACCATCAGAATCTTCCTCATAATCTTCCATATCGAAGCGGCGTTCAAGTTCCAAATCTATGACCTTGTTAATTTCATCAAGAGTCTTTTTTGTGATGCACCGGCTTCTTCTAGCTGCTCGTGTTGCTTAAAAAGATTTCTGACATTATCACGCTTTCCATTATGCTCAATAGAATTTCTAGATAGCATCTCTTCTTTAAGTGAAGGAAAAACATGATAAAGAGGAGTATATCTTGATTTGGTATCATAAGTTTTTAGCTCCAAACTCTTTGGCATCTGCACATTACTAGAAAACAATTAATCAGAAGTATAACTATCCTTCCATCCTCGTGATTGTTCACTTACATGCCCGTCATAAGGTTGTTGACATGTATGAGAATATCCGTAAGGTTCCGTGGGATATTGATCATAGCCAAAAGATTGGTTTTGATTATACTCATAGGATGGTTGGTAGTTGTAATAAGAATGAGATTGCAAACCATATTGATTACCACTGTTGTATGTTGATTGGTCTTGTGCTCCGTACATGTTATTTCCATAAGTAAACATGACGACTCACAAGATAACGAAAATCAAAACAAAAAATAAAAAGAAGCTAAACAAACAACAAATCAATTAGCAACTGCTCCCCGGCAACGGCGCCAAAATTTGATGCGTGTCGTAAATACAACAAATTAATCAATATATTTCCCACTAATTAAATAAATAATATAGCGGTAGTAAGGATCGTTCCCACAGAGAGCTGTGTAATTGATAGGTTATTTGATCAGCAAAATAAAGTAAAATACAAAGGGGGGTTGATTGAAGTAAAGTAAATAAAAAGAAAAAAAGAAAATAAAGATGATCAAGGAATCCTTCGCCGTTACCAAGCGATAACTGGATTAATATACGTATCTATCTTCGTTAGAACCATTCATAACCAACCGTAGGAAAGCAGCTGGCGCAGTGCTATCCTCAAAGTCCCTTATGTAACTTGATACCGAAGCGCTCGCATATCAAATTCTATCCAACTGAACCACCAAGTAGTAGCACACTCAAGGTGTAACCCAGCGGAAGCTTTAAGTTATGTGAACTTAGGTTGATCCCAGCAGTTAGACTCTTAGCGCAAGGTCCACTTACTAGTGTTGTCTTCACACACGATTGCTCCACAAAATCCCTCTGCGAGGTCTCACATTCTCTATTTGTGTAAGGATTATTCAACAATTACACGTGTAGGATCAGAATATCGCAACACCAATACCTCTGCGAAATCCATAAACGTTACATAGCGAAGGCGTCGCAGACGAGTAAAATAAGTGACGCAATGGATGACGAAAGCCAGAACACGAGAAAGGTGTGAAGACTTAGCGAGAACTAGGAGTTTCGCGAGATTATGCATTTGTACACTTGCGACACTTCGCAAGTCATTCCCGAAAATAAAGGACAACTTAGCTGTCATCCATTATGTAACACCATATATAAAGAGCCGAACATGCCTATTGAAGGGAGATCTTTTTTCGAGTGTTGAGCAAGTTATTAAGAGAGAGAAAGTTTATAAAGATAGTATTTTTTCTAGCTCTTTTCCATTTTATCTTGTAAACATTCAAGAAATTAATCAACAAAAATTATAATTGTTCATCTTCAATGGATTGATTGTGTGGATTCTTGTGAGGGGTGTAGTGTAGGATTTCCTGCAACTACATATTGGCGCTAGAAACAGGGAGAGAGTAAGGATTGACATCGTGATTTGAAAGAATTTGGAGTAATAGGGAAGGAATTTCATATAATTTTCAACAATTTATTGAAATCGAGAAATGGCTAGAAGAAGACATGTATCCGAACAACCAACAACTGTTAGAAGGAGCAGGAGACTTGCTGGAGAAGGGAGAAATGAAATGGGGGAATCCTCAAGAATGAACACAAGAAATAATGAAGAAAATCAAATTCAATCACCAATTCAACCAGTACCGAATAGAACTGTGGATTATGATAGAGTAAGCATGCATACTTGGAGATCAGACTCTGTGGACGAAAGGGAGAAGAACAACAATTGATAAACAATGGACAAGAGGTGAGAGACCGAGAAGTGATTGGGGAAATAATTCATGGAAATGAAGAGGTCGCAGCATTAGAGACATTGAGACAAACAATACATGAAGAAATGCGATTAGAAGCAGAGGAACGTGCAAATTTGACAAGGCAAAATCATGAGTTGAGGATGGAAAATATGAGATTACAAAACAGAAGGTCGAGAAGCACTACAAGGTCAAGCTCAAGATCAGTTAGAGAGGAAAGAAGGAGAACTTTACCTATAGAAAATGCTAATGAAGAAAATCGAGAGGAAGTGCAAAATCCAGGCAAAGAACGTTGCGAAAGAAGAGAAATAATGGAAGATCGTTATATCCCACGTCCCGAGACTCTTCAAAATGGGCAAAATGATGAAAATCAAGGGAATAGGCAGCGTCAATGGCGGAATAATTTAGGTGATGAGGAAAATTGGGAAGAAGGAAGAAGAATATTGCATGGGAGAGAAGCACAGAGGAAGCAAAAAGAAATTGAAGATGAAATTGAAAGACACTATGTTGAGCAAGCACGTCTAGCTTGCGAAAGAGAAAGGTTGAGAACATAAATGGAAGAACAGGAGTTACAAGAGGCAATTCGCCAGAATAATCATGATAATAGAGAAAGAAGGAGAGAACAAAATCGCAACATTGGTAATATCAATGAAGAGTATGAAAGAGTACAAAGGAGAATCGAAAGGCAGCAAAGAAGAGAAAATGATAGATATAACGGTGTGCGAATTAATGAGAGGAATGAAAGAGAAGATCGCAGAGAAAGACGAGAAGAGAATGATGGACAAGAGAGTCAAAACAGATATGAACGCAGAAGAAGAGAGGCGGAGTTAAAAAGACCAATGAAGCCAAATTCTAGTGTAAATGAACAAATTCTGAGAGAATTGGCGGAAATGAGAGGAATGTTAAATAATAAAAAGGGAGGAGGTAAGAGACAATTGGATGAAGCCATAGAAGAAGCTGCGAAGACTCCATTCACACAAGAAGTACAATTAGGAGGAATACCTCCAAAGTGCAACTTACCTACGTTAACCAGCATTTTCGATGGAACAACTTGTGCAATACAACATATCAAAGCTTATGTGAGATGTATGTTACAATGGGAGAACCATGATGCTATATTGTGCAAATATTTTGCATCAAGCTTCACAGGAGAAGCTTTGAAATGGTTTGAAGGATTACCGAGGAATACAATAACATCTTTCAATCATTTGCAGGCTATATTTTTAGGGGCATACATTAACCGTGAGATGGAAGACAATGTGCAGTGATATGGCTGGTCGTGGGGATGAGAGATATCTCATTTTATCATTCATTAACGCTATGTTCGCAACCAATCTGCTATATATTTAAATTTTTAGAATCAAGAATACAATCACAATGACTGAGTTGCGAGAACTTCAAGAGGAGTACATTGCTCTAGAGGAAAAACAAAATGAGATGGAATCATACCCCGTTGCGAACACAAGTTCAAAAGTTGCAAATGCAAGCTTGTTACCTAAACTAATAAACACAGTGGCGAGCACCTCGCAGAGTCAACAAGAAATGATAAAGGATGATGGTCAGCGAAAGTTGGTAGCTATGGGGAGTCGTGATCAGGAGGAATTTGAGAGAGAGAGAAACTTCTATAACCGTGGAGGAAATAACAAAATTCAAAGACTTGATCAGCCGCAAGAAACTTATGGAAGTCAGAGGCAGAGTTATCATAGAGGACAAGTCAAG
This sequence comes from Papaver armeniacum, assembly GCA_023531295.1. Classification (NCBI taxonomy): domain Eukaryota; kingdom Viridiplantae; phylum Streptophyta; class Magnoliopsida; order Ranunculales; family Papaveraceae; genus Papaver; species Papaver armeniacum. The sequence goes on from JAJJWW010000153.1 coordinate 373,591, forward strand.
TCACATGGTAGTCTGGGAAGAAATCAAGATGCCACCACTGAATGCTAGTGTGGAGAAAATATGGGAAGCTATAATCTTAATGGAAAATATACCTGCACCATGGAACATGGGAAGTGAGCCACCTCCGAGTGACAGAAGTCATGAATTTTGTTCTTATCACCATATTCATGGACACTCCACAAACGATTGTAGAAATGTAAAAAGAATCATCCTCATAATGATAGAACAAGGGAAACTAAATTAATTTCTAAAAAATCAACCTCAATCCCAACCATTACCACCACCGCCAGAAATTCACAGAGCAAACACAACAAAAGGAGGAGAAACGTTTGTGATAGAAGTTGGAGCGAAAGCCAAGAATTTATCTTGTAACTCTATTGTACATTCGCACAGGACAATAGAAGATTTTCATGATAGTGTTATCAGTAGGGTTTTCGCAAGAGATGTTGATAATAGAGAAATAATGAACATCGCGAAGACATCGCCACTAAAGCAATGACATAAGCAGATTATTTCTTTTACCGCAAAAGAAATACCTGAGGATGGAGAGATGCATGACAACCCCTTAGTGGTAAGATTGGAGATTAACCCAAAACCTGTCGATGATGAAGATGATGAGGCAGAAAATTCATGGGCAATCAATAGAATCTTAATCGATATTGGAAGCTCTGTAAATATCCTTTTTTTATCATACTTAGAAGACTATGGGAGGAAAGGACAAAGATCTAATACCTTCAACTTATAAGATCTATGGTTTCAACGGTACTGCCAACAAGCCTAAAGGAGAAGCTCATATGCGAATACCACTGAAAGGATTATCAAATGAAATTTTATTCTACATAGTCGATGTGGAAGCTCCCTATAACGCATTGATTGGGCGACCTTGGTTACATGAGATTCCGGGTGTAGCATCGACTTATCACCAGTGCATCAAATTTCCTCATCCCACTGGTGTCGGAGTCATAAAAGGAGAATGGGTTGAGGGACAGAAGTGCTATGAAGTTGATGTGGAGTCTTGCGAGAAAAGAGCTGCTCAGAAAAAGAACTGGAAGAAAAACATCAAAAATGAACAAAGAAGGGAAAGACTAATGGTGGACGCAATAGAGGTGAGAGAAGAAAGTACGTTGCGAAACCAATGCCTGAAGGAAGTTGGAAATTGCGATGATTTCGCAAAAGGGAAGGCAGTATTAGGAAATTTGAATAATGAAGAAGCAGAGACCAACATAAGTAAGAAGCTAAAGGAGTAAATGATTGATTATAGATTTGCGAAGGTTAAAAAAAAAAAAAAAAAAAAAATCTTTTAACTTTTGAATGATAAAGACAGGCTGAAGATGCAAAGACTATGATAATCGAAAAAAGAATATGCGAAATTCTCGCAAAAATGATGACAAAAAACAATCTAAAATCAATAAAATATCAGAATGGGACGAACCTGCTATGGCGTACACCCTAGTTCGCGAATCCAAATTTCGTAAGAGGCAAATGTAAGACCTAAAGTACGTCATAAAAGGGGGTATCTGTTAACATGGCTCAGGGAAAAGGTTACACCGCCCCTGGAACCTGGGTCATGGAGATTTGGGGTCAATAAAGCCCATCCAGGAGAGATACCTTGGATTTCCAACTATATACATATAAGGTTATACCCTGGTTGGACGACCGAGGGTCTCTTCTAAGGAGTCAGCGTATGATCAAGGCGCCGAGGTACACGGTTGAGCCCAAAGTGCCTGGGGCATTTGAAGTGTCTCGGCCATTCTTGGCAAGTCTTGGCATATGTTGCACTCGGCCCGAAGAAAACTCCACTAAGGGTGCAGTCTCGTAACCATAAACCATATAGGTATAAGGGATAAGAGGCTGCGAAAACAACTGGTTGTTGTTAAGACCGGATGAGAGAGCTAGTCTTGTATGGCCGATGTACGCCTCCTTGAAGGGGCAACCACGGAGATGACAAGGGCGGCACCCTCCATTAGGGAGCTGATAAGTGTCTTAAGACGCAAATGTCATGAGGCTTTATCTTCGCAAGAAAATTTAGGCTTGTCATATTTGTGCGATGATCCTGAAAAGGCAATAATACAAAAGACAAAGATAAGACGAGATCAAGGGGTCAGTACATGAAAGTGTAAGGACGTCCTGCGATTTCGTCGCAAGACGGCAATGTCATGGGGCTTATTTTCGCAAGAAAATTTAGGCTTGTCATATTGTCGCAATAAAATTATCCTGCAGAGGCAACAATACTAAGAAATGATAAGGCAAGATCAATGGGTTTTTGCATGAAAGTGTTAAGACGTCCTGCGATTTTGTCGCAATGACAAGAGGTGGCGCAATAAGACCTTTAACTAGGAAGGCAAAATAAGACCACAAAAAAAAAAAAATAAAATAAAATGATGAGATCTTGAAAACAACCAAGATACATTCTCTCGCGAGAATTCAGCAGCAACAGTTGCCGGACTGGGGCATGTTATCATCTAAAGGTTATTTGCTTAATCTTTCATTTGAAAACAAATAACAGAGGCAAGTATGGGAATGAATAGATTGAGAATATGTTATTTATTTTCATATGATAGATTTACGCACTCACAATATATTGATTAACTATATTGCAAAAAATAATTGCTTTTTTAACATGTGCAGAAAGGGACAACAAAAGTAGAATTTGTAGGAAATCCTACACTACACCCCTCACTAGAATTTATACAATTAAGTCATTTGTTGATGAATGATTATGATTTCTATTGATTGAATACTTGAATTTTTACAATATGAAATAGAAATGAATAATAGAATTACAATCACTCTTCAAACTTTCTCTCTCCTAAAGATTTTCTTAATAATTCAAAAAGAAGTCTTCTACAACAGATTTACTCAACCCTTTATATAGGGTAGTACACAGTGGATGACAGCTAAGCTGTCCTTTATTTCGGGAATGTCTTGCGAAATATCGCAAGTGTACATGTATCAATTCTCGCGACACTCCTAAATTTCGCTGAATCTTCATATCTTTCTCATGTTTTGGCTGTCGTCATTCATTGCGTCATTTATTTTACTTCCCTGCGACTCCCTCGCAATGTCGTTATTTATTAATCTGTGAAACATTGATGTCGCGATATTCTGATCCTACATCTTGCCTCTTCTCATGTCTTCTCTGCGAAGGAGAGAATGTCATGAGAACCAATGTTTTGAAATGCCGCAATTGTTCATCTTTATCTGTTTCACTCCCGTACATTTACATGGAATTTATTACAGGTGTTTCTTCTTCCACTCTTTTCTTGACACGTCTCTTTCAACCGTTTATTCTTGACCATTCACGTCCCATCTCGCATTAAATGCATTTGTTTTCTCGAGGATTCTTCTCTCTATATATAGTTTTCTTACCCTTCTCTTCTTCTCTTTTATTTTCCCTCTGCAACTTCTCTTCTGCAACTTCTCTTCCTCCGCAATCTGCGTTTCTGCTTCTGTAAATCTTTCCTTCTTTCTTTTTCTTGATCTTCAATTTTCTAATCATTCCCATACTCTAAAAATGGATTCACTTGGTCGCACATATAAACCCCTTTTTAATGAAGCTCAAAAGAATTTTCAAGAGAAGGGCTTCATCTTATCGACCATTCCTGATCAAGAATCTTCATCTATACTTTCTGCAAAGTTGTTTTCTGATCATTAGTGTGATGATCAGAAAATCATAATCTCGCTAGGTCAAATTCTCGCAGGCCTTCCCATTCCTCTCTACAATCCCGAGATACCTTTATTCTATGAAATTCTTGCTCATGAGAAATTCTCGCGAGCTATTTACCAACTAAGTGGTGATTGCATCCGTCTAATGCTTGAATTCGCCAACCGTGGCGCTGGTAAGGGATCTTTATATCCTGATGATGTCAAAGATCCTAGATTCGCGGGTTTAGAAATAGTCGCTGAGAAATATATTGTTGAAAACTTTTTTGAAAATTATGAAGTAATAAATATGACAAATGATAAATCTCGCTGGGGAGCTCGACTGAAGAGAAAAGATAATATTTCCAGTGATAAGTTACTCATGCAAGATATTGACTGGCACTCGGGAAAAAATAATGTTCCTCGGTATTCCAAAGATGAGAAATGGTGGGTTGTTCCTCTGTTTTTGAGCAGACCTTATATTGCAGGTTCTCATACACTCCCTGCAAATCTCGCAAACTATCAACCTTGGGAATTTAAGTGGCCCGAGAAGGCAAAAGAGGTATACTTCCTATTTCATGTTTGCTTTGCGATATTTCCTTCCTCTTATACATACTAGACTTGTAAAATTTTCAGATTGCCAAATTGAAAAGGAGTTATAAAAGACGTCCAAAGGCGAGTACTCTAGCGATACTCCGATCAATCACGGATGAAGTAAGAGATACTTTCTTTTGTTATTTTTAACAATATTGTTGCCTCTGTTTCTTATCTTCATTCGTGTGCGAAGGTTGTTGAAGAAATTGACATTCCCGAAGCTGCGAAGGTTAAGGGCAAGAATAAAATCACCCTTCGCAAGGATAAATCTTCCGCTCCATCTTCTAAAAAACGGAAAATCCATCCTTCTTCTCGTTCTAGTTCCCAAACCAGCGAGAGTTCTGACGAAGATGAAAATGAGGTTGATACTTCTTCTGCAAAGGAACATCATTCGGTCGCTTCTGTTATGGCGCAATTATCTAGTGTCTTCTCCGATTCTATGCAAGGATTGGGAGATGATCATTTATCCGCTACTTGCGAAGCTCTCGCTAAAATTTGCGATGCCCCCCTGTTAGAGGATAATGAATCTTTTCGCGGAGTTTCCTGAACAATGACTCCCAGTCTCTTTAATGCACTCAGTGCTTTGGTATGTTCATATTTCGTTATTTCTTTGCGATTTCGATTATAAACCTTATCTTAACAATTTCTTTACTTTCCTTTATAGTATGGGAGAGCTTCCTTTGTCGTTGCCTCAGACCTAGAGAAAAGACGCAACAATCTTGAGAAGAAAAATCTTCAACTTAAGGAGAAGAACAAAGAACTAGAAATTGAAGTTGCGACATCTCGCAAGAAGGATGAAAAAATTCAACAATTAGAAGTTGAGTCTTCTTCCCAGAAAGACAAAATATCCACACTTCAAAGTGCTAATCAGCAACTTTATGGTATAACACCCTCCTTTTTTCTCCATTTTTACTTTGTCATCTATTTTTCTTTGCCTGACTTATCATTTTCGCAGACGTTTATAATCTTTCTGACGAAGCCATCCTTCTCCATTCATTCCCTGAACCTATGGATGATGATGCTCTTCTCGCTCATTTCAATGAATCTTTAAGTAGTTCTTCAAACAAGACTAACTCTCTCTCGTTAAATGAACTTCGAACCAAATTTCATCTTCTAGAAATTGAACATAGATCTAGTTTAGGTTTAGCCAACCGCTTTAAACGTTTATATCTTGACTCCCAGGAGAGTAATAATATTCTAAGGAAGAAAATTAGCAACCTCATAGATGATAAGGATCGCATTGCTAATCAAGGTGCACAAGCATTAGCAAAATTCCAAAAAACTATTCTTGAAGTCCAAATTGAACGAGATGAATCCCTTCGCCAAAATGCCATACTTAATGAGCGAGAAAATCAAATTCGTTCACTTCTTGTCATAAATAATGATGATGAATTCGCTTGGGCTGCGAAGGTTCTAGATAATGTCAGAAATAACTTAGGTGTTAACGCGGTCTTCATGCTTGAACATAATGCCTTGGTTAAAGATATGATTTGACGAGAGAAGGTTATTTTACTATTCTTCATTATTTTTCCCGCTTCTTTTTTACGAAATTGTTATTAAGCTACTAACTCATTGTCATTTGTTCGCAGAATCTGAGAAGAGGTTTCAAATTAGAATCAAGGAACTTGAATCTGAGAAAGCACAACTTGCAAAAAACTTCTCTCTTCGCAATGACAAATATTCTAAGATGAAGAAGCAATTACAGACTACTGTGGCGAATTTCAATAATGATGCTGTTTGTTTTCGCAACCAAACTATTGAACAAATTTGCAATGATCACGACATTCCTCTTTCTTCATATTCTTGTCTTCTCGAAGAAATTCCTGATAATATGCCTTGCTCAGATGTCTCTGATAGTGATGTAAGCGAAGAAGAAGAATCTGATATGGAATCTGATGAAGAAGAATAAGTTGCTAGATTGTTCCATTTTCCTTTCTCTTCTTGTGATATTTGTACATTTATCCTTCTAACCTTCCATTTTGTAATCTCTTACTGTAAATCTATCATATGAAAATAAATAACAAATTTTTATTCTAATCATTCCCATACTTGCCTCTGTTATTTATTTTCATATGAAATAAATCAAGTCGATAATCTTTAAGTAATGATACTTCTTAATTTCGCAAAAGCTGTTGCTGATTCTTCACAAATAAATGAAGAAATATAATCGTATTCGCAAGCTTGTTTGCTTATTCAATCATCATTTATGTTGAAATTTATCATTGCGACAAAATCGCAGGACGTCGTTACATTTTCATGTAATGACCCATTGATCTTGTCTTATCATTGTTTTTGTGTGGTCTTATTTTGCCTTCCTAGTTAAAGGTCTTATTTTGCCACCCCTCATTTTGCATCAATATGACAGGTCTAAATATTCTTGCGAACATAAAATCCCATGACATTGACGTCTTGCGACAAGATCGCAGGATGTCCTTACACTTTCATGTAATGACCCATTGATCTTGTCTTATCATTTCTTTAGTACTTTTGCCTCTGCAGGATATTTCAGTTGCGACAATATGACAGGCCTAAATGTTCTTGCGAATATAAAGCCCCATGACATTGCCGTCTTGTGACACTTATCAGCTCCCTAATGGAGGGTGCCGCCCTTATCATCTCCCTGGTTGCCCCTTCAAGGAGGCGTACATCGGCCATACAAGGCTAGCTCCTCCCATCCGGTCTTAACAACAACCGGTTGTTTTCGCAGCCTCTTATCCCTTATACCTATAGGGTTTATGGTTACGAGGCTGCACCCTAAGTGGAGTTTTCTTCGGGCCGAGTGCAACATATGCCAAGACTTGCCAAGAATGGCCGAGACACTTCAAATGCCCCAGGCACTCTTGGCTCAACCGTGTACCCCGGCGCCTTGAGCATACACTGACTCCTTGGAAGAGACCCTCGGGCGTCCAACCAGGGTATAACCTTATATATATATATAGTTGGAAATCCAAGGTATCTCTCCCGGATAGGCTTTCATGGGCCCCAAATCTCCATGACTCAGGTTCCAGGAGCGGTGTAACCTTTTCCCTGAGCCATGTCAAGAGATACCCCCTTATATGACGCACTTTAGGTCTTACATTTGCCTCTTTGCGAAATATCATTCGCGAACTAGGGTGTACGCCATAAAGGTTTGTCCCATTCACTCACTCTTTCATTTTTGTTAATTCATTCAATCATTCATTTTTGGTTTTCTCTTGTTATTTTGTTTGCGAGGCTATCGCACAATCTTTCATTGTTTATTCATTTTTGTTTTTCAATTCTTCAATCAAATTTTCATACATTCTTAATGGCGAGATTCTCGCGTATTTCTTCTTCAATTATTGTTTCTTCTTCTTACCATTAATATGCCTTTGTCATTGCTTTTGATAATGATGATTATTCATTTCTTACACTTCTTGTTCCTACTGCTCCCTGCCTCTGCACCATTCAAACTTCTTAATGATTCCTTTCCATCATAATTTTCAACTGTTTTCATGCACTTGCTACGCAATGTATCTTCACCTCTTGTATCTATGGTATCCACCATCAACCTTTCTTTTATCTGTCCATCTTTTATATTTTGCTTCCAGCCCTTTCTTTTTGCAGCCCTTTCCTCGCAACTCTCCACATCAATCTCATAGCATTTTTATCCTTCCATCCAGTCTCCCTTTATAACTCCAACACCGCTAGGATGAGGAAACTTTATACACGGATGATAAGTCGACGCTACACCTAGAATTTCGTGCAACCATGGCCTTCCAATCAATGCATTATAAGGGGACTCCACATCGACTACACAAAACAAAATTTCAGTTGATAATCCTTGCAAGGGTATTCTCATATGAACTTCTCCTTTAGGCTTGTTCGCTGTGCCATTGAAACCGTATATTTTATACGTCGAAGGTATCAACTCTTCATCCTTCCCACCCATAGTCTTGTAAGTATGGTAAAAAAGAATGTTTACTGAGCTCCCAGTATCAATTAAGATTCTATTGATCGCCCAGAATTCTCTCGCTTCATCGTCTTCGCCATCTACGGAGTTTTGGATTAATTTCCAATTTTACAACCAATGGGCTATCATGCGTCTCTCGCCTGGGGAATCTCTTCTGCAGTGAAAGAAATAATCTGAATTTGCCATTCTTTTAACTGCGATGTCTTCGCGATGTTCATCACTTCTTTATTATCAGCATCCCTCGCGAAAACCCTACTGAGAACATTATCATGAAAACTTCAATTGTTCGGTATGAATGTACAATGGAGTTGCAAAACAAATTTTTAGCTTTCGTTCCAATTTCTATGACGAATGTTTCTTTCCCCTTCGCTGAGTTTGTCCTGTGCATTTCTGGCGGTGGTGGTAACGGTTGAACCTTCTCTTCACTTTTTAGAAAATGACTCAGCTTTCCTTGGTCAATCATTCTGAGGATGATTCTTTTTATATTTCTGCAGTCATTTGTTAGGTGTCCATGAAAGCGGTGATAAGAACAGAACTCGTGACTTCTATCACTTGGTGGTGGCTCATTCCCCATGTTCCATGGTGCAGGTATGTTTTCCATCAAGAGTATAGCTTCCCATATTTTTTCAACACTAGTATTTAATGGTGGCATTTTGATTTCCTCCCATACTACTCTGTGACTTCGCTGTCCTCCATGATAATTTTGCCTTCGACCTCCATAAGTTTCTTGCGGATGATCAAGCCTTTGAATTTTGTTATTGCCGCCACGGTTGTAGTAGTTTCTTTCTCTTTAAAATTCTTCCTGATCACGGCTTCCCATAGCTACTATCTTTGGCTGTCCATCATCTATTATCTTTTCTTGTTTCCGTTGCGAAGTGCTCGCTACTGTGTTTATCAATTTGGGTAATAAGCTTGCATTCGCAAAGATTTGAATTTGTATTCGCAAATCGGGTATGATTCCATTTCATTTTGCCTTTCCTCTAGAGCAATATATTCCTCCTGAAGTTCTCGCAACTTAGTCATTGTAATTGTATTCTTGACTCTAAAGATTTGAATATATAACAAATTGGTTGCGAACATAGCGTTTATGAATGATAAAATAAGATATCTTTCATCCACTCGCCCAGCCATTTCGCTACACATTGTCTTCCACCTCACAGTTAAGTGTCTCAAACTTTCGCCAACTCTTTGTTTCATCCCAAATACATCTTCAATTCCTGGTCGCGAGGAGTTGTTACTTATATATGCCCCTAAGAATATAGCTTGTAAATGATTGAATGACGTGATTGTGTTTCTTGGTAAACCTTCAAACCATTTCAGTGCTTCTCCTGTTAGACTTGATGCGAAATATTTGCACAATATGGCGTCATGATTTTCCCACTGTAGCATACATCTCACATACGCTTTGATGTGTTGTATTGCGCAAGTTGTTCCATCAAAAATGCTGGTTAACGCGGGTAAATTGCACTTTTGGGGTATTCCTCCTAATCGCACCTCTAGTGTAAAGGGGTTTTCGCAGCCTCTTCGATGGCCTCATCCAATTGTCTTCTTCCTCCTCCCCTTCTATTGTTCAACATTCCTCTCATCTCTGCCAACTCTCTCAAGATTGGTTCATTTACATCAGGATTCGGATTTATTGGTCTTTTTAGTTCTGTCTCTCTCCTTCTGCGTTCATGTCTACTTTGATTTTCTTGTTCATTATTTTCTTCTCTTCCTTCTCTGCGACTTTCTCCTTCATCTCGTTCACGAATTCGCACACCATTATATCTATCATTTTCTCTTCTTGGTTGTTTATCAGTTCTCCTTTGTATTTTTTCATATTCTTCATTGATATTTCCATTGTTGCGATTTTGCTCGCGTCTTCTTTCTCGATTGTCATGATTGTTTTGCCAAATTGCTTCCTCCAATTCCCGTTCTTCCATTTCTACTCTTAATCTTTCCCTTTCGCAAGCTAGTCGTGCTTGTTCGATATAATGTTTTTCGATGTCATCTTCAATCTCCTTTTATTTCCTCCGTGTTTCTCTCCCATGCAGTATTCTTCTTCCTTCTTCCTGATTTTCTCCACCAATTGGATTATTCTACACTTGACGCTGTCTATTTTCTTGATTTCCGTCATCTTGGCCATTCTGTAGAATTTCAGGGTGTTGAATATAACGATCTTCTACTACTTCTCTTCTCTCGCAACATCCTTCACTGAGATTTGGCTCTCTTTCGAGATCTTCTTCATTAACATTTTCTACAGGTAATGTTATCCTCATATCTTCTCTAACGATCCTGATCTTGACTTGGTATTACTTCTCGACCTTCTATTCTGCAACCTCATATTTTCCATTCTTAACTCATGGTTTTGCCTTGTTAAATTTGCACGTTCTTCCGCTTCTAATCGCCTTTCTTCATGTATTGTTTGCCTCAATGCTTCTAATGCTGCGACTTCTTCATTTCTATGGATTGTTTCTCCCATTTCTTCTCGATTTCTCTCCTCTTGGCCATTATTGATCAATTGTTGCACTTCTTCTCTTTCTTCCATAGAATCTGATCTCCATGTATGCACACTCACCCTATCATAATCTATTACTCTATTCGGTGCTGGTGGAATTGGTGGTTGAATTTGACCTTCTTCTCTATCTCTTGCGTTTATTCTTGATGGTTCACCTACTTCATTTCTCCTTTCTCCAGCTAATCTCCCGCTTCTTCTTACAATTGTTGGTTGTTCTGATGCATTCCTTCTTCTAGTCATTTCTCAATTTTAGTAAGTTGTTGAAAATTATACGAAATTTCTTTCTTGTTACTCCTGATTCTTTCAATTCACAAGGTTGATCTCTACTCCGTCCCTGTTTCTAGCGCCATTATGTAGTTGCAGGAAATCCTACACTACACCCTCACTAGAATTTATACAATTAAGTCATTTGTTGATGAATGATTATGATTTCTATTGATTGAATACTTGAATTTTTACAATATGAAATAGAAATGAATAATAGAATTACAATCACTCTTCAAACTTTCTCTCTCCTAAAGATTTGCTTAACAATTCAAAAAGAAGTCTCCTACAACAGATTTACTCAACCCTTTATATAGGGTAGTACACAGTGGATGACAGCTAAGCTGTCCTTTATTTTCGGGAATGTCTTGCGAAATATCGCAAGTGTACATGTATCAATTCTCGCGACACTCCTAAATTTCGCTGAATCTTCATATCTTTCTCATGTTTTGGCTGTCTTCATTCATTGCGTCATTTATTTTACTTCCCTGCGACTCCCTCGTGATGTAGTTTTACAAGTGGTAAGTAGAGTATCGTTCGCTCGGACTTGGGAAGTTGTTGATTTTAGGACTTAATAAACAAAATACTATAAACAAACAAACAAAAGATTTTAATAATGTTGAGAGACTACTGGGAATCAGGATTTCACCGAACTCTTTTTATATGGTTCAATTATTAATTCTTTGACAAATATAGCTCCAAAAATAATAGTTATTGACTCTAAATCTTTGCCAAGGTAGATTTTATAAAACATTAATTGTAAATGATAAGCATGGATTATCAAAACACCTAAGCTAAGCATAACCCATCAAACTAAATCACAACTAATTAATTTAAAATCATAATTCAAATTATATTAATGCAAAAGTCGTAAAAAGAATTAAATAAAGTTACCACAGTGATGAGAATTGGCTTCCTCCGTCATCCCAGCGATGGGGTTTAGCTCCTCATATCAAAAACACGCACAAAATAATAATCCATAGCTCAAAAAGGTGTTTTATTGAAGAAATTGTATTAAACAGAGATTTGTAACGCTGTAGTGGTGTTACAAGCGTCACTGTTACAAGTTTTTAAGACTGTCGAAGAACGATAGTTGTTTGACTCTGTCGTTGAATTTAAGACTGCTACCGCGAGTATGTTCTTCGTGTTCTTCGTGTTCTTCATAACGACACTTCTGAAGTGTCGTCTGCAACTCCTTCTCTTCTTCTTCTTCCTGCTGCTGCTGCAACTCCTCTGCAGCTTTTCTGAAGCTTCCAATCGACCCCCAGACTCTCCGACCTCCTTTCTAGGACTCGTACATGCCTTTATATAGACAAAAGTTTGATTAATTCTCAAGAAAATCTCCGGTTATCTTATTTTTCTTGCACCTGAAGTTCCGGCCTTTCATGTTTCTTCTCACGCATATTGTACTTCCATTTTCTAGCCCAAATCTTCTCTATATTCGATGAATAAAACCTCAGGAAATATATCATGCCTTATTTTCTCGTCGTACCTGCCATATATATCCAACAGTTCACGGCTTTCCCTGTTTAACTAATTTTCGACAGTACTTCCTCTTTTAACGAATCTGCAGCTATTACCATCTCTGTTTAGCCTTGACACGTCATTGCCAATCCAAAACAAAGAACCGAATCGACTAAATCTCTAACAAATCCAATCCAAGGGAGTTCGAGTTTTCTTTTCCCTGAGCCGAGAAGATCATGGACACAACTCTTTTGTTTTCTCTAATCTGAGCCCATTACCAAGCCTCTTATGACTTAACAGGCTGATACCCATCCAAATCCGTGAACAAGTCCATCTAAATCTCAATCAAACTTCGTCCAGTAAAATCCGCATACATGTGTACAATCTTCCCGCCAATGGAATATTTGAACGTGAAGAAGAAAGGTCGCCCCCTAACCTCTGCTGGGGTGCGAATAACAAGTGGTGGTGAGTAGTAAAGAGGATAGCCCTTATCAATTGGGTGCCCCTTAGTAATTTGGGTACCCCTTATCCAAAATGGGGGTCCGTATAGTAATTTTCTCCCACGACCGCAAAAACCACTTTTCGAGCCAATTTCGCCGCAAAAGCTTATTTCTCCAAAAACACCTACAAAGACATAAAATACCAAAATAAGCGCAAAATCGAGTACTAACATTACAGAGAATTGAGACTAAAATAGACACATAAATGCGTCCATCAAATACCCCCAAACTTATTATTTGCTAGTCCCGAGCAAATCAAAAATAAAATCCTAACTCACTGTCGCAGGCATCGTCGATTGCATTTAGCGCATGCAATAAGCCTTTAAACCCCTAGGTGGCCCTAGCGGCCGAGTTATAGTCTCGGGAGGGTTTACCAGAGATATACCCACAAAACCTTTACTCCAGACCCTAACTATCTATGTAGAACCTTGGAAGGCACTAAAGAATCTCCTTGGTTGGCATACTTATTGACTACAAGAGGAAGTACCCTGATGCGAAATTCCAATTGATGTACACGAGTTTGCACTCAAGCATACTAAAATTCATATATAAGTCACAGAGCTCTACTCAGATAGTTTCTGGACATCATAACCGGAGTCGACCAATCACATGGATAGAGTAAGAAATGGATATAGAAAAACGTAGATGGTTTTGATGTTGTCTAGGTGAACGGTGTTTCTCATATCTGTCTGAAGGCCACTGCCAAAATGAACCTATCCTAATGGACTGAGATACTGGTCTGGACTAATATCAACACATTGGCATATACAAGGGAACCAATGGTTGATAATCCTAACTCTAGGTCAACACAACTGGCATATACAAGGGTTCCAGTGGTCGAATTTATTGAATTTATTCCAGTTGGTCTGATGGTCTGGTCTCAATTTTTTTATTTTTTTTTCTTTTTCATAATAATTTTTTTTTTCTTTTTCTTTTTCTTTTTCACTTTTTCACTTTTTTTTTTTATCTCAATCACTCTATTTCACCCTAGCAGTGGTAACAACTTGAATCGTGAGCCCCACCTAATCACTTAGATAAACATATTTTGAAGAAAACAAACAAAAAATAGAAGTGAAAAGGATTCAACGAGATATGGCGAAACTACCATGTTTTTTCTTTAATTCTAACACATGAGCTCTGTGCTTTTATGAATAGACTCTTTAGATGTTTCCATCTAATCAGATTGATTCCTCAACTCCTACAACCAAAATGCTTCCATCCACTTAGATTGGTTAGTGCCATCCTTAATAAACATAAATTTTTAGGCTCTGGAGTTTATTTATGCAACTAAAATGTTTCTCCCACACCCCCAAACTTAAATCTAACATTGTCCTCAATGTTCCAAAGATAAAATTAAAAGCATGAACAAGGAGAAATTGTTACCATATGAAGCAAAAGAGTTTAAGGAAAGATATTACCGTGTTGCATGAGCATGGGTTACCTCCCAAGAAGTGCTAAGTTTAAAGTCTTCAGCCAGACGTCAAATACCACAAAATGGCTAATTACCTTTCAAATCATATATCAATAGTCGAAACAACTGTGGGTCAACAAAGTCAAATAAAATTGCCACAATTATTAGACAACTGCACCAAATCAGAAAAATGAATAGACAAAGCACATCCTCATCCAAGGTTTCCTACAAGACAACTGGGTTTTTTCTGTGGTGCCCACTTGGGCTTCATATGAGTGTCTTGACAAACAGATTCTTCTGAACTATGGGTTTCTAGTTGTTGGATTTCCTCCTGGACAGTATCAGGAGGGTCAGGTTGAGGAGTTGGAAGAGACTCAGGTAATACCTCATGTATACTAGGCTCGATTCCCAAGTTAGGGACTTCTACTAGGGATATTTGACCATCACTACCCCAAAACTTAGGGTAATCAGTATTTTCAGAAAGACCTCTAACTATTGCTTGAATTTCCGGATCCTCGGAGTCTTTAAAATATTCAAGAGCTTCTTCTAGAGCACTACCCCCAAACTTAGGGTCAACATTACTCTCCGTAAGGCCTAGCACTATGGCTTGAATTTCAGGGTCTGTAGAGTCTTTAAAGTACTCGAGAGCTTCTTCTAGTTCAAAAGTTTGATCACCTAACTGAATTAAGAGAATTGTCTCATCAAATTCATCCAAGGAATCACCAAATAAAGTGTCGTCCCAATTATCCTGAATTAAATCCTGAACTAAAGTGCTAATCATATTCACTTCCTCCAAGTCATCAGAAGGTTGTCTATTAACATTAAATACATTTAGTTCAGTGGTCATATTACCAAAGGATATATTCATAAGCCCGGTCCTACAGTTGATTATAGCATTAGATGTGGCTAAAAATGGGCGACCTAAAATCACCGGTATTTGAGCACTAGGGTTCTGAACATGTTGAGTGTCTAGAACAACAAAATCCACTGGATAAATAAATTTATCAACCTCAATCAGTACATCCTCTATGACACCACGAGGGACTTTGACAGACCTATCAGCTAACTGTAGCGTCATTTTAGTCGGTTTCAACTCACCAAGACCTAGATGGGTGTACACATGGTACGGGAGTAGGTTAACACTAGCTCCTAAGTCAAGTAACGCTTTATCAACCATGTGATTACCAATCGTACAAGATATGGTGGGGCATCCAGGGTCTTTATACTTAGGGGCTGTTTGGTTCAGAATGATTGAACTTACCTGACCAGCTAAAAAGGCTTTCTTATGGACATTAAGCTTACGCTTTCGAGTACAAAGATCCTTAAGAAACTTGGCATAAGCAGGCATTTGCCTAATTGCTTCTAATAAAGGAATATTTATGTTTACCTGCTTAAAAATCTCCATTATTTCGTTGAAAGTCGACTCTCTCTTAGTTGGAACTAACAGCTGTGGATATGGGGCTCTAGGCACAAAATGAAACCTATCGGGAACCACATTGGCATCACTAGAAATTTTATTAGTCTCTTCAGTTAATGGCTCCTTCTGGGGCTCATCTTGGGAACTAGAATGGGAACTAGAAGGTGGATCTAAAGTATGTCCACTATTAGGCATGGCTACCTTATTGTCTACCGTTTTACCACTCCTAAGGGTAGTTACAGAGTTCACATGATTGAACTCTTTCTCTCTAGAGGATATTTCATGAATTGCTCTAGTATTTTGTAGTGGTTGACTGGGTGACTTGCCTCTCTCTCTTTCGCTCAAAAGCTCTGCAATTATACTAACCTGATTTTTTAGCTCTGAAATAGCCTGAGAGTTTTCCTGTAAACCTTTCTCAACCGTTTGCTTAAACTCTGCATTGTTATGAGATAAGATGGTCAGAGACTCTTCTAAGCTCATGATTTTTTTATCCGACAGGTTCCGATCTCGATCCGGCCCTAAATGGTTCTTAGTATACCCAAAACCCGAGGAAGCCCGAGAATTACTAGATTGGCCTTGACTCTGGCCCTTAGACCAAGAGAAATTCGGGTGGTTTCTCCAACCAGGGTTATAAGTATCAGAATATGGATCAAATCTCTGATGGTTTTCAAACCTAGAGTTGTTATAAAGAGCATGGGCTTGCTCTTCGTATCTAGCATGGTGTGACCCTTGATTCATCTCTAAGGCTTCTAGATGCCTAAGAATGTCCGACCCATAATCAACTCTATCGATCCTATGGATAGGATTTCTAGGTATTTCTGGTTCTCTCATTGAAGCCCATTGCCTAGTTTTTTCGGCTAACTCGATAAATTCATCGAAACATTCATCTGGGTATTGATGGGTAAATTCTCCACCACTAATTGTTTCTACCTGCATACGGGTTTCACTATCAAGGCCCTCATATAAAATTTGGGCCATGTGGGCTTTTTCAAAGCCGTGATGTGGACACTGGTATAACAATTCACTAAACCTTTCTATATAATCATGAAGTTTTTCACCTAATTTCGCTTAAAAGGTTTGAATAGACTGCCGAACAAAGAGAGTCTTATGGTGTGGGTAGAATTTCTTAACAAATGCCTCTACAAGACCATCCCAGGTGGTAATTATTTTAGAAGGAATAAAATGATACCACTCTTTGGCTTTATCATAGAGAGAGAAGTGAAACAAACGTAACCTAAGCACATCTCTGGAGACATTCGGATAGTTCATTGTGTCACAAATCATTTCAAAGTCTCTTATGTGGGTATACGGGTTCTCATTCTCTAACCCCCTAAACTTACGAAGCAAGCCAATAGTCTCAGGTCTAATATCAAATTGGACCGTAGAAGCTGGTGGAACTACACCTGGGTCACGCACTACCCTAGACGGGTTCAAACGATCCCTAAGGGTTTTTACTGGGACCTCATCATCCTTTTCCTCAACCATTTTGGCAAAATTATAAGTATTAAGGATATTTTCCTCACAGTGAGAAGAACGTCCAAAAATAGGACTTTCTAGATTAAGGTAGTCGAGATTCTTGTTTCCTAAAATATCACTTCTAGGTTTTTCACGCATAAACCGTCCTAGAGCGTCTCTCTTACGTTCTGGCATACAAGAATTCAACAAAATGTGCACATGCAAATGCTGGGCTAACTAATTTAGGTAAGCTTGGGTTACCTACAGCGAAATATACCCAAAGGTACGAGGCTGAGGTTTGTGGACTTTCAGCTGGTAACTCCCATAAGGCCCAAGGCACGGGTTTGACTTACTAATCCACTAGTTTTCCTAAACTCCTAGTCTGAAGAAGATGCAATTGGTGTGTGCAAGTTTTTTTTTTTTTTTTTATAAAAATAAAGTACTAAAATAAACACAAACAATATATACAAGTCCAAAAATAAGGAATAAAGAAACTAACAAAAATAAAAGGTCCAAAAAAATAAAATCTTCGGCTTTCTCCTTTTATGGCAAGTCCAACCTTTCAACTTCCGTTTCAAGCAAAACCTGCACAACAAAGACAAAAATACCAAAGACGTAAAATAGAACAAAAGAATAATCTAAAAAAAATAAAAATAAAATATATACAAAACCTAAAACCTAAACCTAATTACAAGTCCGCGTCGGCGGCGCCAAAAACTGATGTAGTTTTACAAGTGGTAAGTAGAGTATCGTTCGCTCGGACTTGGGAAGTTGTTGATTTTAGGACTTAATAAACAAAATACTATAAACAAACAAAAGATTTTAATAATGTTGAGAGACTACTGGGAATCAGGATTTCACCAAACTCTTTTTCTATGGTTCAATTATTAATTCTTTGACAAATATAGCTCCAAAAATAATAGTTATTGACTCTAAATCTTAGCCAAGGAAGATTTTATAAAACATTAATTGTAAATGGTAAGCATGGATTATCAAAACACCTAAGCTAAGCATAACCCATCAAACTAAATCACAACTAATTAATTTAAAATCATAATTCAAATTATATTAATGCAAACGTCGTAAAAAGAATTAAATAAAGTTACCACAGTGATGAGAATTGGCTTCCTCCGTCATCCCAGCGATGGGGTTTAGCTCCTCATATCAAAAACACGCACAAAATAATAATCCATAACTCAAAAAAGGTGTTTTATTGAAGAAATTGTATTAAACAGAGATTTGTAACGCTGTAGTGGTGTTACAAGCGTCACTGTTACAAGTTTTTAAGACTGTCGAAGAACGATAGTTGTTTGACTCTGTCGTTGAATTTAAGACTGCTACCGCGAGTCTGTTCTTCGTGTTCTTCAGAACGACACTTCTGAAGTGTCGTCTGCAACTCCTTCTCTTCTTCTTCTTCCCGCTGCTGCTGCAACTCCTCTGCAGCTTTTCTGAAGCTTCCAATCGACCCCCAGACTCTCCGACCTCCTTTCTAGGACTCGTACATGCCTTTATATAGACGAAAGTTTGATTAATTCTCAAGAAAATCTCCGGTTATCTTATTTTTCTTGCACCTGAAGTTCCGGCCTTTCATGTTTCTTCTCACGCATATTCTACTTCCATTTTCTAGCCCAAATCTTCTCTATATTCGATGAATAAAACCTCAGGAAATATATCATGCCTTATTTTCTCATCGTACACCGCCATATATATCCAACAGTTCACGGCTTTCCTCGTTTAACTAATTTTCGACAAATACTTCCTCTTTTAACGAATCTGCAGCTATTACCATCTCTGTTTAGCCTTGACACGTCATTGCCAATCCAAAACAAAGAACCGAATCGACTAAATCTCTAACAAATCCAATCCAAGGGAGTTCGAGTTTTCTTTTTCCCCGAGCCGAGAAGATCATGGACACAACTCTTTGTTTTCTCTAATCGAGCCCATTACCAAGCCTCTTATGACTTAACAGCCGATACCCATCCAAATCCGTGAACAAGTCCATCTAAATCTCGATCAAACTTCGTCCAGTAAAATCCGCATACATGTGTACAATCTTCCCGCCAATGGAATATTTGAACGTGAAGAAGAAAGGTCGCCCCTTAACCTCTGCTGGGGTGCGAATAGCAAGTGGTGGTGAGTAGTAAAGAGGATAGCCCTTATCAATTGGGTGCCCCTTAGTAATTTGGGTACCCCTTATCCAAAATGGGGGTCCGTATAGTAATTTTCTCCCACGACCGCAAAAACCACTTTTCGAGCCAATTTCGCCGCAAAAGCTTATTTCTCCAAAAACACCTACAAAGACATAAAATACCAAAATAAGCGCAAAATCGAGTACTAACATTACAGAGAATTGAGACTAAAATAGACACATAAATGCGTCCATCACCTCGCAATGTCGTTATTTATTAATCTCGCGAAACATTGATGTCGCGATATTCTAATCCTACACAATAAGAGATTATAAAAATGGAAGATTAAAAGGATAAATGTAGAGATGTTACAAAAAGAGAAAGAAGAAAATGGAACTATTTCTTGTATGATTCTTCTTCTTCATCAGATCCTTCTACTTCATTATCTTCATCAGATTCCTCTTCGCTAGCATCGCTATCAGAGATATCCAAAGAAGGCATGTTCTCAGGAACTTCGTCAAGAAGACAAGGGTATGCAGAATGAGGGATACTGTTGTCATCGCAGACTGTCTTAATAGTTTCATTGCGAAAGAGAACAACATCATTTTTGAAGTTCGCCACAGTAATTTGTAGTTGCTTTTTCAACTTAGAATACTTGTCATTGCGAAGAGAAAAGTCCTTTGCAAGTTGTTCTTTTTCGGATTCAAGTTTTTCAATTCTTTTCTGAAATCTCTTCTCAGCCTCTGCGAATGTAGAGCAATGAATCAGCAACTTGATGATGACTTCATATATAATAAACAATTAAGTAAAGAAGAATAATCAACAACCTTCTCTATCAGAAATCATATCCCTAATCAAGGCTCTGTGCTCAACTTGAAGGCTAACATTAACACCTAAATTATTTCGGCGTCATCTAGAATTTTCGCAGCCCAAGCGAACTCATCGTCATCCTTTTATGAGAAGAAGGGAACGAAGTTGATTCTCTCTTTCGCTAAGAATAGTATTTTACCGAATGGATTCATCCCGCTCAACTTGAACTTCAAGAAGAGTTTTTTGAAATTTTGCTAATGCTTGGGTACCTTGGTTAGCAATGCGATCTTTGTCATCTATAAGATCACTAACCTTCTTCCTTAAAATACTAATTTTCTCTTGGGAACTAAAGTGTAGGTGTTTAAGTTGGTTGGATAAACTTAAACTAGATCTATGATCAGCTTCTAAGAGACGGAATTTGGATTGAAGTTCATTTAGATAAAGATGTTTGATTCTGTCATTTGAAAAGCTATTTAAAGAATCATTGAGATGGGCAAGAAGAGCATCGTTATCCATAGACTCAGGAAATGTGTGAAGAAGAATGGCTTCATCGTAAAGGTTATAAACATCTCGCGAAAATGATAAGTCAGATAAAGAAAAATAAATGACAGAATAAAAGCAAGAAAAAGAGAAGAATTTTATACCATAAAGTTGTTGATTAGCATTTTGAAGGCCAGATATCTTGTCCTTCTGAGAAGAAGACTCAACTTCGAATTGTTTGGTATTTTCACGAAGAGTAGCAGTTTCATTTTCAAATTCTTTATCTCTCTTGCGAAGAGAAACAGCTTCAGCTTCCAATTCTTCATTCTTCTTCTTAAGTTGAAGGTTTTTCTTCTCGAGACTGTTGCGCCTTTTCTCGAGATCTGAGGCAACAACAAAGGAAGCTTTCCCAGACTATAAAGGAAAATAAAGAAATCGTCAAGACAAGGTTTATAATTGAAATCATGCATAGATAAGGAAATATAGACATACCAAAGCACTAAGTGCGTTTAGGAAACTGGGAGTTACTGCTCTGGAAACTCCACGAAAAGAATCATCATCCTCTAGTAAGGGAGCATCGCAGATATTTGCGAGAGCTTCGCATGTGGCAGAAAAATGATCATCTCCAATTCCTTGCATAGAATCAGAGAAAACACTGGATAGTTGCGCCATAGCAGATTCAACTGGATGATTCTCCTTCGTAAGAGAGGTGTCAACATCATCATTATCTTCATCAGAGCTCTCACTGGATTGAAGACTGGAGCGAGAAGAAGAATGGAACTTCCGTTTTTTAGAAGGTGGAGCAGCAGATTTCTTCTTGCGAAAAGGAATTTTACTCTTGCCTTTAGCTTTCGCAGCTTCAGAAATATCCTCTTCTTCAACAACTTCAACGCCCACCTTCGCACACGAATGAAGATAACAAACAGAGGCAACAATATTGTTAAAAATAAAGAAGAAAAGTATTTCTTACTTCATCCGTGATCGACTGGAGAATTGCCAGAGTACTTGCCTTAGGATTTCTCTCGTAACTTTTTCTCAATTTAACAATCTGAAAATTTCGCAAGATTAGTAAATGTAAAAAGAAGTAATAATTACAAACTGAGCGAAATTCGGGAAGCACACCTCTTTAGCTTTCTCGGGCCAGTTAAATACCCAAGGTTGATAGTCGGCGAGGTTCGAGGGAGTACATTCGAACCTGAAATATAAGGTCCATTCAAGAATAGCGGAAAGACACACCATTTTTCGTCTTTAGAATGGCGAGGAACATTGTTCTTGCCAGAATGCCAATCGATTAACCTGCATAAGTACTTTGTCGCTGGGGATATTTTCTCTTCTTTTCAAACGTGCACCCCAGCGAGTTCTATCGTTCTTCATGTTTATTACTTCATAATTCTCAAAGAAACTCTCTACTGAATATTTCTCAGGGAATATCTCTAAATCTACAAATTTAGGATATCTGACTGCATTAGAATAGAGAGACCCCTTACCAGCGCCACGGTTGGCGAACTCAAGCATTAAGCGGATACAATCTCCACTTAATTGGTAAACAGCTCGCGAGAATTTTTCATGAGCAAGAATTTCATAAAACAAAGGAAGTTCAGGGTTGTAGAGAGGAATGGGAAGGCCGGCGAGAATTTGACCTAGTGAGATTATGATCTTTTGATTATCACAACAGTGATCAGTAAATAATTTGGCGGAGAGAATAGATGAAGATTCTTGATGGGGAATAGTGGATAATGTGAAACCTTTCTCTTGTAAATCCTTTGAGCCTCTCCCAAGAGAACTTCATATCTACGACCAGGTGGAGCCATTTTCAGAGTATGGGAATAATTAAGGAGTTGAAGATCAAAGGAAAAAAGAAAATTTACAGTAGCAGAAGCGGAAGTTACGGAGGAGAATTGAACAAGAATTGCAGAGAGAAAGTAAAAAAGAAGAAGAGGAGGATGAGAAAAATATATATAGAGAAGAATTCTCGAGAAGAATTCTCGAGAAGATAAACGCATTTAATGCGAGAAGAGACGTGAATGTTTGAGAAGTAACGGTTGAAAGGGACGTGTCAAAAAATGGGTGGAAGAAGAGACACGTATTATAGATTTAGTGTAAATGTATGAAGTCAAATCGCCAAAACAGAGATAAGGATGAACGGTTGCAAGCAGTTTGAAAATAATAATTCTCATGATATTCTCTCCTTCGCAGAGAAAGACATGAGAAGAGGCAAGATGTAGGATCAGAATATCGCAACACCAATACCTCTGCAAAATCCATAAACGTTACATAGCAAAGGCGTCGCAGACGAGTAAAATAAGTGACGCAATGGATGACGACAGCCAGAACACGAGAAAGGTGTGAAGACTTAGCGAGAACTAGGAGTGTCGCGAGATTATGCATTTGTACACTTGCGACACTTCGCAAGTCATTCCCGAAAATAAAGGACAGCTTAGCTGTCATCCATTATGTAACACCCTATATAAAGATCCGAACAAGCCTATTGAAGGGAGATTTTTTTTCGAGTGTTGAGCAAGTTATTAAGAGAGAGAAAGTTTATAAAGATAGTATTTTTTGTAGCTCTTTTCCATTTTATCTTGTAAACATTCAAGAAATTAATCAACAAAAATTATAATTGTTCATCTTCAATGGATTGATTGTGTGGATTCTTGTGAGAGGTGTAGTGTAGGATTTCCTGCAACTACAACACGGATATCCTAACCCTTTACTAGCAATAGAATGATCAATAGATTAATCTAGTGTGCACTCCAAACAATCTAATTAATCAATCATAAACCCTAATATAATAATGAAAACAAACGATAAGATGATAAAACTCCGAATAGATTTGTATAATAATAAAGCTTCACGCTAGAACAATGAATTCATCCTCAATCAATCAAAGATTTAGCTCCTCATGATTACACAATTACCCAGTTTCCCCCTAAAGGGGTAAACCCTAGAATATTTTATGAAGAACAAAAGTATAATATGAGATGTGTAGAGATCCCTTCTTAAGGCTCTGGATGTCTTCTTATATAGAACTCCAAAAGTTAGGCTTTAGAATCCTTAGGAAGGGACCGTGTTTCCTTGAGTTAAAAGTCAATTTCGCGTCCAAATATGTCCTGTGAAGTTGTCGAGTTCAGCTCATAACATGCCGACCTTTCCCGGACGAACCTGACAAGTGAAAATTACTCCAGGCGATCACCAGGTTCGGCTCACTTGATTAAATTGATTTTGAGACGAACACTCTCCTAATTTCAGAAACATCAACAATGAGTTGATTTTAACAAAAATAAACAAAGGGGTTTAATCGTTTAGATTACTTACTTGTTCTTCTCTGAGAATCTCTGACCAAAATCAAAACATCACCTTCTACAGATCTAAATCAAAACCAAAAACTAATCTTTCTCTTAATCTCTGGATTCCAATCAAAACCTCCTTTTGAATCTATTGATCTCTATACACCTATCTCTCGATCAAACCCTTTCTAATCTTTATGACTCCCTCAGTTTCTTGATCTCTCGTCTCTCGATCTCTTTCTGTTAAAACTTAAGAATGAGAAAAAAAATGTTAAAGAAACTCAGACCAAATTAAAGACTCGAAGAGTAATTCTTCTCGACATCTGATACTTGGGGGTGGAAATTACAAGTATACCCCTATGCTATCGGATGTCGGATATTAACTTAACGGAAGGACCCTCATCCGATTCCGATTGGGTTAAGAGGGAATATCCGATAATATCTCTGGTTCCGATATCCGAAATCCGATATGTCGGATAAAATCCTATAGGATGTCGAATTTTCGGAAACGGATATCGGATTTCGGAACACCATTGCCAGCCATATCTGTGCATTATTACTATCCCAGCAGACACCTTATGCTGAATCCATGAGTCACATACTATATCACATTCATCCATTATGCTCGACTCATCAAGGCTAAGACTCATAGTATAGTCAAGTCAACAATTGACCAATTAAATACACGTCTGCCTTGCAGACTCTACATTCATGAGACATCAATCATGTCACATGGGGGATATTCATTAGGGTTTTGGTCTGGTGTCCTACAACATGTGCGTACATCCACGATGAGAAATGTGAGTAAGTCGTGGAAGCAGTTGAAGAAGTTAACAAAGTAGTGGATCGACAACCAACCAAGTTCCCCGCGCAATGTAGAACTGGTTCAATCACGATTTCCCACTCCCACATTCTTCCACTCCTATGTAACCATCACTTTTACTGGAGATTAATTTGTTAACTACTTCTGCAATATAAATAAGTTTATCAATCCATGATTTGATAACTCGAACTTATCTGAACTTATCGAAACTTAACTCAAGGAATCTCAGTCGAACACTACTGAACAGAACTGTTTATGGGTGAAAACTATTTCTGCCGGTTTTGGTAATATGGGGTGTGTGGATGAGAAATGAATATAAACCCTAAACAAATGCACTGCACGGGAGTGCTTGTAGATTCGAGAAATCAATCTGTGCAAATCCGGCCTAAACCAAGAAATGGCCGTTTCAGACTTGTTTCGGTCACAAAGTGAAGGAGATGGGGTTGATCTTAGGGAGGGAAGCAAAGAAGGTGTTGAGATTGTGAATGTGTTGTCTATGTATGACTTGTATCAGAAAGCTGAACTGGCTTGCATGATGTAAGCTATCGGTTCTGGTGTTTGAATACGATTGTATCAACACTTGCCTCTGTTGTCTTGTCTTGTTCCTGTTGGAAAAAGGGAGGAGAACCTATTTATACAAGTCTTTAAGCCTAACCCTCGTATCTCGTGGGAAGTGGAGAAAGTGGAGTGATGGAGTAGTGGAGTTATGCGTTGGTATCACACGACCAGTCTTGCCCACTTCTCCAATCATCACTAACCGTCCATGACTTCCTGACACGTTCTTGTGATGGCGCGTTGTGCGCTGCACGCTGTAAACCGCCAGACCAATACCCCAGTTGTAGTTGCAGGAAATCCTACACTACACCCCTCACTAGAATTTACACAATTAAGTCATTTTAAGATGAATGATTATGAATTCTATTGATTGAATACTTGAATCTTTACAATATGAAATAGAAATGAGTTAAAGACTTACAATCACTCTAAAACTTTCTCTCTCCTAAAGACTTGCTTAACAATTCAAAAAGAACTCCCCCACAACAGATTTACTCAACCCTTTATATAGGGTAGTACACAGTGGATGACAGCTAAGCTGTCCTTTATTTTCGGGAATGTCTTGCGAAATATCGCAAGTGTACATGTATCAATTCTCGCGACACTCCTAAATTTCGCTGAATCTTCATATCTTTCTCATGTTTTGGATGTCGTCATTCATTGCGTCATTTATTTTACTTCCCTGCGACTCCCTCGCAATGTCGTCATTTATTAATCTCGCGAAACATTGATGTCGCAATATTCTGATCCTACATCTTGCCTCTTCTCATGTCTTCTCTGCGAAGGAGAGAATGTCATGAGAACCAATGTTTTGAAAAGCCGCAATTGTTCATCTTTATCTGTTTCACTCCCGTACATTTACACGGAATTTATTACAGATGTTTCTTTTTCCACTCTTTTCTTGACACGTCTCTTTCAACCGTTTATTCTTGACCATTCATGTCCCATCTCGCATTAAATGCATTTGTTTTCTCGAGGATTCTTCTCTCTATATATAGTTTTCTCAACCTTCTCTTCTTCTCTTTTATTTTCCTTCTGCAACTTCTCTTCCTCCGCAATCTGCGTTTCTGCTACTGTAAATCTTCCCTTCTTTCTCTCTCTTGATCTTCAATTCTCTAATCATTCCCATACCCTAAAAATGGCTTCACTTGGTCGTACATATAAACCTCTTTTTAATGAAGCTCAAAAGAATTTACAAGAGAAGGGGTATACTTCCTATTTCAGGTTTGCTTTGCGATATTTCCTTCCTCTTATATTTACTAGACTTGTAAAATTTTCAGATTGCCAAATTGAAAAGGAGTTATAAAAGACGTCCAAAGGCGAGTACTCTAGCGATACTCCGATCAATCACGGATGAAGTAAGAAATACTTTCTTTTGTTGTTTTTAACAATATTGTTGCCTCTGTTTCTTATCTTCATTCGTGTGCGAAGGTTGTTGAAGAAATTAACATTCCCGAAGCTGCGAAGGTTAAGGGCAAGAATAAAATCACTCTTCGCAAGGATAAATCTTCTGCTCCATCTTCTAAAAAACGGAAAATCCACCCCTCTTCTCGTTCTAGTTCCCAAACCAGCGAGAGTTCTGACGAAGATGAAAATGAGGTTGGTACTTCCTCTGCGAAGGAGAATCATTCGGTCGCTTCTGCTATGGCGCAATTGTCTAGTGTCTTCTCCGATTCTATGCAAGGATTGGGTGATGATCATTTATCTGCTACTTGCGAAGCTCTCACTAAAATTTGCGATGCCCCCCTGTTAGAGGATAATGAATCTTTTCGCGGAGTTTCCCGAACAATGACTCCCAGTCTCTTAAATGCACTCAGTGCTTTGGTATGTTCATATTTCGTTATTTCTTTGCGATTTCGATTATAAACCTTATCTTAACAATTTCTTTACTTTCCTTTATAGTTTGGGAGAGCTTCCTTTGTTGTTGCCTCAGACCTCGAGAAAAGACGCAACAATCTTGAGAAGAAAAATCTTCAACTTAAGGAGAAGATCAAAGAACTAGAAATTGAAGTTGCGACATCTCGCAAGAAGGACGAAAAAATTCAATAATTGGGAGTTGAGTCTTCTTCCCAGAAAGACAAAATATCTACACTTCAAAGTGCTAATCATCAACTTTACGGTATAACACCCTCCTTTTTTTCTCCATTTCTACTTTGCCATTTATTTTCCTTTGCCTGACTTATTATTTTCGCAGACATTTATAATCTTTCTGACGAAGCCATCCTTCTCCATTCATTCCCTGAACCTATGGATGATGATGCTCTTCTCGCTCATCTCAATGAATCTTTAAGTAGTTCTTCAAACAAGATTAATTCTCTCTCATTAAATGAACTTCGAACCAAATTTCATCTTTTAGAAATTGAACATAGATCTAGTTTAGGTTTATCCAACCGATTTAAACGTTTATATCTTGACTCCCACGAGAGTAATAGTATTCTAAGGAAAAAGATTAGCAGCCTCATAGATGATAAGGATTGCATTGCTAATCAAGGTGCACAAGCATTAGCAAAATTCCAAAAAACTATTCTTGAAGTCCAAATTGAACGAGATGAATCCCTTCGCCAAAATTCCATACTTAATGAGCGAGAAAATCAAATTCGTTCACTTCTTGTCATAAATAATGATGATGAATTCGCTTGGGCTGCGAAGGTTCTAGATAATGCCAGAAATAACTTAGGTGTTAACGTCAGTCTTCATGCTGAGCATAATGCCTTGGTTAAAGATAAGATTTCTGACAGAGAAGGTTGTTTTACTATTCTTCATTATTTTTCCACTTCTTTTTTACGAAACTGTTATTAAGCTGCTAAATCAATGTCATTTGTTCGCAGAATCTGAGAGGAGATTTCAAACTAGAATCAAGGAACTTGAATCTGAGAAAGCGCAACTTGCCAAAGACTTCTCTCTTCGCAATGACAAATATTCTAAGATGAAGAAGCAACTACAAATTACTGTGGCGAATTTCAATAATGATGCAGTTCGTTTTCGCAACCAAACTATTGAACAAATTTGCAATGATCACAACATTCCTCTTTCTTCATATCCTTGTCTTCTCGAAGAAATTCCTGATAATATGCCTTGCTCAGATGTCTCTGATAGTGATGTAAGCAAAGAAGAAGAATCTGATAAAGAATCTGATAAAGAAGAATAAGTTACTAGATTGTTCCATTTTCCTTTCTCTTCTTGTGATATTTGTATATTTATCCTTCTAACCTTCCATTTTGTAATCTCTTATTGTAAATTTATCATATGAAAATAAATAACAAGTTTTTATTCTAATCATTCCCATACTTGCCTCTGTTATTTATTTTCACATGAGATAAATCAAGTCGATAATCTTTAAGTAATGATACTTCTTAATTTCGCAACTCGTTGTTCTTTGATTCTTCACAAATAAATGAAGAAATATAATCGTATTCGCAAGCTTGTTTGCTTACTCGATTTCTTGTGTTATTTTATCATCATTTATGTTGAAATTTATCATTGCGACAAAATCGCAGGACGTCGTTACATTTTCATGTAATGACCCATTGATCTTGTCTTATCATTATTTTGTGTGGTCTTATTTTTCCTTCCTAGTTAAAGGTCTTATTTTGCCACCCCTCATTTTGCATCAATATGACAGGTCTAAATATTCTTGCGAACATAAAATCCCATGACATTGACGTCTTGCGACAAGATCGCAGGACGTCCTTACACTTTCATGTAATGACCCATTGATCTTGTCTTATCATTTCTTTAGTATTTTTGCCTCTGCAGGATATTTCATTTGCGACAATATGACAGGCCTAAATGTTCTTGTGAATATAAAGCCCCATGACATTGCCGTCTTGTGACACTTATCAGCTCCCTAATGGAGGGTGCCGCCCTTATCATCTCCCTGGTTGCCCCTTCAAGGAGGCGTACATCGGCCATACAAGACTAGCTCCTCCCATCCGGTCTTAACAACAACCAGTTGTTTTCGCAACCTCTTATCCCTTATACCTATAGGGTGTATGGTTACGAGGCTGCACCCTAAGTGGAGTTTTCTTCGGGCCGAGTGCAACATATGCCAAGACTTGCCAAGAATGGACGAGACACTTCAAATGCCCCAGGCACTCTTAGCTCAACCGTGTACCCCGGTGCCTTGAGCATACACTGACTCCTTGGAAGAGACCCTCGGGCGTCCAACCAGGGTATAACCTTATATATGTAGTTGGAAATCCAAGGTATCTCTCCCGGATAGGCTTTCATGGGCCCCAAATCTCCATGACTCAGGTTCCAGGAGCGGTGTAACCTTTTCCCTGAGCCATGTCAAGAGATACCCCCTTATATGACGCACTTTAGGTCTTACATTTGCCTCTTGCGAAATATCATTCGCGAACTAGGGTGTACGCTATAAAGGTTCGTCACATTCACTCACTCTTTCATTTTTGTTAATTCATTCAATCATTCATTTTTGGTTTTCTCTTGTTATTTTGTTTGCGAGGCTATCGCACAATCTTGCATTGTTTATTCATTTTTGTTTTTCAATTCTTCAATCAAATTTTCATACATTCTTGATGGCGAGATTCTCGCGTATTTCTTCTTCAATTATTGTTTCTTCTTCTTACCATTAATATGCCTTTGTCATTGCTTTTGATAATGATGATTATTCATTTCTTACACTTTTTGTTCCTGCTGCTCTCTGCCTCTGTACCATTCAAACTTCTTAATGATTCCTTTCCATCATAATTTTCAACTGTTTTCATGCACTTGCTTCGCAATGTATCTTCACTTCTTGTATCTATGGTATCCACCATCAACCTTTCTCTTCTTTGTACGTCTTTTATATTTTGCTTCCAGCCCTTTCTTTTTGCAGCTTTTTCCTCGCAACTCTCCACATCAATCTCATAGCATTTTTGTCCTTCTATCCAGTCTTCCTTTATAACTCCAACACTGCTAGGATGTGGAAATTTTATACACGGATGATAAGTCGACGCTACGCCCAGAATTTCGTGCAACCATGGCCTTCCGATCAATGCATTATAAGGGGACTCCACATCGACTACACAAAACAAAATTTCAGTTGATAATCCTTGCAAGGGTATTCTCATATGAACTTCTCCTTTAGGCTTATTCGCTGTGCCATTGAAACCGTATATTTTATACGTCGAAGATATCAACTCTTCATCCTTCCCACCCATAGTCTTGTAAGTATGGTAAAAAAGAATGTTTACTGAGCTCCCCGTATCAATTAAGATTCTATTGATCGCCCAGGAATTCTATGCTTCATCGTCTTCTCCATCTACAGGTTTTGGATTAATTTCCAATTTTACAACCAATGGGCTATCATGCGTCTCTCTGCCTTCAGGAATCTCTTCTGCAGTGAAAGAAATAATCTGCATTTGCCATTCTTTTAACCGCGATGTCTTCGCGATGTTCATCACTTCTTTATTATCAGCATCCCTCGCGAAAACCCTACTGAGAACATTATCATGAAAATCTTCAATTGTTCGGTATGAATGTACAATGGAGTTGCAAAACAAATTTTTAGCTTTCGTTCCAATTTCTATTACGAATGTTTCTTTCCCCTTTGCTGAGTTTGTTCTGTGCATTTCTGGCGGTGGTGGTAACGGTTGAACCTTCTCTTCACTTTTTATAAAATGACTCAGCTTTCCTTGGTCAATCATTCTGAGGATAATTCTTTTTATATTTCTGCAGTCATTTGTTAGGTGTCCATGAAAGTGGTGGTAAGAAAAGAACTCGTGACTTCTATCACTTGGTGGTGGCTCATTCCCCATGTTCCATGGTGCAGGTATGTTTTCCATCAAGAGTATAGCTTCCCATATTTTTTCCACACTAGTATTTAGTGGTGGCATTTTGATTTCCTCCCATACTACTCTGTGACTTCGCTGTCCTCCATGATAATTCTGCCTTCGACCTCCATAAGTTTCTTTGCGGATGATCAAATCTTTGAATTTTGTTATTGCCGCCACGGTTGTAGTAGTTCCTTTCTCTTTCAAATTCTTCCTGATCACGGCTTCCCATAGCTACTATCTTTGGCTGTCCATCATCTATTATTTTTTCTTGTTGCCCTTGCGAAGTGCTCGCCACTGTGTTTATCAACTTGGGTAATAAGCTTGCATTCGCAGCATTTGAATTTGTATTCGCAACTGGATATGATTCCATCTCATTTTGCCTTTCCTCTAGAGCAATATATTCCTCTGAAGTTCTCGCAACTCAGTCATTGTAATTGTATTCTTGATTCTAAAAATTTGAATATATAACAAATTGGTTGCGAACATAGCGTTTATGAATGATAGAATAAGATATCTTTCATCCACTCGCCCAGCCATTTCGCTACACATTGTCTTCCACCTCATAGTTAAGTGTCTCAAACTTTCGCCAACTCTTTGTTTCAGCCCAAATACATCTTCAATTCCTGGTCGCGAGGAGTTGTTACTTATATATGCCCCTAAGAATATAGCTTGTAAATGATTGAATGACGTGATTGTGTTTGTTGGTAAACCTTCAAACCATTTCAGTGCTTCTCCTGTTAAACTTGATGCGAAATATTTGCACAATATGGCGTCATGATTTTCCCACTGTAGCATACATCTCACATACGCTTTGATGTGTTGTATTGCGCAAGTTGTTCTATCAAAAATGCTGGTTAATGCGGGTAAATTGCACTTTGGGGGTATTCCTCCTAACTGCACCTCTAGTGTAAAGGGGGTTTTCGCAGCTTCTTCGATGGCCTCATCCAATTGTCTTCTTCCTCCTCCTCTTCTATTGTTCAACATTCCTCTCATCTCTGCCAACTCTCTCAAGATTTGTTCATTTACATCAGGATTCAGATTTATTGGTCTTTTTAGTTCTGTCTCTCTCCTTCTGTGTTCATGTCTACTTTGATTTTCTTGTTCATTATTTTCTTCTCTTCTTTCTCTGCGACTTTCTCCTTCATCTCGTTCACGAATTCGCACACCATTATATCTATCATTTTCTCTTCTTGGTTGTCTATCAGTTCTCCTTTGTATTCTTTCATATTCTTCATTGATATTTCGATTGTTGCGATTTTGCTCGCGTCTTCTTTCTCGATTGTCATGATTGTTTTGCCGAATTGCTTCCTCCAATTCCCGTTCTTCCATTTCTACTCTTAATCTTTCCCTTTCGCAAGCTAGACGCGTTTGTTCAATATAATGTTTTTCGATGTCATCTTCAATCTCCTTTTGTTTCCTCTGTGTTTCTCTCCCATGCAGTATTCTTATTCCTTCTTCCTGATTTTCTTCACCAATTGGACTATTCTGCTGCCTATTTCCTTGATTTTCGTCATTTTGGCCATTCTGTAAAATCTCAGGACGTGGAATACATACCACTTCCCTTCTTTCGCAGCATCCTTCACCGAGATTTGGCTCTCTTTCTAGATTTTCTTAATTAACATTTTTTACAGGTAATATTCTCCTCATATCATCTCTATCCGATCCTGATCTTGACCTGGTATTACTTCTTGACCTTCTATTCTGCAACCTCATATTTTCCATTCTTAATTCATGGTTTTGCCTTGTTAAATTTGCATGTTCTTCCGCTTCTAATCGCCTTTCTTCATGTATTGTTTGCCTCAATGCTTCTAATGCTGCGACTTCTTCATTTCTATGAATTGTTTCTCCCATCTCTTCTTGATTTCTCTCCTCTTGTCCACTATTTATCAATTGTTGCACTTCTTCTCTTTCTTCCATAGAATCCGATCTCCATGTATGCACACTCACCCTATCATAATCTATTACTCTATTCGGTGCTGGTTGAATTGGTTATTGAATTTGACCTTCTTCTCTATCTCTTGCGTTTATTCTTGATGGTTCACCTATTTCATTTCTCCTTTCTCCAGCTAATCTCCCGCTTCTTCTTACAATTGTTGGTTGTTCTGATGCATTCCTTCTTCTAGCCATTTCTCAATTTTAGTAAGTTGTTGAAAATTATACGAAATTTCTTTCTTGTTACTCCTGATTCTTTCAATTCACAAGGTTGATCTCTACTCAATCCCTGTTTCTAGCGCCATTATGTAGTTGCAGGAAATCCTACACTACACCCCTCACTAGAATTTACACAATTAAGTCATTTTAAGATGAATGATTATGAATTCTATTGATTGAATACTTGAATCTTTACAATATGAAATAGAAATGAGTTAAAGAATTACAATCACTCTAAAACTTTCTCTCTCCTAAAGACTTGCTTAACAATTCAAAAAGAACTCCCCCACAACAGATTTACTCAACCCTTTATATAGGGTAGTACACAGTGGATGACAGCTAAGCTGTCCTTTATTTTCGGAGCTGTCCTTTATTTTCGGGAATGTCTTGTGAAATATCACAAGTGTACATGTATCAATTCTCGCGACACTCCTAAATTTTCGCTGAATCTTCATATCTTTCTCATGTTTTGGCTGTCGTCATTCATTGCGTCATTTATTTTACTTCCCTGCGACTCCCTCGCAATGTCGTCATTTATTAATCTCGCGAACCATTGATGTCGCGACATTCTGATCCTACACCATTATGTATCCCCCAGTATTTGACATGATTGATGTCTCGAGTGTGTGGATCGTGGGACCCATAAAAAGTAGCACGTAATGCTAGATTAAATAACTAAGTTATTTAGGAAGTCGATACTTGAGAAGTATCGTGTGTATTCTATGCAGGTACTGCATCGAGTATATTCAGCATGTATGAAGCATCGCTGTTTGAGTGTCTCAAAATAGCCTCATGTCCAGTCTACTTCATGTGATGGTTTGGAGGTTGCGCAAGCAAGTCCTTCCTTGGACGACCACATGGTGTGGTAGAGTGACGGGTGGTGATCACCATGATGCCTCACTGACCAATTAACTCCTGATCAGGGCTGTATAACCAAGCCGATGAAGTTGGACGGACGAGATGATCTTTGAGACACTCATCTGCGACCGTTAGTGGAATTAGGGTTTTTGAAGAGGTGCGCAAGCATCACTCTTCAGCTTGGTCGAATCCAAGCTTGGGATACGATTTTGGCAGGGCCGATCGTGCATGTGTATAGACGGCATGACGGTGTAGGCGCCCATACCTCATTGTCTCGTGAAAGTGTGATCTGGGCCACTCAATTTGTCCAGCGAAGTTGAGTGGTCGAGATCAATTTGCGACAGAAATCTGGTGCCGCAAAAGCCGCGCGTCATGCCAACTTCGGGCGCGCATTTCAAGACGACCAAGCTTGGTCGGTCTTGGCCAATTAGTCTGGTATACAGACGGCGAGCTGGTGTACATGTCCATACCTTAATATCCCATAGAAACGTGATCTAAGCCACTCAATTTGTTCGACAAAGTTGAGTGGTCGAGATTAGTTTGCAATTGGGAGGTGTGACCACGCCTAGTTTGGGCGTGCGAATCGAGGCAACCAGGCATGATATGCCTTGGACGATCGGGTGTGGAGATAGATGGGCCCACGGTGGTCATGTTGATACGCACCGGACCTGTTTAGTCTAATCCTGGACCCTTCATTCGTGCAGGAGAAAATGGACGCTCGTGATGTTCAAACCCTAATTAGGGTTTCACCGGCCGTCCGTCATACCTTGTTTGGGCGCACGAACTAGAACGACCAACTATAGTTGGTCCTGACCGATCGGTCATGTATGTAGGCGGGCCCACGGTGTTTGTGTTGACATGCTCTGGGCCCTTTGAATCTACATCTACACCCTCCATCTATGCCTGCGAAGATGGATGGTTGAGACTGTTTTGCGACACATGTAATGTGCCGCAAACCCTAATTTAAGTTTTTTCGTCCATACTGCTTTGGCTTGGACGGTTTGGAAAGCTATGCCACCCTTTTGGGGAGGCCGACCATGTGGGGCCCGCGTTGGGTCTGTAGTGAATATTCCAATACTTGCTTGGGGTCATGGATTCAATCTAAGCCATCCAATCATGCTGGTGAAGTTGGATGGTCGTGATCGTTTCTGAGACTAATATGGATAGTCCAGATTCAAATATGCTCAATCGCGCTAGTATAATACACCGAGAGATGTATGCTCAATCGGGCTAGTATAACACACCGAGAGTTACAGCCTATACGGGTATTTCGTACATGCTTCATTATTAATGCTTGGAGGTTCGTGTTGCTCTGCTGAGAACAACACTCAGTCGTCATGCCGCACCAATAATGAGTACAGGAAATACAAGGCTGGTCATGCATTAATTAATAATGTTGTAAATTCACAGGGTATTTGGGATTGTTGCTACATGCTCCAACCTGGATGAATTTCGTGTATTTAATTCACAGAATGCTGGGATAGTTACCACATGCTCCATTCTAGGTGAATTAGTAAAGTGAAGGAGTATTCATCACTTATTAATGGCTTTATCTTTTGCAAGATGTTAGCGCATAATTTTGGCCTTTATAATTTTATCCTTAAATGAAAATCCACCATCAGCATTAAGTTCCCTGCCTAGCACATGATGGTTATACTATCGTGGGGTAGGCATGAGATGGTGACATATATAACATAATAAAACAAGATAAAGGAAGTCTACCTAGAGGATTCTGACCAATAGTGGGCAATCCTCCATGCGTGCGTGACCACAGGCCTTGATGGGACCGGCTTCCTCCCTTAGGAATAAGATTCTTCTTCTACTGGGATTCCTCGGCGTGGGTGCTTACACACTGCTGGTTGAATCGCTCGTATCCAGATGCTCCTCCGATTCTTGATTAGGGTTCAAAAGAAAGCCTGACTTGGTCGGTGTTGAATCCCCATATATCGGGCAGGCTTCTTCGTAATCGTTTTAGTCTTCCTTTAGGGTTTCCTCAGCATATATGCATGTGTAGAGATTTTGAACCACTTTTATGATTTTACAATAGGGTTTTCTCGCAGAAACTCTGTTTCCTCATCATGTCGAACAACAGTGGATCGTCTTCTTCATACCATCTAGGATCTTCGGTTAAACGTGCACGACCTGCGTCTGAGCTTCATGATGAATCCCCTGCTCGTGTTCTCCGAGTCAAGAAGATTATACCGGTTCATCTCCTTTTCCTTTTCTGAACAATTGCTTGTTCTTCATAATGATCAGGTGAATAATCCTCTCCTTCTTGCAGAGATACCCCACAGGAACATGTGTGACAATTATCGATGATGACGACTTAACCAGTCCTCTTCCTTCAAACTCAAACACGCCTACCCCTGTGGACCTCGAAGATGCTGATCTGGGTATCTCATCTTATGAATACCACAATGCAGGTCTTTCATTCGATGTTCGCATGAAATGTTTATCCTCCAGCTACCGAGATGTCGGTGGATTCTTAGTGCGGAAGGAGTTTGTGCCTTTGTACACAAAGTTATGGAGAAGGTACGGCCATATCGCAACCAGGAATGTGGTCTGGCACTGTTCATCTGCTTTGGTCACCATGGTAAACTGTATTCTTCCCATGATTGCTGAGATGGAGAATATTTCTATCCGCAACGTTGCCGAATCAAGCCTCGAAAAGTGGGAGAATATGGTATTTACCTGCGAATCCATGGAGTTCAACGTGGGCTGGTTGTGGCAGCGTCTTGATATCATCAAGGTTGATCGAGCTGGTATCCTCGTAAATGTTGTTCCTGCTGTGAAAGCTATCTTGGAAGAGGAGAAGTCTCTGGCTGCGGAATCAAAGAAGGTAGAGCATGCAGTACAGGACTTGAAGAAAAGGACAGAGAGATATCATGCTAGACTGGAGATGATGCTCTCAAGGAACTATAATTTGCTAGATGGCCTCTTCTAAGTCGCATTCAGCTGTATTCCCTCATTGTTAATGACGTTTATGTCAAAAAGTTTTCTTTTGAACATCTTTGTGGAATAAATTGCATTGGTTTTTGATTGGTGAAACATGTTTTTTCATTAATGCATCTCTGAATATAATTGATGATTCAAACATGTAATGAAAATAAATTCCTGCATTGTAGCGTCATAAGACAGAGCGGACAATGGTCAAGAATGATATGCCTTGAGCCATTTTCCATTGATGACCGCTTCCAGCCTGCCTCCGTCCACCTTAATGATCTTGTAGTAGCCAGTATTGTAAGCCTTGGTGACTGTGTAAGGACCTTCCCATTTCGGTGAGAATTTTGGTGCGGACATGTCTTGTTGGATGTGTTTGGCCATTTTCAAGACCAAATCTCCCACTTTGAAAACACGTGGTTTCACAGTTTTGTTGTATGCCCTGAAAATTCTATTCCTGTACACCTGAGTGCATTCTTCTGCTTTGTTTCTTCTGAAATCCAGAGTGTCTAACTCCGCTACTCTAGAGTTAGAGGCTTCAACCTCGTTCCAGTGGATCTCGGTTGCGGCTGCAATCCTGGCTGATGGGATTTTGATTTCTGCTGGGAGAATCGCGTCCGCTTCGTAAACAAGTGAGTATGGGAAACTCCAATGGAGCTTCTGGGTGATGTCCGGTATGCCCATAGCGCCATTGGTAACTAGTCATGCCATTCCCTAGGATTGTCGTGTACTGTTCGACTGATGATCCGGATCAATGTCTTGTTGGTACTTTCAGCTTGTCCGTTCCCTTGAGGATAGTAGATGGTGGAAAAGACCTGTTTAATGCCATACTCTTCGAGTAACTCTCGTACCTGTTTATTGGCGAAGAGAGTGCCATTATCAGTGATGATATGCTTAGGCACACCAAAACGACAAATGATATGTTATTTAATAAAAGACGCAATTGTTGCTCCTGTAGTTCCTTGCAGGGGAATGGCTTTTACCCATTTGGTGAAGTATTCTGTCGCGGTTATGATGTACTCGTGCTGCTTCGATGATGGTGGATTGATTTTCCCGATAATGTCCAGTCCCCAGCTGTAAAATGGCCATGGACTGCTTATCGAGTGCAAAGGGGTGGAAGGCGCGTGAACAAGGTTCCCATGAATTTGGCATTTGTGACAGCTTTGAACAAAAGCGGCTGCGTCATCCTCCATGGTCGGCCAATAGTATTTCTCTTGTATCTGGAGAAACAGTTTCCTCTTCCCTTGATGTTCCCCTTCATGTGTTTCCTTCAAAGATGATCGGGATTTCTACCCCAGCCAGGCATCGTAATAGATCACCTCCGAAGCTCTTGCTATACAGGATCCCTTCGTGGAATACGAACCGCTTGGCCTTTTGCTTTATCTTGATGGCATCCTTTTGATTGTCAGGAGTTGCTCTGTCACGGAGATAGCTAATGTATGGCTCTCTCCAGTCCTCAGTGTGGTTCACATTAAAAACTTCCAATTGATGTGGCGGTGCTTGGCAATTTGAGCAGGACTTCTGAAGTAGTCTGGATTGAGTCTCCATCTCTCGCCGCAATAGCCTGAGCGTTGAAGTCGTCGGTCAAGCGTTACCACCAGTGATTGTCCACAAATTTCATTGTGAACACGATTCAGCTGTAGTTGTGCTTCGTCATCCCCAAGACATCTTGACAGGGAACCATATGGGTTTTGATAATATAGCATACCATGAAGCATGAAGAAGTTCTGCAGGGTTTTGAGACTGACCTTTCCTTGGGAGAGTGAGTTGTTGAGCTCTTGAATGATCGGAGTTCGCCAATCGTCAGTCTTGGTGTATTTGTATTGTGATAGCCATGTCGATTCTATGGTTATCCTCTTTACTGTCAGGGTTTCTTCCAAACCTTCGAACTTCAATTTGGAATCCAGTGTTGCTAGACAATTGGCGTATTTGTTGTTGCTGCGACCAACATGGGTTATGGTTGCATCGGCAAAATAGTTTAGTAACCTTTGTGCTTCTGATCGGTATGGAGCTAACGTTACTTCCTTCAATGCGTATACTCCATTCATCTGATTCACCAGTAACTTGGAGTCACCTCTTATCTCCAGACGCGTGACTTCTGCTTGCTTAGCTATTGACAGCCCTATGAGGAAGGCTTCATACTCTGTTGAGTTGTTGGTGCATTCGAAGTCCAGCTTGAAGGAGTGTGAGAATACTTCCCCAGTTGGAGATACTAATACCACGCCCGCTCCTCCAGTATTACTGCTAGGGGTAGTAGAGCCATCAAAATATAAGAGCCACACTTCTTCTTCCAAAACAGAGATGTCTGGAAATTCTCCAGGAAGGTCCTCGTGTCGCCTTGTAGTGCCTTCTCCAGGGAATGCTGCTAGTAAGTTTGTGACTGCTTGACCCTTGATAGCTCTAGGTGACGTACATGTTATGTCCATCTCTGACATTTGGAGAAGCCACTTGCCTGTCCTTCCCTTCAAGACCGACTTTGAAAGTAAAAACTTTGCAGGATCAGATTTAGACACGAGTATCACCTTGTTGGATAGTAGGTAATGCCTAAACTTCTGAATGGAATGGATCAAAGCTAAACATGCTTTCTCCGCTTTGGGATATCTGAGTTCAGCATCTCTTAATATTCGGCTGATATAGTATATGGGATGTTCGATTCCCTCGTCGTCTTCCCGAGCGAGTAGAGCCCCTACGGCGGTGCACTGAAGGCAGTGTAGAGACACAGCGACTTCCCTTGTACAAGAGACTTCATGATGGCTGGAGATGACAGTATTAGTTAAATCTTTCGAAAAGCTTCCTGCTGGGTTGCGGTCCAAACGAAGCTGGCTCCTTTCTTCAGCAAGGGGGTGAATGAGGCGGTAAGTTAGGATAGACCAGGTATAAAATGTCGAATGTAGTTCACCTTGCCCATGAAACTCTGGAGCTCCTTCACAGTTCGTGGAGGCGTTATTGTGAGGATAGCCTGGGTCTTGGACGG
This sequence comes from Papaver armeniacum, assembly GCA_023531295.1. NCBI lineage: Eukaryota > Viridiplantae > Streptophyta > Magnoliopsida > Ranunculales > Papaveraceae > Papaver > Papaver armeniacum. Next base: position 413,550 of record JAJJWW010000153.1, read on the forward strand.
GTCTACCTTGATTCTTTCTGCAGTCACTTGGAATCCCAGAAATTTACCTGAAGAGACACCGAAAGCTCATTTCAAAGGATTCATCTTCAACTTGTATTCTCGACAGCTCTCAAACACTTGCCGTAAGACGTTGGTGTGATCTGCTCGAGCCCTTGACTTGACCACGATATCATCTACATAGTCTTTGCCTTGTTTATGCATCATGTCGTCGAAGATTTCCGTCATAGCACGTTGATACGTTGCGCCGGCGTTCTTTAAACCGAATGGCATAACAGTATAGTAAAAATTGCCAAGAGGGGTTCGGAAGGCTGTCTTACTTGCATCGTGCTCATACATCCTTATCTGATTGTAGCCGCTGTAACCATCCATGATGGAAAACATGCCGTGTCCACTGGTGGCGTCTACTAACATGTAGATGTTAGGCAGAAGAAAGTCGTCCTTGGGGCATCACTTGTTCAAGTCTCTGAAATCCACGCAGCACCGAATCTGTCCGTTTTTCTTCTTTACTGGGACCACATTAGCTAACCAGGTCGGATGATGAATAGGTCTGATGAATCCAGCAGCTAGCAACTTCTGAATTTCATTCTTGATTTGTTCTTCCACTTCGTGTCTGAATTGCCTCGGAGATTGCTTGATTGGCTTGGATCCAGGTATGACATGTAGGTGATGGGTGACCAATTTCTCGTCTAGACCAGGCATTTCCTCGTATGTCCAGGCAAACACATCTTGGTACTCCTTGAGTAGTTGGACAAGACTCGCACGTTCGTCCATGGACAGAGTCGAACTGATAGAGACAGGCCTGGGAGATTTTTCATTCACGATGTTGACAGTCTCGAGCTCGTCAGTTGTGGAGTTGGTGCCATCTTGTAGATGTCGCGGAGCGTCCAATACCTCCTCTTGTGTTTCGTCGTTCTTGCAGCATTCAGTTGGGCGGAGAGACTGGGTGCCAGTCTCTCCTGCTAATTGCTAACAACGGCGCCGGTATATTGTCTTCCCCTTCTGATCACGGTTTGCCTCGAAAGTGCGTTCCCTTTTGGTGTGAGCATGGGTTGAAGCTTCACCGGATAAAGATGGACGCCTCGTTAAAAAAGGTGTCTCGTAGTGCTTAGCCCCCAGTGATGCAAGTCAGTCTTCTTCCTGGATTGAAGCCCACGTGGGTAGTGGGGTGCACAGGACTTTGTCTGACCTTCCCTCCGGAGTTTATTTTGGCTCGAACAGTTCCACTCCGCATATTGGTACGTACAGAGACAATGATGCAGGAATACAGATGACTTCCTCATTTAGCATGGTCTTCAGGCACTGGTGATATGTTGAAGGGATGACCTTATTGTCATGAAGCCACGGTCTCCCTAGTATCATATGGTAGTCCGGCTCCTTTTCTATGACTTCAAATTTCACTTTTGACTAAACAGGTCCTACTGATAAATTCAGATTGACATACCCGTATGTCCGGTCAGTTTCCTTCAAGTCCGTCATTGTGGTGGGCTGACATACAATATTGCAAGGGCTAACCTTGGCTGTCCTGAGAGTAATCACATTCGAAGATGCTCCAGTGTCGATGAGGGCCCTCCTGAACTCTGAACCTTTGATACGTGCGGTAACATGTAGGGCCCGGTTGTGACCTTCCTCTGTCATCATGTCGTCTTCTGTAAATGTAACATTATTTACAGATGTTTCCGATGCAGTTAGGACTTCTGGACGTGAAGGAGTCAGGTGTACATCCAGAGCTATTTTATTAATTGCAGCAAACGTCTCTTCCCGTTGATTCTTCGAGAGGTGCAATGATAGACACATTTTTGTGTCTAATTTGTCTCGATTCTTTATATTGATAGTACTCATTTTTGTACTTATTATGGTGTTTTATGTATGTGTAGGTATTTTTGGCCAATAAACATTTTTTGGAAAAATCGGCTCGAAAAGTTGCGCCCGGAGGACACCTACTATTCGGACCCTCACTACGGATAAGGGGTACCCAAATTACTAAGGGGAACCCTATTCACTATTCACCACCACCTGCTATGGACACTCCAGTTTGGTTAAGGGGCGCCTCTCCTTCTTGTTCGTTCAAACAACGTTTTTGGCGAGAAATTATTTCCATTCCTGCAGAATTGTCTGGATCATACTTGGAGGATTTGGAGTGAGATATTCTCGTAGATATGGGTTGGAAACACCCTGTTTTACTTAAACAGGGAATGTATGTTGGCAAGATTCGAAAAATCAGGAGTTAATCTTCGGTTAACAGGAAACAGAGGCTTGGAGAGTATCACGGGATTTTGGTGGAAAATATGTAAATTACTGGTTGAAGATAAGGGAAGAATGGTTGCTGCTCGATTCTATAATATCATTGAGAGATTCTGGTACGTTAGATTTAACTCAGAAGACACGTACAGAGGAGGAAAAGGAAAACATTCCCATAACTTGCTGAAAAAGGGAAGAGAAGATAATCCGTAGGTTCACCGATTGTTCGGAGGTCTGTGGCTATATAAGAGCTTTTGGGAGTTCCAAAAAGGGTTACGCAAACTTTGAGGAGGTTTAGAACAACACAGAGAACAAAATCAAGAGTTTTAGAGAATTGTTTCTGCTGGTGCATAACCAAGAACACGAAGAACAAAGGCCGATCAAGACAGTCATTTTCGGGGTCTTAGATTCAGCGACAAATCAACAGTGCATAAGACGGGTTCTCAGAATAGTCCCTTGCAATGACTTCTTTGTAACACCATTACAACGTTGCAAGCGATCGATTTATTGTTTCTCATCCTTTTAATCAACTTTTGAACCATAAAATAATATTTTGAGATCATGATTAATATGAGGAGCTAAACCCCATTGCTGAAGCGATAGAGGAAGCTATTTTTCCAACAAAAAGTGGTATATTCTATTTTATCTTTTTATTTGCAATTATTATATGATTATTTGCCTTGAACTATTATTGAATATGATTTTTATTTGAGTGATTGTGATCTATATTTTGATGGAGTATGCTTAGTTTTAAGACTTCTGATGCTTCATACTTGGTATTTACAATTATTACTTTTGAAAATCTACTTGTTGCAATATTTTAGAATCAAACTAAACAAGAAAATTGCAAGAATATAAGTATTGGTTTAATCACTTTGAACTTGGAAAATAGTGGAATCTTAGCCTCAGTGTCTTTTAATATTGAGAACAACTTTGTCTGATTTTGTTATAATTTTTTAGTGAGTTTTCTATTTTTGTTTTGATTTTAAGTCTAAAAATCCTTCACAAGTTCGAGAGAACGACATCTTGCTTACCACTTTACAACAACTTTCAAAATCACATCAATTTTTGGCGCCGCCGACGCGGACTTGTTTTTAGGGTTTTAGATTTGTTTTTGTTTTTGTTGTTTTTATTTTTTTTATTTTTTTTTGTTCTTTTTTACGTTTTTGGGTATTTATCTTTTGTCTACAGGTTCTGGATCATAAAGAAAATTGAGCCAAGGAGTTTGGTGATTTCGTAAAGATTTGGAGCGAAAGATTAAAGCAAAAAGAACGGGAAAGAAGACGATTTTATTTTAGTTATTTTGTTTTTAGGGTTTGTTTATTTTTAGAAGAAAAAAAAAAAGAAAAAATTTGTATTAGGGTTTATTATTTTTGTAATTTTTTCTTTTCTTTTTGGACTTTTTGGACATTTGGACATTATTTTTTTACCCTACGGAAGGGTACCTTTAAATATAAACTGTTTGCAGAGAAGGAGGACAATTACGATATTGTCTCTGCACCTTGGGTTCGTACACTGACATAGGAGTCAGTGGCCCGAGTCGACTACAACCGATTCATCCCCCGTCTGGAACGGGAGGTAAGACTCTAAACACTCGTGAATCTCCCGTCGCCGAGTTCTTGGACTCCTTCGTTTGCATATATTGAGGACTTGAATACGGCTGCTTTAATTTTCTAGTAAAGGGCAAGGCCTGGCCATACAAGATAAGGGTTCGGATTTCATCACCGTTCTCTTCTTGCCCGCCTTAGGAACACGTAACCTACGCGAACCTAAGCCTTAAAATTTTGACTAGAAAGAGACCAATAAGGTAACGAGCTTAATAGGAAAGTCATTTCGAAAAATATTGGTTACTCTTTTAAGCACACTTCGAAGTTCATGAAGGTTTCTGTGAGTTGAATGCGTGACTGCGCCGCATTGTAATTCCGGTGAGGCCTTGGGTATCAAAGCTCCACCGAGCTTCCCTCGCCTCTATTCAACTTACTTTGACTCAGATTGATTCCAGAGGGGTTTGCTTAAATTGTAACGAATTCCCTTTCGAAGGATTAGAAGCTGGTCTAGAAACAATCTAAGTGGAGCCATCATGCTTTTTGTTTGCTAGAAATCAATAGGTTTGATTTGGTTGAGTCGGCCTTGATTTGTGATTGCATAGAATCCCCTTCCTAATTCTTTTGTATGCCTGAACGTAAAAGAGACGACCTAGGTAGATTTGTTAAAGAGAAACCTAGTAGTTCTAAGCGTCTCAATTACCTCAATTTAGAAAGTCCGATTTTTGAAGAGTCCGTTTTTGAACGTCAGTTTGAGGAGACAATCCCTAATATTCCGATAGTGCCAGAAATGGCAACTTTGAAAGCCTTGTTGAACCCGACTAGGGCTACTCGTCCCTCGTGTATCGGGTTAGCTGAAACGGAAGCAACTTATGAACTTAAACCTGGGACCTTACAGCTGCTCCCAATCTTCTTAGGGAAAGAAAATGAAAACCCCTATTTTCATGTTAGGGACTTTGAGGAAATTTGTAGTACCCTAAAGATTAGAAACCTTGATGATGATGCTTTGAAACTCAGGTTATTCCCTTTTTCCTTGAAAGATAAAGCCAAATCGTGGCTATATAGTTTGGCTTCTGGTTCAATTGAAACATATGAACAACTTACATCTGCCTTTTTGAACAAGTTTTTCCCTAGGCACAAAACATCGTCTATTAGGACGCAAATCTGCACATTTTCTCAACAGGAAGGAGAATCTTTGTATAGGTATTTGGAAAGGTTCAATGATCTATTAGCCCAATGTCCTCATCATGGTCTCGAAAAGGTTAGGTTAGTTCAAATCCTTTATGAGGGTTTAGATTATTCCACTACGACCACAGTAGAATCTATGTGTACAGGTGGGTTTGAAAACCAAACAGTTGATGAGGCGATGACATATTTGCATGAAATCGCCGAAAAGACCCAACAATGGGAAAATAGTAGGGAGCCCCAGAAAACAATTCTTCTAGGCAGAGGAAACGTTAATAGGGTAGAAGGAGGCTATGAATCAGATGCCAAAATTGCAGCAATAGCTAAAAGGTTAGAAGCTTTAGAATTGGGTCATACTAGTGGTAGAGTGGAGCCTTTTTGGGAAGGCCAGAATAATGAAGAGCAAGCCAGTGCTCTCTATAATAACACTAGATTTGATAACCGTCAAAATTTTGACCCATATTCAGAAACCTATAATCCTGGTTGGAGAAACCATCCGAACTTTTCGTGGTCTAAGGGCCAGAGTCAAGGTCAGTTTAGTAATTCTAATGCTCCCCTGTGTTTTGGTTACACTAAGAATTCTTCAGCCCGAGAAAATAAAACGACTAGCTTAGAGGACTCTATTAAGATGTTAGTAAAAACTCGGGATATGTTAGCACAAAACCAAATTAGTTTTCAACAGAAACCAAGCGAGAACTTTCAAACTAATGCTCAGAGCCTTGCTAAGTTAGAACTTCAAGTGGGCCAAATAGCTAAGACCTTAAGTGAGAGAGATAACGGAAGGTTCCCTAGTCAGACTAATCCCAATCCTAGAGGAGTTCATGAAGTAGGTGCAAAACCATCGAATCAGTTGAATGCTATTAGAACCCTTAGGAGTGGTAGAGTAGTAGACAATCAGGTAACCATGCCCGATAGTGAACATACTGTAGTTCACCCCTCAGGATCTCACCCCTCGGGACCACCACTAGCTGAGAAGACTGATAAAATTTCTGATGATGCCAATTCGGTTCCTGAGAGGTATGATTATGTGCCTAGAGCCCCGTTTCCCCAACTATTAGTACCAACAAAGAAGGAATCGAACTTTAATGACATATTGGAGGTTTTTAAGCAAGTTACCATAAACCTTCCTTTATTAGATGCAATTAGGCAAATTCCTGCTTATGCCAAGTTCCTTAAGGATATGTGTACGCGAAAGCAAAAACTTAGCGTCCATAAGAAAGCCTTTTTAGCTAGTCACATAAGTTCCATCATTCAGAACACCACAACTCCAAAGTACAAAGACCCAGGTTCCCCTACCATTGCTTGTACAATAGGTAAACACCGGGTAGAAAAAGCTTTACTTGACTTAGGAGCCAGTGTGAACTTACTTCCATACCATGTGTACTTACAGCTAGGACTTGGTGAAATGAAACCTACTCAGATGACATTGCAGTTAGTTGATAGGTCTGTTAAAATTCCTCGAGGTGTTATTGAGGATGTTCTTATTGAGGTCGACAAGTTTATTTATCCAGTGGATTTCGTGGTCCTAGATACCCAACCTGTCCCCGACCCAGAAAACCAAATACCTGTGATATTAGGTCGCCCATTTTTAGCTACGTCTAATGCGATCATTAACTGTCGAAATGGTGTGATGAATTTATCTTTTGGTAATATGACTATGGAGATGAACATTTTTAATGTCAGTAAGCTACCTCGAGAGCTAGATGACACATGTGTTGAAGAGGTGAACATGATAGAAGCCTTAGTTCAGAAGTCATTACCAAACATCTTTTCTGAGGACCCATTAGAAAGTTGTCTATCCCATTTTGGTTTAGATTTTGATGACGATACCACTATTGCACAGGTGAATGCTCTATTAGATTCTACCCCTGTGTTAGACACTGATAGATGGAAAGCTAGGTTCGAACCATTACCAGGTTTCGAGAATACCTTAATTCCTTCTTTAGAAGAGCCTCCTAAGTTGGACCTAAAACCACTACCCGACACTCTAAAGTATGTGTTTTTAGGCCCATCCGAGACTTTACCCGTGATTGTAGCTTCCAATTTGGATAGTGATCGGGAAAGTAGGCTAGTAAAAGTACTTCAAGACAATAAGGAAGCTTTAGGGTGGACTATAGCAGGACATTAAGGGTATAAGTCCTACTGTGTGTATGCATCAGATTCATTTAGAAGAAGACTCCAAACCTTCTAGGGAGATGCAACGTCGATCGAACCCTAACATGAAAGAGGTAGTTCGAAAAGAGGTGCTTAAGTTGTTAGATGCGGGTATTTCTACCCAATTTCAGACAAGTAAGTGGGTCAGCCCCGTTGAGTTGTCCCCAAGAAATCGTATCACTGTAGTCCAGAATGATAATAATGAGTTAATCCCAACCCGAGTGACCACGGGATGGCGTGTCTGTATCGACTATAGGAAATTGAACAAGGTCACAAGGAAGGATCACTTTCCCCTTCCTTTTATCGACCAAATGCTAGAGAGATTAGCTGGACATAGTCATTATTGCTTCTTAGATGGCTACTCCGGTTATAATCAGATCCTTATTGCCCCAGAAGACCAAGAGAAAACCACTTTTACCTGTCCCTTTGGTACCTTTGCGTATAGACGCATGCCTTTCGGGCTATGTAATGCCCCCTGCGACTTTTCAGCGTTGCATGATGAGCATATTTTCTGATATGGTAGAACGGTTCTTAGAGGTCTTTATGGATGATTTTTCAGTGTTTGGTTCATCTTTTGATGAGTGCTTGCATCATTTGACATTAGTGTTGACTAGGTGTAAGGAAAAGAATTTAGTGCTTAATTGGGAAAAATGCCATTTCATGGTTAAATCAGGAATTGTGTTAGGGCACATTGTTTCTTCAAAGGGTATAGAGGTAGATAAAGCCAAGGTTGACCTTATTAAGACGTTACAGGTCCCAAAAACCGTAAAAGATATTAGGTCATTCCTAGGGCATGCAGGAGTTTTTACCGTCGATTCATTAAGGATTTTAGCTTGATTTCTAGACCTCTTTGCAATTTGCTTGCAAAAGATGTTAAGTTTGTCTTTGATGATGCTTGTTTAGAGGCTTTTGAGAAGCTTAAGAATTTACTCACTATCGCCCCGATAGTCCGGGCACCTAACCGGAACCTACCCTTTGAAATTATGTGCGATGCTTCAGATTATGCTATAGGTGTTGTGCTAGGTCAACGAGAAAACAAATTACTTCATGTGATTTACTATGCTAGCAAAACTCGAATGATGCCCAAATGAACTATACAACTACCGAGAAGGAACTGTTAGCCATCGTGTTTGCCTTGGATAAGTTTAGATCCTACCTATTAGGTTCTAAGATCGTAATCTATACCGATCATGCCGCTTTGAAATACCTTTTGTCTAAGAAGGATACCAAACCTAGATTGATTAGGTGGATCCTTTTGTTACAAGAATTTTGTCCGGACATTAGAGACAAAAAGGGTGCCGAAAATGTAGTAGCAGACCACTTGTCTAGGCTAGTTGTTAGTTCCCCTAATGATTCCCTTCCTATAAGGGATAGCTTTCCTGATGAATAATTGTTCTCTGTTTCCCAATCACCTTGGTATGCGAATATAGTGAATTATCTTGTTACTGGTCGAATGCCTCAACATTGGGGTAAGCAAGATCGTTCTAGGTTTTTAGCCGAGGTTAAGCATTTCTTTTGGGACGATCCTTATCTGTTTAAGTATTGTCCAGACCAGATTATTAGGAGATGTATACCTGAGAGTGACCAGTCCAGTATTATCTCCTTTTGTCATGAACATGCATGTGGGGGTCATTTTAGTGCTAAGAAGACCGCTGCTAAGATATTGCAGTGTGGTTTTTACTGGCCTTCGTTGTTTAAAGACTCCCATAGTCATTGTGTTTCTTGTGAGCGTTGCCATAAGTTAGGAACCATTTCCCGTAGAAATATGATGCCTTTGAACCCTATTTTAGTGATTGAGGTCTTTGATGTGTGGGGCATTGATTTTATGGGTCCATTTCCTAATTCTTTTGGTTATCTTTATATACTTGTCGCTGTAGACTATGTGTCTAAGTGGGTTGAGGCGGTTCCGTGTAAAACAAATGACCACAGGGTCGTAGTCCAGTTTTTGAAAGAGAACATACTTACACATTTTGGTACGCCGCGAGCTATAATTAGTGATGGAGGTTCACACTTTTGTAATAGACCGTTTGCACTTTTAATGAAACAATATGGTATTACCCATAAAGTAGAAACCCCATATCACCCACAAACTAGTGGTCAGGTAGAGGTCTCCAATAGGGAAATTAAGCGTATTTTAGAGAAAACAGTTAATCCTAATAGGAAAGACTGGTCGTCGAGGCTTACTGATGCCTTATGGGCTTACTGTACTGCGTTTAAGACACCCATTAGAATGTCACCTTATTGTCTAGTATTTGGCAAGGCATGTCACCTTCCTGTCGAGTTAGAGCATAGAGCCTATTGGGCTATTATGAACTTAAACTTTTCACTTGACAAGGCAGGAGCTCACAGAAAGCTCCAGCTCAATAAGTTGGATGAGATTCGTAGAGATGCATACGATAGTGCTAAGGAGTATAAGAAAAAAATGAAACTTGTGCATGATAAGAATATTTTACGAAAGTCATTTTCTCCAGGTCAAAAAGTTCTTTTGTATGACACTCGTTTGCATCTATTCCCCGGGAAGTTGCGCTCTCGGTGGACCGGTCCTTTTGTGGTCCGTACTGTTTTTCCTCATGGCGCTATTGAGATTGAGACACCAGATGGTAGTAGTTCTTCAAAGGTTAACGGTCAGCGATTGAAGCCCTTTTTAGAGCCTTTTCCTACAGGTGATGTTGAGGAGGTCCCTCCGGAGGACCCCCGTTTACCTTGATTGACCATCGAGGCGGTTTTGTATGTTGTATATTATTTTTGTAGGTTTTTGGTTACACTTCACCCAGGTACTATCTTTCCGACTTCTCTCTTTACTTTTTCCTCATGTTACTTATATTTTTGGTACTGTTCTTTAATTAGAAACATTGAGGACAATGTTAGATTTAAGTTTGGGGGTGGGGTAGAAACTTTTGTTACCTTTTTGTTACAATAAATAAACTCCAGAGCCTAGAAATTTATGCTTATTAAGGATGGCACTAACCAATCTAAGTGGATGGAAGCATTTTGGTTGTAGGAGTTGAGGAACCAATCTGATTAGATGGAAACATATAAAGAGTCTATTCATAAAAGCACAGAGCTCAGGTGTTAGAATTAAAGAAAAAACATGGTAGTTTTGCCATATCTCGTTGAATCCTTTTCACTTCTATTTTTATTTTGTTTTCTTTAAAATATGTTTGTCTAAGTGATTAGGTGGGGCTCACGATTAAAGTTGTTACCACTGCTAGGGTGAAATAGAGTGATTGAGATACCGAAAAAAAAAAAAAAAAAAGTTGAAAAAAAAAAAGTTGAAAAAAAAAAAAAAAAAAAAAAAAAAAGACCAGGACCATCGAGACCAACCAGGAATAAATTCAATAAAGTCGACCACTTTGGAACCCTTGTATATGCCGGTTGTGTTGACCTAGAGTTAAGATTATCGACCATTGGTTCCCTTGTATATGCCCGGTGTGTTGATATTAGTCTAGACTAGTATCTCATCCATTAGGATAGGTTCGTTTTGGCAAAGTGGCCTTGAGACGAGATATGGGAAACACTTTTCACCTTAGTCAACATCAAAACCATCTATGTTTTTCTATATCCATCTCATTATCTATCCATGTGATTGGTCGACTCGGTTATGATGTCCGAAACTATCCGAGTAGAGCTCGTGACTTATATATGAATTTTAGTATCTTTGGAGTGCAAACTCGTGTACAAAGCAATTGGAAATTTCGCATCAGGGTACTTCCTCCTGTAGTCAATAAGTACGCCAACCAAGGAGATTCTTTAGTGCCTTCCAAGGTTCTGCGTAGATAATTAGGGTCTGGAGTAAAGGTTTTGTGGGTACACCTCTGGTAAACCCTCCCGAGACTATAACTCGGCCACTAGGGCCACCTAGGGGTTTAAAGGCTTATTGCATACGCTAAATGCAATCGACGATGCCTGATGAAAGTGAGTCGATTTTGGATTTTATTTTTGCTCGAGGACTAGCAAATAATAGGTTTGGGGGTATTTGATAGACACATTTTTGTGTCTAATTTGTCTCGATTCTTTATATTGATAGTGCTCATTTTTGTACTTATTATGGTGTTTTATGTATGTGTAGGTATTTTTGGCCAATAAACATTTTTTGGAAAAATCGGCTCGAAAAGTTGCGCCCGGAGGACACCTACTATTCGGACCCTCACTACGGATAAGGGGTACCCAAATTACTAAGGGGCACCCTATTCACTATTCACCACCACCTGCTATGGACACTCCAGTTTGGTTAAGGGGCGCCTCTCCTTCTTGTTCGTTCAAACAACGTTTTTGGCGGGAAATTATTTCCATTCTTGTAGAATTGTCTGGATCATACTTGGAGGATTTGGAGTGAGATATTCTCGTAGATATGGGTTGGAAACACCCCGTTTCACTTAAACAGGGAATGTATGTTGGCAAGATTCGAAAAATCAGGAGTTAATCTTCGGTTAACAGGAAACAGAGGCTTGGAGAGTATCACGGGATTTTGGTGGAAAATATGTAAACTACTGGTTGAAGATAAGGGAAGAATGGTTGCTGCTCGATTCTATAATATCATTGAGAGATTTAAGCACGTTAGATTTAACTCAAGACGCGCGTAGGAGAGGAGGAAAAGGAAAACATTCCCGTAACTTGCTGAAAAAGGGAAGAGAAGATAATCCGGAGGTTTCACCGATTGTTCGGAGGTCTGTGGCTATATAAGAGCTTTTGGGAGTTCCAAAAAGGGTTACACAAACTTTGGGGAGGTTTAGAACAACACAGAGAACAAAATTAAGAGTTTCAGAGAATTGTTTCTGCTGGTGCATAACCAAGAACACGAAGAACAAAGGCCGATCAAGACAGTCGTTTTTGGGGTCTTAGATTCAACGACAAATCAACGAGTGCATAAGACGGGTTCTCAGAACGGTCCCTTGCAGTGACTTCTTTGTAACACCATTAAACGTTGCAAGTGATCGATTTATTGTTTCTCATCCTTTTAATCAACTTTTGAACCATAAAATAATATTTTGAGATCATGATTAATATGAGGAGCTAAACCCCATTGATGAGGCGATAAAGGAAGCTATTTTTCCAACAAAAAGTGGTATATTCTATTTTATCTTTTTATTTGCAATTATTATATGATTATTTGCCTTGAACTATTATTGAATATGATTTTTATTTGAGTGATTGTGATCTATTTTGATGGAGTATGCTTAGTTTTAAGACTTTTGATGCTTCATACTTGGTATTTACAATTATTACTTTTGAAAATCTACTTGTTGCAATATTTTAGAATCAAACTAAACAAGAAAATTGCAAGAATATAAGTATTGGTTTAATCACTTTGAACTTGGAAAATAGTGGAATCTTAGCCTCACTGTCTTTTAATATTGAGAACAACTTTGTCTGATTTTGTTATAATTTTTTAGTGAGTTTTCTATTTTTGTTTTGATTTTAAGTCTAAAAATCCTTCACAAGTTCGAGAGAACGACATGTTGCTTACCACTTTACAAAAAATTTCAAAATCACATCATGCAAGAGTTCACACAAGCTTTCCACTAGAGATGCCGCTTCCTGATCCACTGGTCTCTGGTTCGTAGTAAAGCTGTTGATCTGAGGGGAACTATTCCCCGGTGTAGAGGTCTCCGGAATGCTCATCTTTGATGTCATCTTGATGAGGAGATCAAGTATGTCGTTTACCGCGTCTTTGATTAGCTCCATTTTCTTCGTGTGAATCTCCTGTACCCGTGCTAGTTCGCTTAATGTTGGAAATCTTTTGATCATGCCGTCAGATACACCGTTAGGAGGAGGGGTATCTCTGTTGGAGGAACCATCAGGATTTGAGACTGTCGAGGCGGTCCTAAGACCAACCATCTCGAAATTGATTGAATGGTATTGAAGAAATTGACTTTACAACCGAGAGATTAACCTCCCACTGTGGTCGCCAATTGTTTATGGGTGAAAACTATTTTTGCCGGTTTTGGTAATTTGGGGTGTGTGGATGAGAAATGAATCTAAACCCTAAACAAATGCACTGCACGAGAGTGCTTGTAGATTCGAGAAATCAATCTGTGAAAATCCGGCATAAACCAAGAAATGGCCGTTCCAGGCTTGTTTCGGTCACAAAGTGAAGGAGATAGGGTTGATCTTAGGGATGGAAGCGAAGAAGGTGTTGAGATTGTGAAGGTGTTGGCTATGTATGACTTGTATCAGAAAGCTGAACTGGCTTGCAGGATGTAAGCTATCAGTTCTGGTGTTTGAATACAATTGTATCACCACTTGCCTCTGTTGTCTTGTCTTGCCTTGTTCCTCTTTTGGAAAATAGGGAGGAGAACCTATTTATACAAGTCTTTAAGCCTAACCCTCGTATCTCGTGGGAAGTGGAGAAAGTGGAGTGATGGAGTAGTGGAGTCGTGTGTTGGTGTCACACGACCAGTCTTTCCCATTTCTCCAATCATCACTAACCGTCCATGACTTCCTGACACGTTCTTGTGATGGCGCGTTGTGCGCTACATGCTGTAAACCGCCAGATCAATACCCCAGTATGTATCCCCCAGTTTGTGCGCTGCACGCGTTTGCCCACTTCGGATGACTCGTGCTGATGAGTTTTGAGCCGAACCTCTCTATAACTTCAAGTATCAACCTTGTTTTGCCCATAACTTCTTCGTCCGAAATCGGAATGACCTCATTCTTTTTGCGTTATTTTTGCGTTCTTTTCGTATTCTCATTCTATTCAAGATGATGTTAAGAACTCCAAGATTTGAATTAGTTGAATTTGGCTCTTGGTCCTTCCTTCATTGATAGACTCCACTTCCTTGCTCATTTAAGCACTTTGTAGCTCCTTTTTGGATGATTCACCTGATATGACACATAAACTAGAAAATAATCATAATAAAAAGTAATATGCAAGAATTATAGCTAGAACTAGTATGGAATTGACACTCTAAACATGTAAATTAAGCATTTATCAAGATACTTCTGGGAAACTAGGCAATGTTGCACACGTATAACCAAATCAGTACTCTACGCTACTGATTTACAGAGCAAAATATATAAATTGCTAAAGCCTCACACATTTACAAGTACATGAAGATCCTCTCATTATTTCTCCTCAGTATGCTTAAACCACCAATTCATCGAGTAGTTTTATTCAAATTTCAAATAGATAAATACAAGTTATGGATAGATAGACATTACAGTACTTTCTTTGAATTACTAGCTAAACATATAACATTACTAAAACACAAAATTGCAAATTTCTATTCCAGGCTCATGTCAATTTCATGCTTCACAACAATAATAACAACAACAATCAAACACCAGGCAAGCTGCAATCGATTTGTGTAAAAAATGAAAACCTAATTTCAAAATTGTTAATTTCAGATATCTCAAACCCTAATTTCAGAAACATCAACAATGAGTTGATTTTAACAAAAATAAACAAAGGGGTTTAATCGTTTAGATTACTTACTTGTTCTTCTCTGAGAATCTCTGACCAAAATCAAAACATCACCTTCTACAGATCTAAATCAAAACCCAAAACTAATCTTTCTCTTAATCTCTGGATTCCAATCAAAACCTCCTTTTGAATCTATCGATCTCTATACACCTATCTCTCGATCAAACCCTCTCTAATCTCTATGACTCCCTTAGTTTCTTGATCTCTCGTCTCTCGATCTCTTTCTATTAAAACTTAAGAATGAGAAAAAAAAATGTTAAAGAAACTCAGACCAAATTAAAGACTCGAAGAGTAATTCTTCTCGACATCTGATACTTGGGGGTGGAAATTACAAGTACACCCCTATGCTATCGGATGTCGGATATTAACTTAACGGAAGGACCCTCATCCGATTCCGATAGGGTTAAGAGGGAATATCCGATAATATCTCCGGTTCCGATATCCGAAATCCGATATGTCGGATCAAATCCTATAGGATGTCGAATTTTCGGAAATGGATATCGGATTTCGGAACACCATTGCCAGCCCTATCTGTGCATTATTACTATCCCAGCAGACACCTTATGCTGAATCCATGAGTCACATACTATATCACATTCATCCATTATGCTCGACTCATCAAGGCTAAGACTCATAGTATAGTCAAGTCAATAATTGACCAATTAAATACACGTCTGCCTTGCAGACTCTACATTCATGAGACATCAATCATGTCACATGGGGGATATTCATTAGGGTTTTGGTCTGGTATCCTACAACATGTGCGTACATCCACGATGAGAAATGTGAGTAAGTCGTGCAAGCAGTTGAAGAAGTTAACAAAGTAGTGGATCGACAACCAACCAAGTTCCCCACGCAATGTAGAACTGGTTCAATCACGATTTCCCACTCCCACATTCTTCCACTCCTATGTAACCATCACTTTTACTGGAGATTAATGTGTTAACTACTTCTGCAATATAAATAAGTTCATCAATCCATGATTTGATAACTCGAACTTATCTGAACTTATCGAAACTTAACTCAAGGAATCTCAGTCGAACACTACTAAACAGAACTGTTTATGGGTGAAAACTATTTCTGCCGGTTTTGGTAATTTGGGGTGTGTGGATGAGAAAGGAATCTAAACCCTAAACAAATGCACTGCACGGGAGTGCTTGTAGATTCGAGAAATCAATCTGTGCAAATCCGGCCTAAACCAAGAAATGGCCGTTCCAGACTTGTTTCGGTCACAAAGTGAAGGAGATGGTGTTGATCTTAGGGAGGGAAGCGAAGAAGGTGTTAAGATTGTGAAGGTGTTGGCTATGTATGACTTGTATCAGAAAGCTGAACTGGATTGCATGATGTAAGCTATCAGTTCCGGTGTTTGAATACGATTGTATCAATACTTGCCTCTGTTGTCTTGTCTTGTTCCTGTTGGAAATGAGGGAGGAGAACCTATTTATACAAGTCTTTAAGCCTAACCCTCGTATCTCGTGGGAAATGGAGAAAGTGGAGTGATGGAGTAGTAGAGTTGTGTGTTGGTGTCACACGACCAGTCTTGCCCACTTCTCCAATCATCACTAACCGTCCATGACTTCCTGACACGTTCTTGTGATGGCGCGTTATGCGTTGCACGCTGTAAACCTCCAGACCAATACCCAAGTATGTATCCCCCAGTTTGTGACATGATTGATGTCTCGAGTGTGTGGATCGTGGGACCCACAGAAAGTAGCACGTAATGCTAGATTAAATAACTAAGTTATTTAGGAAGTCGATACTTGTGAAGTATCGTGTGTATTCTATGCAGGTATTGCATCGAGTATATTCAGCATGTATGAAGCATCGTTGTTTGAGTGTCTCAAAATAGCCTCATGTCCAGCCTACTTCATGTGATGGTTTGGAGGTTGCGCAAGCAAGTCCTCCCTTGGACGATCACATGGTGTGGTAGAGTGACGGGTGGTGATCACCATGATGCCTCACTGACCAATTAACTCCTGACCAGGGCTGTATAACCAAGCCGGTGAAGTTGGACGGACGAGATGATCTTTGAGACACTCATCTGCGACCGTTAGTGGAATTAAGGTTTTTGAAGAGGTGCGCAAGCATCACTCTTCAGCTTGGTCGAATCCAAGCTTGGGATACGATTTTGGCAGGGCCGATCGTGCATGTGTGTAGACGGCATGATGGTGTAGGTGCCCATACCTTATTGTCTCATGAAAGTGTGATCTGGGCCACTCAATTTGTCTGGCGAAGTTGAGTGGTAGAGATAAATTTGCGACAGAAATCTGGTGCCGCAAAAGCCGCGCATCATGCCAACTTCGGGCGCGCGTTTCAAGACGACCAAGCTTGGTCGGTCTTGGTCGATTAGTCTGGTATACAGACGGCGAGCTGGTGTACACGTCCATACCTTAATATCCCATAGAAACGTGATCTAAGACACTCAATTTTTCCGGCAAAGTTGAGTGGTCGAGATTAGTTTGCAATTGGGAGGTGTGACCACGCCTAGTTTGGGCGTGCGAATCGAGGCAACCAGGCATGATATGCCTTGGCCGATCGGGTGTGGAGATAGATGGGCCCACAGTGGTCATGTTGATACGCACCGGACCTGCTTAGTCTAATCCTGGACCCTTCATTCGTGCAGGAGAAAATGGACTCTCATGATGTTCAAACCCTAATTGGGGTTTCACCGGCCGTGCGTCATACCTTGTTTGGGCGCACAAACTGGAACGACCAACTATAGTCGGTACTGACCGATCGGTCATGTATGTAGGCGGGCCCACGGTGTTTGTGTTGACATGCTCTGGGCCCTTTGAATCTACATCTACACCCTCCATCTATGCCTGCGAAGATGGATGGTTGAGACTATTTTGCGACACATGTAATGTGCCGCAAACCCTAATTTAGGGTTTTTCGTCCACACTGCTTTGGCTTGGACGGTTTGGCAGCTATGCCACCCTTTTGGGGAGGCCGACCATGCGGGGCCCGCGTTGGGTCGGTAGTGAATATTCCAATACCTGCTTGGGGTCATGGATTCAATCTAAGCCATCCAATCATGCTGGTGAAGTTGGATGGTCGTGATCGTTTCTGAGACTGATATGGAAAGTCCAGATTCAAATATGCTCAATAGGGCTAGTATAACACACCGAGAGATGTATACTCAATCGGGCTAGTATAACACACCGAGAGTTGCAGCCTGTACGGGTATTTCGTACATGCTTCATTATTAATGCTTGGAGGTTCGTGTTGCTCAGTCGTCATGCCGCACCAATAATGAGTACAGGAAATACAAGGCTGGTCATGCATTAATTAATAATGTTGTAAATTCACAGGGTATATGGGATTGTTGCTACATGCTCCAACCTGGATGAATTTCGTGTATTTAATTCACAAAATGCTGGGATTGTTGCCACATGCTCAATTCTAGGTGAATTATTAAAGTGAAGAAGTATTCATCACTTATTAATGGCTTTATCTTTTGCAAGATGTTAGCGTATAATTTTGGCCTTTACAATTTTAGCCTTAAATGAAAATCCACCATCAACAAGAACTCAATCAATCTGATCAAAATTCACTGACAGTTCATCGAACTTGCAGAAGTCTCCAACACATCCACAATCCTTCAATCATCATTGATCTCGCATAATTCATTCCCTCTTACAGATCGACCCTCATCCCTCTTTGTGACCGAATTGATTCTGGAACGGCCATTGTCTTGATTTAGGCCAGAATAATACAGATTGATCTCTCGAACTCAAAGCACTCCCGTGCAGTGCATCTGTTAAAGGTTTAGGCAATTTTCTCAATTGGGGATCCTCCTGTTGCACAACCCTCCATTTTTCCTCAAAAACAAGCAAATCGTTTTTACCTATCAACAGATTGGCGGTCACAATGGGAGATTAATCTCTCGGTTGCAAAAAATTAAATCCTCAAATTTTCTAAAGATGGTTGATTATAGGGAGGCCTCAGAAACATTCAATCTCAAATTATTATCTCCCAATACCGGCGAAATTCTTCCAATTATTACGAAATTTGGCTCGCCTGGTCAAACTCCCTCAGAAGCTATGAATGCTCAAATCTCAACCACTATTGCTGATCTGATGAAAATCATAAATGATGTAGTAAAAAATTAAGCGGAAATTATCAAGATCCAGAACGAGGTGTTATCCCTTTTGAAAGTTCTTAAAGATCATTTATCGAGGGAACCAACATGTGATCGCTCTAAGAAAAATATTGCTGACAACTATTCCTATGTTACCATTAATAGCGTTTATTTTTCTTCTAAGATCCATACCTCCACTAGTGACGACGAAGACAAAATATACACTTATGCTAAGCGTAGCAGGTTCCACCAATCTAACTTGGACGCTCGTGAAAGCTCAAAACAATTCTCACAAACTCGTAAAGAAGACTCGTCCGTTTTAGCATATTTCGATCACGATTCTTAAGATAAAAAGATAATGCAATTTTATAAATCCTTCTTGGAGGATTTGCGTTCCCAGATTGTAGCTGAAGGAACTGGCCAACCAACGCTTTGCTCTACTCGGCCAATCCGAGTCATTCGGAATGAAGAAGTCTGTAGGGGTGTAAGGAAAAGCGAGAATTCTTCCAATCCGAAACTCAACCTCCAATCTTCCATGAATGTTTTTGCTGAAGAAAGCAATAGGAATGCCGTCTCTCCAGAAGTACAACAGCCTAAGCATGCAGCTTCAGTACCCCAAGATTCTAAGGCACGGAGGAAGGATAACCAAACTTGAGGTGCGCATACTCCGACTCAGCGTCAACAACAAGCAAGAAATGATAAGTTAGGCTCAAACTTCCATCTTACCATGGAAGAAGTAATTGGTTGATGGAAGTCTGGATCCAAGACAGTGCAATCAAGCTGACACTTATCAGAAGACAACCGACAGATGAGGAAATGGAGAATCATAGGTATTGTCGCTTTCATAGATACATCAATCATCCAACAAGTGACTACAATGTTTTGAAACATATCTTCAAAGAAAAGGTTGAGTCTATAAAGCTTCATCGGGGGACTGAAGGAGTGCACATGGACTCTTTCCCAATCAGGACATTCACTCTCTCTAAGAAACCTGTCAATGAAGCAGTTCAATCCTTGGTGGATTATACATGTGAATTGCTATATTTGTCAAAGGTGCAAAGGAAATTTTCATAGCTCTGAATCATATCATGTTAGGAAGACGTCTATCCATCCCTGAAATGCTCCCTGAGCCTCCAGCCACAGACAAATAGATGTACGAATAGGGACTTCTTACCACAGTAAATCTCAAAGGAGACGAATTTAGGAGAATATTGATCGATGTTGGTATTGTTTTCAACGTTATCCCATTGAAGACCCTGAAAGATGTGGGTATCACTCGAAAAAAAGCTACTCATGCTCCCATCTCAATCAGGGACCATGAAGGAACGCCAAGAGATGCTTATGGATACATCACTCTCAGGATGAAGATAGGTTCAACTTGGACATAAGCCAAGTTTTACATAATCAAGGAAGATCCAAGATATGACATGATCCTCGGACGAACATGGTTACATCCTGACAAGATGACCACTAACAAGGCACCTCTGGTTGAACATCTCTCCGATGAAGAAAATTTCGATCCAGAAGACTTGTTGGACGCTCCATCGTTATGGCACTTGGAGGAACTTCAAACTCTGATGAAGTTGAAGCAAGAACCTGTAGAATATGCATTGGCATTCATCAAGAGATTACGTGCTCATGAAAGTCTCATTCCACCCATGTCTATGTCATATGTTCTCCCACATGCTCTCCTAGCATGGGGACTCAATCCTGCTAGCAACTCTGCTATTGCAAGACGCTATGAATGGATAGTTTCACCACTACAATATTTTACCAAGTGCTTGAATATGACTCCTCTCCAAATTGAGCATCACACTGGGACATTCATTACTGAGACGATGTCCGAGCATGGCAAAGAACATCTTTGGTATTTCCCCATAACCTTGCCGGAGTATTCATATGTGCTACAAAATCGGAAAGCTCTGATATCTTCACATGCAAATGTGGAATCCCACTAGTGCAATGAAAGGAATACCGAATCAACAGAAGATATTTAAGGCCAATAAGATCAAGCCTAAGACACTCGACGCTTAAGGGATGTAACACTTTGACGCTCAAGCATCTGAAGTTTGAAGCAGTTAGTATTTTCTTAATTTATTCATATTTTCAATTCCCCCAAAACATATGCTGCAATACTTGCATTCAGTAATTGAATCCATTTTAACATAAATCTCAATTCATTAAATCCAAATCTCTAACAAACCGAAAGAAAATCCATACAACTGTACCTACTTGTCCAAGGCCAACCGAAAGCCAAAACCTCTCATCTCTCGGTGCTATATTCTTCAAAAGCCTTCAAATGGTATGCCCAATCAAAGAGTACACCTTCGGTAATTTCGCCCCTAGCTTCAGCACGAATATCTGGACGATGACACACTGATTCAAGACCAAAATGATCAAAGTGTCACTGAACTACAATCGATAAGTCTTCACTATCCCATTATGATGCAACGTCATTCATCAATGGATGTCGCGAACTCTTTCAACTTTGTTAAGTGAATGAACACTCTGGGATGTACTTGGGGACTTGATCTTATTGGAAAGATCAATTCAAATCTACTTCAATAAATATTATTTACATAACAAGTCATTGCAACCTGATTTGATGCCATGAAATGTCATCAACGGAACCTCTCTACATCATAAATCATGCACGACTGAGAAACTTCTTATCCTCACCGATCACATCCAAAATGGAGACTGCGCGTTATCTGCCATAACAACATTGATTCCCTGATGAAGCCACTTCACAGTAAAGTCATACTATTGGGGAGCGTTGAACTCCCAGTACACCTTCATCTTCGGAATGCTCAACCCACCAACTAGTTCATGAATGTAAAGGCTCATTGGATGGATGATCAAAGACTATGTCGATTATCATGTTTTAACTTTTTTGGTATTTGGAGAAACTCCGACCATGGTCTCAGCATCAACAAGGATCTCTGGATAAAAATTAGTCGTGATCTCATCATCAACAACGTTCTTAGGAGCAATGTCCTCATGACCTGCTTCATCAGCTGTCCATTCTCTACATCATAAGTTTGGAAGTGTTACTCGATAGATCAGACTTTTCCAAGCACTAATGATTCATATAAAGATGTGTAGACATATTAAAAAATATTAACATGAAAATATTTTCAAAGCTTCCACGATGGACGGGCACAAGCCAAAGACTTTTACAAGATGTTCATGACCTTCACATATGATATACAACACACTGTAGGCCATTGATTCAGAAAAACGTACCAATAGGTGAGGAATGGGTCAATGCTTCCTTAATGGAAGATGTTTGTCTATGTCTGTGCTACAACATACCAAAAGGGCGCATGAATCACACATACAAGCTGGGAGATATGGCCTCTACACTCAAGACTATGGAATCTGAAATTTTGCACGTGATTACAAGTTACAAATGTGCACACGTCATAGACTGACCTAGACATCTCCACATTGAATGATTATTTTTTCATATAATGCCTCAATCTCTTAGCTGCGAAAGTTGGGGTATAACATCGAATTCTGACATCGTATGAAGTTTCAACAGCTTCCAATGTGGATGACGTGCAAACAGAAAATTCTAGATGGGATTCATAACACACATAGCCGATCGATGTCCACCTAGGTATTTACACAAAGACCTTAAACCTCGATATTTCCACCTTTCTAGAAATAGGAAAAAAAAAATAGAACAGCCAACCAATGTTGGGGACTGACAGTCTGCCGACAATGATACTGCACGTCCCTCCACGACGGCTCCAGAAGTTTTGAAGGTTATATTTTCATGAATGGACAACTCTCGAACACAAGACTTGTGCACCTATCATAAAATTCAGTGTATAGGTGGACTAATAACATCAAAGCCCTTCATCAAGCGTTCAAGAAGCAAGCAAATGGTCTAAAGACATAAAAAAGACGTTTTGCTACAAGCTCGTCTGAGACGATTACCTTGTCCTGCACAAAGCGATGAGTTTGGAGTAATTTGAAAATAATATAAGGATGGGTCATATGTCATTCTCTTTGTATGAATGTCCTCTACAACATATCCAAAATTCAAAGTAATTAAATGAACGAGCTAAGATATGTGGGCCAAATATCAAGTTATATGACAGCTGAAAAGTTTCTGAAGACTTCCTGAAAGTTTACCGTTCCATCACTTTCGACCACTAAGCAGGATCAAATCTCAAAAATATTCTTTGCTAAATCTAGGAAATTTCTTTGGCATCGAAAAGTTGGGGTAGATCACTGAAAACGGATGTCGGATAAAGATCTACGACATTTTTGGTAAAAACCTATTCTGAATTTTCTGAAGACGAATCATAATGGAATTGATTTTCATGCATATGGACGTTCGTACGCTTCATTCAATCAGACTCATAAGAGAGATAAGTAAGATATATAATAAAAGGATTATTATTCAAAAATCTCAGTCCAATACTCATGGAACAAAGTTACTAAAATAATCAAGGCAACATATACACCTACGGAAATCAAAAGATGTTCGGCTACTAAGAAGAACTACAGTGATTAGTAAGCCTAATCATCAGATTCTTATCGTCTTCACGATTATCATCTTCTACGAAATCTTCTTCAAGTTTTTCTCCCAAGAGTTTTTTTTTTTAGGAACCTCTTTGATATGGTCTTCAGGATCGTCAAAGGCTACATTTAAAAAGTCATCCTCTTCACATTCAGTTAGGAAATCGATCTTGGTCAATCGTTCAACCTCCAGACCAGGTGGATATGGTTCAACTTTACGAACAACGGGTTCCCAGGTTCAACTTCATCTGCATCCGAATCAGAAGCTATGCCATCAACGTAAGAGATGTGACTATAGCCAGGAGTCACCATTGTCTGCTGCGAAAAGCATGGAGTCAAATTACATTGATAACAAATACAATAACTGCTAAACGGTAAAATCCAAACTCTCACATGTTTACAGTTTCACTAATAATTAGTGGTGACAACACAAGAGCTTGTGCTTTAAAGAGTTGCTCGTTTCCTCACAAAAGAATTTTGAAATACCTATAAAGACGAATGAAGTTCGTTTTGAAAATAAAAACTTGATTTTTAAGAATAATAATAATAAAAAAAAAAAACTGAGCAACTCACGTAATATTTTTTTTTTTAATTTACAGTGGACAACCTTCCACTTTTCAAAATTAGGCAGACGTTCATTCTAAAAAAAAATTGTGAAAGCTCACATAAAAATATTATTTTATCGTGAACAATTGTCCTCTTTCAAAAAAAAATAAAATAATCAAAACTTGGTTTAATTAGGATTTTATTTTTAGAAACTGTAATTAGGATTTTTATTTCTGGACATTAGGATATTATTTTTATTTTATTTTTAACCCTAGGGAAGGGTTGATTTAAATATATATTGCACGGGAAATGACGGCAATTACGATATTTCCCCGCCCCCTCGGGTTCGCACACTGACATAGGAGTCGGTGGCCCGAGTCGACTTCAGCGGTTCATCCCCGATCTAGAACTAGAGGGAAAAATTCTGACCACCCGCGAATCCTCTGTCAGTGGGTTTACAGGACGCCTTTGTAATGCATATATGTTGAGGTATTAAAACGGTTTTATTTTCTAGTAAAGGACAAGGACTGGCCAAAATAAGATAAGGACTCGAATTTCATCACAATTTCCTTCTTGCTCACCTTAGGAAAATGTTCCCAATGCGAACCTAAACCTTCAAACATTGACTAGAACGAAACTGATAGGGTGGCGAGCTTGTAGGAAAGTCGTCTGAAAGGATTTTAAGTATCAGTTACTTTGTTAGCCTAACTCGAGGTTCTGGATGATTATTGTAAGTTGAACAAGTCACCTTGTAAGTGCAACCCAAGGAAATGTAGCCATAGAGGTAGGGGTATTCAAGCTCCCTTGAGAATATCCTACTTATCTTTGACTTACTTTAATTTAGATCGTCCCAAGAGGTTCACTAAAATTGTAACCAGTTTCCTTTCGGAAGAGTATAAGTTGTCTATAAACAATCTAAGTGGAACCATCATGCTTGTTGTTTGTTAGATTTAATAGGTTTGATTTGGTCGATCGAGTCATCCTTATTTGTGATTGTTTAAAATTCCCTTGCAGTTAGGATGTCGAAATGGTATGACAATAGCCAATACAATGAATATATGACTGAGTTTCAAAGTGTCAGTATTCGTATTATGACCATAGTATGAATAGTGGTTGAGAACACCAGCCTTTTGAAGGTTATGGCTCATACCATGGTGAGCCCAATTACTATAAATAGAGATGTTCTTTTAACTGGGAAATTCAATCCCTGAAACTTTGTGTCCTAGTTGATTGCTATAGTCGTCCTCTATTGACCTAGGATTCTTCAGGGAAACGTAATTAGGTATACGACTAAAAGACTTCGCTTTAGGGATTCGTGAAACCAGGTCCAACTATCTTTACCTTGATAATTCGTGTATCCTTCATAAAAGTTATTTTTTGATTCTCAGTTGTGCCGAGATTATTTCCTTAAAGAGTTCCACGACCCCAGCTTTGAATTCGCAATCAGGAATTCCAGGTAGTTCTCTCTTAGTTTCAGGCTTCTCAGATGGAGCTCGATTTGGGTTGGCTGCCAAGTAACTTAGCTCATCTAGCTATCTTTCCAGCTTAGTTCTTCTACCCGACAACTTTAATTTCTATCCTCATTGTCCACCATGTGAATGTTCATGTTACGCTTAAGATAATACTGCTAATTCTTTTGAGACTGCTTGGTTTACAAGAATCACATATTCTCCAGAGCTTGTCATAAATTTTAGCTTCTGGTGATATGTTGAAGAAACTGCCTGCATTACGTGTAACACATTTATGCGAACTTTGCAACTTCCACTCACCGCTGCTAATCCCAAAGATGCTTAATCAACAACGTAATTGTATTTTGTTCTCATTAAAATATTTGTATTATCTGGATCTGAGATTTTCATTCATACAAGATCATGAATCAAGCAAAGTTTCGACGAGAAAACATTAAGAATCTAGAAGATTTTATATCTAGAGTTAAAACAATCTTTTCTGCCAAAGATTTTACCATTTATCGATAGATATGATCACGGTTGACATGTTTATGAGATTAAAATCATCAAAATCATCATGTTATAGTTCGATCTTATTCAGAATCATCATATTATGGACTAATAAACACACAGATCATCAATATTTGAGCATATTATGCTTAATCATGCCGTTTGTCAAGTAATTATGTTGAATCATGCATCAGAATTATGATTTTGATCTTTAATATTATGTGCAAGAAACATGAAGTTCTAAAAAGTTAGTCGGCGAAAATGAAGATACGTCAAACTCTTATCTTCACAAATTCTGATCGCGGTCCTTGGTTTCGGAATACGATCTTGATTATCTCTTTGTTCTCCGGCGATGCTTGGTCTGGATTTCTTAATTATCTTTTAAGTCGGTTAATGGTCAAAGGCGATTAAGAGAAAATCGGAGAGAGAGGAAAGAGAATTATTTGAATTCTATTTTCTATTATCATAATGAACTTGTTTACATCATCAGCCTTTCGGGCTATTTATACATGATTCGAACACGACAATTACATGTTGAAGACTAAGCACGTGACAGTCTTGACTTTAATAGTTTCCCACGTCGTGCTTGTACCGACATGGGATATGTTTCCAGGTTTCTCCTCAGCTAACAACATCGAGAATATTCTTAGCTTCGCATATGGACTCAGGTCTTCCACACCTTACTCCATGTCTCTGTCTTGTTTGGTCGCCTATGGCTCGGTCCTTGGACATCTGATTCGGGTCTTCTATGTCTGACTTTGAGTCTTATTTTATGTCTCAGCTGTATTACTATTCAGCTGCCAGTTCTTGGGTAGATGCTATATTTTTTCACCTACAACTTCTAAAATTAAGACAACATTAATTGTCCCATGAACTCTATTAGAGAAACAAATATACGAAACTCACCCGCACATTACACCCACAAAAAAAAACCTTGACAGTTAATATGGTTAAGCTTTCAGACAAAACTACCAACTGTTCTATTACTATTTTCGTCAAAGCAAACAAAAAACGTGTTTTCTAGAGGCAATAGTTGTCCTTTAATAGAAATATACATCCCAAAACAAGCAAGTATAGTCGTCACTAAGTGTACCGGTCCTAGATATTTTATAGACGTAACTTTGTATAGTTAAATACGTGTGTGGTATGAAAACGTCGGGATAAAAAATAGCGCATGTATATCATTGGATAATCATTATGGTATAGATATTTAGTCAACTAGATTTGTGCCCGTGCATATTTTTTCTTTTAATTTGGTGTGCGTGGGGCTTTGCCCCCGCCCCGTGGCGATGTGCTTTTGATTTGGTGTCAGTAGGGCTTCGCCCCCGTCCCGTGACGATGTACTTTTGATTCAAGGTGCGCGGGGCTTCGCCTCGCCCCGTGGCAATGCATGATTTCGTGTGCGCGGGGCTTCGCCCCACCCCGTGGAGATGTATTTTTGATTTGGTGTGGCGGGGCAAATACATTAAATAGTTTGAAAATATGTGCACATTTTATTTATTTTTTTTTCCTTTTAACTTAGTGTGCACGGGTCTTTGCCCCACCTCGTGGAAATGCATTTTTGATTTGGTGAGAGCGGGGCTTTGCCCCGCCCCGTGGAGATATATTTTCGATTTGGTGTGACGAGGCAAATACATTAAATAGGTGGAGGATATTTGCAAATTTTATTTTTATTTTATTTTATTTTCCCATAAAATATGAGGATTTTTCCCCCTATATTTTGGAAAAAATAGTCCTAATATAGGGACTTCCATAAAAATCCAAACATGGTAAGTTAGGTTATCTTTTTTAAGTTCGTAATTTTTAAATCAATCATATGTTGCCAAGTGTCCTCACCTAAATATTGTTACTTTATAAATTCCAAATTGAATTTGGTTTCCTTTTTTTAATCTTTTTCCTATTCTTTTTAAACCAACCTTACGTTGCCAAGTGTCCTCACCAAAACGCTCGTTTGACAAAACTCAAAAAAGACCTATTTCGGCCAATAGGAAGCGAGGGTTTCCTTACCATTCAACGTGGGAGCTTTATTTGTCAAGGCATTTAAGTCTTTAGATAGTAAAATTTCCGTGTAGCAGGTCATAAAATTGCTAGCTAAAATTTTTAGTACTCCCTCCGTTCCTAATTAATAGGCTGGTTTTGTTTTTAGAGAAAATTAAGGAAATTAAGAGAACTAATCATTGAAAGTGGTCCTCATGACACTTGTAAATAAAAGAAGTGAAGTGAAATGGTCCCCATGACACTTGTCAGCAAAAAAAGTAAAGTGAAATGGTCCACATGACACTTGTCATCAAAAGAAGTTAAAAGAAAAGTGGTCCTAGAAAACTAAAGTAACATTTGACTTTTCCAATTAGGAAACCAATTTATTTTTTTGAAACATCTATTTATAGAAACCAGCCTATTATTTAGGAACGGATGGTAGTATTTATTGCTTTATAATAAGCTTCATCTGATTATTATCCGGCTGCAAGTAGCAGTACGCGGTAAGGGAAAATTAGGCTAAGGCCCGACCCATGGATAACCCATAATATGAGGCCCCTAGTTAAAAGAAGTTTAAATCTAGGCCCCGAGTTATTAAAAGACATCCATACCCTTTTATATATTGTCAAGCCCCGAATTAAATAAAATTTAAATTTAAGCCCAAAATTATTAAATCTAGGCCCAAAATTATTAATGTATAGTGTGAATGTGTAAACAGATGTTACACGTACATATGGCATGTGTATCCAAAAGTTACACATCCTTATGCCATGTGTAACGCAAAGTTACACATCAAAAAAATAGACATCAAAAAGAACTCATACAAAAAATACATGTATTACTTTAATATTCATTTACAATAATTTTTAGCATGTGTAACTAGAAGTTACACACTCTTCTGTCTAGTGTAATTGAGAGTTTCTTATGCATCTATCTAGTGTAATTGAGAGTTACACATGCATCTGATTTGTGTATTCAGCGTCAACTCAAATTTCAGCGAGACCATTATCACATTTAAGCAATTAGCTTTTGTGAAGTTATCTGCAACCTGAAATATAACAACAAGCAATCAGTATTTATAAGATCAAAATTAATAGTACGTACAAAAATATATATTCAGTTTCACCTACACGAGATCACATTCTATCATAAGGAGATGTGAGATCAAGTAATTAAAAACCAGAGCTTAAGAAACAACTTTACCGCAAGAATTCAAATTTTTGCGAACTCAAAACAAGTGCTCATCAAACACACCAAAGTATAAGCATATGCAACAGATACATATCCACATAGCATGTGTAACTCACAATTACACATTCAATTAGCATGTGTAATTTATAGTTACACATCCAATTAGCATGTGTAACTAGCAGTTACACATCCATAAAGCTTGTGTAACTGGCATGCATAATTTTTTGGTTACAAGGTTTGTTCATTTTAGCATGTGTAATTAGAAGATACTCATGCATCTGTCTAGTTTAATTCAGAGTTACACATGCATCCTACTTGTGTAATTAGGAGTTACACAAGCATATAACATGTGTAACTAGGCATCCTACTTGTGTAATGTGAATAAATGCACAGTCTAGACATAGAATTTGAAACTAAAAGCAACAAGAGAGGGATCCAAAAAGGTGTACCAGCAAGTAAATAAATGTCGTCTTCTCTGTCCCATTTTCACCAAGCATAACTACAATATGAGGATCAGCAAACTCTTCCTCCATGATATGAAGCTCAAATTTTTCTATCTGCAATACGAAGTTAACGTCGAAAGATGAGGTCAATTCATAAACTATCGCATCCTTGAAAATATGGTTAAACAATAAAGACTTCAATCACATATGTAAACGGGAAAATAAACAACCCAATTAGACGCTTCACCAACATTTTTCTCATACATTAAGACAACTGAAAGTCCTAATGATTCAGCTAATACAGATTCTTCAATTATGTCTTTAGTTAATGATATTTCATAGTTAAACAAGCATTTATAGGTATAATGGCAACTAAATCTCCTTCGTTTAACTAAAATATGGCTTTTATGAAATCGAATCTTAATCGTAGCTAAACCGAAATCAAATAATTACCTATGACGACTGTCACCACCACTTTATAGCAAACGATTATCACGCATATGACATAGACTTTATATCCAATCCAATTAGCATGTGTATCTATAAGTTACACATCTAATTATCATGTGTAACTAGTAGCTACACATCTAATTAGCATGTGTATATATAAGTTACACATCTAATTAGCACATGTAACTAGTGGTTACAAGTCCATTTATCTTGCCAAGTTATAACACTCTGCGAATATGATTAAATCATGAACTGTACAATAAACGTATAATGCATGTTGATCTATAAAACAAATCACAGACCTGCTCCGCAGAACGATACATGGCATGACTATGCATTAAGATTTAGATACACCAGATTGGCCTCCAGCAATAAGCAACACAGTTCTATACGGGAACTCCAAAGATACTGCCCAAGCGCGCAATATAGTTACCATCTTTTGGAGAGTGAATGAAACTCAAACGTATTATATTCCAAACTCTCTCATATTTCTTTTGTTACGATCCGAAACAAAATAAACAAACTTTTCAGTCGGCATTGTATTAAGATCAACGCCAATACTAAGCACCGAAGCAACTTCACTGCTATCTTTTGCTTATGTGCCTAAGCTACTCACAAAGAAAAACTTCAAAAATTTGAGTGCATTGAATAGTTTTTTTCCTTTTCATGGAAGAGTCGAAGGACAGAGTTTTAAGATAAATAATTGACCTGCTTTACTTGCTTCTTTAGCTAGATCATCATCCAAACCGAATGATGGTCCTTTAATGAGAACAAGTGGCCATAAAGCAAGCGCCAACCAATGTTATCTAGTCATTACAATATGCATGATATACCTTTTCATAAGAACATGCAATATATAGAACATAAACTTTATACCCATGGATGTGTAACTAGAAGTTACACATCTTGCTAGTTACTGCTAGATCATCATCCAAACCGAATGATGGTCCTTTACTGAGAACAAGCTGGCCATAAAGCAACTGCCAACCAATGTTATCTAGTCATTCCAATATGGATGATATACCTTTTCATAAGAACCGCAATATATAGAACATAAACTTTATATCCCGAGGATGTGTAACTAGATTTACACATCCCGCTAGTTCAGATAACTAGCATTTAGACATCTATATGCCAACATATATGCATGATATACCTTTTCATAACTAGCAGTTACACATCCTGCTAGTTCAGATAACTAGCAGTTAGACATCCATATGCCAACATATATAGATACCTAGAAATGTGGCAATCACAATCAAATTTTATGGAGTCATGTTTACTCGAAGCTCACTCGACAAAACCATCCTCATATGCTTAACCACTTTTGTGGTATCAATATCAACACCACCACTCCTCGCAATCCACACATACACGTAAACAATGTATAGAGTCATTAAGAACCTTATTTTTCTGAAACTTCATTTGGTCAATACTGTCCTAGCAATTGAAAACAGAAACACTAAAGATATGCTTTGCTTCATGTCTTAGCAATTGAAACTCAGAAACTTGCATTAATGGACAAGCATTATAAGATTATATTGAATTAAATTATCTTTTGCGAAGGCACAAAAGTATAAATTGACTTTAAGGTAATGAGAATCACAGAACATGTAGCTTATCTGTTTGAGCAAGATTGTTACCGAAATTTGAAACACTCAAGTTTGTTGAAGGATAAACTTCAAGACCTGCATCTTTGTATTCCTTTTCAATCATCATAAGAGAATGGAATTACCGCAACAGCTAACGAAACAGAACATGTAGCTTATCCAACAAACACAGTTCCGATGCGGTGAACTTCCCTATGCAAATAAGAGATAAGACAAGTTAAAGATCACCATTACTTCACATATGAATTTGTTTACTTTACAGTCCACCTACATGTCTTTTTGAATCTGAGAGTTGAGAAATTATTTCATAACTGCAGTAATACATATATTTCAAAAAACAAACCTATAAAACACTAAAATAAATCATAATTTCAAATCATATTCACATTAAAAAAAAATTAACACATATTTTCTCTTCCTATTCTACAAGTTTTATCCATCAATCTCATGAACCATAAAGAAGCTCAAAGAAACTTATTTAATTTCACTGAGTTTCTGTCGAAATTGTTTAGATTCAACCGTACACTACCAGGTATCTTCGTTGATTAATCTTTAATCTGCAGGACAAGGTACTGAATGTAGCAAATATATATTGAACTTAAAACAATCTGCCAAGAACAAAATCCACTAAAGGTGAGCTCAAATCAGTTCTAAAATCAAAGTAAATGAAATTTGTATCAAATAAATGGGTAAAAAAGATAATGATTCACATATTTCGAATCTGAAAACCAATTTTTGATCAAGATAAGAGATTAAAAGATAGATCGAATTTCGTTCAAGAACCCTAGAGAATTTTCTTTGAAATTTCTTTGAAATTTTTTCTCTCAAAAGTAAAATTGAGGTGAGATTACAACAATTCTAACTCTGATTATGATTTGAAGAATGATTTGAACTGAAATCAAACTATTAAATTTTTCCAAATGATTTTTTAGAAAATAAAAATCGAAATCTAAGAATTAAATCAACCGATTTATTGAAATGTTACCTGTCCGTTTGATTTTCCAGGAGAATCTTCATATTCAGTTGCTGTTGATGATGATTATCACTTATTTTCTATTGATTTTCATCGAATCGAAGAACAAGTGATGTTGATGACGAATTTATGTTCAAATAATCAGGATCTTTGTTTGTAAAGCTTGGATCTAGGTTTTGAAATAATTTTTCACTGAAAAATTGCTTAGAGATCGTGTCTTCTCGGCTTGTTTCTTCATCAGAGAGAGAGAGCAAAAGAAAATGAGAGAGAGAGTGAAAAAGAAAATAAAACTGAAAATGAAATTTAGACCTAGTTTTATTACCTATATATACTAAAGGGCAATCTTGGTATTATGAAAAAGTCACTTTATTATCAAGCCCTGAAAATAAAAGTTCTGGGCCTAGAAATATCAAAAAGTGAAAGTATGGAGTTGATAGTGGAGGATCCATTTTGTGGGGCTTCTAAATATTGAACCCATATAGCTAGTATTTTTCACACGCGTTAAAATATCTGGTCCGTGCATCCAACCTCAATGGGTTCAAATAACGGACTAATATGTCAGATTTTTTTTTTATTATTTTTTTTTTGAAGCTTGTGAACTAATATGTCAGATGTTTATGTTACATCCAGTGGAGAAGGGCACCTTGTTACGAGTAATGAATCAGGGATACATAAAATATGAAGGAAAGTAAAACTCAATTTGGTAGGAACATATCCAGTAGACGACAATCACAAAAACTTTAGAATAGACCCATACGCCACTGCATAGATAATAATCGGAGACAACTAGAGACGACCAGTTCCAAAAAGTTACCGGTAAAATCATAGTTATGAAGAGACTAATCCATCAACGATAAAGAAACCACCCATCCGTAAAAAAACTGATTAGGGGAAATCAATCTTGACGGTATCGTTAACAGTTAAGACTATAGCTATGAAGAGACAAATCTGAATATCCATCAAGGATAAAAAAAAAACACGCATCCGTGAAAAGGCGATTACGGAATCAAGCTTAAACCACATAACACGGCTATCAAAAGAGCAAGCAGTTAACACCAAAGAATTGGTCTAAACCATCCCAAACAATCTGGTACCAAATCGCAACTTACAAAACTCGCTGCAAACACTAAATAGAAGCTGGGAAAGCACTGATCCATAGGGACCCGTAGGAGCAAAAAAAATGGCAACAAAAGGACGACTAGAGCCAAAGAAATCATCATATGCAGGAAAAGCACGCAATCCACCGCAAAATGAGGAACACTACAGGACCGGGAACACCAATTGAGAAATAACTCCAAGAGCAGAAAATTGTGCCATGACCGGGTTAGCGGCGTGATGACTCACATGTCTAAGAGTCAAACCATGTTTTGTAACTTCTTCAGATGAGGCACGAGTAGTGATTGTGTTATCCCGCTAAAACACAGGAAGTCGGGCCGTATGTTGAGATCACCACAGGAACTGTAACAACGAGGGACGAATGAAAATGGTTGGGGATTACAGCAACTCAAGATCAACAAATATGGCGAATACCCAAAAACAAGTCAAACATCGGATCTCTATGAGACGAAGACCATTTTCCGCGGCATTTTCTGTCTGATACATGATGTGACCTTTGTTATCTCATCAATAAGATCTCCCCGGTCCAAATAAAGAATAAAAAAGACCTCACAGAACGAAAGGAGAAACTGGCGATCCAGACTAAAACAGTAAGAACATCACATCAGAACACCAGCAACAGAAAATGACCATTCTGATACAAGCGCACCAAAAACAAAGAATCACAGGTAAGGATCAGGCACTCGGGACCAACAAGATGCAAAGAAAACCAGCAATTCTCATTTCCCTTTATAATTTTTCCAGTTACTCACATGTGTTCCAAATTTAACACCTTCCAAATAAAATTTTAAGAAATAAATAAATAAATCACAACCTGATCACCTTGATGTTTTCACAAGATATAACACATAGTTATCATTTCGTTTTAAGCATGATCCGTCATGAAAAACCTTAGTTTCGCGAAGGATGACTTATCATTTCATTTTTAGCATGATCTGTTATGACAAACCTTAACCTCGCGGAGGATGAACTATCATTTTATTTTAGTATGATCCACCACGACAAGCTTCAACATTGTGGGAAAAGAGTTGTCACGTTACCTACCATATCACAAAATAAAGGCCATCATTTAAGCATTAACTGTGATGTTGCCAAAAAAAAAATAAAAAAAAATAAGAAATGGAAAACTTCCCGACCAATAACTTTTAGATAGAACGCGCAATTTAGGGATATATAAACTAATTGGGGATATAAATTACTTCCCCCAACCCACGGTGTGTGCTAAGGGGTGATTTTTGGGTATGAAAATACTAAAATACCCTTTGATTAATTAAAAAACATTATGAAAAGACTATACTACCCTTTCCCCTAAAACTTAAAATCCAAAAACAAAATCAAATATCCCTCATTCTCTCAAATCAGTACCGGCATTCTTCTAGGTTTACGGTTTTGAATTTTTTTTTTCCTTCATCTTCTTCATTCGTTCTTCGTCGACGATTAATCGTCGATTCAAAAATTTCTTCGTCGATTAACCTACCTGAATCATAACAATGCCTCCAAGAAAGAAATCAGATACCCAATCGAAGTCAAAATCGATTGGTGAACAAAAATTAAAACAAAGGCTTGCTTTGATTGCTCAAGAGCAAGAAGAAGAAGAAGCAGCGAACTCGGACAACCGACCTCTCAGAAAAATGGCTTCTGTGAGAAGGTAATTGATTTTGAACTGTTTTATAAGTGTTTGAATCGATTTATATCATTGGGTTTGTGTTAGAATGGTTATAATCGCGAACCCTAACTCAAACAGTTGAGTTTCAGTGAGTACCGGCATTGATTTTAGTATGAATACAATGCCGGTACTGGATTACGAAATTCAATCTATAATGAAGAAAATGCCGATTTTGAGTTACGAAGTTGATTTTAGTATGAATACAATGCCGTTTTCAAACCCAGATTTACCTGAAACTGAATGTTCTGTACCGGCGTTGAAATTAGGTTGAACACTATGCCGGTAGTATGTTACGGCATTGGTTTACATTTATTCGGGTATGCCGGTAGTGCTCATTTGGTATCCAGAAGACATCTGTTCTTTTCTTCCACAATGAAATAAAAGACAGAGTTAGAACTTGTATGAAAATACGGGTGGCAGTCCAAACACCAGAGGTACAAATTTTAGTCCGGTACAAATTTTAGTCCGGTACAAATTTTAGTCCTGGTGTTGATTTCAAGAAATAGGTACAAGTTTTGGTATGTGGGTGAGACTCACGTTCAATTTGACCCGACATCATACTAGGAAACGCTCTCTATGCCTCTTGAGCGTGACAATCAAGTAACATCTAACTTTCAAAATCGATTGCCATCTCATGCCTACCACACAATAGTGTAACCAACTAGGCGGGGGAAAAATTGGAAAACAAAGGCTTGCTTTGATTGCTCAAGAGCAAGAAACCTCAAGCACTATAAGAAAGAAGCGTGAGTGGTGTATTATAACTCGGACAACCAGGACCTCTCGATCATCCAACTCCACAAAAATGGATCAATTCCATCACCCCCAAGCGGTATGGAATCGCCTTGAGAAGGAGTCATCCAACTAATGATTGGATGATCCATTTGGAACGGCCTTAGCTTGCGAGATATGATCGATCGCGGTTTTATAAGTGTTTGAATCGATTTATATCATTGGGTTTGTGTTAGAATGGTTATAATCGCAATCACCAACCCTAACTCAACCGTGGCTGGTTACAACAAAACGTCGCCAAAAGAGCATGGCGCGCGGCTTTTGAGTCCATCTTCTTCGAATGGAGGGTGAGTACCGGCATTGACCTCCTTTTAGTATGAATACAATGTATGAAGTGTGAACACTAACCTACCACCTGGATTCGACCAAAACCAACCAATGAAATGCCCAAACTAGGGAAATCAATCTATAATGAAGAAAAGCGCTTTCATGAGGCTAATGGACGCCTACACCATTTTGAGTCTTCTCCAAAATCCTTACGACCAAAGCCGAAAGTTGATTTTTTAGTATGAATACAAGCGGTCATTTCACGCCGTTTTCAAACACGCGATCCCAGTATCGATTCTTATGATTATTGATTGACATTACATGCTAAACACGATCCACATGACATTCATGTCACAAATTGGGGATACGGGGTATTGGTACGGCGTTGAAACGTGTTAGGGAGTCATGGACGGTTAGAGATGAACACTATCGTGAATGAGGCTCAATGACTTGTATAAATAGGTAGTCAAACAACAACAACAAGGAAAACAAGGCAATCAACATGTTACGTAAGCATTAAGTTTACAAGCCAACACTTTCACAATCTCAACACCTTATTCGGGGGCAGCCATTTCTTGGTTTAGGCGGACTTCTGCAGTTGATCTCTCGAATCTACAAGTGCTCATTTGGCATTTGGTATCCAGGAAACCACTAGAAATTGTTATCGGTACCGGCATTGAGTTTTGGTTGTATTGTGTGCCGGTACCCAGTTACGGCATGGAGTTGAATTTTTTCGTATGTGCCGGTAGTGCTCATTTTGTATCCAGGAATAGCCTAGGGAGTACCGGCACTGCCGAAAGTTGTTGTTCACTGCCGGAACCGTGTACCAGCATGTTGTGTTTGCCAAATTACTATGCCGGTTTTGGTCCCGGAATGGTTTGTTTTTCGTAAATCTGTGCCGGTATTAAGACTGAATGTGAGTTGTCTTATATTTATTTTGTGTTTCTTTTGATATAAGGCTAAAGCTAAGGCAGCTAACAAAGGAAAAACTAAAGATGTTGTCATTAAGAGAAGAAGGAAGGACGGTCTTGATACTCCTCAGTCTCTACCTCCTCGAGGGAAAGATCAAGGTTGAAAAAGCGTTTGGGGCTGATACAAGAGGGATAATTTGGGAGAGTGGTGGTGACCGTAGTCGACTTGTAATCCGTGAACCTACTGGAACAGTTGAGGACGATGAGCATGATGAAGAATAAAGTGAGGAGGAAGATGATGAGGTTCATCCAAGTCAATTGGCATGCCAAAGCGAAGTTGGTGGGCTAAGTCAATTAGCAAGCCAAAGCGGAGTTTGTGGGCCAAGTCAACAACCGACAGAAGTGGAGGCCAAGAGCACATACAAAGTAAAAGTTAAAGGTTCGCACCTTCCTCACATTCATGACATGATACCTGACCTTGAACGTGGTAGAATTTGGGGTGAAGCTCCCGATCCGACACATCTATTTGGCTACAAGCACTCGTGGGCTCGTAGTATCTATCAAAACTATGTAAGAAATTTTTTTCTTGTGCATATGTATTCTTGTGTATTTATGTAAATTCTTTTAATCGTACTATCTCCTAATTGTAGGATCATAAGAAGGCTGTGCGTGTTTGCCGAAACCAAACCGAGGCTAACTGGGATTTGTGTAAGGAATGTGAAGAGGTCCAAAAAATAGTAAGGGATTCTGGTCTATATGCTTTGGTTGAAAATTATGTGAAGTGTGATTCTGTGACAGTCAATTGCTTCGTCGAAAGGTATCATGGTGAAACTGATACCATGCACTTCCCGTTAGGTGAGATGACCATGATCCCGGATGATGCTCAGAACTTTTTAGGCTTGAATGTTATTGGCAAATCAATTGCAGAAGGAGATAAGTGTCCGGACCTAGAATGGCTGACGTTGCATGCCCTGACTAACAAGCTGTTGGGTTGGGACTACAAAAATTCTGTGGAAAGCTTCTATGTATCTAAGTCTAGTAGGACAAAGACAATCAAGCTGATGCTGCTTAAGGAGAAGTTTGAAGAAACGCAGGAAAGAAGTGGAAAGGATGGATGGGACCATGCACATATTCGTTATACAGCCGCTGCGTACCTGTTATTCATCTTGGGCACTAAGGTATTCCCTGACACTAGTGGCAACAGGGTTAGTGCAAACCTCCTTCAATACTTGGATCCATTGGAAGATGTCTATAACTATTCTTGAGGTACCGTGGTAATGGCACATTTGATGGTGGAGATGAGAAGGGCCTCTAAGGCTATTACAAACCAATTTGTTGGGAATTTCACTCTTCTCCAGGTAATTTTGTTTTTAAACTTATGTTCTTATGTATATTGTTTCTTATATTATTATGAACTTAGAAACAAAATTTACTGCTTCTTATATGTATTATTCCACATTGGTATAGGTGTGGGCTTATGAACACTTCCCAACATTGTTCAAGGACTACCCCTTCTTGAAGATCATAGACCTTCCCGAACCCGAGGCGCCTAGAGCTAAGAGATACAAGTTCAACAATATTCTGAAGCCCGGTAACAATCGTCGACTGATAGATATGAGATTGGCTCTGGACGCGATGACTACCAAAGACGTTGTGTTCGAGCCTTACAAGGAGATTAGATAAAACCACCAAATTCTGAGGTTTAATAACGTTGCAT
The DNA here is from genome assembly GCA_023531295.1 of Papaver armeniacum. Taxonomy (NCBI): domain Eukaryota; kingdom Viridiplantae; phylum Streptophyta; class Magnoliopsida; order Ranunculales; family Papaveraceae; genus Papaver; species Papaver armeniacum. The sequence goes on from JAJJWW010000153.1 coordinate 452,322, forward strand.
TCTACAATGGACCGTTGTTCCACCCAAAGGGATACGTTATGGCTGATCCTCGACGTGTGATGAGGCAACTTGGATATAAGCAATTACCTTGTTTCATGACAGCCTCTACTGTAAGGTACGCTCTTGACTTGGGTGAGTGCGTTACCAGTCCCTCAAAGATAAGGGTAGTGTATGATCCAGTTCCAGAACCAACACATTGGAGGGATATGGAACCAAGTCGTTTGGTAGATATCAGTAATTGGGAGCTTGTGAACAACGGTGATGAAGCCGATCCCGCCTACCTTCATGATTATCTGGAATGGTCACATCCTTTAGTCGTGCGCCCGGACGGCGCCAAGTTCCACCCCAGAAAAACCCTACCGTTCCAACTCCTACAGAGGCACCACCTGCAATGGCCAAACTTAATAAGACTCTAGGATTGCTAGTAAGTATTGTTAATTCCTTAGTCGTTTAATGTACACATAATCTTATATTAGCATATATATACTAATTAGGTGTTGGATGTATGAAACTAGCGGCGTCGGCTTGGCAAGATGAAGAAGATGTTTGGTTGCAAGTATGAGAAAGGAGAGGTGCTATCCCTTGAAGAAATGAAGGAAGTCGAGGAAATGTTTGATAAAGTTGAAGATCCAAGTGCAAAAGATTTATTTGGGGAAACAAGGAAGGTGGCGGCCCACAAGAAGCAAAAGACCAAGTGATCAACTCTTTAGTTGTGTTTCTTTATTTCGATGGTTGTTGTTACGTTTTTAAACAATTCCGAGTTTGTTTTTGGATTAACTCTTTAGTTGTTTGGTTTACTTTTGGTCTATGATACATGGATTACGAACATTTAAGCACAATTTAGTTGTTTGGTTTATGTTGAACATGTTTAGATTTCTAGTAAAATATTTTATTTGGTAAGTTTTATTCACACCCAGGTGCCGGCATAGAAATGTTTAAGTCGAACAAAGACGGCACTGAATCCGTCTTAGATTTGGTATTAGAATTCCATGTCGTAACTAGTACCGGCATTGAATTTTTTTTAAACCCATGTCGGAACGTAGTAAAGAAAGGGTCCAAATTCCTGTATAGAATTTGAACTGTGTCGGCATGGAAATATTTTTAAAATTCAATGACGGAAATCTGATTTTCTTTAACTTGGATAGTTTTGCAGAAAACCGGCATGGTACGAAAATATATCTTCCATGCCGAAACTCTGTAAACTCTTGAGAAATTAGTACAACAATGCCGGGATTGATCATAGATCCGTTATAGTATATAACTTTATGCCGGGATAGAGTGTCTAATTGTTTTTGTTTCTGTGTATAATAAACCATGTTCCGACATTGCTTTTATAGATGACACAATGCCGGCTGTTATTGCCGGCAGATCGGTTATAATTATTACAATGCCGGCTAATTCAAAATTCAATTCCCAACGGCTATTTTTTTAAACGATAAACCAGCAAAGGGAACTGCCGGCGTTGATATTAGGTTACTGACAATGCCGGCACGAGAAAGTTGAAAAAGATCCGTTGTGCATTCATCTATTTAATGCAATGGATACCCATTGCACTTGATACCTCTAAAAAAAAATCCAACACATACCTCCAATGGCAAATTCATCAGCAACTACCGATTTCATCATTGCCATGGAAAAAGAAAAACTTAGGAAGAACAATCTATCCACTCCGATAGGAAATCAATTATCATCCACCACCAACTCAAATCCATCAACAACAACCGATTTCATCATTGCCATGGAAAAAGAAAAACTAAAGAAGAACAAACTATCCACTCCGTTGGGAAATCAATTATCATCCACCAACTCAGTTGCCCTTATACTAGAAAAACTAAGAAGGAAGGAAGAAACCACCAAGTCAATTTCCACAATGGAAGAAGAGATACTTAAGAGGAAAAGAGAAGAAGAAGAGGAAGCAAATCTTGAACAATATCGCAAAGAAGCTAAAGAGATCCCTAAACGTCAAAAACAAGCTAAGATAGAAGCGGATGTTGAGGAAGAAACCGAGTGGATTAAAAATTTCTACATAGTATCGGATTTCCCGGAAGATCACCGCCCTTCGAATCTTTTTTAGGGTTTTGTTAGGACTGGTCCTTACATGAATAACTTCTTGGACGGTAAGAAATGCAGAATTGATTGCGGTGATCTCCATGTAAAAAATCGAACAACTGCACTCATAAAATTATGTCGCAAATACAACGAGTTTCTTGCAAGATACAGAGGGAATAGGTATCAGGCTCAGGACGTATATACCAAGTGGAGAAAAGAGCCTTTTAGGCATTTCAAAGCTGCTTTGCTTATTGAATCTCGTTCCAAGAAATGATGTTAGTTGCAATTGGCTTGAGATCTTTCATTTTATGTGTAACATTGTTAAGTGGTTAATGTTTTTAAGTTTATTTCCTTTAAGATTAATATGAAGGCCAATTAGGTCAGTTTGCTTGATTAAACCTTTGGAGTCAATTTAAACAGATCGTCAAAATGCCGGCATCGAATAATAACCAACGAGAATGTCGGCACATGGTTTCCGGCGTTGATTGTGATCGACATACAATGCCGGTACCCTGGACTCAATATAAAGTTAATGTTAGAATGTCGGCATTGGATTGTACCATTTTTCCATGCCGGCATTCTGACGGTTACAAACTCAAGTAATGTGGCGGTTACAAACTCCTTAATTCCACTTATGTGACGGTTACAAACTCCTTTATCCCACTTATTTGACGGTTACAAATTCCTTAATTAATACCATTTATGCATCGGTTACAAACTCCTTAGTTCTATTTAAGTGACGGTTATAGAAAGGAAAGTATTCAATCTCTCTTTGTATTCAATCTCCCTTTTTGTTTTATCTTCTATACCAAAGATAATGGGTCGTCACAAACCTCGTGAAAAACCCAAACCCAATCCTGAAAAATCTGTTGATGATGGTGGTAAATCGAAATCAAAAGCGCAACAAGTGCCTGAAGAGTCTGTTGGTGAGGCGGAAATAACAAATTTGATGTGGTAAGTGATGTCTATCTTGAATTGAAGTATGTTTAGGGTTTATCCCATACTAGAAAACACAAATTGAAACTTGCTTGTTTAGTCTTTCTACTATACTAAAAGAAAATTTTGAAATTGGAATTTAGTCAATTTAAATTCAGTTACATGTTTGATTCGCGGTAGAATTCAATTTGAAAACCATGACGGATTATATGTCTTGTATCCCTATTTTATTGCATGAATCTGCCGGCATGTAAAATTAGTTGAATACCATGACGGTATTCAGTGCCGGCTTTGTATATTAGATCAATACCATGCCGTCTTTATTTGCCTCTTCTGTTAAAAATTATGTATAAAATTCCCCTATTTCCGGCATCGAATATCTCTATTATACCACGTCGGCACTAGTGCCGGCAGTGTCGATATGTTTATATACCATGCCGGTTGTCTTTCCCTTAAATTGTTAATTCTCCGTATAAAATTCAAGAAAACCGGCGTTGAATTTTAATTATTTAGTACGCTGGCATCTGTGCGGTACTGATATTATGTTCAACAACCATGCCGGCACTGATGTTTACATACTGGAACATAGGTCTAAAGCACCACAAATGAATAAAGGAAAGGGAAAAGTTGTTGAAGAAGTAAAACCTAAGTCATCTCGGCGTCGACGTAGTCGTTTTGATCCGGATCGTGCTAAGGTCGTCATTCAGGATCAACCTATAAGTGACACAACCAGCAGTGATGATGATGATGAGTGGGAAAAACATCCTGAACCGGCCCGAGAAGGTGGCTCATCCTCACAAGCAGGTGGCTTAGGATAACCTGATGTCGGAATTGAAGCCCCTAACAAAAAGGAAAAAGGACTCCCAGCCCACCTTCCTACAAGATATGACATGATTCCAGACCGCGAAGATGGCAAACAGTGGGGTGAGCCGATAAACCAGCAACTCTAATTTGACTACAAGCACTCTTGGGCTCGTAGGATCTATCAAACTTATGTAAGACGTTTGCATCTTGTTATTATATTATTTATCTGTGATCATGTGAATTTAATTTATTTTGGTGTGTTTTTATAGGACCACAAGAAAGCCTACCGTGTTAGCCGCCATCAATCAAGTGATATATGGCCTTTGGAGAATGAGTGTCCTGAAGTTGGAACAATAGTCAGAGCATCTGGGTTGTATTCCGCGGTAAAAAATTATGTGGCCACTGATCCATTCATGGCGAATTGTTTTTTGGAGAGGTTTTTGGTGAAACTGATACCATGCATTTTTACTTTTGCGAGATGACCATTATCCCTTAAGATGTCCAAAGAATACTAGGTCTAGAGGTTCCTGGGAAAGCCGTTAAGGAAGGAGATGACTGTAATGAACTATGATGGGACAAGATCTATGAGCTAACTAAAAATTTGTTTGGGTGGGACAAGGAAACGACTATGGCAAATATTTACAAGACAGACCGTTCCCGGACAAAGACTATCACATTCGTTAATCTCGTTCGATTGTTTGGGGATACAAAGGACAAGGGTTTGAATCCCGAACAAATTCAAACAAACCGCATTTGCTTATCGTTTTTCATCTTGGGCTCCATTATATTCCCTGACGCTAATGGTAACAGGGTTCATCTGAGTCTCCTTCAATACTTAGATCCCTTGGAAAGGGTCTATGAGTATTCATGGGGCACTGCTTTCTTGGCACATTTTTTGGCAGAAATGCGTAGAGCTTCTAAGGCGAACGCCCGTCAATTTAATGGTTATTTCACTTTAATCCGGGTATAGTGAACTTATTTTATTTTTTCATCATTGTCATTAATTTTGTTAGTTTACAATTATTTTGTCATTAATTTTTTTTCTTATACATTTCATTGGCATAGGTGTGGGCATATGAACACTTCCCAAAATTGTTCATAGGGTATAAAGGATTGAAGACTGTACGTGGTTATCAACAACATGAGGCTGTAGCTCAGAAATACTTCTTCAACATTACCCCAAAGCCCAATAACAGGAAACGGTTATTCGCAATGAGATTGGCTTTGGACTCCGTGGCTGTCGAAGATGTTGTATTTGACCCATATAGGAATGCCAGAGGAGTTTACTTTGATAGGCGTAACAATGTTTCATTCTACAACGGACCATTTTTTCATCCAAAAGGATTTGTTATGCACAACCCTCGCCGTGTAATGCGCCAACTTGGGTACAAGCAGAAAGATCTTACGGATACATCTTATCAGAAATTCTCTCATGACTTTACTCAATGCGAAGCAAATGAGAACCATACTCTGGTAGTTTACGACCCAAATCCCATTCTTGCAAATTGGAGTGAAATGGAACAACAAGGACTTGTGTTGAATATGGTTGGTTGGGAATTGGCGGAAAACAGTTATGAGACCGAACCAACCTTTCTAAGATGTCATCGGAAGTACTCGCATCCTTATGTTGTATGCCCGGCTGAAATAGATGTTCTTCCACAACCAGCACCTCCCTCCACAACTCTGTTAACTGTACCTGGACTTCAAAAGCTCCTTACGTTTTGTGGTACGTACGTCTTGTTCATTTCCTATTCTTTTAATCTATATCTATGAACTTATACAAGTGTACATACTAAGTACATGTTTAAAAATTCCTTAACAGCGTCAGCGGATTAGAAATTTGTCAAAGTTTTTTAAGAAAAAGAACAAGAAAGGAGAGGTGTTGACCCAGAAAGAAATGGAGAAAGTCAAGCAAAAGATAGACAAAATTGAAGATCCAAAGGCAAAAGACTTGAGGGGCGAAAGGAAGAAGAGGGTACACAAGAAGCCAAGGACCGAGTGATCGTGTGTATAGTATTAGTTTGGTCTTGAACAATCTAGTGTTGGTTTATGTTTGTTTGTGTGTGTTGAACAATGTGCTTGTTTGTGTGTCTTGCTAAACTCTTCTTGATTTGGTTTATGCTTCATTTGTTTTCGGTTTGGAACCTCTTAACTCTGGAGTTTGTTTTTTATACAATCTTGTTGTTATTTGATTTATTATGTTGATAAACCAGTGTCAAATTACCTCTTTTACAGAGTTTGAATGTGCCAAGATCACATAAATTTCTAAGTTTTTCTTGAGTACCGGCATGGCCGAAAAGTGTAAAATCAATGCCGGCACACTGAATTACAGAGTTTCGGCATTGAAGGGTTTTTGGATACCATGCCGGTAGTCTGTAATCTCCAGGTCCAAAATGTTTTTGTCAGAGTACCGGCATTGTTATGATTTTATTTTCAATGCCTGCACAGTTACTGATTTCTCTGGATGTTTTTCTGAATTCCCGACACCGTTTCAAAAATAAGTTCTACGCCGGAACAAACGTTCCGGTGTCGTAATTGTGAAACACAACCATGCCGGCATGGGCATCAAAATATGATTTAATGTTTACAATTCACACTTCCAAAAAAAAAAAAAATGTTGCGTACTAGTGAACCACATATATCCAAATTACTCATCGTCGCTTCCACACGTATGAAGTTGGATCTTCTCCTCTTGGAGAGGTTTTTTTGATAAGGCCAACGCATCCCAAAATTGGTGATTCTCCTCATACAATGACATTCATCCCTTCCAGATATTAGGATCTAGAGCCTTGTTTTTAATCATCCCGCAAACAGGTGGCAATGGCCAATTTTCTTTGACTTTTAGAATAACGAAATGATTACCGTTCACGAACGCCAAAATAACCCTTCTCTTCTTAAGGGATCCTTCACATTTTTTCCACTTTGGTGTAAATGTTACTTCTACGGTGGGGGTAAAATAATGAACAACACATCTAAATGTATCCGCCACTAAATGCCCACAAAGCGACATTCTCATCCAATATTGAGAAGGAAGAAACTTCATCTCTTGCTCGGGCCCTAATACTTGAGCATACATATTATCAAACCCCTCGCCTTCACCAACCAATTGCTCATAAAAGCTCCTCTTTTTCACAAGTTGTTCGGCCATCCTCATTCTAGCATATCGGCATGGTGTCATCCCTCTACTAACCACCGTATTAAAGATTCCTAATTGTTCGGTCACGGCATGATAGCCACAATTTCCATCTCCATCGACATCATCCATATATACAATATACTCGCGAATAACCTCAAGAAGTTGGTCTATGTAAGACTGTATCTTGGTATGGTAATGTCTATAAGTCTTACTTGTTTTGGAATCCTTATACATATTCATATTACCAACTTCTAGATTTATTATATCCAATCCATCCTCTGAAATCTCTACACTTGCAATGTCTTCTGTATGTGATGGGATTCCGTAATTCCTTGGCCTACCCCTTCGCCTTGGAACTGAAACTACATCAACTTTGGTCGTGCCTACGGAGTTGTCACCATTGTGTTGTTGTTGACTAGATATGGGTCGCTTACCTTTGCTATCACTTTTGTTTGGCACCACTGCCTCATCACCTTGTTGTTCTTTGTCACTTGATGTTGATACCTTTAGCGGCCTACCCCATTTCTTTGGAACCTCCGCTAGATCGACTATAGGTGTGCCTTCGGAATGCTCACCTTGTTGTTCTTGATAGCTTGATGTTGGTACCTTTGGCGGCCTACCCCTTTTCTTTGGAACCTCCGATCCGTTAGCTTTTGGTGTGGATACGGAATCCGCCGTTTGTTGTTGACTTGATAGCGTTTCCTTCCTCGGCCTACCCCTTTTGTTTGGAACCGGCACTTCCGCGAACCTTTCTTCCGAAATCTCACATGCGGTTAGATCTCGTTTCTAACTTGCCGCGAGTTATTCTTCACGTTGAGTCATTTCTTTCAATTCTTTCCTTTGTTTTCTCCTTGCCGTTTTAGTTTGTGGTCTACCTATCGGATCTCCCTTTGTTGGCTCTTCACCTTGTGCGATCCATGGGCGAGTAATTAGCCTTAGTAGGCTCAACAAGACTTCTCGGCTTACCGAGTTGCCATGTGAGTAAGCTTCGAATAATTCCTTTGCTTCGTTCGTATCCCATGGTGATTGTCCGGGATCTTCCGTAGGGGGAGGGTCGAAAGATAGTTGCTTCCAAAATGGATCAATAACCTCAATAGGTATCACTTCTTCATACTTCACAAGCATATGACGACACGGAAGCCCCAATGAAGACATGTCGGGACAAATACACACATCACCCGATTTTCCGTAATTTATCTCATCATATGTTTTATTGACCAATGAGAGACGTTGAATTCTATTCCTTGGAGCAACTTAGCATATTGAAGAAATAGAGTCATCCTTTTGTTGATGGTGGATTTTAGTTTAGGGCTAAAATTGTAAAACCAAATTTATGCGCTGACATCCTGCAAAGGATAAAGCCGCTGATAAGTGATAAATACTTCTTCACTTTACTAATTCACCTAGAATGGAGCATGTGGCAACAATCCCAGTATTATGTGAATTAAATACATGAAATTCATCCAGCAACAATCCCATATACCCTGTGAATTTACAACATTATTAATTAATGCATGACCAGCCTTGTATTTCATGTACTCATTATTGATGCGGCATGACGACTGAGTGTTGTTCTAAGCAGAGAAACACGAACCTCCAAGCATTAATAATGAAGCATGTACGAAATACCCGTACATGCTGCGACTCTCGGTGTGTTATACTAGCCTGATTGAGCATACGACTCTCGGTGTGTTACACTAGCCCGATTGAGCAAACATCTCTCGGTGTGTTATACTAGCTCGATTGAGCATATTTGAATCTGGATTGTCCATATCAGTTTCAGAAACGGTCACAACCATCCAACTTCACCAGCATGATTGGATGACTTGGATTGGCTCCATAACCCCCAAGCACGTATTGGAATATTCACCACCGACCCAACGCGGGCCCCGCATGGTCGGCCTCCCCAAAAGGGTGGCATAGCTTGCCAAACCGTCCAAGCCAAAGCAGTATGGACGAAAAACCCTAAATTAGGGTTTGCGGCACATCACATGTGTCGCAAAACAGTCTCAACCATCCATCTTCGCAGGTGTTTATGGGTGAAAACTACTCCTGCAGAATTTGGTAATTTGGGGTGTGGATGAGGAATGAATTTAAACCTTAAACAAATGCACTGCGCGGTGAGTGCTTGTAGATTCGAGAGATCAATCTGTGCAAGTCCGGCCTAAACCAAGAAATGGTCGTTCCAGACTTGTTTCGGTCACAAAGTGAAGGAGATGGGGTTGATCTTAAGGAGGGAAGCGAAGAAGGTGTTGAGATTGTGAAGGTGTAGACTTGCTTATGACTTGCAACAGGAAAGTGAACAATCTTACGATTGGTGTAAGAAGGCTCTGGTGTTTTCTTGTTGTTTTTCTCTGTTTTCCTCTCTTGTTGTTTGGAAATAGGGCGGAGAACCTATTTATACAAGTCATTGAGTCTTATTCACGTCTCTCGTGGGAAGTGGAGGAAGTGGAGTGATGGAGTAGTGGAGTTGTGCGTTGGTGATACACGACCAGCCTTGCCCACTTCTCCTGTTCATCTCTAACCGTCCATGACTTCCTAACACGTTCTTGTGATGGCGCGTTGCACGCTGCACGCATTAAACCGCCAGACCAATACCCCAGTATGTATCCCCCCAGTTTGTGACATGATTGATGTCTGGAATGTGTGGATTGTGGATCCACGAAAGATAGCATGTAATGCTGAATTGAATAACTGCGTTATTCAGGAAGTCGATACTTGTGAAGTATCGTGTGTATTTTATGCGATCTTGCATCATGGTGTGGTAAAGTGATGGGTAATAACGCCTCACCGACCAATTAACTCCCGACCGGGGTTGTATAACCCAGGCTGGTGAAGTTGGACGGATGAGATGATCTTTGAGACACTCATCTGCGACCGTTAATGAAATTAGGGTTTTGAAGAGGCGCGCAAGCATCACTCTTGACTTGGTCGAAACCAAGCATGGGAAGGATTTCGGAGAGGACCGACCGGGCGTGCATGTAGATAGCATGCCGGTGTACACGTCCATGTCTCACTGTCCCATGAAGGTGCGATCTAGGCCACTCAATTTGACCGGCAAAGAGGAGTGGTTGAGATCGATTTTGCAATAGGAGTTTGATGCCACAAAAGGCCGCGCACCATGCTCTTTTCCGCGCTAGCGTTCCAAGACGACCTAACTTGGTCGGTCTTGGCCGATTGGTTTGACGTGAAGATGGTAGGCTGGTGTTCACGCCTATACCTGAATATCCCATTAAAACGTGATCCGATCCACCCAAATCGTCCGGCGAAGTTGAGCGGCCGAGATTAGTTTGTGGTTTGGGAAGCGTGGCCACGCTAGTTTGGGCGCACGTTTTGGATTAACCAGGCATGATATGCCTTGGCCGAACACATGAGGAGGTAGATGGGCCACAAAGTGGTCATGTTGGTATGACCGGACTGTTTAATCTAACTGGGACCCTCCATTCATGCCGGAGAAGATGGACACTCATGATGCTCAAAACCCTAATTTTGGGTTTCAAAGCCGTGCGCCATCTCTTGTTTGGGCGACAATTTTGTCACGACCAAACATGGTTGGTTTTAACCGATTGGTCAAGTGTGTAGGCGGGCCCACGGTGATCGTGTTGACATGCTCTGGGGCCCTTTGAATCTACATCTTCACCCTCCATCTATACCTGCGAAGATGGATGGTTGAGACGCTTTGCAACACATGTAATATGCCGCAAACCCTAATTTAGGGTTTTCCGTCCATAATGCTTGGTATGAACGGTTTCTTGGCAAGCTAGGCCAATGACCGACCATGCGGGGTCGGCCGTGGGTATTCCATACCTGCTTGGGGGTGATGGAATTGATGCGGGGTCATCCAATCATGCTTATGGAGTTGGATGACAGCGATCGATCATATCCGGACCGATACGGTCGGTCAGGATGCTCAATCGGGCTAGTATAACACACCGAGAGGGCTCAATCGGGCTAGTATAACACACCGAGAGTCATCACATGTACGGGTATTTCGTACATGGTTTCATTATAGTGCTTGGAGGTTCGTGTTACTCTGTAAGAGTAACACTCGGTCGTCATGCCACACCGATAATGAGTACTTTGGAAATACAAGGCTGATATGAAATTCACGGGAAGGGATTGTTGCTACATGCTCCAACCACGGAGGAATTTCATGTATTCACGAGAATGGGATTGTTGCCACATGCTCCATTCTTGGTGAATTAAGTGAGGAGTATCCAACACTTATAAATGGCTTTATCTTTTACAAGATGTCGCGCATAATTTTTCCGGTTTTACAATTTTAACCTTGAACGAAAATCCACCATCAACATTAAGTCCCCTTCCTAGCACATAATGGTTACACTATTGTGTGGTAGGCATGAGATGGTGACATATACGTGAGAAAGACAGGATGAAAGAAGTTTACCAGGAAGAGTGTTGGCCAACCGCTAGTCGCCCACGCCGTTATGCTTGTATGGAATCCTTTGGTGGGACCGGTTTCCTTCTTTGGGTATCTGAATCAAAAGAGGAATCCAAACAAAAGAGGTATCCTTGTTCCATTGGGATTCTTCTAATTTTTGTCTATAAAAAGAGACCAACCCCTTTTCTTTTCTCACGAGTTTTTTTGTTTTCATTGTCAAGCAGCTCCCGTCCGTGACCTTGTTGCCGCCCCACCGACCGCCGTTGCCGGAGTTGTTGTCGCCGGAGTCCGCCGTCGTCCGTCCACGGTAAGTTTTGGTTTTTGATTTATTTATTTTTTTATAAAGGTAAAACCCTAGTTTGTTAGGTAAACACCTTTTTTAAGACATGTATATGCTTAGTTTTTTCCACCAAGGTTGATACGTCAATATTTTCTAGAATTGCTTAGCAAAACAACACGTGAATCCATGATCATGTTGTTTTTGCTTCTTTCCACCATTGCATGCAAAACTAGCTTCTTAGATTGTAGCTTGGGAAGAGACCTTGGCTTGAATTTCGTAAACATAATTCCCACGATCATGAGAAAAATCGTGTTGTAATACGTGCCCGTGAATGTAACCCCACCTTGTGCGTTTGATCTGAACGTGGGTCCCACCCACATATGCTTGACTTGATTTGAAACCAAGACCAGACTTGAAACTTGTACCGGACTTGAAACCAATACCAGACTTGAAACTTGTACCGGACTTGAAATCAATACCAGACTGAAACTTGTACCGGACTTGAAATCAATACCAGACTGAAACTTGTACCGGACTTGAAACCAATACCAGATTTGGAACTTGTATCGGACTTGAAACCAATACCAGACTTGGAATGATACTGGTGCTTGGACCCAATCCCAGCTTTTGTGTATTTCAACGTGGGTTGTGTCTTGTCATGCGTGACTACATGCCCCATGCGTTTTTCATACAAGTTCTAACTCCTATTTTCATTGTGGAATGAAGAAAAGAACTCTGTTGAGATGTCTTCGGAGATAATCTTTGGTTCCAAGCCGGGAAGTGTTGACGGCTTCAAAGATATGCCGAACATCGATGATGAGTTGTTTACCTCGCCTTTTCCAAACATCGAAGGCATCCTTCTCATAAGATAGTCCTCGCTTTCCGATTCAGAAAATATGGATCTTTGATCCATTTTCTTCTTCAAAGACTTGTGATGAGATTTTGTCTCCGGAGAAATGAATATCCGCCTTCCCCTATTGACTTCAAGATCTGCCATACTCCACTGGGTTCTTATGAAGGATGGATGAGACGCATGTTGAGTAATAAGGACATTAAAGATAATTTTCTTTCGGCGCAAATCCTCAATGCGGTCATGGCATCTGCTGCTCTTGAAATTAAGAAAGACGCCGCGGGTTTGATTACCTTCATTTATCGGTGGCGTATTTCTACTCATACAGCCATATCTAGATAGGGAGAGATGAATATTACCATGGAGAGTGTAGCTGCATTAATGAACCTGCCTGTTGCCGGAAGTCTTTCTTACGATCTCTCTGATACGGAGCAACGTAACTATGATGTTATTGTAGTAGCAGGATTTCCCACACTACACCCCTTACTCGATTTTGCTTAATTAATCCATTGAAAGATGTAAGATCAAGAATATTTATTGATTGAATTCATGAAATGTTTACATAGGAAAATAGAATTACACTTAGAAATTAAAGCATGCTTAAACTTTCTCTCTCCTAATGACTTGCCCAACAATTCCAAAGAGATCTCTCCTCAATCAGACTTATTGAGCCCTTTATATAGGGTAATACATAGTGGATGACAGCTAAGCTATCCTTTATTTTCGGGAATGTCTCGCGAAGTGTCGCAAATGCACGAATATTCATTCTCGCGACACTTCTTAACCCTCGCCAGGCTTCGTGTCTTTCAATTATTTTGGGTGTCGCTATTCATCGCGTCGTTTATTGTAGCTCCCTGCGACTCCCTCGCGACGCCGTCGTTCATTAATCCCGCGAGCCTTGTACGTTGCGATATTATGATCCTACATCTTGCCTCTTTTTCCTTGAATATTGCTTGAAGAGCGATTTGAAGGAAAAATTCATTGTTGTCATATTCCTTGGTTTCAATTGGTGAAGGAACGAGCGAAAGAATACTTTTCTTAAAAAGTACGTACTTGCCTCTATTCTTTTGTGAAGTTAGAAGCTTCTTTGTAATACATATGCGAAGTGTCATTTCTTGCCTCATGAATTACGAGAAAATAATCAATTTCGCAAACTATTCTCGCCTATTATGAAATATGTTGTATATTTGGATTCTACTAAAATTCTTTTAAATCTGGCTTCCTTGGATTTAGTAGTGACCGTTTACATGTGTCCATATTTACCTCTTTTACCGGTGCATTTAATGTTAACCGGTCATAACTTTTTTCTCGTCTATTTATAGGAGCATCCCCTGTGAAGAATTTTCCTTTTCCTTTTCATCTTCTTCATCGTCTGCAAGTGTTCTTCTTCTTCATCGTTCTGCAAGTGTTCCTCTTCTTCATCGTTCTGCAAGTGTTTGCCTATTATTGTCTCTTACCGTCTTCTTCACCATTTTTGCTATTCCCTAGCAGTTGTTGCTCTCATGGCGTCCCGGTTTGTTAATTTTGCCATATCGGCTGATTTTGTGGTTGATCAAATTTCTTGTTGAAATCACACTTTGGTATGATTAACTTTGTAGTTCTCTTTCGCCATTGTTGTTTAGCAAGAACCAATCAGAACTAAGTTTACCGTGAAGGACCCTCTTCTTTCTTTGGGCTCGCCACGAAACCTACCTCGCAACAAGAATCCCTCACGCAACAAAAGCCCTCTTCGCGAGCAAAATCTATGGCTTCAAAAAGACAGTCTGGGAGTGACAAGGTATCTAAGAAACATTTGTTTTTATTAACAATGCATTATTGCCTCTGTTTCTTATTTAATTTGTCATTCGCAGGATGATAAAACTACTGGTAATACTCCCAAAAGGCTCCGCCACTCTAAACCTGTTACCCCCAATGTTCCATTTCCTCCATTCACATCTTCGTCTCCTGTTGCGAAATCTTCGCAAGATGATTTTGTGCCTCTTTCTTCTGGTAACATTACTGGCGACAATATTTCTATACCTCAACTCCTCATAGACCAAGTTCCTTTCAATTGTCCTACTACAAACGATATTATACCTCCTCCTGCTGTCAATGTCCCTGCTATTTCTCCAATCACTTCTCTCCCTGAAACCTCCTCTTCTCATGAGGTTCCTTTGACAAAAGACGACTCGTCTTCTTTGTTTGAACAAATTCCTCTAACCGGAAAATTTGGAGGGGATAGATGTGGCCTTTAAGGTCCTTTCGATCTCGTGAATGATGCCAAAAAGACTTCTTGATCTGTCAAATCCAACGTCTGCGAGATTTTAAGTAAGCATCTTGGTCCTGATAGGATCTCGCAAACATCTTTAGTTCAAGAGATTAAAAAGCTGAAGGATGATCTCCAAGTTATGGCTGTGAAATGCAATAATCTCCACCTTGAAAATCAAAAATTTCTCAGTATCTCACTTGATCGTGATAATCTTCGCAAGAAGAATGAAGAATTAAAAGGTATGCTCTCGCCATCGTGATAATTCTTCACGAGTTTTTTTTTTTTTTTTTTTTTTTTTTTTTTTTTTACAACTCAAACCCTTGCTCGTCCTCCAAGTATTAAACCAGAAACGAATAATGGAGATATATCAGACGGAGTCTATCGTTGAAGAAGTTCGAGTTGAAAGAGATGCTTGGATGGAGCAGTATAATCTCTTAGATAATCTTCATACCTATGCGGTGATCAAATAAATAACTTGTCTAAAGAGAATTTTGATTTATCACAAAAGCAAGACTCATTAAGTAATGACTTATCTCGCCTCTCTTATTCTCTGACTAAAACTAATTTGGAGTTGGAAACTTTATCAGATGAGAATCGAACTCTTTCACAAGAGAAACGTTCTCTGTTGAATAAGGTGGCGATCTACTCGCAACAGTATGATGCTTGTCAAAAACTATGCAAAGAACAAGAACAGATCATTCATACTTTGAAAAATCAACTTGAAGAGAGTTCCTCCGAGAGAGATAAACTTATTCAAGGTAGAATAACTTTGAGTGTAAAAGCGAAGCAATTCAGAACAATGCACCAAATTAGAAAAATCCAACTCTACTCTCGCCAAGAAAATTCCATACTTGTTTCTAATGACAAGAAGTTGCGATCTCGATTGAAAGGTTTAGTCGGAGACTCATTTGATGATGCCATGGACTGTCTTGGGAATAACCCGCGGCTTTAATTCAACAACTTACTCTTCAAAAGGAAGGTAGTCAAATTATTTGACTACCTTAATTCATTTATTTATTATGAAAGTTCCAAAGAACTGTTGTAAGGATCTCTTTTAATCTTTTATTGCGTGTTTATTATGCGGATTATGAGAAGAAGCTTCGTGCCGTCGTTTCTACTCTCAAATCAGATTATTCAAAAATTCGCAAAGAAAATGGATTACTCGCTTCCTCCCTCGCTCGTTCTCGCGATCGTGCAGAACGTAGATTTGATTACATGTCTGACTGTAAAGACATAGATAGTAAAAACCGTCAGAAAGCGCTGCTTCGTCAATTTCCCCTCAAAGCTGAAATCCTTGTGAATGAGATTTTACTGTCTAAGTCTCTTGATCCTATACATGTTGATCCTCTGGAAATAAGTGATGATGAAGTCCCTAATCCTCCTGATAGTGATTATGACTATGAAAGCGGCGAAGATCTCCCTGATAAGGAAGTCGTCGATGAAGATCTGAATAGAAAAATTTCTGATGAAAGTCCAGCAATTGGCGAGAACAAAGGTGATGAAAACATTTCTGAAGAAAATCCATCAACTGGCGGATGTGAAGCTGATAAAGGCGCAGAAAAGTCTCAACCACCCTTTGTAGAGAGTTAAATTCTCTTTGTAATTTGTTAGAATTCCTTTTTGTTTGAGTGACTTAACTCTTTTGATTGAGTAATTTCCATATTTCTTTCTTCCTTTCTTAGTTAAGACCACCTTGCGAGCATGTTCGCTCATTGAGTTTTTTATTAAGTAAATCCATCCCAATCAGGGATTTGATTTTAATTCTTCTCACGGCGACAAAGTCGCAGGCCGCCTTTACATTTTCATGCAGAGGCCCATTGACCTTGCCTTATCATTTTTATGTGGTCTTCCAAGTTAGACCTCCCTAATTAGAGGTCTTCCCCTGCCACCTTTCATCGCGACAAAATCGCAGGACGTCTTTACACTTGCATGTAAAGACCCATTGATCTTGCCTTATCATTTTCCAAGTATTTTTGCCTCTGCAGGATGTTTTAATTGCGACAATATGACAGGTCTAGATATCCTTGCGAACATAAAGCCCCATGACATTGCCGTCGTGCGACGAAATCGCAGGACGTCCGTACACTGTCGTGTAAAGACCCATTGATCTCGCCTTACCCTCGCGTTAGTATTATTGCCTCTTCAGGATCATTGCACAAATATGACAAGCCTAAATTCTCTTGCGAAAACATAGCCTTATGACATTTGCGTCTGTTTTGACACTCCCCCTAATGGAGAGCGTCGCCCTTATCATCTCCCCGGTTGCCCCTTCAAGGAGGCGAAACATCGGCCATACAAGACTAGCTCCTCCCATCCGGTCTTAACAACAACCAGTTGTTTTCGCAGCCTCTTATCCCTTATACCTATATGGTTTATGGTTACGAGACTGCACCCTAAGTGGAGTTTTCTTCGGGCGAGTGCAACATATGCCAAGACTTGCCAAGAATGGCCAGGGTAGGTTCATCCATCCCGGGCACTCGGCTCAGCTCAACCGTGTACCTCGGCGCCTTGAGCATACACGACTCCTAAGAAGAGACCCTCGGTCGCCCAACCAGGGTATAACCTTATATATATAGTTGGGAATCCAAGGTACCTCTTAGGATAGGCTTTCATGGGCCCCAAATTTTCATGACTCGAGGCTTCGGGAGCGGTGTAACCTTCCCCCTGAGCCATGTCGAGAGATACCCCCTTATATGACGCACTTTAGGTCTTACATTTGCCTCTTACGAAATGTTATTCGCGAACTAGGGTGTACGCCATAAAGGTTCGTCCCATTCATTCATTTTTTTATTCGATCATTCTTCATCATTTGCTATTTTGCTTGCGAGATATTCGCTGATTCATTCATTTAATCATTCATTAGCTCTTGTTGTTTTGTTAAGCCATTCATGACTTCTTGTTATTCTTGTCGCGAGATCTTCGCGGATTTTCTCTGCATTTTATTGAATGTCGCAAACATTTTGCGAAGAAGTACTTTATCTTCATTCATCTTTCCTCTCCCATTTTTACGGGTAATACTTCTTTAGATATAATCTATTCCATGGTCTATCCAATTTTTGTCCCACATCTTTTCCTTCGGGATCTATCAATCTATATGCCCCTGTACCAACTACTTCTTTGATGATATAAGGTCCATCCCATTTTCTCGCCAACTTGCCTCCGCTTTCACGTTGATATATTGGGGTTTCTCGCAACACCAAGTCTCCTGGTTGGAACTCACGTATTTTTACACGCTTGTTATATTCTCTAGCCAGTCTTCGCTGATAATTCTCCATGTGTCGCAGTGCCTTCTCTCGTTTTTCTTCCAATTCATCCAACTTGATTAGAATGTTGCCAGCGCTAAGATTTTTATCCCAAACCTCTTTTTGGTTGTCGGAATCACGACCTCTGTTGGCGATCTTGCTTCAACTCCGTAAGTTAAGCAAAAAGGGGACATTCTGTGGCTTCTCTTCTAGTTGTATTATAAGCCCACACTTGCATTGGGTACTTGTTCGCACCATCCCCTATTGTGTCCTTCCAACTTTTTCTTCAATATATCAGCAATTGTTTTGTTTGTTGCCTCGCTTGGCCATTAGCTTGTGGATATAATGGGGTTGATTTTCCACATCTTATCTGAAATGCATTAAGCAGCAATTCTATATTTTGCCCTTCAAACTGCTTCCCATTATCAGATACCAATTGTGCGGGGATTCCAAATCTGCATATAATATTTTCAAATATGAAAGTAAAAACATCCTTATCGCGAATGTCTTTGGACCGCTTTCATACGCCCATTTTGTGAAATAGTCCGTTGCGACAATTAAGTACCTTCTTTGTCCTGTTCGGTAAAAATGGTCCCACAATATCTAAACCCCATTTTCCGAAAGGCCACACACTTCTCGAAGAATTTAATGGTGCTCAGGTGCATGTATCTTCTTCCCATGTCTTTAACAATCTTCGCAGCGCTTTGGATATTGCTTTCGCGTCCTCATGCATATATGGCCAATAATATCCTTGTGTCTTTGCCTTATATGCCGAGAGATCTCCCGCCGCTATGATTTCGGCATCCCCACTATGCAGCATCTTCAATATGGTTTCTCCTTCTTTCCTTGTTAGACATCGAAGTGAAGGTCCATCAAAAGAACGCCGATAAAGCACGCCATCTCTTAATTCATAATTTGTTGCCCGGCTCTTTAACTTGTGTGCTTCAATCTATTTCTTGGTACCTCGCCTTTCATTAAGTACGCATGAAGTTCTACTCTCCAGTCTTCCTCGCGACATTGCATTTCATCTACCACCATCATTATATCTGCTTCTTGTCCTTCCTCTTTATTAATTGATGGCGCCGATGGCGTACGTATTTTGATATTCCTCGCAGTTCGGGTCTGTCATCATACTTGATATAAAGGCAAAAGCGTCTGCGAGTCTATTATCTCTCCTTGATATGTGCCTCCATTTTATTTTTGGTATTTGTGCTGACAACACTTCTACAAGCTTCCTGTATTTTTCAAGGGATGGATCATTTGTAGCATACTTCTCTGTTATCGACAAATCGCCAGTTGTGAGTCACTTTGGTAATCCTCACATTCTCCAGTTTCATTTCTATTGCAAATCGTAGAGCATGTATTATAGCTTCGTACTCCGTTTCATTATTGGTAGACTCAAATTCCAATCTAAAAGCAAAAGCTAGCTTATTGCCTTACGGCGAAATCACAACAATTCCCACTCCTTTACCTTCTCCATTTGATGATCCATCCACTAATATTTCCCACCGAGTCCGGCTCGGTTAACAAGTCTTTTGGATCTCCATGCTCTTCTTCTACATCCATCATTTCATCCTTCGCTTCATCTTCCTCCAAAGGAAATTGCGAGAAAGTCTGCGACAACTGTGACTTTGTTGAAGATAATATTTCATATTTGAGTTTGTAATGGCTTATTTGAGCATTCCATCTTTCGACTCTTCCCGATCTTTTTGAATTTTTCATTCACTCGACTCAATTGGTACCTTTGTTACCACTCTAATGGTATGTGCTTGAAAATATATGCGAAGTTTAAATGTTGCATAGACTAACGCTAGGATTAGTTTTTCAATCTTTGAATAATTTCTTTTGCAGCATTAAAAGTTTTTGATATAATAGATTGGTTTTTCTACTCTGCGTCCGTTCGCGGTAGAAAGCGCACTTAAGGCATGCGATGTTGTCGCGAGATATATTAATAATTCCTCTCACAGTTCGCTTTCGCATAATGGATATATCCATTAAATGCTCTTTGATCCCTTGTAAAGCCTTTTCACATTCGTCCAGTCCACTTAAATTTCGATCCTTTTTTAGAACACCTGAAAAAGTGTTTACACTTATCGGATGACCGCGAGATGAACCTTCCTAGTGATGCTAGTAACCCATTCGACTTTTGAACATCCTTTCTTTGTCGCAGGTGTCGGCATATCGCGAACTGCTTTTACTTTCTCCGGGTCAACATGTATTCCTTCCTTTGATATAATGTAACCCAAGAACTTTCCTGACGCTACTCCAAAGGTACATTTTTCTGGATTGACTTTGATGTTGAAACGCCTCATTTGTTCAAAAATTTCTTTCAAGTCTCGCACATGATCTTCTGCCTTTTTACTTTTTACCAGCATGTCATCCACGTATACCTCTAGTGTTTTGTGTATCCATTCTGCGAATACCTCTTCCACCATCCTTTGATACGTTGCTCCAGCATTTCGCAGACCAAACGGCATTTTAGTATAGCAGTATAATCCTCTTGGAGCGAAAAAAGCAGTATGCTCTTGATCTTCCTCGGCGAGAGGAATCTGGTTGTAACCTTTATACCCGTCCAGAGATGATACTCTTTCATTCCATTCTTGATTCGACTAGTTGTGGAATATCGCGGTGGAAAACTGTCTTTAGGGCAAGCTTTATTTAAATCAGTGAAATCAATGCAGATCCGTATTCCCTTGTTCTTCTTTGGAACTATAACCATATTCGCTATCCATTCAGGATATTTTGCTTGTCTAATAATTCCCGCGTCCAGCATCTTCTGCAGTTCTTCTTCTATCTGAGGGTGGTATGCTGTTGCTATCTTTCTAATTCTTTGTTTAAATGGCTTCACATTTTTATCAATTTCTAACTTGTGACAGGCGATTGACGGATCTATACCAGGCATTTCATCCATATCCCACGCGAAGATGTCTTTATAATCTCGTAACAGATCGACAGTTCTTTTCTCTTCATCTGCTTCCATGCTAGTTCCAATCTTTAGCATCTTGGGTTTTTCCTTAGTTCCAATGTTCACTTCTTTGGTTTGTTCTGCCGCGACGTAACTGGCCTTCGGTTCTCCCATAGGGGTTGGTCCTTTTGGTTCTCTCGCAAGATCATCTTCTTCTCCCGAGATCTACTTTGGTATGCCTTTTCCTTCCTTTGCTCTTATCATGTAAACTCTGAATTCTTCTTCTTTCTTAGTTGCCTTCGCCATCTTTTTGCGGTATTTTGATATATTCTTTCGCTTGTTTACTTGCTCCTCGCAACACTTTACTTCATTTTGATAGTATATTCTTCCTTTGGCAGCGTCCCCTTTGATCTCGCCGATCCCAGTTGGTGTAGGAAACTTGATACATTGATGAAGCGTTGACGCCACAGCTTTTATTGCATGTATCCATGGTCTTCCTAGTAATATGTTGTATGGTGATTCCATATCCACTACACTTAATGTCACCTGTGTTTCAATTCCTCCTAACGGAATATGTATTTTTATCTCTCCTCTTACTTTTGTTATGGAATTACCAAAACCTTGAATATTGTAAGCCGCGAAAATCATATCTTCGTCTTTATATCCCATCTTTTTGTAAGCGTGATAGAACATGATGTTCACCAGACTCCCTGTATCGATTAAAACTCCATTCACCATCCATGTTTTCACTGTGTTCTCCGATTTCTCTCCTTCCTTATACATGTTTATTGTGATCACCAGTGGAGATGTGTGATCCAAATTTCCTTTGGATATTTCCCCCGCCGTGAATGTTATCTCTTGCTTTTCCCAATCCTTCAAAGGTGATGCCATTTCTCTATCCGTAATCTTCTTTCCTTGAAATCCCGTTTGTGTATTCTTCCTTTGATATTTTCATGAAATTCGCTAATCAGTACTACGGTGTATGCGTGTTGCATGCCATATCTTTTTCATCCAATTTAAGATTTTCCTTTCTCATTTTCCTGATTCAAAAAACTTTAATTGCAATCTTCTCTCTTTTACAAATGATCGTCCATGTTTCTAGCGCATATGTAGTAGCAGGATTTCCCACACTACACCCCTTACTCGATTTTGCTTAATTAATCCATTGAAAGATGTAAGATCAAGAATATTTATTGATTGAATTCATGAAATGTTTACATAGGAAAATAGAATTACACTTAGAAATTAAAGCATGCTTAAACTTTCTCTCTCCTAATGACTTGCCCAACAATTCCAAAGAGATCTCTCCTCAATCAGACTTATTGAGCCCTTTATATAGGGTAATACATAGTGGATGACAGCTAAGCTATCCTTTATTTTCGGGAATGTCTCGCGAAGTGTCGCAAATGCACGAATATTCATTCTCGCGACACTTCTTAACCCTCGCCAGGCTTCGTGTCTTTCAATTATTTTGGGTGTCGCTATTCATCGCGTCGTTTATTGTAGCTCCCTGCGACTCCCTCGCGACGCCGTCGTTCATTAATCCCGCGAGCCTTGTACGTTGCGATATTATGATCCTACAGTTATACTTAAAAAGGTGGCGGAATTCGACAATCTGGACAAAGAGGAGAAAAAATATACGAGATGCTTTTACACCTGGTGGGTGTCGGAGTGGTCTCCTGCAGACCCAGAGCCGGATCAAGAGTTGGAAAATGAGCTCACTGTGATTGCGTTCCTGTCTTTATGGCTATCCAGAGATATATTCGACGATGGTTCTGGAAAGAAAACCATTAGAGGTGACCTTGTTAAGATCGCTATAAAGCTGGCAAAAGGTAAAGTTCTTCCCCTGGGTGCCCTGTTCCTTGGATCGTTTGTATTCTCATCGGACGCCTTAGCGAAGGACATGCATGTTTCTAACGGGTGCAAGAAGGTGGAATCGCACGTTCACTTCGCTTTTCTTCAGGCATTCTTATGGGAACACTTCAAAAGCTATGCTCCTACCCCTGCAAATTTGCTCACCAACTTGTATGGTGGCTCGAGAATACTCCGCTGGAATAAGAGGCGTCCCCAGAGCGGTGCGAGACTTGTGGACGCATTTGACAATGTGTCTTCTGTAGATTCCGTCCATGGGGGCCGGTCCACCCTTCCGTTGTTCGCCAAAGACTTTTGCTATTGCTTCGATGGCCCGATGTTGTGTTGCGTCTTGATGTTAAGACTATGAGATCAGGGAAATTGTTTACATGCGCAGCTGCATCCCCAGGATATGTCCGTCTTTATTCAACGAAGAATTTCTTGTGACTCCGTACAATATTGACAGGCGGCTCGTCAAATGGGGTTTGATCGGGGTGTCCCATTTATCCGTCCACCGGGGGTTCCGAGAGAATTCCTCTTGAATATTCTTAATCGACGTGTTTTTGGAACGGGTGAGCCTTCCCTTGGCCTATTGGGAGAAACCCAGTGGTAACCGATAAGTACAAGGAATTTTGGAGCAGGCAACTGTGATTTTCCAGGAATTCTCGGAGAGTATTGTGAAAGGTTTCCGTGGTGAACCATCTTTTGAGGTTTTGAAAAAGCATTTTTGGTTAAAGCCACTTCCAGCCAAACGGACCAGAGCTGAGGATTGCAGTCCCCAAGCAGGAGAGAGATCCAAGAGGCAGGCATGTGGTTCGGTGATCCTTAATTCCTACAATATGCAGGTATTTAAATTTCTTCCCGTTAGTTCCTTTATTTCTCCAGGGTGAATCTTTCTAAGAGTAATTCTTGCTTGAAATCAGGGGATTAGAAGAGAATATCTTCATAAGGGTGGCGCGTATTCGGAATGAGAAAATTTGGCGGTCTTGATCTTCATCTTTGAGAAGTCTGGAGAAACTGATCTTCATGTTGAGAAGTCTGGAGAAACTGATCTTCATGTTGAGAAGTCTGGAGAAACTGATCTTCATGTTGAGAAGTCTGGAGAAACTGCTCCTTTTTCCGACCATGACAGAGATGATGCAAGCTCGGTTGGACAAGCCGCCTCCCTGAGTGATCTTGTTGACGGGGTCGTGATGGAAATTAGTACCCAGAGCAAAGTAGATGCCGGAAGGAATATAAGAAAGGTAGTGTCTGCAATAATTGAGGCGGCTCCCCTTGAAATCCGTCCTGAGCAGGTTCCAGTGAATATGGCTATTGTGGTGACTTCTTCCGAAAGGCCTCCTGCAACTGACAAGGCTCCTGTGGTTGGTGAGTTACCGGTGATGCGGCTGGGGCTTTGTTCGATCCTCCTTTCTTGTCCCTTATCCAGGTCATGTGTTGGTTGGTGGATTCGGCGTGCTTGGGTTCGGTTCAAAGAGTTGTATACGGCAATATGGGAGAAACACGGTCATATTGCTACCACTTTGAATCTCAAAAGTCGTCTTGCATTGGTCAACCGCGTTCAGGAGGCTTTATTTTCTATCCATGGGATGAGCGTCGCGACCGGTCGAACAGTTTCTGAGGAGATGATTGAAGACTGGAAGTGCCATCGAGATGTGTTTGTGCAGTACGACTTCAATGCTCCTTGGTTTCTCAAAAGGTTCTCCGAGATTCAGGAGCTCCAGAAATTACAAGGTGAAGCCCCTTCTGCAGAAAGCGTCACTCGCCAGGAAGAAGAGGTTGAAAAGTTGTCTGAGGAGTTGAAGCTGAAGCAAGCTGTACTTCAAAGGATGAAAGTCGCTCTTTCCCAGAAGGACGAGTTGCTTCTGAAGGATTTTCCTTGAAGGATTCGTGCCATATACTTGTCTCTTCTTTTAGATGTTTTTCTTTTTGAGTGATAGTGAGGATTTTCTTTCGTAATTTGACTTCCGGTTTTGAATAGGTAATTGAACTGGTTTATTTTGAGATAGTTTTGTGAATAACTTTTCGAAAGAGGTTATTTTAAATGGAATTTGCATCTTGGTCATGAATGATTGCACATGTCATATGAAATTGCAAATGTCGTGTAAAAGGGAGGTATGAAGGGAAACAAATATGGCATTTGATCGTTGAGCCTCTTTCTCCATGTGCGGGATGCTAAGTCCCCAGTAAATTCTAAAACTATCCTTCTTGTAAAATTGTTGAGTAGAACTTACTTGCTTTCGAAGCCTCACTTGTATCGAACCGGAGTAGCCTTTCTAAGAAAAGCCTCCGCACCAATCTCTCAGAGTTATCGCTCTGGACCAAGCTTCTCCTGAACAATGCGCTTCAAAGTGTTGCATTCACTGGTGGGGTGATGGAGGAACCGGTGGAAATGACAGTACCTCGGGTCCATTACTTCTTGATCGGTGGGCGGACGCCATGCTGGGGTAGCTCCACCTCTCCATTTCGTACCCATGCCTCCGGTAGCTCGAGAATCTTCTTTATTGGGAAGGGAAATGTAAGTACCTTGAGTTACGGCTTTTCTGCGTTAGTGGGCGTTGTGATGTCTCTCCGTGGCTTTAATGTGGAACAGGAGATGAAGTTGGGAGATTTGCGAGTGCCATCATATCTGCGGATCGCTTGCCTAGGTAAAGGGATGTGGAAGGTGTCGTAATGTCATCTGGCTGAGTGACCGGATTGAACGTTCCCATCCTCTCGTATTCGGGTATTTCCCGATTGATTTCTCATTCCTCAAGCATTTCTTGATCGGTTGGAAGGCCGACGCTGATTGAGCGAGTCTTAGGGCTTCAACAAGAGTTTTGAGATATAAATCTTCTAGCGAGGGCTCCGTAGGCTGCAGGCTCCCTTTCTTTATCGGCGCGAGACATTGTAGTACTAGGAAAAGTCTTTTCTTCGTGGAGTTGCTTGAGTCCGGACCATGTTGTCCATCTTTCCGATCCGTTTGCGATTACGTGTTCTTTTTGCTTCTCCACTTGTAAAGGTGTGACTCCTGACTAAGGATTCAACGTTTCTTGCATTGTCTGAGTTGATGCCTACCGACCCTTCTTGTAATTGTGCTACTATATCATTCAAAAGGTGAAATGTCTCGCTATGCCTTCTGGTGATACCGGCTTGATTTGCCAAGACATCCCCCCAGCATTCTAGCTATACTTCCCATGATATCTGAACCACCTGCGGACTCCGAGTGAGGGTACATCGTGAGATGAAAATTGAAAAATTGAGAATTCAATTTTTTTGCAACCGAGAGATCAACCTCCCTTTGTGGTCGCCAATTGTTTATGGGTGAAAACTACTCCTGCAGAATTTGGTAATTTGGGGTGTGGATGAGGAATGAATTTAAACCTTAAACAAATGCACTGCGTGGTGAGTGCTTGTAGATTCGAGAGATCAATCTGTGCAAGTCCGGCCTAAACCAAGAAATGGCCGTTCCAGACTTGTTTCGGTCACAAAGTGAAGGAGATGGGGTTGATCTTAGGGAGGGAAGCGAAGAAGGTGTTGAGATTGTGAAGGTGTAGACTTTCTTATGACTTGCAACAAGAAAGTGAACAAGCTTACGATTGGTGTAAGCAGGCTCTGGTGTTTTCTTGTTGTTTTTCTCTGTTTTCCTCTCTTGTTGTTTGGAAATAGGGCGGAGAACCTATTTATACAAGTCATTGAGTCTTATTCACGTCTCTCGTGGGAAGTGGAGGAAGTGGAGTGATGGAGTAGTGGAGTTGTGCGTTGGTGATACACGACCAGCCTTGCCCACTTCTCTGTTCATCTCTAACCGTCCATGACTTCCTAACACGTTCTTGTGATGGCGCGTTGCATGCGCACGCTGTAAATCGCTGGACCAATACCCCAGTATGTATCCCCCGGTTTGTGACATGATTGATGTCGGAATGTGTGGATTGTGGATCCACGAAAGATAGCATGTAATCTTTGAATTGAATAACTGCATTATTCGGGAAGTCGATACTTGTGAAGTATCGTGTGTATTTTTTATGTGAGTCTTGCATCATGGTGTGGTAAAGTGATGGGTAATGACGCCTCACCGACCAATTAACTCGACGAGGGTTGTATAACCAGGTGGTGAAGTTGGACGGATGAGATGATCTTTGAGACACTCATCTGCGACCGTTAATGAAATTAGGGTTTTGAAGAGGCGCGCAAGCATCACTCTTGACTTGGTCGAAACCAAGCATGGGAAGGATTTCGGAGAGGACCGACCGGGCGTGCATGTAGATAGCATGCCGGTGTACACGTCCATGTCTCACTTTGTCCCATGAAGGTGCGATCTAGGCCACTCAATTTGACCGGCAAAGAGGAGTGGTTGAGATCGATTTTGCAATAGGAGTTTGATGCCGCAAAGGCCGCGCACCATGCTCTTCTCGGCAAGCGTTCCAAGACGACCTAACTTGGTCGGTCTTGGCCGATTGGTTTGACGTGAAGATGGTAGGCTGGTGTTCACGCCTATACCCGAATATCCCATTAAAACGTGATCCGAGCCACCCAAATCGTCCGGCGAAGTTGAGCGGTCGAGATCGGTTGTGGTTTGGGAGGCGTGGCCACGCTAGTTTGGGCGCACGTTTTGGATTAACCAGGCATGATATGCCTTGGCCGAACACATGAGGAGGTAGATGGGCCCACGGTGGTCATGCTTTGGTATGATCGGACTGTTTAATCTAATCCCGGGACCCTCCATTCGTGTTTAGGAGAAGATGGACGCTCATGATGCTCAAAACCCTAATTTTGGGTTTCAAAGCCGTGCGCCATCTCTTGTTTGGGCGACAATTTTGTCATGACCAAACATGGTTGGTTTTGACCGATTGGTCAAGTGTGTATGCGGGCCCACGATGATCGTGTTGACATGCTCTGGGCCCTTTGAATCTACATCTTCACCCTCCATCTATACCTGCGAAGATGGATGGTTGAGACTGCTTTGCAACACATGTAATATGCCGCATACCCTAATTTAGGGTTTTCCGTCCATAATGCTTGGTATGAATGGTTTCTTGGCAAGCTAGGCCAATGACCGACCGTGCGGGGTCGGCCGTGGGTATTCCATACCTGGTTGGGGGTGATGGAATTGATCTGGGGTCATCCAATCATGCTTATGGAGTTGGATGACTGCGATCGAATCATATCCCGGTGATACGGTCAGTCAGGATGCTCAATCGGGCTGGTATAACACACCGAGAGGGGCTCAATCGGGCTAGTATAACACACCGAGAGTCGGCACTGTACGGGTATTTCGTACATGGTTTCATTATAGTGCTTGGAGGTTCGTGTTACTCTGTAAGAGTAACACTCAGTCGTCATGCCATACTGATAATGAGTACTGGAAATACAAGGCTGATATGAAATTCACAGGAAGGGATTGTTGCTACATGCTCCAACCTGGAGGAATTTCATGTATTCACAGAATAAGATTATTGCCACATGCTCCATTCTTGGTGAATTAAGTGAGGGAGTATCCAACACTTATAAATGGCTTTATCTTTTACAAGATGTCAGCGCATAATTTTTTCCGGTTTTTACAATTTTAACCTTGAACGAAAATCCACCATCAACAGCAGGCATAGATGGAGGGTGTAGATGTAGATTCAAAAGGCCCAGAGCATGTCAACACGCTCACTGTAAGCCCGCCTACACACATGACCGATCGGTCAGGACCAACCATGGCTGGTCGTTCCAGATCGTGCGCCCAAAGTGGGCATGCCGCACGGCCGGCAAAACCCTAATTAAGGTTTGCATTGATCGCAAACGTCCGTTTTCTCCTGATCGAATGGAGGGTTTAGGAGTCGACTGAGCAGGTCCAGTGAGCATCAACATGATCACCATGGACCCATCTATATCCACACCTGATCGGCCAAGGCATACCATGCCTGGTTATTCCAATTCGCACACCCAAACTAGCGTGGACACACCTCCCAATCACGAACGGATCTCAACCACTCAACTTCGCCGGACAAATTGAGTGGCTTAGATCACGTTTCAATGAGACAGTAAGGTATAGGCGTGAACACCAGCCTACCACCTACACGCCGAACCAATCGGTCGGGACCGACCAAGCTTGGTCGTCTTGAAACGCGTGTCCAAAGTAGGCATGACGCGCGGCATTTGCGGCACCAAACTTCTGTCGTAAATCAATCCTGACCGCTCCTCTTTGCCGGATAAATTAAGCAGTCCAGATCACACTTTCACGGGACAGTGAGGTATGTGCATGTATACCGGCATGCCGTCTACACGCATGCCCGATCGACCATGCCAAAATCGTGTCCCAAGCTTGGATTCGACCAAGCTGAAAAGTGGTGCTTGCGCACCTCTTCTAAAACCCTAATTCCACTAACGGTCGCAGATGAGTGTCTCAAAGATCATCTCGTCCGTCCAACTTTACCGGCTTGGTTATACAGCCCTGGTAAGGAGTTAATTGGTCAGTGAGGCGTCATGGTGATCACCACCCATCACTTTACCACACCATGTGGTCGGCCAAGGGAGGACTTGCTTGCGCAACCTCCAAACCATCACATGAAGTAGGATAGACATGAGGCTATTTTGAGACGCTCAAACAACGATGCTTCATATATGCTGAATATACTCGATGCAGTACCTGCATAGAATACACACGATACTTCACAAGTATCGACTTCCTAAATAACTTAGTTATTTAATCTAGCATTACATGCTACTTTCTGTGGGTCCCACGATCCACACACTTGAGACATCAATCATGTCACAAATTGGGGGATACATACTGGGGTATTGGTCTGGCGTTTTGCAGCGTGCAGCGCACAACGCGCCATCACAAGAACGTGTCAGGAAGTCATGGACGGTTAGTGATGATTGGAGAAGTGGGCAAGACTGGTCATGTGACACCAACACACGACTCCACTACTCCATCACTCCACTTTCTCCACTTCCCACGAGATACGAGGGTTAGGCTTAAAGACTTGTATAAATAGGTTCTCCTCCCTATTTTCCAAAAGAGGAACAAGGCAAGACAAGACAACAGAGGCAAGTGTTGATACAATCGTATTCAAACACCGGAACTGATAGCTTACATCCTGCAAGCCAGTTCAGATTTCTAATACAAGTCATACATAGCCAACACCTTCATAATCTCAACACCTTCTTCGCTTCCCTCCCTAAGATCAACCCCTTCTCCTTCACTTTGTGACCGAAACAAGTCTGAAACGGGCATTTCTTGGTTTAGGCCGGATTTGCACGGATTGATTTCTCGAATCTACAAGCACTCCCGTGCAGTGCATTTGTTTAAGGTTTAGACTCATTTCTCATCCACACACCCCAAATTACCAAAACCGGCAAAAATAGTTTTCACCCATAAACAATTGGTGACCACAGTGGGAGGTTAATCTCTCGGTTGTAAAGTCAATTTCTTCAATACCATTCAATCAATTTCGAGATGGTTGGTCTTAGGACCGCTTCAGCATTCTCAAATCCTGATGGTTCCTCCAACGGAAATACCCCTCCTCCTAACGGCGTATCTGACGGCATGATCATGAGATTTCCAACATTAAACGAACTAGCACGGGTACAGGAGATTCACACGAAGAACATGGAGCTAATCAAATAAGCGGTAAACGGCATACTTGATCTCCTCATTAAGATGACATCAGAGATGAGCGTTCCGGAGACCTCTACACCGGGGACTAGTTCCCCTCAGATCAATGACTTTACTACGAACCAGAGACCGGTGGATCGAAGCGGCATCTCTAGTGGAAAGCTTGTGTGAACTCTTGCACCTCTCGAAGAATCAACGGGCGAGAGACGTTTGCTGCAATTAATAAAATAGCTCGGACGTACCCGACTCCTTCACGTCCGTAAGTCCCTAACTGCATCGGAAACATCTGTAAATAATGTTACATTTACAGAAGACGACATGATGGTAGAGGAAGGTCACAACCGGGCCCTACATGTTACCGCACGCATCAAGGGTTCAGAGTTCAGGAGGGCCCTCGTCGACACAGGAGCATCTTCGAATGTGATTACTCTCAAGACTCTCAGGACAGCCAAGGTTAGCCCATGCAAGATTGTACGGCAGCCCACCACAATGACGGACTTCGAAGGAAACTAGACCAGCACATACGGGTATGTCAATCTGAATTTATCAGTATATGACCCATTCAGTCAAAAGTGAAATTTGAAGTCATAGAAAAGGAGTCGGACTACCATATGATACTAGGGAGACCGTGGATTCATGACAATAAGGTCATCCCTTCAACGTATCACCAGTGCCTGAAGACCATGCTAAATGAGGAATTCATCCGTATTCCTGCATCATTGTATCCGTACGCACCAATATGCGGAGTGGAACTGTTCGAGCCAAAAGAAACTCTGCAGGGAAGGTCAGACAAAGTCATGTGCACCCCACTACCCACGTGGGCTTCAATCTAGGAAGAAGACCGACTTGCATCACTGGGGGCTAAGCACCACGACACGCCTTTTCTGACGAGGCATCCATCTTTATCCGGTGAAGCTTCAACCCATGCTCACACCAAAAGGGAATGCACTTTCGAGGCAAACCGTGATCAGAAGGGGAAGATAATATACCGGCGCCGCTGTTAGCAATTAGCAGGAGAGACTGGCACCCAGTCTCTCCACCCAGTTGAATGTTGCAAGAACGACGAAACACAAGAGGAGGTATTGGACGCTCCGCGACAGCTACAAGATGGCACTAACTGCACAACTGACGAGCCCGAGACTGTTAACATCGGGAATGAAGAATCTCCCAGGCCTGTCTCCATCAGTTCGACTCTGTCTGTGGACGAACGTGTGAGTCTTGTCCAACTACTCAAGGAGTACCAAGATGTGTTTGCCTGGACATACGAGGAAATGCCTGGTCTAGACGAAAAATTGGTCACCCATCACCTACATGTCATACCTGGATCCAAGACAATCAAGCAATCTCCGAGGCAATTCAGACACGAATTGGAAGAACAAATCAAGAACAAAATTCAGAAGTTGCTAGCTGCTGGCTTCATCAGACCTATTCATCATCCGACCTGGTTAGCTAATGTGTCCCAGTAAAGAAGAAAAAATGGAAAGATTCGGTGTTGCGTGGATTCAGAGACTTGAACAAGTGCTTCCCAAAGGACGACTTTCCTTTGCCTAACATCGACATGTTAGTAGACGCTACCAGCGGACACGGCATGTTCTCCTTCATGGATGGTTACAGCGGCTACAATCAGATAAGGATGTATGAGCATGATACAAGTAAGACAGCCTTCCGAACCCCTCTTGGAAATTTTTACTATACTGTTATGCCATTCGGTTTTAAGAATGCCGGCGCAACGTATCAACGTTCTATGACGGAAACCTTCCACGACATGATGCATAAGCAAGTCGAAGACTACGTGGATGATATAGTAGTCAAATCCAAGACTCAAGCTATCCTCACAATGTCGCTGCCGTGAACTATGAAGGAGCTCCAAAACTTCATGGGCAAGGTGAACTTTTGCTTCATTCACCCCCTGCTGAAGAAATGATCAAGTTTCGTCTGGATCACATTACAACAGGAAACGTTTCAGAGGATTCAACAAATATTGTCATCTCTGAATCCTCACAAATGGTTAGCCTATTATGTCAGCCCAGACAAGAGCGAGCATGGGACATCTTCAGATCCACAGAAGCCGACACCTCAAGGGAGCAGCCTCAAGAAGATAACGATGTCCGCGTGTCATGTCGAGAAAGAATCCGGGCGAATCACTCTATCAGAGGATGGTGCAATCTGCACTTTTGGTCATCCTCTGGACTTCTACGACAGCATCTACCCTGTTGGAAAGAACCAAGCCTTCCGGTAATGAAGAGCCTCATGATGTTCGTGGAAGCATACATCCCACCAATAGGCAATACAACCTTCAGCCTTCCATAAGCAGTTTCTCTGAAGCAGCAAGAGGAAATCCACCGAGATACAACATCCTGCGCGTCCAAAATCTCCAACTCTAACTCCAGCACCATATGCACGACTGTCGTAATGGTGAAACAACATCCAAGATATTCCATATCTGGATCGATGGTAACTACATCAATGAGAGTCTCTTTCAGAATTTGTCTCCCGTAGAAGATTTAGTTATGTTACCAAAGGAGTATGACTGGGACTGCTTAGTACTGCCTATCTCAAAGACAGCCTCATGAACCTAGCGTGACAACATCTATCAATTCCAAAGCTCTGGATACTCGTGGGCAGGGGATTGTCTCCCTCTTCTCTATTTCATGAAGAAACGTCAAGAAAGCCATCGGTTCCAGTTTATCACTCTAACAATGAGACGAGCTCTACCACTATATGAAGATTGCCAAGTTCGTGCCCGTAGCTATCACGCCTCTCCCTACCAGTTTCTTCTGATCACAGCTGCTGCCAGGAACTGTTGTTGCTCGTCGATTAATACCATCCAGAGCTTCACCATATCAACGACCATTACATACAAAAGACCCATCGGGCATACAAGATAGATCCACGTAGACCACGCTGGGGGACTGAGGTTCAGCATGAAATTCCTTTACCATCAGTCAAGAACTTCTTCAACACTCTCTCCAGCATAAGCCACTTCAACGCTCCACCCACTAGAAGCTGCTTCAATGCTCTCCGTGACCTGCTTGCTCCAGAAGATGCTTCAACGCTCTCAGTGGGACCCACACCACGTTTGAAGCATACAAGGTTCACGTTTGGGCAAAGCAAGCACGCCTAGATCCCACGTTCAAGCAAAGGGAAGACCGATGTTGGTTAGCAAGACCGGTGTTCGTCAAGGCAAGACCGGTGTTGGTCGAAGTAGCAAGGATGACACTCGAGCCAGCACATAAACTGTACGGGCAAAGAAAGCAAGGCCGGTGTTTATCAAGTCACAAGGTCGGTACTGCTCAAGTCACAGGGCCGGTGTTGATCAAGTCACAAGGCCGGTACTGCTCAGGTCACGAGGCTGGTATTGGCCAGCAAACGAGGTCGGTGTTAGTCAAGTCCGCAAAGCCGGTGTTGGTCGAGATCGTAAGGCTAATATCCCATCACGCAAGCAAGACTGATATCACGTCACGCAAGTAGGACGGTATTGGGTCACGTCAGGCCGGTATTGGTCAAGGCCGATCAACGTCACAAGGCTGGTATTGCGCCACATCAGCGAACAAGGCTGGTATTTGTCCACGATTAGCAAACAAGACCGGTGTCGGTCGAAGCAGCGATGTCCCCAGGGTTCGTCAAATCAGCAAGGCCGGTGTTGGTCAAGGGGCAAGTCTGGTGTTGGGGTGAGGCAACAGGTTTGATGTTTGGTCGAAGCAGGCACAGCCGGCCCCAAGCAAAGCCGGCATGCGGCGGGTCCCACTTGATCAGGCACATCCAGCCCCAAATTGGTCGAAGCAGGCACAGCCGCCCCCAAGCAAAGCAGGCGCGCGGCAGCTCCCACTTGATCAGGCACATCCATCCCCAAATTGGTCGAAGCAGGCACAGCCGGCCCCAAGCAAAGCATGCACGCGGTGGGTCCCACGTTCGAGCAAGGTAGGCATAACAAGCCCACGTTCTAGCAAGGCAGGCATAACAAGCCCACGTTCTAGCAAGGCAGGCATAACAAGCCCACGTTCTATCAAGCAGGCACATGATGAGTCCCACGATCGAGCGAAGCAGGCGCAATAGTCCGTTGAGCAGGCACATCAGCCCCACGCTCGAGCGGAACAATCACGAATAAGGGTTTCGACCGAAGCAGGCATAGAAAGGTCGATCGAAGGCAAGACCAACATCATGCTAGGGGAACGCTCGCCTGAATGCCTCTTGAACGTGACATGCTCCAAGGACAGGACGACTCATCTCTCCTGGTAACATCTAACTTTGTCTCATAAGTTTTATCTGTATATGTCACCATCTAATGCCTACCCCACAATAGTGTAACCATTATGTGCTAGGCAGGGGACTTAATGTTGATGGTGGATTTTAGTTTAGGGCTAAAATTGTAAAACCAAATTTATGCGTTGACATCCTGCAAAGGATAAAGCCGCTGATAAGTGATGAATACTTCTTCACATTACTAATTCACCTAGAATGGAGCATGTGGCAACAATCCCAGTATTATGTGAATTAAATACACGAAATTCATCCAGGTTAGAGCATGTAGCAACAATCCCATATACCCTGTGAATTTACAACATTATTAATTAATGCATGACCAGCCTTGTATTTCCTGTACTCATTATTGGTGTGGCATAACGACTGAGTGTTGTTCTCAGCAGAGCAACACGAACCTCCAAGAATTAATAATGAAGCATGTAAGAAATACCCATACAGGCTGCGACTCTCGGTGTGTTATACTAGCCCGATTGAGCATACGACTCTCGGTGTGTTATACTAGCCCGATTGAGCATACATCTCTCGGTGTGTTATACAAGCCCGATTGAGCATATTTGAATCTGGATTGTCCATATCAGTCTTAGAAACGGTCACAACCATCCAACTTCACCAGCATGATTGGATGACTTGGATTGGCTCCATAACCCCCAAGCGGGTATTGGAATATTCACCACCGACCCAACGCGGGCCCCGCATGGTCGGCCTCCCCAAAAGGGTGGCATAGCTTGCCAAACCGTCCAAGCCAAAGCAGTATGGACGAAAAACCCTAAATTAGGGTTTGCGACACATCACATGTGTCGCAAAACAGTCTCAACCATCCATCTTCGCAGGCATAGATGGAGGGTGTAGATGTAGATTCAAAGGGCCCAGAGCATGTCAACACGCTCACTATAAGCCCACCTACACACATGAACGATCTGTCAGGACCAACCATGGCTGGTCGTTCCAGATCGTGCGCCCAAAGTCGGCATGTCGCACGGCCGGAAAAACCCTAATTAAGGTTTGCATTGATCGCAAACGTCCGTTTTCTCCTGATCGAATGGAGGGTTTAGGAGTCAACTGAGCAGGTCCAGTGAGCATCAAAATGATCACCGTGGACCCATCTATCTCCACACCCTATGGGCCAAGGAATACCATGCCTGGTTATTCCAATTCGCACGCCGAAACTAGCGTGGTCACACCTCCCAATCACGAACTGATCTCGACCACTCAACTTCGCCGGACAAATTGAGTGGCTTAGATCACGTTTCCATGGGACAGTAAGGTATAGGCGTGAACATCAACCTACCACCTACATGTCGAACCAATCGGTCGGGACCGAGCAAGCTTGGTCGTCTTGAAACGCGTGTCCGAAGTTGGCATGACGCGCGACATTTGCGGCACCAAACTTCTGTCGTAAATCAATCCTGACCGCTCCTCTTTGCCGGACAAATTAAGCGGTCCAGATCACACTTTCACGGGACAGTGAGGTATGGGCATCTATACCGGCATGCCGTCTACACGCACGCCCGATCGACCATGCCAAAATCGTGTCCCAAGCTTGGATTCGACCAAGCTGAAAAGTGGTGCTTGCGCACCTCTTCTAAAACCCTAATTCCACTAACGGTCGTAGATGAGTGTCTCAAAGATCATCTCGTCCGTCCAATTTCACCGGCTTGGTTATACAGCCCTGGTCAGGAGTTGATTGGTCAGTGAGGTGTCATGGTGATCACCACCCGTCACTTTACCACACCATGTGGTCGGCCAAGGGAGGACTTGCTTGCGCAACCTCCAAACCATCACATGAAGTAGGCTAGACATGAGGTTATTTTGAGACGCTCAAACAACGATGCTTCATACATGCTGAATATACTCGATGCATTATCTGCATAGAATACACATGATACTTCACAAGTATCGACTTCCTAAATAACTTAGTTATTCAATCTAGCATTACATGCTACTTTCTGTGGGTCCCATGATCCACACACTCGAGACATCAATCATGTCACAAAACTGTGGGATACATACGGGGTATTGGTCTGGCGGTTTGCGGCGTGCGGCGCACAACGCGCCATCACAAGAACGTGTCGAAGTCATGGACGGTTAGTGATGATTGAAGAAGTGGGCAAGACTGGTCGTGTGACACCAACACACGACTGCACTACTCCATCACTCCACTTTCTCCACTTCCCACTAGATACGAGGGTTAGGCTTAAAGACTTGTATAAATAGGTTCTCCTCCCTATTTTCCAAAAGAGGAACAAGGCAAGACAAGACAACGAGAGGCAAGTGTTGATACAATCGTATTCAAACACGGACCGATAGCTTACATCCTGCAAGCCGGTTTAGCTTTACGATACAAGTCATACATAGCCAACACCTTCACAATCTCAACACCTTCTTCGCTTCCCTCCCTAAGATCAACCCCATCTCCTTCACTTTGTGACCGAAACAATGCAGAACGGCCATTTCTTGGTTTAGGCCTGATTTGCACAGATTGATTTCTCGAATCTACAAGCACTCCCGTACAGTGCATTTGTTTAAGGTTTAGACTCATTTCTCATCCACACACCCCAAATTACCAAAACCGGCAGAAATAGTTTTCACCCATAAACACCTTTCCATTGAGCTTTTCTCAAAAGCCTGCTTGATCCTATTGATATCACTCTTAAAGTATTGCTCCATTTCCTCGGTGACCGTAACCACGTTGCCTTGACCGGACTGGATGAGATCTTTAAATCTCCCATGAGCGGACTCCGCTGCACTAGTTGATTCATTCTTGTAGTGTCTATACTAGTTTGTCCATGCACGCACAAATTTTTCCTTGAACTTATCCAACCATTGAGTCCAGCAATACCAGACGGCAGTCGGATAAACTTCGCTCCAATCGGCAATAAACTTGTCCAATCTCTTTTCATTCATATCCTCGGTAAGAGACCAATAAACTTTCTCCCAATCTCTTAGAAATTCCAACCACTTTTTATGATTTTCCGCATGTTCTTTGTCCACTCGCTCTTTTATCTTGCCTCTCTCATCATCTTCTTCTTCGGGTGATAGTTTGTTCTTGCGAAAATATTCCTCTAGTAGAACAATCATTCTCTTCATAATATCCTCCTTTGTGGGTTCAAACAAGGCATGACAGGTTTTTATCACATTATTACGTATATGGTATGTACATAGGAAATTTTGTGCATCCGAGAAGACGTCGGATATTGCATTCATTAATGCGTCATCTTTATCGGTTATGATGACCCTCGGAAGTTTATTTTCCCGGAAGAATAATTTCAATTGTCGTAAAGCCTAATGATAATTATAGTCCCTATCGTTTTCCATTAAACACTAAGCCAATGTGAATGTTACCTTGTCCGATGTTTGTCCCACAATGTTGAACAACGGCATATTGTATTTGTTTGTCTTGTAGGTGCAATCCATCAAAAGAACACCATAACATGTTTTTGCCAATTGTGAAAGCAAAGGATGCGAAATGAATATTTGAAGGGGCTTGTTGCCCGTCCCTCTTGCATAACGGTCCTCCCTTCCCATTCCACCCTTCTAATAGTTGCTTGTGCGCTATAAATTGTACGTAGAGAAGACACGTTCGTCTCATCCTTTTCCTTGAAACCTCTGAGAATTTGTCTCGGTTTGATAAGTGCTTTGGTCAATCTCTTTACATCCTCGAATTCATGAGGTTTTAGCTTCGCAACTAGGGAGTGACCAACAAAAATTTTCGGATCACGGTGGTTATGACGGACGAAACACACCCTATAATCCCATTCATTATCCTTGTCTTTTAGATAGAATACAAGCTTAAATGGGCAATTATCCTTCCTCGTACGAGTCTTGTATACCCTATTAGTCTTCTTTGGATATACATAACCCTTTGTCTTGTAGCTATTCTTCTTCTTGTATTCCCCACTTCTTTCGCAAACCATCTCAAAACGGCTCTTTGAACCTAGGGTATTCCTCACCAACACACACATGTTCTTAAGAGCCGTCTCTTTAGCCCAAGCGATTGGTTCCTTTGGATATTTTATTCCCTACATAAGGACAACAATGGGAGATTAGAAATTTCATTACAAGCAATCCATTAGTAAATTTCAAGATACTAAGTGAAAAGTATTATTTGGTAACATACCGGAGGCATTTTATAGTATTCCGATGTATCCCGACTAAGCGGCTTTGCATTTGTTGGATCAATATATGTCACCACCTAAGGATCGAATGAAAAGAAAATAAATTAGTTCCAAAAAAAATTAAATCAATATGCCGGAAACAGGTTCCGGCATGCTCGACCAATCTACCGGCATAGTCGAACTGAACCGAAACTTAAGACAAAATTGTAAAATGTTTCCGGCATGTAAATTTCATTTCAAATCAACGTTGGAACCATAAGTGTCGGCATTCTCGTAATGTATGGTTTCATGCCGGTACCTGGTTCCGGCGTTACTCATAATTAATATACCATGCCGGTATTTAGCTTTGGAAAACACTGCTTCGTATATGTTTTTTTGTAGGTACCGGCATGGTAACCATATAATTAACCAATGACGGTGCCCGTGCCAGCAGATACGTTTTCTACGGTTCCTTGCCGGTAGACAGTTCCGGCGCAGTAGTTAGTTAATTAGTCTATGCCGGTATTTAGTTTTGGAAGGTACTGCTTCTTGTATGTTTTTCATGCAGTACAGGCATTGTAACCTTAGAAAATAACCATGTCGGTAGCATATTCCGTAGAATATTCCTTGTAGTTGCAGGAAATCCCACAATACATCCCTCACAAGAATTCATAATAATCAACACATCTTTAAGATCAATAATCACACTTTTTATTAATTGAGTTTTGGAATTTTACAAGAAGGAAATGAAATCAAGAATACAACCGCTACTCTAGATTTTTCTCTCTCCTCAAAACTTTCTCTCCACTCTAAAAAGATCTCTCCCTCCTCTTAAGCATGTTCGGCTCTTTATATAGGATATTACATAGTGGGTGACAGCTAAGCTGTCCTTTATTTTCGGATCTGACTAGCGATATTCTCGCAAGTATACAAGTGTTAGATTTCGCAACACTCCTAAATATCGCTGGGTCTTCACATCTTTCTCGTGTTTTGGTTGTCGTCATCTGTCGCGTCATTTCTGTAACCAATCTGCGATGTCTTCGCAATATGTTGTATAATGATTTCGCAATGGTATTGATGTTGCGATATTCTGATCCTACATCTTGCCTCTCCTCATGTCTTCTCTGCGAAGGAGAGAATGTTATGAGAATTATTGCTTCAAAATGCCGCAGCCGTTCATTTTTCCATATTCTTCTGTATTGACATGATTCTGTACTTTTACGCAGAATTTATTACACGTATCTCTTCTTCCATCCATTTCTTAACACGTCCTTTTCAACCGCTATTTCTCAACCGTTCACGTCTACTCTTCGCATTAAATGTGCTTATCTTTTCGAGAATTCTTCTCTCTATATATATTCTTCTCATTTTTCTCTTCTTCTTTTTTACTTTCCTTCTTATCTTTTCTGCAACTTTTCTTCACCGCTTCTCCGTAAA
This sequence comes from Papaver armeniacum, assembly GCA_023531295.1. NCBI lineage: Eukaryota > Viridiplantae > Streptophyta > Magnoliopsida > Ranunculales > Papaveraceae > Papaver > Papaver armeniacum. Next base: position 492,404 of record JAJJWW010000153.1, read on the forward strand.
TTCCGCTCATGCTGCTGTAAATTTTCTTATTTCTACTTCTTTTGATCTTTAATTTCTTCTTCATTCCCATACTTAAAATGCCTCCAGCTGGTCGTAAATATGAAACTTCTCTTGAAGGAATTCAGAAAGATCTCGAAGGGAGGGGTTTTACATTAGCCACCATTCCCGATCAAGGAGCTAAATCCATTCTTTCTGCTAAATTGTTTTCTGATCATCATTGTGATGATAAAGAAATCATAGTTTCGCTTGGTCAGATTCTCGCTGGCCTTCCCATTCCTCTCTATGATCCTAACCTTCCTTTGTTTTACAAAATTCTTTCTCATGTGAACTTCTCGCGATCCATCTACCAATTGAGTGGGGATTGCATTCGCTTAATACTTGAATTCGCCAACCGCGGTGCTGGTAAAGGATCCTGAATTTGAGGATTTAGAAATACTTGCCGAAAAATACACAGTAGAGAGATTCTTTGAAAATTATGAAATAATAAACATGAAGAATGATAAAAATCGCTAGGGTATTCGCTTGAAGAGGAAAGAAAATGTTGCCAGCGATAGAATATTTATGTAGGACATTGATTGGCATTCTGGCAAGAATAATACTCCTCGCCAATCTAAAGATGACAAATGGTGTGTCTTTCCATTAACTCTAAAGGGGCCTTATATTTCTGGTTCAAATGTGCTTCCTGCGAATCTCGCTGTTTATCAACCTTGGGTATTTAATTGGCCCGAGAAAGAGAAAGAGGTATATTTATTAAGTTTCGCTCAGTTTATAGCCTTCATTCCTCTTTATACCTATTAATCTTGCGAAAATTTCAGGTTAACAAGCTAAGAAAAAGCTACAAAAGGACTAAGAAGGCAAGCACCCTAGCAGCGCTTCGTTTGATCACGGATGAAGTAAGAAATACTTTCTTTTATTATTTTTAACAATATTGTTGCCTCTGTTTCTTATCTTCATTCGTGTGCGAAGGTTGGTGTTGTAGTTGTTGAAGAAGAAGGGTCTAAGATTGCGAAGACCAAAGGCAAGGGTAAAGGTTCTCTTTGCAAGGAGAAGTCCGCTGCCCCACCTTCAAAGAAACGAAAAGTTCACTCTCCCTCTCCTTCAAATCTTCAGTCTGGCGAAAGTTTTGATGATGATGATAATGATGATGTTGATACTTCTTTCGCAAGGGAAGATTTTCAACTTGAATCTTCTATGGCACAACTGTCTAGCATCTTCTCTGACTCCATGCAAGGGATTGGAGATGATAATCTCACTAGCACATGCAAAGCTCTTGCGAATATCTGTGATACCCCTTTACTGGATGGTGATGATTCTCTTCATGGAGTCTCCATATCAGTGACTCCTAGCTTTCTGAATTCACTTGGTATCTTGGTATGCCTTCATTTCTCTATTTATTCATAATTATGATTTAAAGTTATACTATATCTTGACAATTTCTTCATTTTCCTTCGCAGACTGGGAAGGCTTCTTTCGCGGTTGCCTCAGATTTGGAAAAAAGACGTGGGATTCTTGAAAAGAAGAATCTTCAACCTCGCAAGAGAAATGAAGAATTAGAAGCTGAAGCTGTTGCTCTTCGTGAAAAGAACAAACAATTAGAAGCTGATTCTTCTACTCAAAAGGACAAAATATCCAGTCTTCAAGATGCCAATAGGCAACTTTACGGTATAAAATTTTTCTCTTTTCCTTTATTTTATTTTCTCATTATCCTCCCTCATCTGATTTATCATTTTCGCAGACATCTATGATCTTTCTGATGAAGCCATTCTCCTTCACTCATTCCCCAATTCTATGGATAATAATACCCTTCTTGAACACCTTAATAATTCTTTGAATAGTTTTTCAAATGACAAGATTAAATCTCTTCCCATAAATGAACTCAGATCCAAACTTCGCCTCTTAGAAATTGACCATAGATCCAGCTTGGGCTTAGCCAACAAATTTAAACGTTTCTATCTTAACTCTAAAGAGAAAATCAATACTTTAAGAACCAAGATCAGTGATCTCATAGATGATAAAGATCGCATCGCTAGACAAGGTGCTCAAGCGTTAGCGAAATTCCAAAAAACTCTTCTTGAGGTTCAAATTGAGCGAGATGATTCTAACTGCAGAAATGCTATATTTAGCGAAAGAGAAAATCAAATTCGCTCCCTTCTTCTCATAAATAATGATGATGAATTCGCTTGGGCTGCGAAAGTTCTAGATGACGCCAGAAATAATTTAGGTGTAAATGTTAGTCTTCAAACTGAGCACACGGCCTTGGTTAGGGATATGATTTCTGACAGAGAAGGTTGTTAATTGTTCGTCTTTCATAAATTATTATCAAGTTGCTGACTCATTGTTATATGTTCGCAGAAGTTGAAGAGAGATTTCGCAAAAGAGTTGAAGAGAGATTTCTCAAAAGAGTTGAAGAACTTGAGTCTGAAAAGGAGCAGCTCGCAAAGGATCTTTCTTCTCGCAATGATAAATATTCTAGACTGAAGAGTCAATTAAAGATTACTGTTGCGAACTTTAAGAATGACACTATTCTTTTTCGCAATCAAACTATTAAGAAGGTCTGTGATGATAATAACATCCTTCATTCCAAATACCCTTGTCTCTCAGAAGAAATTCCAAAGAATGTACCCCCTCTGGATATCTCTGACAGTGATGCTAGTGAAGAAGAAGAAGAATTTGATGAAGATGAAGAAGAAGAAGAATCAAACAAGAAATAGTTCTGTTTTCTTCTTTCTCTTTTTGTAATATATGTACATTCGCTCTTTAATCTCCTATCTTTGTAATCTTTTGCTGCGAATTTCTTCAATCTTCAAATGCAAGTTCTACCTTTTTTTGTTTCTTCCTGCACGTATTAAAGAAGCAATTCTTTTTTGCAATACAGTTAATCAATATATAACTATTAATCTTTCATTTCATGCATGCGTAAATCTATCATATGGAGACAAATAACATGTTCTTATTCTATTCATTCCCATACTTGCCTCTGTTATTTGTATCCAAATGAAAGATTAAGCAAGTCATTTTTAAATATCAACATGTATTTATGCCTTAGTTTCGCAGTTGTTTCTGAATTTTCGTGATTAGATATTTCTTGGTTTTTCCCAAGATTTCATTCTTTCTGATTCTCTTATGTGGTCTTATTTTGACTTCCTAGTTAAAGGTCTTATTTCGCCACCCCTTGTCATTGCGACAAAGTCGCAGGATGTCTTTGCACTTGCATGCAAAAACCCATTGACCTTGCCTTAACTCTTTTCTTGTGTCGTTCTTTGTTGCGACAATATGACAGGCCTAAATATTCTTGCGAAAATAAAGCCCCATGACATTGCCGTCTTGCGACGAAATCGCAGGACGTCTTTACAATTTCATGTATTGACCCATTGATCTCGCCTTATCTTTCTATTTTGTATTATTTCCTCTTCAGGATTGTCGCACAAATATGACAAGCCTAAATATTCTTGTGAAAATAAAGCCTCGTGACATTTGCGTCTTAGGACACTTATCAGCTCCCTAATGGAGGGTGCCGCCCTTATCTTCCCCCTGGTTTCCCCTTCAAGGAGACGTACATCTACCATACAAGGTTGGCTCCTCCCATCCGGTCTTAACAACAACCAGTTGTTTTGGGACCTCTTATCCCTTTTGCCTATATGGCTTATGGTTACAAGACTTCACCCTAAGTGGGGTTTTCTTCGGGCCGAGTGCAGCATAAGTCAAGACTTGCCAAGAATGGCCGAGACGCTTCAAACGCCCCAAGCACACTTGGATCAATAGTGTACCTCGGCGCCTTGATCAGATGCCGCACTCCTTAGAAGAGACCCTCGGTCGTCCAACCTAAGTCATAAGCTTAGGTTGAAAATCCAAGGTACCTCTCCTAGATGGGCTTTATTGACCCCAAATCTCCATGACTCGGGTTCCAGGGGCGGTGTAACCTTTTCGCTGAGCCATGCAACAGGTACCCCCTTCTATGACGCACTTTAGGTCTTACATTTGCCTCTTGCGAAATTTTGATTTCGCGAACTAGGGTGTACGCCATAGTAGTTTCGCCCCTTTCTGATTGTTTTGTTTCTTCTTTTGCATATCAGTTCTTTTGTAATTTCGCAATCTCATATTTGTCATTCATAAAATATATTTTCTTCTTCTGCATATCAGCTCTTTTGTAATTTCGCAATCTCATCTTTGTCATTCAAAATTTTTTTTTTATCAGCCATACATCTTTCTTTCTTCTCCCAATTTTACTTTTGCAGTCATGAAATCAACAAATACATTCACTCTTTAAGTCTCTTACTTCTGCTACTTTCTGCCTCTGCATTTTTGAAATTTTATGTTATTTTATTATCATTTGCGAAATCCTTGTCGCTTCTTACCTTCAGCATGCATTGGTTTCACAGCGTTTCTTCTTCTTTCTGTTTTATTGCATCTACCATCAATCTTTCACTTTTTTGTTTTTTTCTGATGTTATGTTTCCAATTCTTCTTCTTCGCAGCTCTTTCTTCGCAAGATTCTACATCAATTTCATAACATTTCTTTCCTTCAATCCAATCTCCTTTTATGATGCCAATACCACTAGGATGAGGGAACTTGATGCATTGATGGAAAGTCGATGCTACACCTAGAATCCCATGTAACCAAGGTCGTCCAATCAATGCGTTGTATGGTGATTCCACATCGACTACACAGAACAGAATTTCAGAGGACAATCCTTTCAGTGGAATTCGCATATTGACTTCCCCTTTAGGCTTATTGGCAGTACCATAGATTTTGTAAGTTGAAGGTATTAGATCTTCGTCTTTTCCTCCCATAGTTTTATAAGCATGATAAAAAAGAATATCCACGGAACTTCCAGTATCGATTAAAACTCTATTGATTGCCCATGAATTCTCAGCTTCATCATCTTCATCATCACTAGGTTTTGGGTTAATCTCCAATCTTACCACTAATGGGTTATCGTGCATCTCTCCACCCTCAGGTACTTCTTCTGCGGTGAAGGAAATAGTCTGCTTTTGCCATTCTTTCAGTGGCGATGCCTTCGCAATGTTCATTATTTCTCTATCATCGGCATCTCTTGCGAAAACCCTGCTGAGAGTGTTATCGTGAAAGTCTTCAATCGTTTTGTACGAATGTACAATAGAGTAACAAAACATATTCTTTGCCTTTGCTCCAACTTCTATTACAAATGTTTCTCCTCCTTTTGTTGTATTTACTCTGCGAATTTCTGGCGGTGGTGGTAATGGTTGAGACTGAGGTTGGTCTTTTAGAAAATGATTTAGATCTATCATTCTGAGGATGATTCTTTTTATATTACTGCAATCATTTGTTGAATGTCCATGAAAATGGTGATAAGAACAAAATTCATGACTTCTGTGGTTTGGAGGTGGTTCAGTTCCCATGTTCCATGGTGTTGGTATATTTTCCATCAAGATTATAGCTTCCCATATTTTTTCCACACTAGCATTCAGAGGTGGCATCTTGATTTCTTCTCATATTACCTTGTGACTTTCCTGTCCTCTATCATAGTTTTGTCTTTGACCTCCATAAAATTCTTGTGGCTGATCAAGTCTTTGAATCTTATTATTCCCACCACGGTTATAGAAGTTTCTCTCCCTTTCGAATTCTTCTTGATCACGACTTCCCATAGATACTAGCTTCTGCTGACTATCACCCATTATCTTCTCTTGTTGTACTTGCGAAGTGCTCGTCACTGTGCTTATCAGTTTGGGTAATAGGCTTGCATTCGCTGCTTTTGAACTTGCGTTCGCAACTGGGTATGATTCCATGTCATTTTGTTTTTCCTCGAGAGTGATATACTCCTCTTGAAGTTCTCGCAACTCAGTCATTGTGATTGTATTCTTGATTCTGAAAATTTGAATGTACAGCAGATTGGTTGCGAACATAGCGTTAATGAATGATAGAATGAGATATCTCTCATCCACACGGCCAGCCATATCACTACACATTGTCTTCCACCTCATGGTTAGATGCTTCAAACTTTCGCCAACCCTTTGCTTTAACCCAAATACATCTTCAATGCCAGGTCGCGAGGAATTGTTACTTATATACGCCCCTAAGAATGTAGCCTGCAAATGGTTGAAAGATGTTATAGTATTCTTTGGCAAACCTTCAAACCATTTTAAGGCCTCTCCTGTTAAACTTGATGCAAAATATTTGCACAACACAACATCATGGTTTTCCCATTGTAGCATACATCTCACATAAGCTTTGATGTGTTGTCTTTGCACAAGTCGTTAAAGTCAAAAATCTTTGGTTAACGAGTAGATTGCACTTTGGGGGTATTCCTCCTAATTGTACTTCTTGTGCAAATGGATTTTTCGCAGCTTCTTCTATGGCTTCGTCCAGTTGTCTCCTACCTCCTTCTCTTTTATTATTTAACATTCTTCTCATTTCCGCTAACTCTCTCAAAATTTGTTCATTTACACCAGAATTTGGATCCATTGGTCTTTTTAACTCCGCTTCTCTTCTTCTGCGTTCATATCTGTTTTGATTTTCTTGTTCATCATTTTCTTCTCGTCTTTCTCTGTAATCTTCTCTTTCATTTCTTTCATGAATTCGCACATGATTATACTTCTCATTTTCTCTTCTTTGCCGCCTTTCAGCTCTCCTTTGTACTCTATCATATTCTTCATTGATATTACCATTATTGCGATTTTGTTCACGCCTTGTTTCTCGATTATCATGATTGTTCTGGCGAATTTCCTCTTGGAGCTCTTGTTCTTCCACTTCCGCTCTCAGTCTTTCCCTTTCGCAAGCTAGACGTGCTTGTTCAATGTAATGTCTTTCGATTTCATCTTCAATTATTCGCCGATTTCCTTGAACTTCTCTCCCATGTAATATTCTCCTTCCTTCTTCCTGATTTTCTTCGCCATCTTGATTAATTCGTTCCTGACGTTGCCTATTTCCCTGATTTCCGTTGTTTTGTCCATTTTGAAGAATTTCACCATGTTGAATATAACGATCTTCCATTATTTATCTTCTTTCACAACGTTCTTCGTCTGGATTTTGTACTTCCTCTCGAATATCTTCATTAGCATTTTCTACAAGCAAATTTCGTCTTATTTCTTCTTTAATTGATCTTGAACTTGATCTTGTAGTGCTTCTTGACCTTCTACTTTGTAATCTCATGTTTTCCATCCTCAACTCATGATTTTGCCTTGTCAGATTTGCACGTTCTTCTGCTTCTAGTCGCCTTTCTTCGTGTATTCTTTGCCTCAATGCCTTTAACGCATCAATCTCTTCATTTCCATGAATTATTCCTCCAATTACTTCTTGGTCTCTCTCCTCTCGTCCATTACTTCTTAATTGCTGCTCTTCTTCTATTTCATCTACGGAATCTGATCGTTTAGTATGTACACTCACTCTGTCATAATCCACAGTTCTATTTTGTATTGGTGTACGTTGAATTGGCGGTTGAACTTGATTTTCTCCATTGTTTCTTGTGTTCACTCTTGGAGATTCCTCCATTTCATCTCTCCCTTTTCCAGCAAGCCTCCTACTCCTTCTAATAGTTGTTCGTTGTTTTGATGTATTTCTTCTTCTAGCCATTTTTTAACCTTAATAAGTTGTTGAAAATTATATGAAATTCTTTATCTATTACTCCAAATTCTTTCAAATCACAATATCAATCTTCAGTCCCTGTTTCTAGCGCTATTATGTAGTTGCAGGAAATCCCACAATACATCCCTCACAAGAATTCATAATAATCAACACATCTTTAAGATTAACAATCACACTTTTTATTAATTGAGTTTTGGAATTTTACAAGAAGGAAATGAAATCAAGAATACAACCGCTACTCTAGATTTTTCTCTCTCCTCAAAACTTTCTCTCAACTCTAAAAAGATCTCTCCCTCCTCTTAAGCCTGTTCGGCTCTTTATATAGGATATTACTGTAGGATCAGAATATCGCAACACCAATACCCTTGCGAAATCCATGAACGACGCACTACGAAGATATCGCAGATTGGTAATAAAAATGACGCAACGGATGACGAGAGCCTGAACACGATAAAGATGTGAAGATCTAGCGAGATTTAGGAGTGTTGCGAGATTTAGTATTTGTACACTTGCGATAATGTCGCAAGCCATATCCGAAAATAAAGGACAGCTTAGCTGTCATCCACTATGTAATGCCCTATATAAAGAGCCGAACAGGCTTAAGAGAGGAGAGATCTTTTTCGAGTGTTGATCAAGTCATTAGGAGAGAGAAAGTTCAGAGCGGTTGTTAGTTCTTTAGTTTATTTCCTTTTCATCTTGTAACATTTGTGAGATTAATCAATAAAGATTATGATTGTTCATCTTAAAATGACTTGATTGTGTGAATTCTTGTGAGGGGTGTAGTGTGGGATTTCCTGCAACTACATATGGCGCTAGAAACAGGGACTGAAGATTGATATTGTGATTGGAAATAATTTGGAATAGTAGATAAAGAATTTCATATAACTTTCAACAACTCATCAAGATTGAAAAATGGCTAGAAGAAGACATGCATCAAAACAACCAACAACTGTTAGAAGGAGTAGGAGACTTGCTGGAGAAGGGAGAGACGAAATAGAGGAATATTCAAGAATGAACACAAGGAACAATGGAGAAAATCAAGTTCAACCGCCAATTCAACGTACACCAATACAAAATAGAACTGTGGATTATGACAGAGTGAGTGTACATACTTGGCGATCAGATTCTGTAGATGAAATGGGAGAAGAGCAGCAATTAGGAGGCAATGGACAAGAGGATAGAGATCAAGAAGTAATTGGAGGAATAATTCATGGAAATGAAGAGATTGCAGCGTTAGAGGCATTGAGGCAAACAATACATGAAGAAAGGCGATTAGAAGTAGAAGAACGTGCAAATCTGACAAGGCAAGATCACGAGTTGGGGATGGAAAACATGAGATTACAAAATAGAAGGTCAAGAAGCACTACAAAGTCAAGTTCAAGATCAGTTAGAGAAGAAATAAGATGAAATTTTCCTATAGAAAATGCTAATGAAGAAATTCGAGAGGAAGTACAAAATCAAGGCGAAGAATGTCGCGAAAGAAGAGAAATAATGGAAGATCGTTATATCCAACGTGTTGAAACCCTTCAAAATGGGCAAAACGATAGAAATCAGGGAAGTAGACACCGTCAGGGGCGAAATAATCGAGATGGCGAAGAAAATCAGGAAGAAGGAAGGAGAATATTACATGGGAGAGAAGTACAAAGAAATTAACGAGTAATTGAAGACGAAATTGAAAGACACTATATTGAACAAGCACACCTAGCTCGCGAGAGGGAAAGACTGAGAGCAGAAGTGGAGGAACAAGAGCTACAAGAGGCAATTCGCCAGAACAATCATGATAATTGAGAAAGGAGGCGTGAGAAAAATCGCAATAATGGTAATATCAATGAAGAATATGATAGAGTACAAAGGAGAATTGAAGAGCGGCAAAGAATACAAAATGAGAGATATAATGGCATGCGAATTCATGAAAGAAATGAAAGAGAATATCGTAGAGAAAGACGAGAAGAAAATGATGAACAAGAAAGTCAAAACAGATATGAACGCAGAAGAAGAGAGGCGGAGCTAAAAAGACCAATGGATCCAAATTCTAATGTAAATGAACAATTCTTGAGAGAGCTAGCGGAAATGAGAGGAATGTTAAATAATAAAAAAGAAGGAGGTAGGAGACAATTGGATGAAGCTATAGAAGAAGCTGCGAAAACCCCATTCACACAAGAAGTACAATTAGGAGGAATACCCCCAAAGTGCAATTTACCTGCGTTAACCAGCATTTTTGATGGAACAACTTGTGCAGTACAACACATCAAAGCTTATGTGAGATGTATGCTACAATGGGAGAACCATGATGCTATATTGTGCAAATATTTTGCATCAAGTTTAACAGGAGAGGCCTTAAAATTGTTTGAAGGTTTACCAAAGAATACTATAACATCTTTTAACCATTTGCATGCTATATTTTTAGGGGCGTATATAAGTAACAATTCCTCGCGACCTGGCATTGAAGATGTATTTGGGTTAAAGCAAAGGGTTGGCGAAAGCTTGAAGCATATAACCGTGAGGTGGAAGACAATGTGTAGTGATATGGCTGGTCGTGTGGACGAAAGATATCTTATTTTGTCATTCACTAACGCTATGTTCGCAACCAATCTGTTATACATTTAAATTTTCAGAATCAAGAATACGATCACAATGACTGAGTTGCGAGAACTTCAGGAGGAGTATATTGCTCTTGAGGAAAAGAAAAATGAGATGGAATCATACCCAGTTACGAACACAAGTTCAAAAGCATCGAACGCAAGCTTGTTACCTAAGTTGATAAGTACAGTGGCGAGCACATCGCAAGGACAACAAGAAAGGATAATGGGAGATAGCCAGCAGAAACTAGTAGATATGGGAAGTCGTGATCAAGAAGAATTCGAGAGAGAAAGAAACTTCCATAGCCGTGGTGGAAATAACAACATTCAAAGACTTGATCAGCCACAAGAAACTTATGGAGGTCAGAGGCAAAACTATCATAGAGGACAGCGAAATCACAGGATAATATGGGAAGAAATCAAGATGCCGCCACTGAATGCTAGTGTGGAGAAAATATGGGAAGCTATAATTCTGATGGAAAACATACCCGCGCCATGGAACATGGGAAGTGAACCACCTCCGAGCAACAGAAGTCATGAATTTTGTTCATATCACCATTTTCATGGACACACAACAAATGATTGCAGAAATATAAAAAGAATCATCCTCAGAATGATAGACCAAGGGAAACTAAATCATTTTCTAAAAAACTAATCTCAGTCTCAACCATTACCACCACCGCCAGAAATTCGCAGAATAAATACCACAAAAGGAGGAGAGACATTTGTAATAGAAGTTGGAGCAAAGGAAAAGAATCTGATTTGTAACTCTATCGTACATTCGTACAAGCCAATTGAAGATTTTCATGATAACACTCTCAGTAGGGTTTTCACAAGAGATGCCAATAATAGAGAAGTAATGAACATTGCGAAGACATCGCCACTGGAAGAATGGCAAAAGCAGACTATCTCTTTTACCGCAGAAGAAGTACCCAAGGGTGGAGAAATGCAGGACAACCCATTAGTGTAAGATTGGAGATTAACCCAAAACCTAGCGAGGATGAAGATGATGAAGCTGAGAATTCATGGGCAATCAACAGAATTTTGATCGATACTGGAAGTTCTGTGAATATTCCTTTTTATCATACTTATAAAACTATGGGAGGGAAAGATGAAGATCTAATACCTTCAACTTACAAAATCTATGGTTTTAACTGCAGATCGCAAATAAGCCTAAAGAAGAAGCTCATATGCGAATTCCACTGAAAGGATTGTCCTCTGAAATTTTATTCTGTGTAGTTGATGTGGAATCACCATACAACGCATTGATTGGACGACCTTGGTTACATGAGATTTTAGGTGTGGCATCGACTTTCCATCAATGTATCAAGTTCCCTCATCCCACTGGTATTGGCATCATAAAAGGAGATTGGATTGATGGAAAGAAGTGTTATGAAATTGATATAGAATCTTGCGAAAAAAGAGTTGCGAAGAAGAATAATTGGAAACACAACATCAAAGAAAAACAAAAAGGTGAAAGATTGATGGTAGATGTAATAGAACAGAGAGAAGAAGAAACGTTGCGAAACCAATATATGATGAAGATAAGAAGTGGCGAAGGCTTCGCAACAGACAAGAAAATGACAAAAAAAATCCAAAAATGCAGAGGCAGAGAGGAGCATAAGTAAGAGACTTAAAGAGTGAATGTATTTGTTTATATTATGACTGAGAAGAAGGGAAGACGTATGGTTGTTCAAAAAAAAATCTGAATTGGCAAAAGAGTTGCAAAGATGAGATTGTGAAATTGTAAAAGAGCTGATATGCAGAAGAAGAAAATATCTTTTATGAATTACAAAGATGAGATTGCGAAATTACAAAAGAGCTTATATACAGAAGAATCGACAAAATAATCAGACAGAGGCGAACCTACTATGGCGTACACCCTAGTTCGCGAAATTAAAATTTTGCAAGAGGCAAATGTAAGACCTAAAGTGCGTCATAGAAGGGGGTACCTATTGCATGGCTCGGGGAAAAGGTTACACCGCCCCTGGAACCTAAGTCATGAAGATTTTGGGTCAATAAAGCCCATCCAGGAGAGATACCTTGGATTTTCAATCTAAGCTTATGACTTAGGTTGGACGACCGAGGATCTCTTCTAAGGAGTCAGCATTTGATCAAGGCGCCGAGGTACACGGTTGAGCCAAGAGTGCCTGGGGCATTTGAAGTGTCTCGGCCATTCTTGGCAAGTCTTGGCTTATGCTGCACTCGGCCAGAAGAAAACTCCACTTAGGGTGAAGTCTCGTAACCATAAGCCCTATAGGAAAAAGGGATAAGAGGTAAAGGAAATTGAAGAAATTATCAAGATATAACTTAAAATCAAAATTATGAAGAAACAGGGGGACAAAGACATACCAAGACACCAAGCGAATTTAGAAAGCTGGGAGTCACTGATCTGGAGACCCCATGCAGAGAATCATCACCCTCTAGTAAAGGAGCATCGCAGATACTCGCGAGAGCTTTGCACGTACTAGAGAGACGATCATCTCGAATCCCTTGCATCAGAGAAGATGCTGGATAATTGTGCCATAGAAGATTCAGTTTGAAAATTCTCCTTTGCGAGAGAAGTATCAACATCATCATTATCTTCATCATCAGAGCTTTCGCTGGATTGAAGATTTGAAGGAGAGGGAGAGTGAATCTTTCGTTTCTTTGAAGGTGGAGCAGTGGACTTCTCCTTGCGAAGAGGACCTTTACCCTTGCCTTTAGTCTTCGCAACCTTAGAACTTTCTTCTTCTTCAACAACTTCAACACCAACCTTCGCACACGAATGAAGATAAGAAACAGAGGCAACAATATTGTTAAAAATAATAAAGAAAAGTATTTCTTACTTCATCCGTGATCGAACGGAATGCCGCTAGGGTACTTGACTTAGCAGTCCTTTTGTAGCTTTTTCTCAACTTGGTAATCTGAAAATTTCGCAAGATTAATAGATATAAAAAGGAGTGAAGATTATAAACTGAGCGAAATTTAGGAAGTATACCTCTTTTGCTTTTCAGGCCAGTTAAAAACCCAAGGTTGATAATTGGCGAGATTCGTAGGAGCACATTTGAACCTGAAATATAAGGTCCTTTCAAAACTAGCGGAAAGACGCACCACCTGTCGTCTTTAGAGTGACGAGGAATATTGTTCTTGCCCGAATGCCAGTCGATGTCTTGCATAAGTATTTTATCGCTGGCTACATTTTCTTTCCTCTTCAAGCGATCACCCCAGCGAGTTCTATCATTCTTCATGTTTATTACTTCATAGTTTTCGAATAAGCTCTCTACTGTATATTTTTCAGCGAATATCTCTAAGTCCTCAAATTTAGGATCCCTGACTTCTTTGGGATAAAGAGACCCTTTACCAAAGACCACGTTGGCGAACTCAAGCATTAAGCGGATACAATCCCCGCTCAATTGGTAGATGGCTCATTGGAAGATGTAAGAGAATTTCGCATGAGCAAGAATTTCATAAAATAAGGGAAGATCGGGGTCATAGAGAGGAATGGGAAGGCCGGCGAGAATCGACCTAGCGAATTATTATGATTTCGATCATCACAATGATGCTCGATATTAAAATCTTGCCTCTTTTTCCTTGAATATTGCTTGGCTAAGCGGAAAAAAGAATGGATTTAGATTCTTGATTGGGAATGGTGGTTAATATGAAACCTTTCTCTTCGAAATCTTTCGAACTTTGTCCAGAGAAGTTTCATATTTACGACCAATGACCTCGGAGGCATTTTTTGAGTATGGGAATGAAGAGAAAATCGAAGATCAAAAGAAGCAATTTCAAGTCCATGTCTTTTGAGACAATGGAAGATCGTTACACCATTCGTGCAGAAGTTGAAAAAGAAGAAGATTTACAAAGAGCAAAGGAAGTTACGGAGAGATGTTGAAGAAAAATTGAATTCGCACAGGCTCGAAAGTTTTAGATAATGCCGGAAATAACCTAGGTGTTGATGTTAGTCTTCACGCCAGAGCATACTTCCTTGGTTAAAGATATGATATCCGACGAGAGAAGGTTGCTTATTATACCTTATTGCTTCTTATTTACGTAGTATTGCTTGTAAATTGTTAACTTGTTATTTCTTATTTGCGAGAATGCGAGAAGAGGCTTGGGTTAGAATTAGAGAGCCGAAAAAGAACAACTCGCGGGGAATTTTCCGGCGAGAATTGAAGAACTTCGAAACCGAAAAACGGCTTCAAGAAAGAAAGCGAGAATAGATATTAGTTGAAGAAACAATTTCTAGGATGGAGAACTTTAGTAATGATGCTGTTCGTTTTTGCAATGGAGGCATGGAGTATGTTTGTAAGGACCACAATATCCCCTCTGCATTCATATCCTGTCTCCTTGAAAAGGTTCTGAGAATCTGCTGCCTCGGGCGTTTCGATAGCGAGGGCCGGGCGAAGAAGAAAATTACAGCGATGAGAATAATCGTTTGAAGAATCGGATGAAGAAGAAGAATCGCCAAAGAGATAACTCTTTTTGTTTTCTTTTCTCGCTTGTATGTACATTTCTGTATCCTTATTATAGTGTATTTCTTGGATTTTTCCCCTCTAAATTCAATCTTCACTTCCCCTTTTTTGGTAGTTCTTCCTTGTAATATAATTGGCTAACATTATTGATGTATAACTCTTTCATCAGAAGATGAATAACAATATTTCATCTTTTCCATTCCCATACTTGCCTCTGTTATTTATCTTGGATGGAAGATTTTAGTTGTCATCATGTATGTTGTTGAATATTTATTTTTATTGTTATTGAAATATATCGTTGCGACAAATGCCTTTACACTTTCATGCAATGGCCCATTGACCTTGCCTTATCATTCTTGTGTGGTCTTCCAAGTCAGGACCTCCTAATTAGTGGAGGTCTTTCCTGCCACCTTTTATTGCGACAAAATCGCGGGATGTCTTTACACTTGCATGTAAAGACCCATTGATCTTGCCTTATCATTTTCCAAGTATTTTTGCCTGCGAGATATTTTAGTTGCGACAATATGACAGGCCTATATATCCTTGCGAACACATAGCCCCATGACATTGCAGTCGTGCGGAAATCGCGGGACGTCCGTACACTTTCATGTAAAGACCCGTTGATCTCGCCTTACCCTCGCGTTAGTATTATTGCCTCTGCAGGATCATTGCACAAATATGCCTAAATTCTCTTGCGGAACAGAGCCTCATGACATTTAAAAATTTTGACACCCCCTAATGGAAGCGTCGCCCTTATCATCTCCCGGTTGCCCCTTCAGGAGGCGAAACATCGGCCATACAAGACTAGCTCCTCCCATCCGGTCTTAACAACAACCAGCCTCTTATCCCTTATACCTATAGGGTTTATGGTTACAAGGCTGCACCTAAGTGGAGTTTTCTTCGGGCGAGTGCAACATATGCCAAGACTTGCCAAGAATGGCGCAGGTAGGTTCATCCATCCCGGGCACTGCGCTCAACTAACCTGTACCCGGCGCCTTGAGCATGCCGACTCTAAGAAGAGACCCTCGGTCGCCCAGGGGTATAACTACATATATAGTTGGGAATCCAAGGTACCTCCTCGGATAGGCTTTCATGGGCCCCAAATTTCCATGACTCGGGCTTCGGGAGCGGTGTAACCTTTCCCTGAGAGCCATAATCGAAGATACCCCCTTATACGACGCACTTTAGGTCTTACATTTGCCTCTTCGAAATGTTATTCGCGAACTTGGTAAAGGTTCGTCCATTCATTTACTCATTCATCTTTGTTAAATCATTCAATCATTCAATTATTCATGTTTCATTATTTGTTAATATTTGAGAAGTCGCCAAATTCCATTCATTTGTTGTGTCTTTATCTCTTTCTTAATCGAATTCTCATTTACCTTTTCAAGATTCTCGCACATCATTACTTCAATTGCTACTTTTCCTCCCGCTTTTGTTGACTATTCACTTCTTATGCCTTTTGTTCCTCATATCCTTCGCTCCTTTATTATCATAACATTCGCTGTTTCAGCGTTCACCTCGCGAGCATGTTCGGTCCTTACTACATAACATCTACCATGATTTTCCTTTTTCTCTGCTCATCTCTCACAAGTTGCTTCCAACCCTTTCTTTTGGGACTTTCTACATCGACCTCATGACATTCTTGTGACTCCTTCCAATCTCCACTGTATGATAATAATGCCATTTGGATGTGGGAATTTTATGCATTGATGATATGTTGATCGACTCCAAGATTTCATGAATCCATGGCCTCCCAATCAAGCATTATATGGAGATTCCACGTCAACCACCACAGAATAAAATATCGGTTGATAATCCTTGTAGAGGTATTCTCATGTGAACCTCTCCCTTTGGTTTTGTTTGCGGTGCCATTAAAAGCCATATATCTTGTATGTTGAGGGGATCAAATCCTCATCTTTCCTCCCATCGTCTTGTAAGTATGGTAAAAGAGAATAGAAATAGGATTCGGTTGATCGCCCAACAAGCACTTCATCATCTTCTCCTCAAGCCCGGTTTGGGTTAATCTAAATTTACAAACCAATGGGCTATCATGTGTTTCTCTTCTTTTTGGCACTTCATCTGCAGAGAAAAAATAGCTGCACTTTTCTAAGCTGCGTCGTTCTCGCCGAGCTCATTATTTCTTTAACATCTCTCTAAAGACTTCGAGCACGTTGTCGTGAAAATCTTGATTGTGCGATAAGAGTGGATGATAGAGTTGCAATTCAAATTTTTGGCTTTTCCGATTTATATCACAAAGCCTTGTTCTTTGCATTTTCGGTGGTGGTGGTAATGTCGGCCTTTTTCTTCTCCTTTTAGAAAGTGATTCAGCTTCCCTTGATCAATCATCCCGAGAATAATTCTCTTTAGCAGTCGTTTGTTTGATGTCCATGGAGGCGATGGTAAGAACAAAACTCATGAAGCTTCGGTGGTGGATTTCCAGCGTTCAAGGTCTTTGGTACATCTTCCATCACAAGTATAGCCTCCCAGATCTTTTCCACACTAGCATTGGTGGAGGCATCTTAATTGGTTCCCCATACTATTCGCGACCTTCTCCGCCTCCATGGTTATATTGCCTTCGTCCACCATAAGTTTCTTGCACATGATCTAGGAATCTTATTATGGTTACGGTTATAGTAGTTCCTTTCTTGTTCAAATTTTGGGATAAAGAGACCCTTTACCAAGCTTGCGTTCGCAGCATTCACCATAAGAATTCAGTCTTTCTTCTAAGGCGCGAACTCAAGCTAAAAATTTGAATTAGCAAGTTAGTCGCGAAGAGCAAACAGAGGATGAGATACAATCCCACATGGTTCTCCATCTTATTGTCAAGCTCTCGCCAACCCTTTGTTTCAACAGAATACATCTTGGTAGATGGCTCGGGAATGTGGCTTGTAAATGATTGAATGATGTGATGTTCCTTGGTAGTCCCTCAAACCATTTTGAGCAAGAATTTCATTCTAAAATAAGGGAAGATCGGGGTCATAGGAGAGACTTTCTAGCGTGAAGGGAATGCGGGAAGGCTCTTAAGATTTGTTCATTTGCCTCGACTTGAATCGACCTACTGTTTTGACCTTCTTGCGTTATTTTCTTCTCTCCTTTCCTGCGACGCTCTTCTTCGTTTCTTTCTTCAATTATCGGTTGTTCTCTCTTCTTGGTTGATTTCATATTCTTCATTAATATTTCTGTTCATCACAATGATGCTCAGAAAAGTGTCTCGGTTTCGATCTCTCGGGTTTCTTTCAGCGAAGAAAGAATGGATTTAGATTCTTGATTGGGAATGGTGGTTAATATGAAACCTTTCTCTTCGATCTTGAAATCTTTAGATCTCTATTTTGAACTTTGTCCGTCTCTCTTCGTGTATTGAGAAGTTTCATATTTACGTACACTTACTCTATCATAACCAATTTTGATCTTCTCCATCATTTCTCCTATTCATCCTTGATGGAGGCATTTTCATTGCCCTTGAGTATGGGAATGAAGAGAAACTCGATTTTGCTTAATTAATCCATTGGAAGATGAAGATCATTGAAAGAAGCAAGTTTTGATTCAAAAAGTCCAAAGAGTTCCCCAGTGTCTCGCGGGGCACAAACATTCACTCTCGCGACACTTCCTCGTTCACCATTCGTGCAGCCTTGTACGTTGCGTTGACAAAAAGAAAGAAGATTTAGATTCTTGATTGGGAATGGTGGCGGAAGTTACGGAGAGATGTTGAAGAAAAAAAAGATTCTACGATGGCGAAGCGGAAGCGGAGAGATGTTGAAAGAAAAATTCGGAGAAAACAAGAAGGAAAGTAAAAAGAAGAAGAGAAGAGTAAGAAAAATATATATAGAGAGAAGGTTTCTCGAAAAGGCAAACACATTTAATGCGAAGAGTAGACATGAACGGTTGAGAAATAGTGGTTGAAAAAGACGTGTCAAGAAATGGATGGAAGAAGAGATACGTGTAATAAATTCTACATAAAAGTACAGAATCATGTCAATACAGAAAAATATGATAAAATGAACAGCTGCGGCATTTCGAAAGGACTAGTTCTCATGACATTCTCTCCTTCGCAGAGAAGACATGAGAAGAGGCAAGATGTAGGATCATAATATCGCAACACCAATACCCTTGCGAAATCCATGAACGACGCATCGCGAAGATATCGCAGATTGGTAATAAAAAAGACGCAACGGATGACGAGAGCCTGAACATGAGAAAGATGTGAAGACCTAGCGAGATTTAGGAGTTTTGCAAGATTTAGTATTTGTACACTTGCGATAATGTCGCAAGCCAGATCCGAAAATAAAGGACAGCTTAGCTGTCATCCACTATGTAATGCCCTATATAAAGAGCCGAACATGCTTAAGAGAGGAGAGATCTTTTTCAAGTGTTGAGCAAGTCATTAGGAGAGAGAAAGTTCAGAGCGGTTGTTAATTCTTTAGTTTATTTCCTTTTTATCTTGTAAGATTTGTGAAATTAATCAATAAAGATTATGATTGTTCATCTTAAAATGACTTGATTGTGTGAATTCTTGTGAGGGGTGTAGTGCGGGATTTCCTGCAACTACAATTACATAGTGGGTGACAGCTAAGCTGTCCTTTATTTTCGGATCTGACTTGCGATATTCTCACAAGTATACAAGTGTTAGATTTCGCAACACTCCTAAATCTCGCTGGGTCTTCACATCTTTCTCGTGTTTTGGCTGTCTTCATCTGTCGCGTCATTTCTGTAACCAATCTGCGATGTCTTCGCAATGTGTTGTATAATGATTTCGCAATGGTATTGATGTTGCGATATTCTGATCCGACATTCCTTGGTAGGTAAAAAGTAACTTTCATACCGGCATCATTTTTTGGTTGAATACTATGCCGGATTAATATTCAAATAGGGGGATATCGGGCTGCCGGCAAGGCCGTAGTATGAATAATATGCCGGTATTGGGACTTTTGGCATTGTATTCATAACACTACTATGCCGGAACCGAGCTTTTTCAGCAAAAAATATGGGGGTTCAAAGAAAAAAATTAAATTTTCAACCTCCTAGCAGCTTTACCTGTGTGTTGGGGATGCTTGTATGTTGTGCAAGTTTACTTTCTTGTGTAGGTTCTTCAAAAAACTCTCCATGCTCGTATAAATCATCATTCAAGGGTGTTGGCTCAACAAAGAGTTGCAATTGTGAGTTGTTGTCATTAGTTGAAGATTCAAGATATGATCCTTGTTGTAGTTGAGCTAAAGATTCAGCAGCAGCAATTCTCTCTTCACAATCATCCTCCATTTTCCCCAAAAAAAGTTCCCTCTCAAATATTTTTTCCCTCCTTCTACTCTCACCTCACTCACCCGAATACAAATAAAAACACACACTAATCTTTTATCAAATAATCTTAAGATTTTTCCTAATTATTATTAATCACTAATCCTGATTAGTGAGGGGTAGATTAGGTATTAAGTAAAATACTTAGATAAGGGGTGACCCTGAATTGATATTTGGATCCCGTTTTTGTCCTTTTCCTATATCCCCCAATTAGTTTATATATCCCCCAATTGCGCGTTCTTTAGATAGCCATGGCATTATTAATTTTTTTTTTTTTTTAATATATGAATCTCATAAAATTTCATTCATGAAAAAATAAAGATTACATGAACTTCACGAACATCAAAATCAAAGATCGAAATACAGTTAAAAGGTACTAACAAAGAGTAATTCGTGAAAAGAAATAACGAACTACCAACAATAGTACCAATGAATCCAAAGATTGGAAAAATGGTTTGGGGTTTATGATCCAACCATTTTGATACAGTTTTTTCTTCTTGTAAAAGAAATATTTTTTTAAAAATATGAGAGTAACATGCCCAAAGTCTTGAATCTTGATCAACAAACTTGAACTTCCATCCAAAATCTCTATTGAAATCACAAAAAAACGCCATGAGAGCGCATAGAAAATCTCCATAAAAGAGAAAACATAAACAAAGAGGGAAAAACACCCACAAAAAAATTATAAACTACCAATTACAGATATGTAGGGAAACTCACTAAGACAAGCAGATCTAGAACATGGACAAGAAAATAGATCGCCAAAGACGCATATAAGCCCGCCAAACTCTACGCACTTCCCATGATAATCAAAATTTTTGTGTCACTATTTCAGAAGAGTCTGGACTCTGGAGCGCACCAACTTGGATCGACAATCAGACCCCACATGATAATAATGTTTTCGACAAAATATACCAAAATGTCCTTATACGAGTGTTTCCCTAATCTGACAATATTGAGGGAGGTGGTAGCAGATCGACCTCGTGGTGGAATGGTTAAAAATAGGTCGACTGTTATCTAAAGGTCGCATAGAGGCTAGATAGCTCCTTCCCTATAACAGACGGGGCAGAAAATATACAAACTAGTATTTGGAAAAATAATGGACCAATGATGCCAACTAAAGTGACATGTCATCCAAAGATAAACGCCTACTACCCTGTCATGAACCCGGATGTGATTCACAACAATAAATGGTTTGGAGATAATAATAACCTCAACATCCTCACGGATCAAGCCTCCCGGTTCAGTGAACACGGTTTTATCGATTGAAACGATCTGATTCTTTTCATTAATTTCTTAGATGATCCTCTCTCTTACAGACTCTTGGGTTTATAAAGTTTCACTCAAAATACTACCCTAGATCTAGCATCTAAACACCCTCTAGGTGGTCACATCTCGACCATTTATTACAAGGGGAAATTGGGAATATGTCCTGTTTTCACTAATTGATTTGGGGATCTATCCTATAACGGCAGAAATTAAGGGATCTGTTCTAGACATCCAAAATATCAGTTAAGTAGTCAAATTGATACACATGCGATACCACACGTGCAATTCGGAGACCCTTATACCCTTCGCATCTAAACCACTTTCTTGATCTTCTTTCACAACTGATGATGTTCTTCGATATAGAACAGGCAAGGAAACCAGATCTTAGTGATTGTTTTCTAAAAATCATATTTAATCCCAAACCGATATGCCCAAACTATTAAATATAATTTTTTTGAATAACAATGGTATACGTTTGGCAGCTGGCTGTCTCATTTCAATTTCCCATCATCTATGATGTTTCGAGTTACTATAAATCAAATACATTGTAACCAAGAAAAGGTAAATTCAGTATCGGATTTGGATAGATTAACCAAAACTTCTCCACGAAGTATAAATATTAAATATGCAAATAATCAGCATTTGAATTATCTGTATATCCGTATCTTCTTCCTGATAAACCCAAATAGGTTTCTCAGTCTCCTCGATTTCAGGTGAATGAAGAAGACACGAGGAACAGACCTCTCTTATCTCACGGGAAAGATGTAACACGTGTTACGGACAGGTGCACTCACAATTAAGGTTAAGGATGAAAATGTAAAATTGATTATGATTTTGACTGGTCAATATGAGAGATTGACTACTTAACGGTTTTTCTCAACAGGTGAGACAGATTTCTTAATTTTTACCGTTATGGGATAGATCCCCAAACTAATTAGTGAAAATGGGACATATTCCCAATTTTCACTTATTACAATCACATTAATTAACAACTAATCCCTGATTAAGCTAATTAACTCTCTAACTACATTTACTAACAACCAACACGGAACATGATATGCGCCACCTCTTCTTCCACAGTAGGTACATGACATTCCCTCCTCCTTCAGAACATCTTTGTCCTCAAGGATAATGAGTTGAGTCGCAACGTGGATACATAGAACATGATATGCGCCACGATCATAGACTATTAGCGAAACCTCTAGTGACCTGAAAACTCTTATGCTTTTCTTCCCCCAAGAAACAGGCTCATAATGTTCAACACTTGTAGGTTGTGGAGAAATAACACCTTCTGAAACATGAATCTGAAGTTTTGTCCCCATGCTGGTAACTGTTTGAAGAAAACCATCTTCACTAACTGTAGCCACAATTGGTCTTGGTGCACACAATTTGAATTTGTCTGGTTGGCGAGAAAAATGAGCAAGCAGACATTTGTAAGAGTGATCGGCTTTTGACACCACAAATAGTAACTTTATCCAGCTGAATTTGCTTCGAGGGTGGTACCATAAACCCCACATATAGCTGTAACAATGATGTAAAGATCCTTTGAAGTGAAACTTGTACATACCCACCACTTGGTTGCAACATGAAGTATGAAGCTGAGTACAACCGAAAAATCGCAAACCGCCCCAGGTAGAATGTAAAACTGTCATTATAACTTTCCCATAACTGGAAAATCTTCCATAGATGGCAGATGTAAGCAAATAAGAGTGTAGAATGAACCCATTCTCGAGAGACAAACGCGATTTCTCGCATTTGTGGGGACTGAAGTGAGAGACATTAAAGGGTATTTAAACTTCATCATAAGGATTAACAACACAGTAACTGTAGCATCTCTATCTGTGTGTATATCCATTACTGTCCTGTTAGAGGATGAAGCAATACTTAGGTAACACCGAAATTTAGACCCCATGAGAATCAAGGTGTAACTACTGTCATTACCCAGACATCTTAAGCTTTTCGAGAATAGATTAACTTTCATAAGAGTCGCTGCAATTAGATTGGGAACCTCTACTTTTGATAAGTGCATATTTCACATATATTTGGTGTAAATTCCATGCTATTAATTGCTTATATTCTTGCAAATTATTGTATATTACGCTTGTTTTCTTTTATTTGTGTTTTATTAGATGAATCATCCAAAAGAAGTGGAAATAGCTACAAAAGTGAAGTCACAAGTGAAGAAGAGCCAAAGACCCAGTGGAACTCGATCAAATGGAGGATTTCTAGTCATCATTTTGTAGAGGACATGAAGATGAAATCAATGGCGAAAGAACGGAGTCATTCAAAGTTCGTATGAAGAACTTATGAGCAAAAGGACTTGGAAGATCAAAAGGACAAAATGGTCATTTTCAAGGACAAGTGCCATTGGCACCCCACTGTACGTTAAGGGGCATTCATCCTGTTAAGGGGTGGACTGTTACAAAGGAACTGCTAAAGGAAGTCATGTCATTTACTGGGGGAAGCCACATTTTGAACACTGATAAAGGCACCCGCCTTCATTACTCAGGCACTTCTTCTTCACTGTTGCCAAACGGGACACCGTCGATGGCCGCTGATGATCATCATGATTGATCATGTTAGTATTGATTTAAGTGAAGTTCGAATTCGAATACATCATTGGTTCATTGGAGGTAGTAGAAAACATGGGTTGTTGTGCGATTTCGAGAAGTCAAGATAGAAAACATAGAACGAGGTTGCTGCCATTATCGGGCAGTGATGGGAGAAGATGGTGCTGTGATCATTAGTTGTTGCAGGTGATCGGAGATGGTCTGTTGATGGTAGATATCATGAACTGTTGCTGCTAATGATTTGCAGTGGAGCTGTCCGAGCATAAGAGAAGCAGTGGTGTTGTAGCTGATATAGGAGCTCCGAGAGAAATCAGGGAAATAACAGAGGAAGGACTGGAATGGGTTGCACATTAAGAGTTGGATTGATTTGTTGCTGCTGTCGCGAATCCGAAAGAAAACAGGGTATGATGATCGGTGATTGGAGCTATTGGTGATGATCATAATGTCTGGTGCAAGTTGTTGTTGCCAGTAATGGTGATTGGTTAACGGGAATGGAGTGTGGTTGAGCTCGACCAAACAGGGGACTGTTGGAGTGGTTAGAGGTTAACTCAAACACGCTCGAGTGGCTTGGTCTCAGGCAGAGTTTTGCAGCCTAGAAAACAGCTAAGAATGTGTTGTTGTTGATGGGTATGACTTAGTTGGACTTGGATGAAGTTGAGAGAGTCTCTTGACCGAGAATTCAGTCGAAGAAGATAAGTTTGTTGTCGATGGAGTTTGAGAATTATCAGAACAGATCGAGTGGAGAATTATTCTCACGCATAAAAGTTGAAAATGGGAATTTGGTACAACTTCATACTTCGAATTGGATGCACATGAAGTGTTAAGAGGAGACACATCATCTAACGCTGGCCCCACGACTCATATAGCCAATCACGCACGGTATTCACTCTACTAAGTTGGACCGGGAAGCAAGAAATCAGCAGCACATGTTTTCTAAATCTTGTGAAACTCTATTAGCCGACTATGGATCCTTATCTAACGAGGAATTCACGTGAGTAGGGTTGGTGAAGGCCTATAAATAGCCTTGTTAGAGCCGCATCTTACATACACTTTTTCAGAGGAAGAAAAATTGAGAGAAAGAGAGAAGAAAGGTTTTTATCTATATTTTAGGGTTTACCCCTTTGGGGGAAACCAAGTATTTTCTTCTTCTTTTTCTTATACATATTTTTCATGGGTTTTAGTAAAATCATGTGTAGCTAAATTTTATTGATTAAGGATGATTTCAGAGTCCTGGTTTATGAAACTTTAATTCTTTTTATAAGTTTATTTCGAGTTTAATTCTCTTGTCGATTGTCTCTATTAATTTTAGTGTTTAAGATTACTATTGTGTTATTCAATTGGCCATTTGAATTAACCTGATAGTAATTCTTCTACTAGTATTTGGATTGGTGATACATGTAATTGTCACTCAATTCTTTACACGAGTAGTAAATCGCAAAAGCTGACAGAGGGATTCTGTTAAGCAATTATGACACTAGTAAGCAGACTTAGCTTATGCGTCTGATGCTAGGATCAACCTAATTCACAAAACGTAAAGCATCCGACTAATCTACATCCTGAGTGCGCTACTTCTTGGTGGGTTAGTTGGATAGAATCTGGTAGTCGAGCACTTCCGTATCCAGTGACAACAGGAATTCCGAGGATAGCAGAGCTTATTGTTATTCTACAGTTGGTGACAATAGAAATTTTACAAGAGATAAACAAGTACTTTTATTAAGTTTTTGTTCAGTGAAGGCGAATGATTCCTTAATCATCTTTGCCTTATTATTATCTTTTTATTTTGCTTTCATCAAACAATCCCCCTTGTCTTTTATTATTTTGCTGAACTAAATAACCTATCAATTACACAGCTCTTTGTGGGAACGATCTCTTACTACCGCTATATTACTAGTTAATTAGTGGGAATATCTTAATTAATTTGTTGCACTTACGACATGCATCAAATTTTGGCGCCGCTGCCGGGGAGCGGTTGCTAATTGATTTGTTATTTGTTTAGCTTTTTATTTTAGATTTTCTCTTTCTTGTGAGTCGTCATGTTTCCTTACGGAAGTAAAATGTACGGAGCATAAGATCAGACATATAATTGTGGTAATCAAAATGGTTTTCAATCTCAATTTTATGAAAACTACCAACCATACCATGGTACAATCAAAACCAATCATTTGGTTACGATCAACACCCTACGGAAACTTATGGATACTCTCATGCATATCAACAACCTTATGACGGGTATGTAAGTGGGCAACCACAAGGATGGGAGGATAGTTGTGCTTCTAATCATTATTCTTCTAGTCTGACAGATCTGATGCGGCAATATATAGATAACATGGACCAGCAAATTCAAAAGTGGATGAACGTAACCAGACTATGGATAGCTATGCTTCTAATGATAGTTCTTCTAATCTGGAAACTCTAATGCACCAATTTATGAATAGTCTGGATGAGCACAACAAAAATACTGAAGATACACTCCAAGAACTTCAAAGGTCTATAGATATCATGAAGAATTGCATTGGTCAACTTAAGGAGGAAATGACTAAGGAAGAAGTTTGGTCTCAAAGCCAAGACAATTCTGATGTACTCCCGGTCAGTAATGGATATAAGATCGATGAAAATTATGAAGATAATTAATCTTTTGAAAGTCGTTGCAACAATGGTAAAGTTATTCCAACTCCGGATCATAATAACGATCGTTCGCCTATTCAAGAGGAGGAGGCTGGATATGACATAAACGTTGTTATCAATGGTGTAACGTACTCAAGCGAAGATTTTAGGATTTGCACTAATGAATTAGACTTTATAGGAGATGATTCTGATTCCGATTATGAGGTTGTTGAAGAGATGGTAATTGAGAAAGAAATCAAATTGATTAAAGTTGTGGAAGACCCAATTGAGCTTGGCTTGTAATATAATGATGCTGAGATTTCGGTTGAAGCAGAAAATAATAGTTCGATAGAGGACCACGATATACTTGAGGTAAATAATTCACTAGAGACAAAATATGAGGATCTCGAACAAGGTTTGTCTCATCCTTTGCATAATTCTATATCTATTTATCCTTTCCATCCAATTGAAGTAGCTTCTCAAAGAGTTATTAACCCAACTTTTAGGAAAATACCTCACTTAGAATTGGAGTTATGTGCTTCTAAAGTTTTAACGGATTATTTTGCTTCTAAGTATCTACCACTTGATGTGTTTGATTCTAGAATTTTGCAGGTTCACCAAGCTGAAGAACCTTTTGAAGTTCCCGAATTTTATGTTATTTATCCACTTCCGAGTGTAGAAAGGACTAAGTGTGGGGGAAACTTCAATAAAGTGATAGCTTTTATATTTATATCTTGTGCTAATGCTTTCATAAAGCTGTTATTAGAATTGTAGATTGTTGTCTGGATGGACTACCAGATTTTCAGATTATTGGTTTACGGACGATAACCAGCGGGTCAGGTTGAGGACGTTAAACTAAGCGCTGAAGGGAGGCAACCCACTGGTTTGGTATTTCTATCTTTTTATTTTTTTTTTAATTTTTTTTTTCTTCGTTTTTCATATCATATTTTGATTTCCCACCTTGATTTTACTTAGGATGAGTCAATTACATTGAGGACAATGTAAAGTTTAAGAATGGGGGAGTATTTGGATATTTTGCATATAGAGTTTTTAGCCTTTTTGAGTCGATTTTTCAAAATTTTGCTTAGAAAACCTCCAACTTGTAGATATTTTAGAGTCACTAGCATACTTCTAGGTATGTTTACATAGAGAATTGTGACCGACATAACTGAACTTGGAAATGTTAGGGAACTACGTTCGGATTTCTTGCTTGTTAGAGTGTTAAATAATGGATTTGATCATGCCGGTGATGCAAATGAGGAGCAGGGAGAAATGCATTATTAGAGTTGCTGATCAATCATTAGTGGAGACTACCTATTTTCAAATCAAAAGAGGCACCATACCATAAATTCTTAGTAGCTGACTAAAGAGCTTTCTTTTGAGTGTGTGTCGCCGTACGTTAATTCTGGGTAGAATGGTGAGCTACCCAACTTCACACCATTTTCAGCACTATTTTTGATCTCTTGAGTGCTAATTTTGTCAATCATGAGGGTGACATCTATAGATGAAAACTACCTTCTTGTAGTTTGATTTGCAGTTAGCACCATTCTCTCTCTCGCCAACAACAGGTCCATAGAAACACATCATCATCAACAAGGGAGCGACATCAAAATCTACAAGGAAAGTTGAAGACGTTTAAGGTTTAAAAGCAACAATACAAGAAAGAACAAATTTCATATCGAAGTAAAGAAACATACAATGAGCTGATTTTTACATATATGTTGAAGACTTACAATACAATGAGCGGAATTCTATATCAAAGTGGAAGACTAAGTACAAGAGCG
This sequence comes from Papaver armeniacum, assembly GCA_023531295.1. Lineage (NCBI taxonomy): Eukaryota > Viridiplantae > Streptophyta > Magnoliopsida > Ranunculales > Papaveraceae > Papaver > Papaver armeniacum. Next base: position 520,516 of record JAJJWW010000153.1, read on the forward strand.
AAGAAAATCAAAAGATGAGAGTTATTGAAGTTTATGATACGAAGACGATACATTGTGAAGATTCATGTGGTAAAGTATTTTTCTCATGGCCATGTTAATTTTATTTCATATTTATTGTTTTAGTTGCAATCTTTTTACCAAAAAAAAAAAAAGAAAAAAAAATACAAAATACAAAAAGAAAAAAGAAAAAAAGAGATTTGCATTTAGGTTGTTATTTATTCAATAAGGCCATGGGGAAGAAAAATATATAAAGAAGTTTCAAGTAACAAGGAAATTCTTGGTACCTCCTTTCATCAAAATGCGTGAAGTTACATTCTCCAATCTTTATCGCGACATTGTGGTATGTCTTCTACTAACATTGCATCCGCTTCTTGTTCTTATTCTTTATTGATTGATGGTGCCAAAAGTGTTTGTATTTTTGATATTCCTGTGCTGTGGGTGTCATCATACTTAATATAAAGGCAAAAGCATCTGCGAGTATGTTATTTCTCCTTGATATATGCCTCCACCTCATTTTTGGTACATTGCCGACAATTCTTCGACAAGCTTTCGTACTTTTTTGCAAAGATGGCTCATTCGTAGCGTATTTCTCTGTTATCGCGAATTGCTAATTGCGAAAAAATCCTCACATTTTCTAACTTCATTTCTATTGCGAATCGCAGAGCATGTATTATAGCTTCATACTCCGTTTCATTATTGGTGGATTCAAACTCCAATCTAAAAGAGAAAGCTATTTTATTGCCTTCTGGCGAAATCACAACAATTCCCACTCCATTACCTTCTCCATTTGATGATCCGTCTACCAATATTTCCCACCTATCTGGTTCAGTTAACAAATTATTTGGGTCTCCATGCTCTTCTTCATCCATCATTTCATCCATCGCTTCATCTTCCTCCAAAGGAAATTCTCGCCAAAAAAGTCCGTGACTACCTGTGACTTGGTTGAGGATAATATTTCATATTTGAGTTTATAATGGCTTATTTGGGCATTCCACCTTTCTACTCTTCCCGATCTTTTTGAATTTTTCATTACTGATTCGATTGGTACTTTTGTTACCACCCTGACAGTATGTGCTTGAAAATATATGCGAAGTTTAAATGTTGCATAGACTAACGCCAGGATTAGTTTTTCAATCTTCGAATAATTCCTTTCTGCGGCATTAAAAGTCTTACTGATATAGTAAATCGGTTTTTCTACTCAGCGTCTATTCGCGGCAATATCTGCGCTTAACGTTTGGCGTTGTCGCAAGATATACCAACAATTCCTCTCCCTGGCTCTGCTTTTTGCATAATGGATACTTCCATTAGATGTTCTTTAATTCTGTAAAGCCTTTTCACATTCGTCTTGTCCATTTAAACTTCGATCCCTTTTCAGATCTTTGAAAAATGTTTGCACTTATCCAGGATGACCGCGAAATGAATCTTCCTAGTGATGCTAATAATCCACTTAGCTTTTGAACATCCTTTATTGTCGCAGGTGTTGGCATATCGCTGAACTTTCACTTTCACTTTCGGGTCGACTTGTATTCCTTCCTTTGATACTATATAACCCAAAAATTTCCCGATGCCACTCCGAAGGTACAAGATTACTTTGATGTTGAATCGCCTCATCTGTTCAAAGATTTCTTTCCAGATCTTGTACATGGTTTTACTTACTTTTACGAGCATATCATCTACGTATACTTCAGGTGTTTTATGTATCCATTCTGCGAACACTTCTTCTACCATTCTTTGGTATGTTTGCTCAAACATTTCGTAAACCAAACGGCATTTTTGTATAACAATATAAAATGCTCTTGGTCTTCCTCGGCGAGAGGAATCGGTTGTAACCTTTATACCCGCTCCAAAATGATATTCTTTCATTTCCGATTCGACTAGTTGTGGGATATCGGCAATGGAAAACTATCTTTAGGACAAGCTTTGTTTAAATCGGTGAAATCTATGCAAATTCTTATCCTTTTTCTTCTTTGGGACTATAACCATATTTGCTATCCATTCAGGGGATACTTTCTTTGGCCCGATGATTCCCCATCTAGCATTTTTGCAATTCTTCTTCTATTTGGGGGTGATAAGTCATTGCGATTTTTCTAATTCTGCTTGAACGGCTTCATCCTTTTATCTAACGTAACTAGCTTGCGATTCCCATAGGGGTTGGTCCTTTCAACTCTTTCGCGAGTTCATTTTCTTCTCCGAAATCTCGCTAGGTATCCCTTTTCCTTCCTTTGCTCTTATCATGTAAACTCTAAATTCTTCTTCTTTTTAGTGCTTTCGCGATTTCTGCGATACTTTCATTTCTTTGCTTGCTCTTCATGATATTTTATTTCAATTTGATAACATATTCTTCCTTTATCCACATCTCCTCTAATCTCGCCGATTCCATTTGGTGTGGGAAATTTGATACATTGATGAAATGTTGATGCTACAGCTTTTATTGCATGTACCCATGGTCTCCCTAGCAATACGTTGTATGGCGATTCCATATCTACTACACACAAGGTTACTCGTGTCTCGATGTCTCCCAATGTAATGTCGTATTTTACTTCTCCTTTAACCTTTGTTATGGATTTACCAAAACCATGGATGTTGTAGGCCGTGGGAATCATTTCTTTATCTTTATATCCCTTTTTCTTGTAAGCATGATAAAACATGATATTCACCAAGCTTCCGTATCGATTAAAGTTCTATTTATTGTCCATGTTTGCGTTGCCTTTACTAATTCTTCTCCTTGCACGCGTTTTTTTGTGATTACCGGTGGAGATGTGTGATTCAAATTTTCTTTAGATATTTCAAGTCATGAACATTATCCTTTGCTTTTCCCATTGTTCTAAAGGCAATGTCACCTCTCTATCTGTGATTTTCTTTCCTTCAAAATCCCGCTTGTGTATTCTTCCTTTGATATTTTCATGAAACTCATCAATCATTGTCTTTGTGCCCGAACTGTACTCCATATCTTTCTCCTTTGCCTCGTCTAATTTAACATTTTTCTTTTCTTTCATTTTCTTGATTTGAATGATTCGATTGCCTTCTTTCTTCTTCTTCCCCTCCTTTCTAAGCGCGATATGTAGTTGGGAAATCCTGAACCACAATACACCCCTCACTATATTTTGTTTAACTAATCCATTCGAGAAGATAATAGATGAACAATTATGAATATTTATTAACAATTTTCTTAAAATGTTTACACAGGAAAATGGAATTACACTTAAGATCTTACTAACATTCGCTCTGTTTGTCTCTCCTAATGACTTGCTTTTCAATCCAAAAGAACTCTCTCTACAACAGATTCACTCATCCCTTTATATAGGGTAATACATAGTGAATGACAGCTAAGTTGTCCTTTATTTTCGGGAATGTCTCACGAAGTGTCGCAGGCGTACAAGTATTCATACTCGCGACACTTCTTAACTTTCACCAGATTTCATATCTTCCTATCGTCATCCAGTGCGTCATTCATATTAATCGTCTGCGACTCACTCGCAATGTTGTTATCGGTTGCCTTCGCGAATTATTGTTGTCGCGATATTCTGATCCTACAGTTTAAGGTTTAAAAGCAACAATACAAGAAAGAATAAATTTCATATCGAAGTAAAGAAACATACAATGAGCTGATTTTTACATATATGTTGAAGACTTACAATACAATGAGCGGAATTCTATATCAAAGTGGAAGACTAAGTACAAGAGCGAAGAAAATCAAAAGATGAGAGTTATTGAAGTTTATGATACGAAGACGATACATTGTGAAGATTCATGTGGTAAAGTACTTTTCTCATGGCCATGTTAATTTTATTTCATATTTATTGTTTTAGTTGCAATCTTTTTACCAAAAAAAAAAAAAAGAAAAAAGAAAAAAAAATACAAAATACAAAAAGAAAAAGAAAAAGAGAGATTTGCATTTAGGTTGTTATTTATTCAATAAGGCCATGGGGAAGAAAAATATATAAAGAAGTTTCAAGTAACAAGGAAATTGAGGAAAAGAGTTACAAATTGTCAAAGTTTTATGAAGTTCAAGAGTTTATTATCAATAGTTGAAGACCGAAGACGAAGACCAAGAAGATGCAGAAGACGAGCCGAAGGAAGACGTTTCTATTGGATGTTGTGAGAGTGGTGCTTTCGTCACTGTCGATCGGATGTGAAGGTGGTAAGTACTCCCATACTCGCATTAATGGTTGATTTCCTTTCTTAGAGATTATCAGGAAAAATATCTTTATTTTCCACGATTTTGTGGAGTCTCCATAAATAATTCGGAAGGTTTTCTTCCCACCATTCAACGTGTGTAGGATTTCTCTCTTCATTCCTACCTGCACACATGTGAGACCCATAAAAAAGCCGTCTTATTGAGTGCAACTATCATAAAATCCTTTTAAGTGAGGCAGAAGTCGAGGCGAAATGTTTATTGATCGTTCTCAAACATGCGTTCTCTCATTATGGTATGGTTATTTCTCACTCAACATTTAAGAATGAGAATATGTTCTTTGGTATTTCTAACTTCTTATTACTAGCATGCAGAAACTCTATGTCCTCATAGCTCTTTGGATGCTTGGGATGCTCGAACACTTTGAAGTTGGAGTAGGTTTTGTGGGTATATCTCTGGTAAACCCTCACGAGACTATAACGCGTCCACTAGGGACACCTAGGGGTTTAAAGGCTTGTTTCACATGCTAAGTGCAACCGTATCCTCAACGATGGGGAGTTGTTGTATTTTAGGTTAGATAGTTTGCTCGAGGACTAGGAAAAGCCAAGTGTGGGGGAAATTGATAAGTGCATATTTCACATATATTTTGTGTAAATTCCATGCTATAAATTGCTTATATTCTTGCAAATTATTGTATCTTACGCTTGTGTTCTTTTATTTTTGTTTTATTAGATGAATCATCCAAAAGAAGTGGAAATAGCTACAAAAGTGAAGTCACAAGTGAAGAAGAGCCAAAGACCCAGTGGAACTCGATCAAATGGAGGATTTCTAGTCATCTTTTTGTAGAGGACAGGAAGATGAAGTCAATGGCGAGAGAACGGAGTCATTCTAAGTTCGTATGAAGAACTTATGAGCAAAGGACTTGGAAGACCAAAAGGACAAAATGGTCATTTTCAAGGACAAGTGTTATTGGCAACCCACTATACGTTAAGGGGCAGTCATCATGTTAAGTGGTGGACTGTTACAAAGGAACTGCTAAAGGAAGTCATGTCATTTACTGGGGGGAAGCCACATTTTGAACACTGATAAAGGCACCCGCCTTCATTACTCGGGCACTTCTTCTTCATCTTTGTTGCCAAACAAAGACACCGTCGATCGATGGCCGCTGATGATGATCATGATTGATCATGTTAGTATTGATTTAAGTGAAGTTCGAATTCGAATACATCATTGGGTCATTGGAGATAGTAGAAAACATGGGTTGTTGTCTCATTTCGACAAGTCAAGATAGAAAACAGAGAAAGAGGTTGCTGCAATTATCGGGCAGTGATGGGAGAAGTTGGTGTTGTGATCATTAGTTGTTCCAGGTGATCGGAGATGGTCTGTTGATGGTAGATATCATGAACTGTTGCTGCTAATGATTTGCAGTGGAGTTGTCCGAGCATAAGAGAAGCAGTGGTGTTGTAGCTGATATAGGAGCTCCGAGAGAAGTCAGGAAAATAACATAGGAAGGACTGGAATGGGTTGCGCAGTAAGAGTTGGATTGAGTTGTTGCTGCTGTCGCGAATCCGAAAGAAAACAGGGTATGATGATCGGTGATCGGAGCTACTGGTGATGATCATGATGGCTGGTGCTAGCTGTTGTTGCCAGTAATGGTGATTGGTTAACGGGAATGGAGTGTGGTTGAGCTCGACCAAACAGGGGACTGTTGGAGTGGTTAGAGGTTAACTCAAACACGCTCGAGTAGCTTGGTCTCGGGCAGAGTTTTGCAGCCTAGAAAACAGCTAAGCATGTGGTGTTGTTGATGGGTATGACTTAGTTGGATTTGGATGAAGTTGAGAGAGTCTCTTCACCGAGAATTCAGTCGAAGAAGATAAGTTTGTTGTCGATGGAGTTTGAGAGTTATCAAAACAGATCGAGTGGAGAATTATTGTCATGCGTAAAAGTTGAAAATGGGAATTTGGTACAACTTCATACATAGAATTGGATGCACATGAAGTGTTAAGAGGAGACACATCATCTAACGCTGGCCCCACGACTCATACAGCCAATAACGCACGGTATTCACTCTACTAAGTTGGCCTGGGGAGCAAGAAATCAGCAACACATGTTTTCTAAATCTTGTGAAACCTATTAGCCGACTATGGATCCTTATCTAATGAGGAATTCACGTGAATAGGGTTGGTGAAGGCCTATAAATAGCCTTGTTGGAGCCGAATCTTACATACACTTTTTTAAAGGAATAAAAATTGAGAGAAAGAGAGAAGAAAGGTTTTTATCTATATTTTAGGGTTTACCCCTTTGGGGGAAACCAAGTATTTTCTTCTTCTTTTTCCTATACATATTTTTCATGGGTTTTAGTAAACTCATGTGTAGGTAAATTTTATTGATTAAGGATGATTTCAGAGTCCTGGTTTATGAAACTTTAATTCTTTTTATAAGTTTATTTCGAGTTTAATTCTCTTGTCGATTGTCTCTATTAATTTTAGTGTTTAAGATTACTATTGTGTTATTCAATTGGCCATTTGAATTAACCTGATAGTAATTCTTCAACTAGTATTTGGATTGGTGATACGTGTAATTGTTACTCAATTCTTTACACGAGTAGTAAATCGCAAAAGCTGACAGAGGGATTCTGTTAAGCAATTATGACACTAGTAAGCAGACTGAGCTTATGCATCTGATGCTAGGATCAACCTAATTCACAAAACGTAAAGCATCCTACTAATCTACATCCTGAGTGCGCTACTTCTTGGTGGGTTAGTTGGATAAAATCTGGTAGTCGAGCATTTCCGTATCCAATGACAACAGGAATTCCGAGGATAGCATATCTTATTGCTATTCTACGGTTGGTGACAATAGAAATTTTACAAGAGATAAACAAGTACTTTTATTAAGTTTCTGTTAAGTGGCGGCGAATGATTCCTTAATCATCTTTGCTTTCTTGTTATCTTTTTATTTTGCTTTCATCAAACAATCCCCCTTGTCTTTTATTATTTTGCTAAACTAAATAACCTATCAATTACACAACTCTTTCTGGGAACGATCTCTTACTACCGCTATATTACTAGTTAATTAGTGGGAAATATCTTAATTAATTTGTTGCACTTACGACACGCATCAACTTTGCCGAAAAAACGGCACCCATAATGCCAGTTTTCGACAAAGCTCCTCACTGAGATTAAACTCTTTACAAACCAGCTATCAATTCTCACCGTCCACAACCCATTGGAAAGCACCTTGAACTTCCATTTCAGCAGGGCGAACAACATTAAGACATTTGGAATGTAAAGCTAGTGAGCACTAGCTGTATTCCTATTATCCATATACAGAACTTGAATTGTATGTAGCTTCTCATTTCTCCCAATCGCATAGGCAGAAATGAGGCGTGAGAACTCCAAAATAGTAAGAACTCCAGAACTCTGGGTATTGATACATATGGAAGCCATATATGCTCTGTGGAGAATCCATGACAGAAGATGGTGAAAGTCTCGAATAGAGGTTGTTGTATATAGTTGGACTTTAGATTGAAAACTTCACAGCAGTAACCCCACACCCATTGTTCATTCTTTACTCCCCGCTGCATATCCAAATCGCTCTTAAGGTGCAATAATAAGTGATTCAAACTCCAACTAAAACTCCATCCACTACTTCTACCATCAATCCTACTAGGTAATCTTACCAGGCCCGCGAGAACTGAAGTATGACTACCATACAAATTCTTCAAAACACTGCCACATAGTGGAACCAACAATTCCTTGAAGAAACAACTCACTCTCAAAGGTTTAAAACAGTTGTGAACAAATGTGAGAACCAATCTAAGAGGGTAAAATCTTACAAAATCATGGTCAGAATTTGGAAAATTAAGTGTTTGCAAGTTTATTGCTCTAGCTGATGTATAAGTGGTTTTAACCAATCCGACAAAACAATCTGGCGGATCCACACAAAACGTAAACAAACGATAGAAGAGAACCCAAGGTTGCCAACCGAAGAATGATATTTAGCGGATCGAATGAACAAAACTTGAAGACACACGTAAAAATATCTAAACGAGTCTGAAAAATACCCCATGATTTCTGCGAATGAGCTGCAATCTCATCAAGCAAACCACAATTTAAATCCAAGCGAAAAAATGTGTCTCTCCACTTCTCAGGCTTTTCAACAAACAACTTGTGACTGACACCATTGGCATCAGTATTATCCAACACCAACAAAATCAAATTCTCAAAAACCAATCCTATTTGGCACCCATTTTTCAAAACAAGTTCATAAACTGACTTACTCTTGTAATCATCCCTTAAAAGTGATACATCAATCATCTTTCCACTATCAAATAAGGAACACGTATAAGCAAAATGAAGATAAAAACAAACACCATCAGTCAGATTTCGCAGAACACTACCAGCCATTGCACCAATTAATCTTTGTACCTTCTCAAACTCACACACCAATATCAACAAAAGTATCAAAGCTATATTTCTGTCAGACATTTGAATAAACAACTTCCTATCACCACTAATGTAAGCCCCATTTATACAAATAAGAACCAATGAATCCATAAATTGAAAATCAGGATGATACCCAAGCCTTAGAATCTGCTCACAAACACCATTCCCACTGTAGGTATCACCTAAAGTCAACCCACAAAGAGCAATCAGGCAAGAAGTAAAACATAACTCGCAACCACAAGCCAAATAAGGATACCTTCCCATAAATTCAAACCCCTTGCCACGATCAATTACTTTATCAGTAAAAATGAGACAAGGATGAGAAGATATCTCAGTAGATAATTTGGGGTACACAAAATGCAGTCCACGAAAAATGACCAATAGCTAACAAACGAGCAATTCGATCTATAAGCCATAAATCAGATTGGTACCCACGTTTGGTAACCAGCTCACGAACATAATACTCTCTGTAGTTAGCCATTAAAATTAAACCCACACAAAGTATAAATAAATCAGAATCAATCCCATCAGAACAGGTGAAGCTATACTCACCGGAGAAATATGATTTCCAATTAATGATTTGGAAACCCTTACCACGATCGAATAGGTCACGAAGAGAATTGATATGAATGATAAAACAATCAGCAATCAACAGTAAGTGGTTAATAGGTAATGGTACCTGTAAGTGCATGAGTTTCCCACGATTAACCTCATTACTTGCAACTTGTTTAGGTTGAACCTTGACCCCAACATGCAAATCTTTCTCTTCGTCAAAGAAAAACAAAGGGATCAGCGATTCGAAATTGACTGTATCATCATCTTCTTCATCAAAGAAATAAGAAGGAATTAACTCGGATGATTCCCAAATATAAGTACCAGCTTCTTTCACTATGAAAGGAGGTTGAAGAGTTGAAGCTGTAGCCTTAAGAAACAAGATCTGTTCCAACCTCTTCTTTGTCATGACTAAGAATTTTGACCACCTCCGAAGAGATTCGGCTCGTAATGGAGAGTTAATCGATCTCAACCAAAGATCATAATAAAACTGATAAGTTTTTAAGCCTTCTCTTTCTAATCTTTCTAACTTCATTATAGGTACAACCTTTCCATTCATTTCTACCCATTTTTCCTCCATTGAAGGATCACCTGTAATTGCAGAGTACGCACAAGAACTACTGGATGATACCAGTTGTCATGAACTGGATGCGATTCACAACAATAATGGTTTAGAGATAATAGTAACCTCAAGATCCTCACGGATCAAGCCTCCCGGTTCAGTGAACATGTTTGATCGCTTGAAACGATCTGATTCTTTTCATTAATTTCTTAGATGATCCTCTCTCGTACAGACTCTTGGGTTTATAAAGCTTCACTCAAAATACTACCCTAGATCTAATAGCTAAACACGTATTAAGAAAAAGTAATTTTCCCACCAAGATGGTGAGAAGCTACAGATTACAAAGAGTGCTCATGAAAGAGACACTATACCAGAACTTGTTGTAAAAACAAGCTTAAGAGAAAAATTAAAACACTACGGAGGACCTAAAACACCATCCCAGTTATTAAGCACCTGGTTTGGAGAAATTCCCTCAAAAACATTTGTACCCACCAAGGTAGTTAATATCGTGTATCGGTATCGTATCGGTCGGGTCCTATACACCTATACAAATGATAATATATGTTTTTTATATGCGATACATCATTAGGATTTTTTTAATATTTATTATTTATCAAACAAAAATAAATATTGATATAACGGGCCCCTAGCTCAGCTGGTCATCCCCGTTCCCCAAAGTTTAATGCGCTCCAGGAGGTCCCAGGTTCGAGTCCCCAATGGCGTAATATTGCAGGAATTAACATGGAAGGTAGTGTTAGTTTGCCCCCTTGTGACACAATCTCAGCCCCCCCTCCCGCCGTTTCGGCTCCCTTGGCTAGGTTACCCATGAGGCTCGCTGGTAGGTTAGCACAGCAACCTGTTCAATTCATGTAGTAGTATGTCGTTGGAGCTTAGCTTGTTAGGCTTCCAACTAGTTTCATGTAATAATATTGATATAACCATAATAAAAAATAATAATTGTAGCAAACATACTTCAACCTTACAAAATAAGAGGTGGTTGATTAGAGCCTTATACTATCAACAACGAAACCAAACATTGAATGTGTGTTAGCCCATCAACATCACATTTATAGTAATTACATCCACCATAATCATATATGAAGTTACCAAAATTAGTGGAGTTACTTTCTTGAACTAAAAGTTCAAGAAATCATAATCAAAATAAAAATAAAAATTACATTAGTGATGTATTAGTGTACAAGTGAAACCTATATTATCAGTGTACAAGTGAAACCGATATATCGGTCCGTACAGGACGATACACGTGTTTTTATCGTTTCTCCTTCTTATCGCTGATGGCTGTCGTAAGTGCAATCAAATTAATAATCTTATTTCCACACAATTAACTGGTAATATAATGGAAGTAAGGATCGTTCCCACGAAGAGCAGTGAGTTTTAGTTGTCAAAGTGTCACAAAGGGGGGGTTTTGTTTTAGATTGTGAGCAAAGTAAATAATCAAAGCAAATAAAATTGTATTGTAATCAATAAAGAGAGATATGATCGAGGAATCCTTCTTCGTATATAAACCGTCAATGAGTTATTATAATTGCCTACTCGTCGTTAATCATAAATTATCACCAACTGTAGAATAACAGCTAGATCGGAGCTATCCCCTAAATTCCTTATATCATTGGATACGGAAGTTCTCGCCTACCAGATTCTATTCACCCCAAACCACCTAGTAGTAGAACACTCAAGGTGTAATTTAGTCGAATGCTTTATCTTTGTGAATTTATAGGTTGATCCTACTAGTTAGACTCTTAGATCAAGGTCCACTTTTTAGTGTTGTTTATACACACAATCGCTCCACAGAATCCCTCTGCAAGGTTTTGTGTTCTCTACTTGTGTACAAGTTATTGGACGATTACTTATCTCCTAACTCAGTACTAGCAATAAATTGAATCAACAAATCAATTTAGTTGGCCACATAAACAATCTATCAATCAATCATAAATATTCAAATAGTATAAACAAACGATAATCATATGAAAAATTTCAAAGTAGATTAATATAATAACTCAAATCTTGTTTACAACTTAGAATTCATCCTCAATCAATAGGTGTTTAGCTAATCATGGATGTAGAAACATCCATGATATACATATGAGAAAAGTAAAGAGATAACGTTACGATTGAGAATCGCTCCGAAACCCTAGATTTGATATTTCTCCTCTCCAAGACTTACAATTTCGTGACCTAATGATGTATTTTTATTTCACATACCCTAATACCTTTTTATAGGTTTACATTGCTTGGTATTCACGTATATAGTTTGGTTCAAGAACCCGACCCGAAATAACGAATCCAAACGTGCCCTTAGGCTTTCCAAGGTAGTAATACACGTTTTCCACTTGCTAAGTTCGCGAACCCAGTCCGCGAACTTCAAATTCCAGCAGAATTTTTCGGGAATCAAAGTATGAAATCCGTCCGCGAACTTTACTGTCTTCGGTATTCGATAAAAACTGTTTTGGCCACAACTTCTTCATCCGAATTCGGAATGATCTCATTCTTTTTGCATTATTTTTATATTTTAATTCTCTTCAAGATGATGATGAGAAATCCTTAATTTGAATGAGTTAAGATCGGTATTTGGCCCTTCTCTTGATTTTGAGCGTTTTGCTCCTTTTCGTCGCTTTTCTTCCACTTCTCTTGGACTTGGGCGCTTGGATACTTGGAATACTTCTCTTCTTAGCTCTTTTCAGCACTTTATAGCTCCTTTGTAGATGATTCACATATTAGAGGCAAATAATGGAAAACAAGAGTAATAATACGAATACATGCAAGAAAAATAGCTAAAACAAGTATGGAATGGACACTAAAATCATATGAATTATGCACTTATCAATCGCCGATATTTTCAATATCGTAAATATTTTTTCTGATATCCTATAAAAACCTTTAATATCGGCCTGTACAACCGATATTGACTACCTTGGTACCCACACACCAATTATAAATCAGAATCTTCACATTCTCAATGATAAGATGCAAACCATTATAAGAACTATTGAAATGCCTACCATTCCTTTCCACCCAGACTGTCCACCATATAGCAAATGGAATTAAATCCCAAACCTTCCTTCTAATGGACAAATTTCTACCTTTCTTCCTATTCCACTCCCACAAAGTCTGTCTCACTGAGCCTTGGAACACCCATTGCAAGTTATAACCTTTCAGAAAGTGATTCCATATGGAAGTTGTGGTTTCACAATGAAGGAAAATGTGCTGATTAGACTCTGCACTTTTCTTGCAAAGCAAACACCCTTTCACTAGAAAAGAATTCCTCAAAGTGTCCATTGTTGGTGCAGCATTGTAACACAATGTCCAAACAAAGAAAATCACTTTTTTTGGAATTTTAGGATTCCAAAGATTTATATGAGGAAAAGAAATTAAACCCTCACTCTCAAGTGACAGATAACAACCTGCAACAGAAAAGTTATCACCATACTTCCATAATCTTTTATCCTCAAGCTCTGAATCAATGACAGGCAAGACTGGCATCAATTGTGCAACTTCAGCCACTTCAGCATCATTCAAAGCTCTACAGAAATCCAAATTCCATCCCCCATCTTCTGAAATACAGTCCTTAATAGTAGCTTTTTTCATCCTACTGATTTTGTATAATGTAGGAAATAGAGTTTTCAAAGCATGCCCATTTACCCATTTGTCCTGCCAAAAAAGAATCCTATTACCACTGTTTACCTGCAAATTTGTACATGTCTTCCACATGAGCTTTGCTTTTCAGAATACCAGCCCACAAACTTTTCCCCACAGGTTTGTTTGTGTCACAAGGATAAAAAGCTTCAATGTTTCCTCCAAATTTTTGGTTCACAATCTTCCTCCACAATGCCTTCTTTTTAGTCCCATATCTCCATATCCATTTGGCATGCAATGCCTGATTCATTTTCCTCAGCTTCTTTATACCCACTCCACCACCTTCTTTAGGCAAACTCACAGATTTCCAACCAACCCAACTTTTCTTAGTTTTCAAACTAGAAGAACCCCACAGAAAATGCCCCATAATCCTTTCCAACTGCTTCACCACTGATATTGGCATTTGAAAAAGAGATACGTAATATACTAGAATACTGGATATCACACTCTTAATTAGCATTAGTCTTCCCCCTTTTGATAAATACTTTCTCTGTCAAGAACATAATTTATTTTGAAATCTTTGAATGATGACATCCCAAACTCCCACTGCTTTAGATCTACTGCCAAGAGGAATTCCCAAATATTTCATTGGAAAAGTAGTAAGATTACACCCAAAACAAGCTGCATACTCCACTGCATTTTGAGCATCACCAACTGCCACAATGGCACTCTTTCTAAAATTTACTTTCAAGCCAGAAACCAACTCAAAAGCCAGTAAAATGCTTTTTAAGTTCTGCACTTGCTCAACCTCATCATTCAAGAAAACAATAAGGTCATCTGCAAATTGTAAGTGGTTTATATTACATGCATTACCTCTGTAAACTGGCTTGAAACCTTCAATCAAATTTAAAGAAGCAGCTCTCTTAATCATTAATGAAAGAATCTCTACCACCATAATGAACAAAAGGGTTATATTGGATCACCCTGCTTAACCCCCCTTACCACTTCTGAATAATTGTGAAGTTGTACCATATTGCCATAGAAAATCTAGTGTTTGAAATGCACCACCTTATCCAACCTCTCCATCTATTTCCAAAACCAAATCTTGACATTGTGTAATCTAAACAATTCCAGTTAATGCTGTCAAATGCTTTTTCTAAATCCACCTTCACCACCAAACCTGTAATTCCCTCTCTCTCCCTTGAATCAATGATCTCAGAAGCAATAAGAATCCCATTAGTTATTTGCCTACTATCAACAAAAGCACCTTGAAACTCAGAAATTATAGATAGTAAAACCACTTTAAGCCTCTCAGTCAAGACTTTTGAAATGATTTTATATACTACACCTATCAAACTAAATAGCCTGAAATTGTTCATGGAAACAGCACCTTCACATTTTAGAATCAAAATAATATTAGTACAATTTAGTCTCCAATCCAAACACCCAAACTGCTCAAACTCCCTACAAACAACCATTAAATCAGGCTTAATAACATCCCAAACAGCTTTAAAAAACTCCATTGTAAATCCATCTGGCCCAGGTGATTTATTTGTACCAAAATTCCAAATTACTTTCTTCACTTTATCCTCCTCAAAGGGTTTCTCAAGCATAATGGTATGTTGCAAGCTTAGTGAAGGCAAATCCAAATCTTCAAAAGTTGGCCTGCATTTATCTTCCTCTTTGAACAAATTCACATAAAAATCCTTTGCTTCATTATTAATCACATCTTTATCATGACACATGACACCATCAACAAGGAGAGAATGAATAGAATTTACTTTTTGATTATAGGAAGCATTCTTGTGAAAAAATATTGAATTTCTCTCACCATCTGCCAACCACTGACCTTTTGATCTAGCATGCCATTTCCTAGCTAAATTCAAAGAAGCAGTTTTATGATCAATTATTGCCACTTCTCTAGCATAAAAATCTTCTTGTGATAAAAAACTCATTTCTTCTAAGCTATCCAAGATATCAATTGTAGTCTCTAGCTTGTCAACTTCCTTATGCAAAGAACCAAACATCTCCCTACCCCATTGCTTAATAAACCCTTTTAAAGCTTGCAACTTTTTAGCCAAAACAAAACTTGGTCTACCATTAAAAACCAAACCAAACCACCAGTTTCTCATTTGAGCTAGAAAATCTGGATGAGTAAGATAATAGTTTTCAAATCTAAAAGGTGGATTAATAGAAGTACCTTCATTGTAGTTAAGCAAAATTGGAGCATGATCAGAAATGGGCCTCCTAAGCCTAAACTGCACCAGAGATATACACTTCTCCTCCCAATCTGCTGTGAAAACAAATCTATCAAGTCTACTCAAAATTGGTTGGCTTTGAGAGTTTGCCCAAGTGTAAGAACCACCAGACATTGGAATATCCATTAAGTTATGGACATTAAGAAATCTCCTAAAATTCTTTCTATTCCTCACACAACCACCTGCTTGATTTCTCTCAGACTGATGAAGAATTGCATTCCAATCGCCCCCTAAACACCAAGGATCGAAAAAAATAGTTCTGATATCAAAAAGCTCTTGCCAAAATTGATCATACTCTAATGGATCTGTAGCACCATAAACAGCTGTAAAGAGCCAAACAAAACTATCATTAATATTTTTGAATTTCACTGAAACAGAAAAAGCACCCTGTTGATGGTGGTTTTTAGCTCAGGGCTAAATTGGTAAAAGTCTATCTACCTGACCCGGCATCAGATGTAGTAGACATTGATATGTCTGTATTCCGCAGAGAATTTGGAGAATATATCAAAATCTGACGAGTACCTATGTCTCTCTTCATATTATATCGAAACTCAAGCTCCTGGATGAACTGTTCACTAGTATAGAGCCTAATGAGTGTATAAGCTCCTAGCTGCATTACTCACAAATGTCGGAGCATACTGAGTACTTTTCTTGTGCTTATGTTCCCTGGCAGAACCCTTAACATTGGTATGGCATGACGTATTTGTGTTCACTCGCAGCAGAGTAGCACGGACCTCCAAGTACCAAGGTTAAGGCCCTTGCACAAAATACTCAGTCAGAAAGCAAAGAATAAACAGAGCCGCGGAGTAGGAGCAACAATGAGGGGAGCATGGCCATGCCATAGGCTAACCGGCGCCACTTGTCCACGCCCCATACTACCTAACCGGCCCTTACTCCTTTGTCGACCAATCAGGTCGCCTTAAACTCGCCACACTCCCATGAGTTGTGGCTGGGCCCATACTTGCCGGCCCCATTTCCCTCGACCAATCAGGTTGCTCTAAAGCCGCCACACTCACACCAGAAGTGTAGCCACGCCTATGCTTGGCCGGCCCTCTCCTTCCCACCGACCAATCAGGTCACTTTAAAATATGCCACTAGCACTAGAGGTGTGGTCGCGCCTTACGTTTGGCCGGCCCATTTTCTTGACCAATCAAGTCGCTCTAAACTTGCCACCATACATTAAAGGCCAAACGCACCCTACCGTGCCACAATACTAACTGGCAAGCCAAACGCGCCTTGCCACAACAACATATTAATCGGCATGCCAACATGCCACTCTGCCGCAGTAACATACCAATGTTCCACAAATGACGCCACTACGTGCTAATCTACTTTCTATTCGTGGCCAATGCCATAATGGACTCCCATTAGGATTTCACGATCGAAACAGGACTTTTGCTTCAGTAGCATTAGCCGAAACCCTAATTTTTGGTCATAGTCCACAACATGCCACGAACCACTTTAGCCTTGGCCATGCCTTAACTTTGGACACGGCGCCAAATCCTAGCCTTGGCCATGCCGCCAAACCCTAACTTTGGCCACGACGCCAAATCTAGCCTTGGCCATGCCGCAAAGCCTTAGCTTTAGCCGCAAAGCCTTAGCTTTAGCCACGACGCCAAATCCTAGCCTTGGCCATGCCGCCAAGCCCTAACTTTGGCCACGGCGCCAAATCCTAGCCTTGGCCATGCTGCCAAGCCCTAACTTTGGCCATGCCGCCGAGCCCTAACTTTGGCCACGGCGCCCAATCCTAGCCTTAGCCATGCCGCCAAATCCTAACTTTGGCCATGCCACCGAGCCCTAACTTTGGCCATGGCGCCAAATCCTAGCCTTGGCCATACCGCCAAGCCCTAACTTTGGCCACAACGCCAAATCCTAGCCTTGGCCATGCCGCCAAGCCCTAACTTTGGCCACGGAGCCAAAGCTTTGGCCATGCCACAACGCCACAGACGTGGCTATGCCACCATGTCGTAGGCACATGCCACCACGCCGCGGCTATGCCGTTATGTCATTAATAGGTGCCAACAGAATGTGGCCATAATCAACGGCCACCCTCTCTCCTGAATTACAATCTCATCCATCCAAGTTCGCCACCGAACTGATAGATTTGTGGCAAGTTTTAGGCGACCAGCCGCCTAAATCTAGTGGCCATGGCTACGCCAGGCGCCATTTGCACCACTGTGCCACTGGCATGCACGAGCCATGCCATCCATGCCACATTGCCACTGGCGTACACCAAAACGCCACTGCGCCATTATCAGGCGCCAACACAAGGTAGCCATAATCTACCGCTACCCTCCTTCATGAGATGCGATCTCAGCCATCGAAGTTCGCCACCGAACTGACAAAACTGTGGCAAGTTTTAGGCGACCAGCCAAAACGAGCCTAATAGCATCACATGCTATTTTCCTGCGGTAAGTCCCTTGAATTTCACTTTCCACACGTAGAAAAGTGCTACATGTTTTCCACGAAAACACTTGAGACATCAAACATATCACAAACTGGGGGATGCTCATCAGGGTATTGGTCTGGCGGTTTACAGCGTGCGGCGTGCAATGCGCCCGTTACAAGAAAGTGTCATGAAGCGGGACAATTAGTGGTGGTAAAAAGTAACGGTGTAAACGAATTCACTTCCTTCATCCTGGAAGCATAATGACTGAAGGTTACACGTTACTCTATTCTTCCACCATTCAATCGTTTCCACTTCCTACGAGACCAGGGTACGTTTCAATATGACTTGTATAAATAGGCTTCACCTTTTTTCACCAAACAACTAGGTTTTGGTCGGGAACATCACGGTATCCAGAAATCACCAAAGCACTGATACCTTTCATTCCAGTTCCACTTTCTGATACAAGTCATAAAACAGTCACACCTTTAGAATCAACTATTCTGGTCTCAACACTTTCTTCGCTTCCCTCCCTAAGACCAACCCTTCTCCTTCACTTTTGTGATCAAGCAAGCCTGGAACGGCCATTTCTTGGTTTAGGCCAGGATTGTACAGATTGATCTCTCGAATCAAAAATACTCCCGTGCAGTGCATTGTTTAGGGTTTAAATTTGTTTCTCATCCACACACCCAAAATTACCAAAACCAGCAGAAACGGTTTTCACCCACAAACACACCCAATAATTCTTCTTCCTTCACTACAACTGATGGATTCCACATCACTATAATACCACCGGATCTCCCCTCAGATGGAAGAAAAACATAATCGCAGCCAGTATTGCCCCATAGAGATCTAATTAGTCTATCTTGTACCACTTCCTTTTTAGTCTTCTGAATAGTAACAATCGCCAGCCTATTTCTCCTTATCACATTCCTCACAACAGTAATTTTAGCATCATCCTCCAAACCTCTAAGATTCCATGAAAGGATTTTAAGATCCATTAACCACATCAGCATCCCCTGAAACATCCTCAGTTGATTGAGATAAATAAATAGTTCCTCTTGCTTCTTCTTCCACCCAATCTTCATCACCAGAGTCTACATCATATTCTCCCAAACCATCATGCTGTAACTCAACGATTTGATTTGCTTGATTCATCCCTGCAGTTTCGTCAACATGTTTCTGCAGATCTTCTTAGCAATAGAAGATTCACTATTAACCCCCGTTGATTTATTAAAATTGACTTGTGATTCCACCTTAGCATTAAACTCTGCATCTTTAGTGGCCGACACAGATTTACTAGCCGTTATAGGTGATGAATTTGAATTTGAAAAATTCAACGGGAGAGATGATGATCCATCAAATCTTGATTTTGAACTCGAGGATACATCTGAAGGCTCAATAGTTAATGGATTATGTTTTTCCGGGTCAAAATCCCCACCCGAATGAAACTGATCCGAATAACCATTGAAACCTGATGAAATATCCAACGTGTCAGCTTCATTTAGATCATGAGCAGGCCTGAATGGAGCTCGCTTACACGGACCAGAGCCCGATGGGCCTCCAAACACCTTATTTCCCATATAGCGATCCAAATTAACTGAGTGGAGCGGGTCATGGGCAGGCCTGAATGGAGCTCTCTTACACGGACCGAAGTCCGATGGGCCTCCAAACACCATCTCAACCATATATCGACCCACACCCGAGTTTAAATTTGCCTTATCGGACAGAGCTGGTGTAATAGTCATTTTTATAGCTGAGTCAGTGTTGAAAAGAGGATTTTCCAACCAAACTAAATTGACTCCAACCCGAGACTGTTTCGAAGATAGAATTTGGAAATTTTGAACACGGTCATGCAATAATTCCGCGAGAAACCGGATCAACCGGGATGTTTTCCAAACTGTTATCATTAACCAACTTCGAAGAAGAATTATGTGCATTAATCTCCGCATGATACTCACTAGGGATGACCACCAATGATTTTAGTTTTGGTTTGACCACTGAATGACCCCTAGATAATATCATATTTTGATCAGCATCATCATGATTCCCCTGATGATTAGGTGATGCATCAGTTGTAGATGAATTTTGACAATATGCCACACTCTTTTGATGTTGATCAAAATGCACTAATCTTCTTGGATGTAACTCAGATATCCATTCCACAGTCAATAACATATTATCATAGTTAATGATCGCTGGAATATTTACGAGCTCACAATTAACTTTGAGCTTGCAATAATTCAACTTCGAACGATTCAGAGTATCTGAATGGATATCTTCAAGAACACCCCATGGTAGGAAGATCCTTTTGAAGCTAGACTCCTCCCAATGATGAAAAGGAACACCTCTAATTCCTACCCAATGACTAGTCATATGCAGCGACTTTGGATCAAAGCAAGTATCTTCAGTTATCCATAGTCTCAACAAGACTTTCGATCTACCCACTGAAAAGAGAATAGGTTGTTTCAAAACGGTGTGAAACTCTAAAGATGGAGCTTCCAGAAAACCTATTTTCCCTGTAATATGGCGGACTATAGTTTCCTGTGACCACTTAAAATGGTTCTGAATTCCTTTTGATATACCCATCCAACCATTATTAAAATTTAAAACTTCAACAACAATTCCATGGACCTCCGAAGTAACTTTCCTTGTTGTCGTATCATACACAGCTTGAAGAGGCGGAAAATCATTCTCTTTTAGTTGAACCTGATCTTTAACCTGTGTACTAGATTGAGACTTAGGGTTTGTAGGAAATAAACGTGATCTAAAGTTCTTCCAAATAGAACCTTTATCTCCAGTTGGAATACATATGAAACGCGACTTCATATCTGTAGATGGTTCCACCTTCTAAATCTTCAGAAATAAACCATTCACATTTTGTAACAACTCAATCAGTAGTACAGCTTGATTGAATCTTTGTGACCAGCGTTGATCCGGATTAGGTGAAGTACATACTGCAGTAATGGCTCCTGTCAAAACACCGTCCAACCAATCAAGTGAATCTTCAGGAAAGCAAACCCAATTCACATTACCTTCAAACCTTTCCAAGACCTTGAACTCACTTATTCTGCCTTTTGTTATCCACTCAAACTCAAAAGTTTTAGAACGCAATATCATAGGTTTTGACTTAACCACGGTTAAACGGTAGGGGAGAAAGAGACGAAGAGTAGATTTAGAAGAACAAAAAAGACGATCGATCCACTCGAGGTTTGGATGAGAAAGATAAAGAAGATAAGATAAAAATCACCATGGTCAAATCGAAAAACTCCATCGTCAAAAATAGACGGCCAGAGTCAAGGAAAGAGGTTTTTCGATATTAAAATTAATTATAATCTCGACCATTTATTACAATCACATTAATTAACAACTAATCCCTGATTAAGCTAATTAACTCTCTAACTACATTTACTAACAACCAACACAGAACATGATATGCGCCACCTCTTCTTCCACAGTAGGTACATGACATACCCAAAGGCGTATGTCTTCTAGTAGGGGTATCAGTTTACTCGGTAAGGAAGGGAAACTAGAAATTTCTCTATTTTACATGAATTTTGGTACCCTTTCTGGTAATCTGGCACGGCACATTAGCAATGTTACAAATGTAGACGTGCATGATAAATAACAAATTGGGATAACACGTGACATCTGGCCTTTCAAGCCTCGACGTAATTTTAAGGGACAATAGAATCTAAAGAGTGTAAATTTGTGCACCCCTAAAATACCGGGGTGCACAATACGGCCATCCTCATAGGTCTGTAGAATTTCGAAAAACTGCCTAATAAATGTGCTTTTTCCAACTTTAATTCTTAATTAAGAAGTTTCGTTTTCTTTCTCTCTTTATCATATTTTCTAACTTTTAACTGAACAATATAAATTAATCAAGATTAATGGCATAATAAATTGAATGACCTGTTGTTCATCACTATATTTGATATCAGGATTAGAAATCTGGTTACCCATACGTATTTGCAGTGTCAAGTTGGCAGCAATTTTATGATCCAACTTCTAATAAATCACACCATCGTCATCTGTTTCTAAGAAATCAACATGAGATGAGTCATGAATCTCTATATGACCTTCATCATCTATTGCTCTGTCTCTAAAAAAGAACTTCATCTTCTTTCTATGCGCATCTTCGATTTCATATACAATACGTATATTATCAACACATCAGTGCATTTGAGTGATTGATTTTAATCAAAAATTTTAAAATAGTTTCATGATATTTTTGAGTTCATTGTCCGCATCTCTAGTCGTCGTGTTCTTTTAAGTTTGAGGAATGATTTGTGTTTTGGAAACAGAGTATTTGATGATTAAGAAAATTATCAAAATTAAGAATCTCTGCATTTAAACTTCTCAAATAATCTTCTATGATATTGTCTTAGGGTTAAAAACTCAGAGGGTTTTTTTCTCCATCGTTACTGGTTCCAATAAAATGAAATGAAAGACGGGGTTTGAATTTGATCAAAGATATAGCCAGAGATTTCAATTGAGTTTCATCAGAGACGAGATATATTCGCAAAATATTGATCAAAAAAAAATATGCGCAAAAACGGAGAAATATTATATTTTGCAATTCTTAATAAATAGATAATAAAATAAAAGCGGAATACTAGGTGGTTTTCTTGAGTTCTACCCTACCACTGAGGATAGCCGAAATATATTTAACTGCTAATGTTTTATCTTATAAATTGTGTAAGGCTTAGTCCTATGGGCTAGATATCTAGCTGCTAGATTTGCCATCCACGTCAGATAGGCCAACCTCCTAACCCCTATGGTAAGGCCAATCTAGCAGCGAAACGCTGATCAGTACAGCGTTTGACGCTGAACGGTGCATCGTCCAAGGGAACGCCGAATGAAGCGGCGTTTGACTTGGTCAGCTAGGTTGGAACGCCGAACCGAACAGCGTCCAGGAAAAGTGTTTTATCTTCACAGCAGATCGACTTCTTCCCCATTTCATCTTTTTTCACATCTCACTCTCAAACTACCGAAAGATGCATGTTCATGTTCATGATTTGTAGAATTTTTTTTTCAAATTCCTTCCGTGGATTTGTTCTTCATCAGAATTGTGATCGATTGAAGGTTGTTTGGTGCGATTCCATCCACGAAATCATCCCAAGTAAGAAATTTAAGTTTTAGGTTTAAAGTTTTATAATTTTTGATTTTTGGTGCGATTTCATTCAAATTGATGATTGATATTTCGTATTTAGATGATGTAGATGATATGTGTATGGTTTAATTTGATTATTTGTGATGAATTTTTTTTTTTTTTGGATTTAATTTGATTATTTGTGATGAACAAAAAATAAATTTTGATTTTTGTGATGAAAATGATAATTCGTATGATGTTTGTAGGTAAAAAAAGGTGGTTGGGTCATAGCAAGCAACGATCCAATTCATGGAAAAGATAAAAAAAAGGTGCAATATTTTGGAGTAAGATTATTGAAGAGTACAATAAAAGAAAAGGTCCCAATGGTGTCGAAAGAGAAAAAAAAAGCATTGGGAACAAAGTGCAACACAATAAGATACGAAGTGAGGAAATATATTTCATTTGGTAGGCCCTACTTCCGAAACAAACCTACGGGGATGACCGAGGCGGATTATGTAAGTACCTCTATTTTTCTTAATGTTTTCTTTCTTCCATTTTGTTCTCTTTTTTTCTTTCTCTAAATTTTTCCTTTTATTTTTTCCCCAGTATCATCGTGGAAAAAAGAATTATGAAGCATCGACTGGAAAACTTTGGAGGTACGAATCGGTTTTCCAGATCCTGAAGACTTATCAACCCGATTACAACCCGGCGGTGAATAATGATGATGGAGTCGGTACTTCCACTCAACCTAGTCAACAAACTCAAGCTACTCAAGAAAATGAAGATGATAATATGGATGAATATTTGCAAAATATGGCAAGGTTTGGTAGCACTTCATCTACTCATAATTCTGAAACCTCTGACATATCAAAGAGAAGACGTTATTTCGAACAAACCGATGATGTTAGAAGTGAAGGTAGAGATAAAGCAAAGAAAAAGGCTCGTGAGGCTAAAGCATCGCAGAAATCAGATGGAAAAATGGATAAACTCATCGAACTTCTTGAAAACGCACAAGCACAAAGAGAGGTCAAATATGAAAAAGAGGAAGAGTATCTAAGGAAGAACATGGAAAGCTCTTCAATCTTGGCACAAACGCAACAAAGAGAATCGGAAATGAAGATCCTACGACAACCCTTGGATGAATTACAAGAATGTGAGAGACCCATCTACAAAATATGGAAGAACGAGATTTTAGCCCGTTATGGTTTGGACCTTATCCCCTAAAGTGATATGGGATTTTAAGTTATTTAGAAGTAGGATTTCAATTTCAATGTAGTTTTTTATGTTTTAAGTTATTTAGAAGTAGGATTTCAATTTCAATGTACTTTTTAGTTTCTTCAAAAAACATTGTTACTTTGTTTTGCCATGTAATGGGAGATTACAAATTCTCAAACGGCTACATTTACTTTGATAAATTTCCAAATTTTGAAACAAAATAAGATTGAAACAAATTGCCAAACATGTAGAAATGAAATTCTGAAAAAATAGCCGTTAGTTAAAAAAAAGGGTCAAGCGCTGGATGGAGCAGCGTTGTAGTGAAACGCCGAATGGAACATCGTCCATCCTAGCGCCTAACCATTCGGCGTTATTCTCTGGAATATTCGTACAACGCCGAACCATCCAGCGTTTGAATCACTTTTTGAGCGTCGCACCATTCAGCGTTTCAATCTCGCCGATAGTGCCACTGCGAGCAAATGCTAGGAGAGAGAAGTAGCCAGATTGGGTGTTAATTTTTTTCATGATTTGCAACACTTTTTGGCCAATCTAGCAGTCCAATCTAGCCCATAGGACTAAGCCTAAGCACAAAATATATGAAAGACTTAAAAAACAACATAAACAACTACCGAGGAACCAATCGGAAAACAAAACTGAGCAGACTACGCAGAAAAAAAACTATGTCTGTTAAAAGTATGGTTTAGCACGGGTGGATTTAGGATGAGGTCGACCCCACTATGTATGTTAGGAGATGGCGGTCAGTTTAGGATCTTTGTTTTTATTAGTCTTCTCTTAAATATAACCCACACTTTTATTAACCATAGTCCATTTTAACCATAACCCACAATATTTTTCAATTTATTAACCATAACCCATATCATAGCCCATATTGAGTTAGCAGAAATCAGTAGCTAGTTAGAGGCGAGTTGAGTTGAGTTGTCAATTAACCGATCCAACTGAGTTGATTAAGTTATTAAAGGTAAACTATATAAGGAACGAATGAGTAAAGTTGTGCAACTTACTAACCTCTGCTACTTACTAACATGTACAGTTTCGGAGAATTCATCGAGGATACTAGGAATTGATCCAATGTCAAATGTGTATAGGGGTTTGAAGAAATCCTCTGGTTTTGGTAGATTGACTTTACCCAAACATAGAAACCATCAATATGGCTGCAAAACTAGATAAGGGACGAATGAGTAAAGCTTTAATCTTTTGTAAATATGGATGTTTCACTTCTTGTTGATCATTTTACACTAATTAAGGATGACATATGTGGCGTCATGGATCTTTCATATGGTATATTGTACAATTTCTTGATTTTCAGCTAACCACGATACTTATTAATGAAACTTTTAGCAATTGTTATCACATAATCCCTCACAATCTGCAAATTACTATACTTAAGACCTTGTTTTATCAGTATGTCAAACTACAAGGTGTAACCCAAATCTGAACCTGTAACTCAACTTCTAAACTAATTTGACCATCTACTAGTACATGGTGTCACCCAAACCTAAACCTGCAACCCTCTTCAAAACCAAATTCAAGGAAACAACTAACTGCTAATTACAAATCAAACATCTCACTATAATTTCCATTCAAAGTAGATGTTTTAAGAACATTTACTTCATTTTTCCATTCGATGAGTTCTCGACCATCATTGGTTATGTGAGTTCTCAAAGTCAGGGGAAAACAAAACTCACGGTGGGTCTGGTATACGAGAATTTAATGAATTCTCGACCACCGGGGAGACCGTGAGTTCTCAAAGTCAGGGGAAATGAAAAACCACGGTGGGTCTGGTATACGAGGTTCGATGAGTTCTCGGCCACCAGGGAGACCGCGAGTTCTCAAAGTCCCTGGAAAAGAAAAATCACAGTGGGTCTGGAATATGAGAATTCGATGAGTTCTCGACCACCAGAGGGGGTATGTGAGTTCTTAAAGTCAAGGGAAAAGAAAAATCACGTTGTGGAAAAAAAAGATTAAAACGAGATTGAAAATTAAAACACGTAATACAAAAAGATCAAACTTAAATAACCTTATAATATCCAAAACAAAACTAAATTTTTTAAAGTAACTCAACAAAAAAGTTCAATACTTGAATCATAATAGAACTTGAATCAGAAATTTAAGCATTTAACTAAGGTTTATGGTTTGAGTAGAGCCATCTTGGACTTGTGATGGGACAAATTCATTCCACCCTTGATGCATTTTTTCCATAATGAGGAGTCCACAAAAGTGCCGCTTTTTTGCATATGTTTTCCCATCCGGGATACACCGGTGGAATGGGAGCTCCTGGTTTGAGGATTGCCTTCACAAAATGTCAATTATCTATATTGAAGATTGATACATTCTTGACATCTCTAGGGGGCGATAGTCAAGGGTAAGAAGCAGTTGTTCCCTTTTTCTAAAATAACTGTAAAGATACCCTTGAATGTTGAAGCAAAAATCTATCCCATCTCATGCAAGGTCATCCAGTAAGACTGTGTTGCAATACTGTAAGTGTATCTAAGAGCTTTAGTTACTTTACTATAACTTTCTTTGCCACCCATTTGTGGGACATGCAAGTCGCAGTTCTTCTCTAGTTCATTCAGCATGCGTCTCCTGACGGTTCTCCAACCATCCACCGGAAACAATCCATACATTTCGGTACAAGCACGAAATCCACAATGACCATCCAGAGCTATATTTTCCAATCTATGGTTACATCGATAAAACCAGTGTCAAGAGGTTGGATTGGAGCTGGCTCTGACCTTATTAGTTGTTGTTCATGATTTGGTACGTCATTTTCATTTTGTAATAGCATATCCTCGCCAAACATAGTTAATCATTAGAGCAAATCCTATGGGCAGTAGAACATTACTTCGTTTACTACTGTAGATGGGGCAAAAAGATTTGCTGGTTTTTACGGAATTGAGGAGACGACCGTACGGAGGAGACTCCTTGAACCGAGCGAAATGTTCAACCTCACACAGATGCACTACAAGAAGGGAGTGTTTTGAATTCGAGAGATCAATCTGTAGTACTCCGGCCTAAACCAAGACAATGGTCATTCCAGAGTAAGTTCGGTCACAAGAGAGGATGGGTCGATCTGTAGGAGGGAAGCTTAGAAATGTGTGGAATTAATAGTAATCAAAGATTGTAGGTGTGTTGAGAATTCTGAATATGATAAGTTCGAATGATTGAAATTGTTGATTGAGAGTAATTGCTCAATTGATGAGTTGTTGATCTCGTGTTGTCTGTGAGATGTGAAATCGTTGTATCTTCAATCATGATTTAGAGACTTATTTATATTGCTGGAATTATAGACACCATGATCCCATGAAGTGTAACAGTTGATGGAATCAAAGAGTGGGGAAATGGAAATCGTGTTTAAAACCAGTTGCTCATCGTGCGGAGACTTGGTTGATTTTCCATCCACTACTTTGTTAACTCCTTCAACTGATTGCATGACTTGCTCACATTCCATCGTGTGTATGAACACACGTGCCGTAGACCTTGAGACCAAAACCCTAGTTAATATCCCCCCATGTAACACGATTGATGTCTCGTGTGATTGTGGAGTCTGCAAGGCGGACGTGTATTTAGTTAGTCAGTTGTTGACTTCATGACTTCATGGGACGATGAGTCCTTGTATTGTTGAGTCGAACGTGGTTTGGAAATGTTCCGAGACTCATGAATTGAACATGTCTGTTGAGACAGAGATATGATGTGTGAATAAGTTAACGTGAGCAAATATCTTGCTCATTCGATGAATTGTTGAATATTGATAGTTGAACCAATATTCTTTGGTTTGAGCAAGTATTGCTCATCCGAGCAAATATTGCTCGTTTGATGAATTATGGTAGCATGACCAAATAAAATATTAAATCGAATACTTGGCAATTGAACCAAGTATGATAAATAAAATGTTGATCACGGGGTCAACGTAAAATTATTAGCGTTTGAATCGGAATCATTAACCTTGGACTCAAAACCCTAATTTAATCAATTAATGATTTCTTGACGGTTTATTGAAAATTAACCATGGAGTGAAGAGGACCAGGATACATGAGATTATGGGTTGACCATGTAGCGCCTAGATGCTCACGTGAGCAAATATCAAGGTCTCATGAAGACCGAGTTGATTTGATGAAAGGATGATTAAATCTTTGGTTTAATCATTTATTAAGATAATGCTCGTCTGAACCTTAGGTGATAAAACCTAATTAATTATGAAGAGATGAGGGACCGACCAAGGGGTCATGAAACCGGCCCTGGGTGGTCACGGGATCAAATATTGATCGTTTGAGCAATCCCCAGATTGGTTGAAACCCTAATTAGCGCCTTTACTAGAATCGATGTAGAATTCTCATACGGACTCGGATTTTGATGGTCCGTCCCTCCATTCTGTACGGAAAAGAATTTCCTATCTCCCATCGCGGGAATATTTAGGTTTTAAGCTCATTCGGGAGGTGAAAACAGCCCGAGAGTAAAACTCAGGAAGAATTCAAGAGGGACGGTAGGAGAGAGTTTGGGCCCAATATGAGCGATTGCGCAAATTAGGTCAAATTGTGAAAATACGAGGGACCGGCTCCTTACAATCCAAAGAGCCAACCTTGGTCGGTCAAGGTAACATGCTCACGTCACCAAAGTGTTCGTGTCTTAGTCCTGAGAATTTCTATATTTTCTGATGTGGTTTGAGCAATCATTTGAGAAATATGAAGAAATCAGGGATTTTTGCTGAAACCGTGAAAACTTCATGAGATAAAGGAAAATAATTATAAAATAAAGGAATTATGAGGCGTGGGATCGCTTAGGCCAAGGCATGGCCGGCCGGCCAGTGACCATGGTCCCGTGGTGCCTTTCCTAATTTTATATTATTTTTCATGAATTTAGGGAATTTGTTGAAATCAAGGAGTTTCCTTGAAGGGAAGGAGTTTCCATGGGATCAAGGAAGCAAATAATAAAAATAAGGGTGTGTGGGACCGGCTAGGGCATGGCCGGCCGGCTTGGGCCCGGTCCCACGAGTTTTCCTTAATTTTATGTATTTTTGATATATTTTTCCATGATTTGAAGGAATTTTCATAATTTGAAGGAAATATCATGAAATCAAGGAATTTCATGAGATCAAGGAAACCTTAAAATAATAATAATAAAATAAAGGGACGTGTGGGACCGGCTAGGGCATGGCCGGCCGGCTTGGGCCCGGTCCCACGGGTTTCCCTAATTTTATATTATAGTTTTCATGGGTTTATGAAAATACCATGAGATTAAGGAGTTTTCATGAGATTAGGGAAATAATAATAAAATAATGAGGAACCATGGGGTGTGGGGCCACCGGGATCAAGACATGGCCGGTTGACTAATAATCACGGCCCCACAATATTTTCCCTAATTTTATATTATTTCCTTAGTGTGAAGGAAACACCATGAAACTGAGGAGTTTCCTCAAAACGAAGGATATTTGTTCAAGTGAAAGGATTTTCATGAACTCAAGGAAAATAATGAAAAATATGATAAAATATAAAACTGGCGTGGGATTGGCCACGGCACGGCCGGCCGGTCGGTGAGCCCAATCCCCAGCGCCTTGGTCAATATTTAATTATTTATTATTTTCCTTCTTATTTGCATAGATTCATCGTTTCGTCGTATTTTGAAATACTCATTCGTACGGTGATTGTTAGTACATCGTCGAGGTCTTCACATCTTTCTTGTGTTCAAGCTGTCGTCATCCGTTGCGTCATTTATATTATCCATCTGCGATATTTTCGCAATGTGTCATTTATGGATTTCGCAAGGGTCTTGGTGTTGCGATATTCTGATCCTACATCTCGCCTCTTCTCATGTCTTCTCTGCGAAGGGGAGAATGTCATGAGAACTAATACTTTCAAAATGCCGCAGCTGTTCATTTTTTCATATTTTTCTGTATTGACATGATTCTGTACTTTTACGCAGAATTTATTACACGTATCTCTTCCTCCATCCATTTCTTGACACGTCTTTTTCAACTGCCTTTTCTCAACCGTTCATGTCTACTCTTCGCATTAAATGTGTTTGCCTTTTCGAGAAACCATCTCTCTATATATACTTTCCTTACTCCTCTCTTCTTCTTTTTTACTTTCCTTCTTGTTTTTTCTGCAACTTTTCTTCAACATCTCTCCAGTAACTTCCGTTTCGCTATCGTAAATCTTTTCCTTTTCACTTCTTTTGATCTTCAGTTTCTATACATTCCCATACTTTGAAAATGCCTCCAATCGGTCGCAAATATGAAGCTTCTCTGGACAAAGTGCAAAAGGATTTCAAAGATAGAGGTTTCACGTTGTCCACCATTCCCGATCAAGAATCTAAATCCATTCTTTCTGCCAAACTATTTTCAGATCATCATTGTGATGATCAGGAAATCATAATTTCGCTAGGTCAAATTCTCGCTAGTCTTCCCATTCCTCTCTATGACCCTGACCTTCCCTTATTTTATGAAATTCTTGCTCATGCGAAATTCTCGCGAGCCATCTACCAACTGAGCGGGGATTGTATCCGCTTAATGCTTGAGTTCGCCAATCGTGGTGCTGGTAAGGGATCTCTTTACCCAAAAGAAGTCAGAGATCCTAAATTTGTGGACTTAAAGATATTCGCCGAAAAATATACGGTGGAAAGCTTCTTCGAAAACTATGAAGTAATAAACATGAAGAATGATAAAACTCGCTAGGGTGCTCGCTTGAAGAGAAAAGAGAACATCGCCAGCGATAAAATACTCATGCAAGATATCGACTGGCATTCTGGCAAGAACAATGTTCCTCGTCATTCTAAAGACGACAGATGGTGCGTCTTTCCGTTGGTTTTGAAAGGACCTTACATTTCAGGTTCACATGTGCTCCCTGCGAATCTCGCCAACTATCAACCTTGGTTTTTTAACTGGCCTGAAAAGGCAAAAGAGGTATACTTCCTAAATTTCGCTCAATTTATAATCTTCATTCCTTTTTTATACCTATTAATCTTGCGAAATTTTCAGATTATCAAGTTGAGAAGGAGCCACAAAATAAATGCTAAGGCAAGTAGCCTAGCAGCACTCCGTTCGATCACGGATGAAGTAAGAAATACTTTTCTTTATTATTTTTAACAATATTGTTGCCTCTGTTTATTATCTTTATTCGTGTGCGAAGGTTGATGCTGAAGTTGCTGAAGAAAAAGAAAATCCTAATATCGCGAAGGCCAAGAGCAAGAGTAAAGGTTCTCTTCGCAGGGAAAAGTCCACTGCCCCACCTTCAAAGAAGCGAAAGATTCGTTCCCCTTCTCCTTCAAATACTCAATCCAGCGAAAGCTCTGATGAAGATAATGATGATATTGATATTTCTCTCGCAAAGGAGAATTCTCTAACTGAATCTTCTATGGCACAATTATCTAGCATCTTCTCTGACTCCATGCAAGGAATTGGAGATGATCGTCTCTCTAGCACGTGCAAATCTCTCGCGAGTATCTGTGATGCTCCTTTACTAGAAAGTGATGATTCTCTTCATGGGGTCTCCAGATCAGTGACTCCCAGCTTTCTAAATTCGCTTGGTGTCTTGGTATGTCTCTGTTCCCTCATATCTTGATAATTTCGATTTTAAGTTATATCTTGATAATTTCTTTACTTTCCTTTATAGTCCGAGAGAGCTTCCTTTGTTGTTGCCTCAGATCTTGAGAAAAGGCGCAGTATTCTCGAAAAGAAGAATCCTCAATTTCGCAAGAAAAATGAAGAATTGGAAGCTGAAGTTGTTGTTCTTCGCAAGAGAAATGAAGAATTCGAAACTGAAGTTGCTACTCTTCGCGAGAAAACCAAGCAATTAGAAGCTGATTCTTCCACTCAGAAGAATAAAATTTCTAGTCTTCAGAGTGCCAACCAACAGCTTTATGGTATGAGACTTTTCTCTTTTCCTTTGTTTTGTTCTCTCATTATCTTTCCTTATCTGACTTACCATTTTCGCAGACGTTTATACCTTTCTGATGAAGCTATTATTCTTCACTCATTCCCCGATCCTATGGATAACAATGCCCTCCTTGATCACCTCAACGATTCTTTGAATAGTTTTTCAAATAACAAGATTAAATCTCTTCCTCTAAACGAACTTCAATCCAAATTTCGCCTCTTAGAAATTGATCATAGATCTAGTTTAGGCTTAGCCAACCAATTTAAACGTCTATATCTTAATTCTAAAGAGAAAATTAATACTTTAAGGAAGAAAATCAGTGATCTCATAGATGACAAAGATCGCATTACTAGTCAAGGTGCTCAAGCATTAGCGAAATTCCAAAAAACTCTTCTTGAGGTTCAAATTGAACGGGATGAATCCATCCGCAAAAATGATATTCTTAGCGAAAGAGAGAATCAAATTCGCTCCCTTCTTCTCATAAACAATGACGATGAATTCGCTTGGGCTGCGAAGGTTCTAGATGATGCCAGAAATAATTTAGGTGTTAACGTTAGTCTTCAAGATGAGCATACGGCCTTGATTAGGGATATGATTTCTGACAAAGAAGGTTGTTGGTCATTCTTCTTTATTTAATTGTTTGTTTTTTATGAAGTTGTCATTAAGTTGCTGATTCATTGTCATATGTTCGCAGAGGCTGAAGAGAGATTTTGCAAAAGAATTGAAGAACTTGAATCTGAGAAGGAGCAGCTCGCAAAGGATCTTTCTTCTCGAAATGATAAATATTCTAGATTGAAGAGGCAACTACAAATTACAGTTGCGAATTTCAAGAATGATGCTACTCTTTTTCGCAATCAGACTATTAAGATGGTCTACGATGACAACAACATTCCTCATTCTTCATACCCTTGCCTCCTTGATAAATCCCTAAGAATGGTCTTCTCTTAGTCTTTCTCTCTCGCGAGCTAAATGTGTTTGTTTAGTATAGTGTCTTTCAATTTCATCTTCAATTGCTCGTTCATTTATTTGTATTTCTCTCCCATGTAATATTCTCCTTCCTTCTTCATGATTTTCTTCGCCATCTTGATTATTTCGCCCCTGATGGTGTCTATTTCCTTGAATTCTATCATTTTGCCCGTTTTGAAGAATTTCAGCACGCTGAATATAACGATCTTCCAATATTTCTCTTCCTTCACGACGTTCTTCGCTTGGATTTTGTATTCCCTCTCGAGTTTCTTCATTAGCATTTTCTATAGGCAAATTTTGTCTTATTTCTTCTCTAACTGATCTTGAACTTGCTCTTGTAGTGCTTCTTGACCTTCTATTTTGTAATCTCATATTTTCCATCCTCAATTCATGATTTTTCCTTGTCAAATTCGCACGTTCTTCTGCTTCTAACCGCCTTTCTTCATGTATTGTTTGCCTCAATGCCTCTAATGCTGCAATCTCTTCATTTTCATGAATTATTCCTCCAATTACTTCTTGGTCTCTCTCCTCTTGTCCATTGCCTCCTAATTGCTGCTCTTCTCCCATTTCATTTACAGAATTTGACCGCCAAGTATGTACACTCACTCTGTCATAATCCACAGCTCTATTTTGTACTGGTGGTGTACGTTGAATTGGCGGTTGAATTTGATTTTCTCTATTGTTCCTTGTATTCATTCTTGAAGATTCCCCCATCTCGTCTCTCCTTTCTCCAGCAAGTCTCCTACTCCTTCTAACAGTTGTTGGTTGTTTTGATGCATGTCTTCTTCTAGCCATTTTTCAATCTTAATGAATTGTTGAAAATTATATGAAATTCCTTCCCTATTATTCCAAATTCTTTCAAATCACAATGTCAATCTTCAATAAGTCCCTGTTTCTGGCGCCATATGTAGTAGCAGGAAATCCCACACTACACCCCTCACAAGAATTCACATAATCAAGTCATTTTAAGATGAACAATTATATTCTTTATTGATTAAAGCTCACAAATGTTACAAGATGGAAAGGAAATAAGCTAAAGAATTTACAATCACTCTAAACTTTCTCTCTCTTAATATCTTGCTCCTCACTCGAAAAAGACCTCCCTTCTCTTAAGCCTATTCGGCTCTTTATATAGGACATTACATAGTGGATGACAACTAAGCTGTCCTTTATTTTCGGATCTGACTTGCGACATTCTCGCGAGTGTACAAATGTTAAATCTCGCAACACTCCTAAATCTCGCTAGGTCTTCACATCTTTCTCGTGTTCAAGTTGTCGTCATCCGTTGCGTCATTTATATTATCCATCTGCGACATTTTCGCAATGTGTCGTTTATGGATTTCGCAAGGGTCTTGGTGTTGCGATATTCTGATCCTACAGAAAAGACGAAAGCATTTCATGATAACATGATTTCTAGGAAACAATTTTGCATTGGGCAAAAAGTGCTTTTGTTTAATTCTCGCTTGCATTTATTTCCGGGTAAATTAAGGTCACGTTGGATCATACCTTTTATTGTTACTAATGTGTTTTCTCATGGTGCAGTAGAAATTCGTAGCATAGCTACAGGGAAAGAACTTAAAGTTAATGGGCACCGGTTGAAACCATATTATGAGAATTTCACTTCCGAAGTGGTGGAAGGAGTTAACTTTGTGGATGTACTCCCTCTGGAGGAGTCATAGAAAGCAAGGAGATAGTCGGGCTGACGACTTTAAACCAAGCGCTAAATGGGAGGCAACCCGGATCTTGGATGAGTTTTTTCTTGTCTTGTTTTTAGTTTTTTCTTGTCTTGTTTTTTATTTTTTCTGATTTCTTGTCACATATCATGTTAGAATTTCCCACCTTGACTTACTTTGGACGATTCAATTTACATTGAGGACAATGTAAAGTTCAAGTGTGGGGGAGTTGTTAAGCATTTGCATTGTAAAAATTTCAAATTTTACAATTTTTTGTAAAATAGTGAATGAATAAGAAAACTCCAACTTGTAGTTAGTTTAGAGTCACATAGTATACATGTCGCTAAGATTACATCGAGATTCTCATAAGAGTGACTGAACTTAGAGATGACAGAGAACATGATCGGGTTTCTTACTTGTATGAGAGTTAAAGTTGGATTTAACCTCCCAGTGGCAAATAAGGTGCAGACTGAATTCGGTATTAGAATAGTGGTCCCCTATAGTGGAGACTACCTATGTTACATCATGCGAGGCACCGACCTTCAATTCCTTGTACCTGTCTAAATATGTGCTTTTAGAGTGTGTGTCACCGTACGTAAACTCCGGGTAGAATGGTGAGCTACCCAACCTCCCACCAATAGAAGAACTATTTTGATCTCTTGAGTGCTATTTTTATCAACCATGATGGTGACATCGAATTGCTAACTTACATACCACTTGTAATCTTGTTCGCAGTTAGCACCATCCACTTTATCTCTCTCTACACAAACAGGTCCATAGAAACACCATCATCATCAACAAGAGGAGCATCAAAAATTTGAAGGAAAGTTGAAGACGTTCAAGGTTTACAAGTAACAGTACAGAAATGAGCAGATTTCAGATTCAAGTAAAGCAACAAAACAAGGAGCGGAATTTTTACAAGTTGAAGACTATTGTACAAGAGCGAAGATTATCAAGATGAGAATTCGAGAAGTTTATAATATCAAGACATACAAGTTGTGAAGAATTAAGCGGTAAAGTACTTACACCATGGCCTTTGTACTTGCATATTTATTTAATCTTATTTGTATTTTATTTTCTCTTGTTAAAAAAAAAAAAAGAAAAAGATAAATAAAAAAAAAAAAAATATTTGAGAAGAAAAAAAAGAGACAAGAGAAAATTTCTTTAGGTTCATTACTAGTTTTATTGTTTTGTTTCGTTTTGTTTTCATTTTATATTTGTTTTATTTTTCTTGTCTCATATAAAAAAAAAAAAGACAAGAGAAAATTTTGTTAGGTGCATTATTATTTTGTTTTGTTTTGTTTTGTTTTCATTTTGTATTTGTTTTATCTTTCTTGTCTCAATATAAAAAATAGAAAAAAAAATAGAAAAAAAAAAGAAAAAAAAAGAAAGGAAGAAAAAAAAAAAGAAAAAAAAAGTGAGACAAGAAAAATTCATTGTATCATATTTTGGGTTTGTATAGTTCGTTTTTAGTTTTGTATTCTTTCAATAAAGCCAATGGAAGAAGGAATATCTACAATGAAGTTTCAAGCAACAAGGATTTGAAGAAAAAGAGTTATATTGTCAAGATTCTACGAAGTTCAAGAGTTATCATCAAGAGTTGAAGACCGAAGACGAAGATGAAGACACCGATTGAAGACCGAAGACGTTTCTATGGATGCTGTGAGAGTGGTGCTAGCTGCACGTCGAACGGATAAAGAGGTAAGTAATCATATTCCCACCTTCGTTAAGTGGTTGATTTCCTTTCTTAGAGATCGTCAGAAAAAAGGTTTTCAAAATGAATAAAAGATGTGGGTTTTCAAAACAATTCGGAGGGTTTTTGCCTTCCTACCATTCAAGGTGTCGCAGGATGAATTCTCAAACTTTTATCTAATGAGAACAAACTCATGTGAATAAAATATGTTACCATACTTTGCATAATATGTCACGGCTGCATATAAAGAAAAACTATTTTTCCTTCGTATGAGCATTATTCTCTAAAACGAGGTTTATTTCGGTTTTTTGAAAGCTCACACCTTTTACGATAAAGTTTTGGTTTCCATGAAAGCTCATAAACAAAATTTTATCACTGGACACGGGTCTATTTCCAAAGAAAAATCTCTCTCAAGTTAGGGATTGTTGCTAGTTTCTTAAACTAACGATCGAACGAACATACGTTTAATAAAATAAGATTTTTTCTACAAAACACACGCTAATATATACACATGTATAGAATTTCAACATGAACAACTCATGAAATCAGGAAAAAAAAAAAACTTGGTCGGTGCCGGCCAAAATTTGGCCGGACGGTGAACGGACGGCGTCTGCGGGTGAGAGCTCCGACGAAAATCTTCCCTGCTCCTGCTAAGCTCGGATGTGAAGGTGATGGGAGGATGAAGAAGATGATGGTCGTTTGGGAAGAATAAAAAAAAGGGAATTAATTCCTTTTATATCAAATTTTACTTCCAAAACCTAATTCCATAAGGATTTCCTTTTGGGCCCGGCCCTTGAATCCTAAACCGACCATCGAATCAGCGGTTCTACACCAATTTATGCTCACTGGATGACGCTCTATTATGCCACTAGGGTTTCCACTCAAACCATGGTTTGCTCATTCAGTCGAAATCCGGTAATATCTTATTTTATGATTAAGTTCAATTACTTATTTATGTTTGTACCTGGAAAATCACCATTCAATGCTGACTGAGGAACATGACTGTTCCTCACTAAGCAGGGGACTTAATGTAGATGGTGGATTTTCGACAAAAGGGTAAAATTGTAAAACTATACTCCGGATCCGGCAATCGGATGAGTATTGAGGCACATGTTTCTCATTAAAGCATGAAAGCTCATGCCATAAATCTCCGAGATCGAGAAGGTTGTCTCTCGAGTATATATAGATGTGTAGTCTCCCCAGTAGAGGCCACGACACATCTCATGAATCTTGAGCAATTTCGATAATTAATCAGATCCCAAGCAATCGGATGAGTATTGAGACTCATGTATCTAAGCGTGAAAGCTCATGCCATAAAACCTTTGATCGAGAAAGTCTCTCAGAGAAGATGAAGATGTGTAGTCTCCCAGCTGAGACCACGGCACATCTCATATTGTATAGGATCGCAAGATTGGACGGCTCCTAGACTGCATGTCTGCTAGTATAGAGCAATAACGTCTTCAAGATGCAACCATGTTTTCCCTAACTATACAAGAGGAATATGACACTCCAGCAAGTTCATATTGCTCAAACCTCAGATAATTAATGCTCCTAGATAGGAAGTCCTTCTAGTATAGAGCCATCAGTTAATTATCTCTAATCGCCTGAATATCCAGCAATATTCTACGATTCTTCATTATATTTCGTCACTTCAATTCGTGGTTCTTCCCAGCAGAATTCCACGGGTTAGTGATAAATATTCAACGAGACAGGCATTTGAGCATCGAATAACTAAAATGGTGCAAGTGTACTTAACAATAATGCACATACCAGCATTTGAATGTGCAAACAAGCATTTCAAAAATATGAATGAACGAAGAACCTATGCAAAATAGGAAGGAAAAATAATAATAATAAAATATTAGCAAAGGCGCCAGGGGACTGGGCTCATCAGCTGGCCGGTCATGCCGTGACAAGTCCCGCACCCAATTTTATATTTTGTCATATTTTATTATTTTCCCTGATCTCGTGAAAATTCTCTCGTTCGAAATAATCTCCTTTATTTCAAGGAAATTCTCTAATCTCATGATTTTATCAAAGAAATAATAAAATTAGGGAAAGGTGTCACGGGACCAAGCACCAGCCACCCATGCCCTAGCCGTGTCCGGTCCCACACCTCACGTCCCCATTATTTTATTGTTTCTCTCAAATTATGAAAATTCCCTGATTTCATGAATTTTTCCTAAAACCATGAAAATTCCCTAATTTTATGAATTTTCTCTAAAATCATTAAAAATATTATAAAATTAGGAAAACTCGTGGGTGACCGGTTGTCATCCGAGCAAAAATAATTTCACTTTCTCACTCTACTAAATATAAATGAAGTACGTGATAAGAAAGAGTTCGTTCCCACAGAGAGGCAATTGTTGTTATAATAATTCTAGTTTCTTAGTAACCAAAGGGGGATTTTTGTTTTATCTAAGCAATAAAAGTAATTGAAAGCAATAAAATAATTTGAATAATTAATAAGGAGAAGATATTGGTCACGGGATAGTATCATTCACAAACATGTATTATCATCAATGACTAGAATTGGTATTTTAATCTCTCATTTACTAAAAGTCCTAGGATACCTTGATCGCAAGAATATCCCGCTAATTCCCTGATTTCATCACAACCACATTAAAAATTGTATATGTGAATTCTTCCTAGAAAGAAACCTAAAGTGTAAAAGCACAATTAAGTTTAACTCCCTCAAAGCACTAAGTCTATGGAATAAGACTAATCAAGGCAATCAAACGTGTAAAAGCACTAATTCAATTTAACCAAGGTTATGATCCACTTGTGACTAGTAGGATATATCACTACAAGCACTACCCACAATTATGCTACTTAGAATCAGGGATAAACAACTTTTTCGTATTGAAAACCCTAATATAGCTCTAGAGATGAATGCAAATCGGATTGATTAGGACTCAACCTAACAAGTATTCAAATCATATAACACTATTAATTGTGAATCACAAACAATAAATTACGAGACAAAACTAATTCATAGATTCAAATAACATGTTGAGAAATCAACTTTATCCCATAACCAATAATAATTGTTTAGCTACTCATAGCTATGGAGTTCATCATAAAAATATTAATTGAATAGAAGAAGATGAACAAAAGCAAACCCTAGAAGCGTAAACAAAAGCGGCTCTCTCCAAGTTCCAAGAATAATACGTGATATATCCAAAGTTGTAGAAAACTTTTTCCTTTTGTAGCTTTTCATCTTTCCAAAACTAGGTCTTCAAAGCCCAAAGTCCAATAACAAGATATCCACCAAACCCATATGTGAGGAATACCCATGTGAAAATATGTCCCAAAAATAGTTCATATCTGCAGTTCCCATTAACATCAGCTTCATTATATGTACTGCAATTCCAGATTCAGTCTCATCTCTTGCAACACCAATCTCTCATCATGACTCAAACTCCGCATTGCAACATCACAAAACTGCACCTGCAATTTCCAGTCATTCCTTCTCAGGCAAACACAAGCATTCACTCCATTTCAACCACCACCAGAACTGCCATCAAACCCATTTTATCACAGCATCACAAACCTCCAGGTCCATTGTTTTGCCTGCAATTCAGCCCAATCTCACCACCTGCCATATAACTCATACATACTGCGACACGATAATCAATAGCAGCAACTACTTCTCTTGCTTGATACCAGCAGCACCAACTCATTCTCACAGTAGCACACATTTCATTCCCTCACAACCTAGGCATACATCTACCGTTTCTGCAATTTCTCAAGCCATACTTTCAGTTGCTCGAGTTCTTCATTGTACTGCCAACTCTTTCCTCTATCTGAAACGGCTAAGCCATAGCTTCCATCCTTATCACAGAACTAGCTTCACCTGCCCTTCTCCATTGCAAAGAAGCAACACCATCTCGCTCCACCGAGTCATAACTCATTCACCACGGGCTGAGTCATAACAACCCTGTAACCTAAACCTTCATCTAAGCTGCATTCTCATTCTCTTAGCTCATCAGCATTAGCTACTCCTTCCCTGTTTACACATTCAATCACTCATTTCTTCACCTGAGTGTGCAATTGCTTCTCCAGCTTCTCACATGTAATCTGACAAACCCAATAATCATCATGGCATTTCACGTAACTTGTACTCCTGCTCATCTTGCCTGCAATTCATCTCGGCTTCCTCCTTTCTTCAGTTCAACTGGTGCTCAAACCCGCATTAAATATCTTCCTCAGCAACACCAGCTGTTCCATATACCACCAATACCAATTCCATCATGATGTCTTCTCTATCCTCAGCAACTGCAACAGTCCCTAGAAGCACCTCCATTTACTGCAGCTCAGTAGCATTGCCTAGCCATTTCCTTATCACCTGCAATCATCTCAGTCTCCATAACTGCATCACCATCTTCTATCACCTCGAAAAATTCAATCTGAGTACACCTGCAATCATCCATACCTACACATACATTTAAGTTCATCCATTGCAGCTGCGGTTCATCAGTTCACTCATTAAACCCATTTTCTGTCTTGAAGCAGCACTACCACCTCTTCCGTAATTTTGCAGTTCCATGTATTTCTGGCCATCAAAACCCCTGTTTAATTCTTCCATTTCCTCATAATAACAACAACCACCAGAAACCCATCTCAATTTCGACCCAAATCAATTCCATTCTCGACTCAAGTTCTAATTCAGCTTAACCCCAATTTCATCATCTAAATCTTCGTAGATTTCTAAATTTAAACATCAACCCCAGCTTAATCATTTCCTCAATCGATCATTGTCATCACCAGAAGCTTCAATCACTCACTTTCATCAACCCTAACTTCTACCATTCTCGACCAAATCCAAATCGTACTTCCTCTCAAAGCCTACTCTGTGATTCATTACATAACTTCAGTTTGTCTTCCAATCCACCATCTTAGCTCGAATGTAACTTCTCAGCTTCAGATCCATACTCA
Organism: Papaver armeniacum; assembly: GCA_023531295.1. NCBI lineage: Eukaryota > Viridiplantae > Streptophyta > Magnoliopsida > Ranunculales > Papaveraceae > Papaver > Papaver armeniacum. The sequence goes on from JAJJWW010000153.1 coordinate 561,920, forward strand.
AATTTCTGCTCGATCGTCTCTCGAAATAGCAGCAGGAATCGCTTTTTTTTTTCCTTTTGTCTGAGTTTTAGGAATCGATTTAGAAACATATCTCTCATCGGATTCAGGGTTGTAATAGATAGGATTTACTTAGACACCCGCTACTTGGATATGGGCCATCCTGCATAATTCTTGTACTGTCAGTTTCAGGGGACTGACAAGCTTAATAATTGATTTCGCTCCTAGAATGATCTCTTTCTTTCGCCGTGGGATTCCCCTTTTCATTCTCTCCAAGATGATGAGAAGAAATCCCGGATTTGAGAGAGTTCCACTTCTTTTTGCTCCAATGACTCCAAAACACCTTTAAAACTCAAAAGCAAACATAAGATACATAATTTACAAAAAAACTCGCAAAGAAATCATAAACAATAGATAAATATCAAGGTGTTTTAGACACCTATCAAATTCCCCCACACTTAGACTTTGCTAGTCCTCGAGCAAATCAAACAAAACAAATTCTAAAACATACATACAACTCCGTCACGTGAGGGTTTACTAGAGATATACCCACAAAACCTACTTTTCCAACTTACTAGTTCTCCGTAATGATAGCATCCAACGCGCTAAGAAGACATAGGGATTCTGCACACTAGTTATAAGAAGTTAGACACATAAATGAACACAATCTCATTCTTAAAAGTTGAGAGAGAAATAACCATCCCTTATCGAAAGAAATTCGGGTTCAGAGTGATCGAAAGTCTTGACTCTGCCTCACAAGAAAGGGTTTTATGAAGTTACTCTCAATAATAAATAGCTTTTTTATGGGTCACACATGTGTCCAGGTAGGAATGAAGAAAGAATCCTGCGACACCTTGAATGGTAGGAAGGCAAAAACCCTCCGAATTGTTTTGAAAACCCACATCTTTTATTCATTTTTAAAACCTTTTTTCTGACGATCTCTAAGAAAGGAAATCAACCACTTAACGAAGGTGGGAATATGCTTACTTACCTCGTTATCCGTTCGACGTACAGCTTGCACCACTCTCACAACATCCATAGAAACGTCTTCGGTCTTCAATCGGTGTCTTCATCTTCGTCTTCGGTCTACAACTCTTGATGTTAACTCTTGAACTTCGTAGAATCTTGACAATATAACTCTTTTTCTTCAAATCCTTGTTGCTTGAAACTTCATTGTAGATATTCCTTCTTCCATTGGCTTTATTGAAAGAATGCAAAACTAAAAACGAACTATACAAACCCAAAATATGATACAATGAATTTTTCTTGTCTCACTTTTTTTTTTTTTCTATTTTTTATATTGAGACAAGAAAAATAAAACAAATACAAAATGAAAACAAAACAAAACAAAATAATAAAACTAACAATGCACCTAACAAAATTTTCTCTTGTCTTTTTTTTTTTTTTTTAATATGAGACAAGAAAAATAAAACAAATACAAAATGAAAACAAAACGAAACAAAACAATAAAACTAGTAATGAACCTAAAGAAATTTTCTCTTGTCTCTTTTTTTTCTTCTCAATTTTTTTTATTTTTTTAACAAGAGAAAATAAAATACAAATAAAGATTAAATAAAAATGCAAGTACAAAAGCCATGGTGTAAGTACTTTACCGCTTAATTTTTCACAACTTGTATGTCTTGATATTATAAACTTCTCGAATTCTCATCTTGATAATCTTCGCTCTTGTACAATAGTCTTCAGCTTGTAAAAATTCTGCTCCTTGTTTTGTTGCTTTACTTGAATCTGAAATCTGCTCATTTCTGTACTGTTGCTTGTAAACCTTGAACGTCTTCAACTTTCCTTCAAATTTGTGATGCTCCTCTTGTTGATGATGATGGTGTTTCTATGGACATGTTGGTGTAGAGAGAGATAAAGTGGATGGTGCTAACTGCGAACAAGATTACAAGTGGTATGTAAGTTAGCAATTCGATGTCACCATCATGGTTGATAAAAATAGCACTCAAGAGATCAAAATAGTGCTTCTATTGGTGGGAGGTTGGGTAGCTCACCATTCTACCCGGAGTTTACGTACGGTGACACACACTCTAAAAGCACATATTTAGACAGGTACAAGGAATTGAAGGTCGGTGCCTCGCATGATGTAACATAGGTAGTCTCCACTATAGGGGACCACTATTCTAATACCGAATTCAGTCTGCACCTTATTTGCCACTTTGGCATGGTTAAATCCAACTTTAACTCTCATACAAGTAAGAAACCCGATCATGTTCTCTGTCATCTCTAAGTTCAGTCACTCTTATGAGAATCTCGATGTAATCTTAGCGACATGTATACTATGTGACTCTAAACTAACTACAAGTTGGAGTTTTCTTATTCATTCACTATTTTACAAAAAATTGTAAAAATTGAAACAATGCAAATGCTTAACCACTCCCCCACACTTAAACTTTACATTGTCCTCAATGTAAATTGAATCGTCCAAAGTAAGTCAAGGTGGGAAATTCTAACATGATATGTGACAAGAAATCAGAAAAAATAAAAAACAAGACAAGAAAAAACTAAAAACAAGACAAGAAATAAATACAAGACAAGAAATACTCATCCGATGGGTTGCCTCCCATTTAGCGCTTGGTTTAAAGTCATCAGCCCGACTATCTCCTTGCTTTCTATGACTCCTCCAGAGGGAGTACATCCACAAAGTTAACTCCTTCCACCACTTCGGAAGTGAAATTTTCATAATATGGTTTCAACAGGTGCCCATTAACTTTAAGTTCTTTCCCTGTAGCTATGCTACGAATTTCTACTGCACCATGAGAAAACACATTAGTAACAATAAAAGGTCCGATCCAACGTGACCTTAATTTACCCGGAAATAAATGCAAGCGAGAATTAAACAAAAGCACTTTTTGCCCAATGCAAAATTGTTTCCTTAGAAATCATGTTATCATGAAATGCTTTCGTCTTTTCTGTAGGATCAGAATATCGCAACACCAAGACCCTTGTGAAATCCATAAACGACACATTGCGAAAATGTCGCAGATGGATAATATAAATGACGCAACGGATGACGACAGCTTGAACATGAGAAAGATATAAAGACCTAGCGATATTTAGGAGTGTTGCGAGATTTAACATTTGTACACTCGCGAGAATGTCGCAAGTCAGATCCGAAAATAAAGGACAGCTTAGCTGTCATCCACTATGTAATGTCCTATATAAAGAGCCGAATAGTCTTAAGAGAAGGGAGATCTTTTTCGAGTGAGGAGCAAGTTATTAATAGAGAGAAAGTTTAGAGCGATTATAAATTCTTTAGCTTATTTCCTTTCCATCTTGTAACATTTGTGAGTTTTAATCATTAAAGAATATAATTGTTCATCTTAAAATGACTTGATTGTATGAATTCTTGTGAGGGGTGTAGTGTGGGATTTCCTGCTACTACATATGGCGCCAAAAACAGGGATTGATTGAAGATTGACATTTTGATTTGAAAGAATTTGGAATAATAGGGAAGGAATTTTATATAATTTTCAACAATTCATTAAGATTGAAAAATGGCTAGAAGAAGACATGCATCAAAACAACCAACAACTTTTAGAAGGAGTAAGAGACTTGCTGGAGAAAGGAGAGACGAGATGGGGGAATCTTCAAGAATGAATACAAGGAACAATAGAGAAAATCAAATTCAATCGCCAATTCAACGTACACCACCAGTACAAAATAGAGCTGTGGATTATGACAGAGTGAGTGTACATACTTGGCGGTCAGATTTTGTAGATGAAATGGCAGAAAAATAGCAATTAGGAGGCAATGGACAAGTGGAGAGAGACCAAGAAGTAATTGGAGGAATAATTCATGAAAATGAAGAGATTGCAGCATTAGAGGCATTGAGGCAAACAATACATGAAGAAAGGCGGTTAGAAGCAGAAGAACGTGCGAATTTGACAAGGAAAAATCATGAGTTGAGGATGGAAAATATGAGATTACAAAATAGAAGGTCAAGAAGTACTACAAGAGCAAGTTCAAGATCAGTTAGAGAAGAAACAAGACAAAATTTGCCTATAGAAAATGCTAATGAAGAAACTCGAGAGGGAATACAAAATCCAAGCCAAGAACGTCGCGAAGGAAGAGAAATATTGGAAGATTGTTATATTCAGCGTGCTGAAATTCTTCAAAATGGGCAAAATGATAAAATTCAAGGAAATAGACACCGTCAGGGGCGAAATAATCAAGATGGCAAAGAAAATCAGGAAGAAGGAAGGAGAATATTAAATGGGAGAGAAATACAAATAAATGAACGAGCAATTGAAGATGAAATTGAAAGACACTATACTGAGCAAACACATTTAGCTCGCGAGAGAGAAAGACTAAGAGCAGAAGTGGAAGAACAAGAGCTACAAGAGGTAATTAGACAGAATAACCATGATAATCGAGAAGGGAGGCGTGAGCGAATTGCAATAATGCTAATATCAATGAAGAATATGATAGAGTACAAAGGAGAACTGAAAGGCGGCAAAGAGGAGAAAATGAGAGATATGACGGTGTGCGAATTAATGAAAGAAGTGAAAGAGAAGACCGCAGAGAAAGACGAGAGGAAAATGATGAACAAGAAAGTCAAAATAGAGATGAACGCAGGAGAAGAGAGGCGGAGTTGAAAAGACCAAAGAATACTATAACATCTTTCAACCACTTGCAAGCTATATTTTTAGGAGCATATATACATAACAATTCCTCGCGACCTGGCATTGAAGATGTATTTGGGCTGAAGAAAAGGGTTGGCGAAAGTTTGAAGCACCTAACTATGAGATGGAAGACAATGTATAGTGATATGTCTGGTCGTGTGGACGAAAGATATCTCATTCTATCATTCATCAATGCTATGTTCGCAACCAACCTGTTATACATTCAAATTTTCAGAATCAAAAATACAATCACAATGACTGAGCTACGAGAACTTCAGGAGGAATATATTGCTCTTGAGGAAAAGCAAAATGAGATGGAATCATACCCCATCGCGAACACAAGTTCAAGAGCAGCGAATGCAAGCTTGTTACAAAAGTTAATAAATACAGTAGCGAGCACCTCGCAAGGGCAACAAGAGAGGATAATGGGAGATAGTCAGCAAAAGCTAGTAGCTATGGGGAGCCTTGATCAAGAAGAATTCAAGAGAGAGAGAAACTTCTATAGTCGTGGTGGAAATAACAAAATCCAAAGACTTGATCAGCCACAAGAAACTTATGGAGGTCATCAGCCACAAGAAACTTATGGAGGTCATCAGCCGCAAGGAACTTATGGAGGTCAGAGGCAAAACTATCACAGAGGACAGCGAAGTCATAAGATAATATGGGAAGAAATCAAAATGCCACCTTTGAATGCTAGTGTGGAGAAGATATGGGAAGCTATAATCCTAATGGAAAACATACCCGCACCATGGAACATGGGGAGTAAACCACCTCCAAGCTACAGAAGTAATAAATTTTGCTCTTATCATCATTTCCATGGACATACAACAATTGACTGCAGAAATATAAAGAGAATCATTCTCAGGATGATAGATCAGGGAAAATTAAATCACTTTCTAATAGGACAAACGCAAACTCAAGCATTACCACCTCCTCCAGATATTCACAAGCCAAACACAGCAAAAGAAAGAGAAACATTTGTGATTGAAGTTGGCACAAAGGCAAAGAATCTGTTTTGTAACTCCATCGTACACTCATACAAGACGATTGAAGATTTTCACGATAACACTCTCAGCGGTGTTTTCGCAAGAGATGCCGATGATAGAGAAATAATTAACATTGCGAAGACATCGCCACTTGAAGAATGGCAAAAGCAGACTATCTCTTTTACTGCAGAAGAAGTACCTGAGGGTGGAGAAATGCACGACAACCCATTGGTGGTAAGATTGGAGATCAACCCAAAACCTAGCGAGGATGAAGATGATGAAGCTGAGAATTCATGGGCAATCAACAGAATTTTGATCGATACTTGAAGTTCCGTGAATATTCTTTTTTATCATACTTATAAAACTATGGGAGGGAAAGATGAAGATCTAATACCTTCAACGTACAAAATCTATGGTTTTAATGGTACTGCAAATAAGCCAAAAGGAGAAGTTCATATGCAAATTCCACTGAAAGGATTATCTTCTGAAATTTTATTCTGTGTAGTTGATGTGGAATCACCATACAACACACTGATTGGACGACCTTGGTTACATGAGATCTTAGGTGTGGCATCGACTTTCCATCAATGTATAAAGTTCCCTCATCCCACTGGTGTTGGCATCATAAAGGGAGATTGGGTTGAAGGAAAGAAGTGTTATGAAATTGATATAGAATCTTGCGAAGAAGAAGAATTGGAAACGCAACATCAAAGAAAAACAAAGAGGTGAAAGATTAATGGTAGATGTAATAGAACAGATAGAGGAAGAAATGCTGCGAAACCAATCTATGATGAAGATAGGAAGTGGCGAAGGTTTCGCAACAGACAAGAAAATGATAGGAAAATTCAAAAATGCAGAGGCAGAAAGTAGCAGAAATAAGAGACTTAAAGAATGAATATACTTGTTGACTGTCGAAGAAGAAATTGGGAGGAGAAAAAAAAAATATATGATAGGTTTGATCTTAAAAAAAAAATAAAAAAAAATAAAAAATAAAATCTTTCTTATGAATAGCAGAGATGATGTTGCGAAAGGAAGTTGATATGCAGAAGAAGAGAATATATTTTATGAAATATAAAGATATGACTGCGAAATTACAAAAGAATTTATATGCATAAGAATCAACAAATTTAATCGAGACATAAAGCGAACCAACTATGGCGTACACCCTAGTTCGCGAAATCAAAATTTCGTAAGAGGCAAATGTAAGACCTAAAGTGCGTCATAGAAGGGGGTACCTATTGCATGGATCAGGGAAAAGGTTACACCGCCCCTGGAACCTGAGTCATGGAGAATTGGGGTCAATAAATCCCATCCAGGGGAGATACCTTGGATTTTCAATTTAAGCTTATGACTTAGATTGGACGACCGAGGGTCTCTTCTAAGGATTCAGCATTTGACCAAGGCGCCGAGGTACACGGTTGAGCCAAGAGTGCCTGGGGCATTTGAAGTGTCTCGGCCATTCTTGGCAAGACTCGGCATGTCCGCACTCGGCAAAGAAAACTCCACTTAGGGTGCAGTCTCGTAACCATAAGCCCTATAGGCAAAAGGGATAAGAGGTGCGAAAACAACTGGTTGTTGTTAAGACTGGATGGGGGGAGCTAGCCTTGTATGGCACAAGTACGCCTCCATGAAGGGGCAACCAGGGAGATGAAAAGGGCGGCACCCTCCATTAGGGAGCTGATAAGTGTCTTAAGACGCAAATGTCATGAGGATTTATTTCCGCAAGGAAATTTAGGCTTGTCATATTTGTGCGACAATACTGAATTGGCAATAATACAAAAGATAAAGATAAGACGAGATCAATGGGTCAGTACATGAAAATGTAAGGACGTCCTGCGATTTCGTCGCAAGACGGCAATGTCATGGGGCTTTATATTCGCAAGAATTTTTAGGCCTGTCATATTGTCGCAACAAAAATATCCTGCAGAAGCAACAATATTAAAGAAATGATAAGGAAAGATCAATGGGTCATTACATGAAAGTGTAAAGACGTCCTGCGATTTTGTCGCAATGACAAGGGGTAGCACAGTAAGACCTTTAACTAAGAAGGCAAAATAAGACCACATAAAAGAAAAAGAAAAAAGGAAATCTTGGAAGAAACCAAGGTTTCCTTACTTGCCAAAATCCAGCAGTAACAGCTGCGAGATTGAGGCATGAACACATATCACTATTGAAAGTAACTTGCTTAATCTCTCATTTGAAAGCAAATAACAGAGGCAAGTATGGGAATGTATAGAATAAAAACATGTTATTTGTCTTCATATGATAGATTTACGCGCTCATAAAATGAAAGGTTGATAATATATTGATTAACTGTATTGCAAAAAAGAATTGTTCTTTTAACATGTGCAGAAAGGTAGAGCTTGTATCTGAAGACCCAAGAAACTCGCAGCAAAAGATTACAAAAATAGAAGATTAAAAGAATGAATGAACAGATGTTACAAAAAGAGAAAGAAGAAAGAAAACAATTATTTCTTGTTTGATTCTTCTTCTTCATTTTCTTCATCATCAGATCCTTCTACTTCTTCATCTTCATCAGATCCTTCTACTTCTTCGTCTGCGTCAAATTTCTCTTCTTCACTAGCTTCGCTGTCAGATATATCCAAAGAAGGCACATTCTTAGGGATTTCATCAAGGAGGCAAGGGTATGAAGAATGAGGAATGCTGTTGTCATCGCAGACCATTTTTATAGTCTGATTGCGAAAAAGAGTAGCATCATTCTTGAAATTCGCAACTGTAATTTGTAGTTGCCTCTTCAATCTAGAATATTTATCATTTCGAGAAAAAAGATCCTTTGCGAGTTGCTCCTTCTCAGATTCAAGTTCTTCAATTCTTTTGTGAAATCTCTCTTCAGCCTCTGCGAACATATGACAATGAATCAGCAACCTAATGACAACTTCATAAAAAACAAACAATTAAATAAAGAAGAATGACCAACAACCTTCTTTGTCAGAAATCATATCCCTAATCAAGGCCGTATGCTCAGCTTGAAGACTAACGTTAACACCTAAATTATTTCTGGCATCATCTAGAACCTTCGCAGCCCAAGCGAATTCATCGCCATTGTTTATGAGAAGAAGGGAGCGAATTTGATTCTCTCTTTCGCTAAGAATAGCATTTTTGCGGATGGATTCATCCCGTTCAATTTGAACTTCAAGATGAGTTTTTTGGAATTTCGCTAATGCTTGAGCACCTTGACTTGTAATGCGATCTTTGTCATCTATGAGATCACTGATTTTCTTCCTTAAAGTATTAATTTTCTCTTTAGAATTAAGATATAGACGTTTAAATTGGTTGGCTAAGCCTAAACTAGATCTATGATCAATTTCTAAGAGGCGAAATTTGGATTGAAGTTCGTTTAGAGGAAGAGATTTAATCTTGTTATTTGAAAAACTATTCAAAGAATCGTTGAGGTAACCAAGGAGGGCATTGTTATCTATAGGATCGGGGAATGAGTGAAGAAGAATGGCTTCATCAGAAAGGTTATAAACGTCTTCGAAAATGGTAAGTCAGATAAGGGAAGATAATGAGAGAACAAAACAAAGGAAAAGATAAAAGTCTCATACCATAAAGCTATTGGTTGGCACTCTGAAGACTAGAAATTTTATTCTTCTGAGTGGAAGAATCAGCTTCTAATTGCTTGATTTTCTCGCGAAGAGTAGCAACTTCAGTTTCGAATTCTTCATTTCTCTTGCGAAGAACAACAGCTTCAGCTTCCAATTCTTCATTTTTCTTGCGAAATTGAAGATTCTTCTTTTCGAGAATACTGCGCCTTTTCTCAAGATCTGAGGCAACAGCAAAGGAAGCTCTCCCGGACTATAAAGGAAAGTAAAGAAATTATCAAGATATAACTTAAAATCGAAATTATCAAGATATGAGGGAACAGAGACATACCAAGACACCAAGCGAATTTAGAAAGCTGGGAGTCACTGATCTGGAGACCCCATGAAGAGAATCATCACCCTCTAGTAAAGGAGCATCACAGATACTCGCGAGAGCTTTGCACGTGCTAGAGAGACGATCATCTCCAATTCCTTGCATGGAGTCAGAGAAGATGCTAGACAATTGTGACATAGAAGATTCAGTTAGAGAATTCTCCTTTGCGAGAGAAATATCAATATCATCATTATGTTCATCAGAGCTTTCGCTGGATTGAGGATTTGAAGGAGAAGGGGAGTGAATCTTTCACTTCTTTGAAGGTGGGGCAGTGGACTTTTCCCTGCGAAGAGAACCTTTACTCTTGCTCTTGGCCTTCGCGATATTAGGATTTTCTTCTTCTTCAGCAACTTCAGCATCAACCTTCGCACACGAATGAAGATAAGAAACAGAGGCAACAATATTGTTAAAAATAATAAAGAAAAGTATTTCTTACTTCATCCGTGATCGAACGGAGTACTGCTAGGGTACTTGCCTTAGCATTTCTTTTGTAGCTCCTTCTCAACTTGATAATCTGAAAATTTCGCAAGATTAATAGGTATAAAAAAGGAATGAAGATTATAAATTGAGCGAAATTTAGGAAGTATACCACTTTTGCATTTTTAGGCCAGTTAAAAAACCAAGGTTGATAGTTGGCGAGATTCGCAGGGAGCACATGTGAACCTGAAATGTAAGGTCCTTTCAAAACCAACGGAAAGACGCACCATCTGTCGTCTTTAGAATGACGAGGAACATTGTTCTTGCCAGAATGCCAGTCGATATCTTGCATGAGTATTTTATCGCTGGCATCGTTCTCTTTTCTCTTCAAGCGAGCACCCCAGCGAGTTTTATCATTCTTCATGTTTATTACTTCATAGTTTTCGAAGAAGCTTTCCACCGTATATTTTTCGGCGAATATCTTTAAGTCCACAAATTTAGGATCTCTGACTTGCTTTGGGTAAAGAGATCCCTTACCAGCACCATGATTGGCGAACTCAAGCATTAAGCGGATACAATCCCCGCTCAGTTGGTAGATGGCTCGCGAGAATTTCGCATGAGCAAGAATTTCATAAAATAAGGGAAGGTCAGGGTCATAGAGAGGAATGGGAAGACCAGCGAGAATTTGACCTAGCGAAATTATGATTTCCTGATCATCACAATGATGATCAGAAAACAGTTTGGCAGAAAGAATGGATTTAGATTCTTGATCGGGAATGGTGGACAACGTGAAACCTCTATCTTTGAAATCCTTTTGCACTTTGTCTAGAAAAGCTTCATATTTACGACCGATTGGAGGCATTTTCAAAGTATGGGAATGTATAGAAACTGAAGATCAAAAGAAGTAAAAAGGAAAAGATTTACAGTAGCAGAAACGGAAGCTACGGAGAGATGTTGAAGAAAAGTTGCATAAAAAACAAGAAGGAAAGTAAAAAAGAAGAAGAGAGGAGTAAGGAAAGTATATATAGAGAGAAGGTTTCTCGAAAAGGCAAACACATTTAATGCGAAGAGTAGACATGAACGGTTGAGAAAAAGCAGTTGAAAAAGACATGTCAAGAAATGGATGGAGGAAGAGATACGTGTAATAAATTCTGCGTAAAAGTACAAAATCATGTCAATACAGAAAAATATGAAAAAATGAACAACTGCGGCATTTTGAAAGTATTAGTTCTCATGACATTCTCCCCTTCGCAGAGAAGACATGAGAAGAGGCAAGATGTAGGATCAGAATATCGCAACACCAAGACCCTTGCGAAATCCATAAACGACACATTGCGAAAATATCGCAGATGGATAATATAAATGACGCCACGGATGACGACAGCTTGAATACGAGAAAGATGTGAAGACCTAGCGAGATTTAGGAGTGTTGCGAGATTTAACATTTGTACACTCGCGAGAATGTCGCAAGTCAGGTCCGAAAATAAAGGACAGCTTAGCTGTCATCCACTATGTAATGTCCTATATAAAGAGCCGAATAAGCTTAAGAGAAGGGAGATCTTTTTCGAGTGAGGAGCAAGTTATTAAGAGAGAGAAAGTTTAGAGCGATTGTAAATTCTTTAGCTTATTTCCTTTCTATCTTGTAACATTTGTGAGTTTTAATCAATAAAGAATATAATTGTTCATCTTAAAATGACTTGATTGTGTGAATTCTTGTGAGGGGTGTAGTGTGGGATTTCCTGCTACTACATATGGCGCCAGAAACAGGGACTGATTGAAGATTGACATTGTGATTTGAAAGAATTTGGAATAATAGGGAAGGAATTTCATATAATTTTCAACAATTCATTAAGATTGAAAAATGGCTAGAAGAAGACATGCATCAAACCAACCAACAACTTTTAGAAGGAGTAGGAGACTTGCTGGAGAAAGGAGAGACGAGATGGGGGAATCTTCAAGAATGAATACAAGGAACAATAGAGAAAATCAAATTCAACTGCCAATTCAACGTACACCATGATAGGTGTAGAATACACCGTATTTACTATCTAGTAGTTACGCTTTCTTTGCTATTTTTCTTGTGAATTATGTACTTTACGCGTGTTTTTGAGTTATTAGGTACTCTGGAGTCGCGCGGGGGAAAAGATGGAGAAATCAATCAATTGGAGTAAAAAGGGCAAAATTGTCATTTCATGGAAATCACTCTACTGGGAGCTGAGCCAAGGTTAAGGGGCAACTCTATTTGGAGAAGCACTAATGGAAGACTAACTAAGGTTAAGGGGGAGCTACATTTGGGTGGTTCTCGTACATTTGGGTGTGTAAATCCACCCCGAGTTTATAACCCTAAATCGAGAATCACATTTCTCTTGTTTCCAATAATTCACATTTTTCCCCTGAACCTGAAATTGAGAGGAAAAGCAAACAAAGTGGATGCGTCTTGAATAGAGAAATTGGGAGAAGAAATCAAGAGCACAGAGGATGAATTAGGGTTGATGTTCTCGAAGATGGGTAATGGAGATGGGTAGTGTCTCAATGATGTTGAATCCAAAATGAAGATGTGAACGTGAAGAAGTTAGGGTTTGATCCATTGAATCTAGAATTGATGAAGAGGAGGTCACGGTGGTCTTTGTGGTGGTGATGATAGGAATGAGAATGAAGAACTCGAACTATGGTGATTGTTGATCAACTGGCAGTGAACCTGAGAGATTGAAGTTGAGCATGGCTCGAGTTGGTTTTTGCCATTACATGCCATTACCGATGAAGACAGAGATGAAGGATGGTGTTGTTGGTCGTGGGTTGGAGTTTGCTGCCATTTATCGGAATTTGATGATGCTCGGTGATGAAGCAACTATGACGATGGTATATATGTGTTTACGTGGACAGGAAATGATGACCGCAGCTGGTGCAATCGAGTTTGTCATGGTGATGAATTGGTGGAGTGATCGTGCTCGAGTTTGTGGAGCTATATGAGCAGTGGTTGCTCGCTGGAACTACATAGAGAAGGTGGAACTCGATCTGGGAATCAGTATGGAGTTTTTCTACTGTCGTTGGCGATAAATGAATGAAGGTTTGATGGCAGTGACGATAATCGAGCATGTGGTACACCGAACCAAAGTGAATGAGAGTCTGTGCAATGGCCAGGGGTCTGAGATGACAATGGGTTTCAGTGGATGTTTGAGTTCATGCCATGGAATTTGAAAGAAGTACAGGGATAATGGAAGAATCTGGTGATGAAAGTGAATCATTGAGAGTTCAAGACAGGGAGAGAGAAATGGGTGCTTGGCCTAGGATTATAATGAAGCTGAAGCAAACTGCAGTGGTGGTTGAATTCACAAGAAGCCTGGGAATGAATTAAACTGGTGATGAAGGTGGATTGTTGGAACTGATGTTGCAGAGCCAGTGAGGTGCTCAAGATGTTACAGAGAAAGGGCTCGACAATGGTGGAGTTGTGCAGGTCAGAATTGATTTCAAGGATGTGGTGATTGTCATGGAAGAGCAGCAAAGGCAAAGTGCATGTGATGAATGGGAAATTGCAGCGGAATTGGAGTTAGTGCCTTCATAGATGAATGTTAGGATGAGAAGTTGCAGGTGGCTGAGCAATAACAGTCGATGAGGAGTGTGGTGAAGCAAATGGAGTTGGCAGAGTCTGAGTGTTGCAGGTTAAGCTGTTGTGCCGAGCGAGTTTAATGCCATGAAGTCGCAGCTGATAGAAGAAACGATGCTTTGACGTGTGTTGTCCTTGAATGGGATTGGAATTTGAGGTGTTGGAGAATGGTTTGAATTGGCAGTGAAGTTGGTGGTATTCAATGAGTGCAATGTGCAGGTGAGCTGAGATTGCAAGGTTGCGAGAGGATGTGGATTTGTGGTTGTGAGATTCAGATGGTGATGTATGAATGTTGAACTGAGCATTACATGGGAATGAGCCATAAAGAGGAAATGGTGGTGCACAAGAAGGAAGAGTTGAAATTGCAGGTGGTAGTGGAATGACTAACGGTGCTAATGAAATGAGCCAAATGGAGGGAGGTACTTGAATTTGTGGTGTTGGTCTTGATAAGATGTTGATCCTCGTGGTAACAAAGAATTGTAGAGAAGTTGGATGAGGCTAGGCAGAATGGATGTGCTGGTAATTGGCAGAGATGGCGGAGGAATCAATTTGTTGCAGCTGAATTGGAGCTGTGCTGTTGCAGGTTGAGAAACTGGTATTGTCTTGAAGTTACAGGGAGATATTGAGTGCAGAATGCACAGCCTTCTTGGCTGGGATTGAAAGTGGTAAAGCACCATCTTAGTGCAACAGAGACTCTGGCCTGTGCAACGGCCTGACAACTAAGCCCAGTCAGGCTAGTTAGACTTTCACTCGGCCTATGACTCGGATGGATAGCCGACTCACCCCGACTCAATGACCTCGACTCGGTGCTTGACCCGATTGACCCGGCCGAGCTGACCCTTTTGACCCGACCGATCCAACCCGTTGACCGGTGACCGGTTTGACTTTGCCGGTCACCTGAACTATTTTCCGGCGATCTTTCCGGCCACAATCCCAGTTTTCCGGCGACGATTTTTGGGCAGAATTTTCACATGGGTTTTTCTCACACATGGGCTTGGTGGACCACTTGGAGATGGGTTTTGAGAAGACCTAAATTTGGAAAAGAGTATCCTTTTGGAATTGAAGAAACATATAAATAGAAAAGTCTTTCTTAAACCTAGATATATCTCCATTAGGGAGAACTCATACTTTTGTTCTAGGGTTTCACATGATAGTTTTCTTCTTTGCTTTCTATGATGATTTCCGAAAACACAAGTAACTAAGTTTTTATTATTGGTTGAAGATGTAGTTGGATTTTGCAACCAAGTTATGATTTTTATGAATTAGTTTTCTCTCAATATTATCGTTTGATTTCTACGGGTTATAATAATTGCATGATTGATGTATTGCAATATGATTGAATGTTTGTTTAGTTAAGTCTAGAATTGATTGAACTCACATCCATATCTATAGCTATTTTAGGGTTTTCATCGAGCGATAACCTTGAATACGAATAGCATGATATGATTCTAGGTTGTAGTGATACATCCTCGTAATCATATGTAGAAATTGACCTTTGTTCGAATTGTTTTGCGCAATGTATTACAATTGCATTGATTAGCCTATTTTCGAAACTTAATGCTCCTAGGAATTGAACTTGATTAGCGCAAGGCGTTAGGTTATTCTTTAGGTAGATTTCACATACGCAGCTCTAATGTGTGTGTTGATGACTTAAGAAAATTTCGGAGTATTCTTGCAATTAGGTATTCTATGGCTTTTGATGATAGCGAGATTAAATACGAATTCTATTCATATATTCATAAACTTGTTTACAATTGAAGATGAAACCTTTTTCCAATATTTTACATTCTTGATTTGCGTACTTTATTTTCTTTTTGTTTATTTTTATTTACACAATCAGAAAATTCTCGGTGTTTTATATAGGAAACCATAACAATTTGACAACCTAGACCTCTCTGTGGGATCATCCTTTCTTGCCCTTGCTATATTTATATTTTGAGTAGTAAGAAAGTGTAAATTATATTTGTGTCGGCTGACAACCGGTCAAATTTTGGCGCCGCTGCCGGGGAGGCAGCGGTTGTTAATTGTTTTTGGTTTCTTATTTTTGTATTTAGTTTTGTTTTACTTTTTCTTATTCTTTGGTTCTTATTCGAGTTTTGAGAATCTCGTTTCAGGTACCAATTTCTATGGACGGAGCATATTGGAGCAATCAATACGGCTTTCAACCTCAACAACATGAAAACTATCACCCTTATGGGGAGTACAATCAAAACCAATCCTTTGGTTATGGTCAATATTCCACGTACCCTTTTAGTTGTTCTCATACATTCCAACCTTCTTATGGTGGGTATGTAAGTGAGCAACCACAAGGAGGGGAGACTAGTTTTACTCCTATTAATTTTTCCTCTAGTTTGGTAGATGAAATGCAACAATTTATGGACAGCATGGAGTCAGTTTGTGGACAACCAAGCGTGGAACCATTTTCATCGACCAAATGTGCTCATAGAATGTTTGGACCAATTTCTGATCGTAGTTATGATCATCCACCCATTCAAAGGGATTATAATTGGCCTAACAATACTGAAGTAAGTAATTCTACTTTTTCTTTGTCGAATGAGCTTTACAAACAAATGGAACACTATATTCAGAATTTGGATGGAACACTCCAAGAGCTTCAAAAAGGTGTTTCCACTTTAAGACAAGGCATTGAAGAATACAAGGAGGAAATGAATAGTTATGTTGAAAAAGGCGAACCTTCGGGGACTTTTGTTGATATTTGTGTAGTTAACTCAACTCTTGATCGTAATAATGATCATTCACCTATTCAAAAGGATGAGTTAGAGATTAGCAACACTAAATTCAGCGACAAACAATCTTATGTTGACTATGATAGTGATGATTATTATGAAAATACATTGCCTAAACCAATTCATGGTGACATCCCCGAGGAGTGTACAATGGAGTCTTTTTGGGATCAAGATGAAGACGAAGAGGAATATGTCGACACTTGTGTAGATTACTCAAGCATTGATCTTAATAATGATCAAGAGCCTATTCAAAGGGCAGAGCTTGAGGATGATGCATTTTCGAGTGTTCTAGAAAAGTTTCTTATAATAAAATTTGGATCCGCAAAAGAATATGTGCCTTACAACAAAGAGGAGTGTGTTGAGAATGTGACTGGTATGACCAATATTGTGGAAGACCCAATTGAGCTTGCATATGATTGTAATGATGATGTTTATGTCGATACTTTGGTTAAGGCAGAAACGGACGAAGAATGGTTGCAAGGTTTGATAGAGGACCATGATATACATGAGGTGAATAATTCACTTGTAGGATCATAATATCGCAACGTGCAGGGCTCGCGGGGTCAATAAACGACGACGTCGCGAGGCAGTCGCAGATAGCAAAAATAAACGACGCAGTGAATAACGACACACAAAACAACGAGAAAGACATGGAACTGGCGAGGTTAAGAAGTGTCGCGAGATTGAATAGTCACACACTTGCGACACTTAGCGAGACATTCCCGAAAATAAAGGACGACCTAGTGTCATCCACTATGTATTACCCTATATAAAGGGTGAGTGGGTCTGTTGTAGGGAGAGCTTTTTGGGAATTGTTAGGCAAGTCATTAGGAGAGAGAAAGTTTAAGAGTGATTTAATTTCTAAGTGTAATCTTGCTTTCCTGTGTAGAGATTTCATGAAACTAATTAATAAAACTTCTTGATTATCTATCTTTTAAGGACTTAATTAAGCAAAATTGAGTGAGGGGTGTAGTGTGGGATTTCCTGCTACTACATATGCGCTAGAAACAGGGACCTAATCTTGTTGGTTCAAGAAAGTTTAGAAAAAGCAGTTCTTGTTGGTGATGAATTCAATTGGATCTATAAACTTTAAGAGAAATTTCCATGAAAAGTAGTTCTTTGTTCATACTTATTATTTAGATCTACAAAATTTGGGTTCAAAAATGGAAGTTTTATGGAAGAAATCACACTTTCAGGGAGAAAACACCGTCAACAATTCAAAGGCATGAAGAGAGGAAGAAAAAAAAAAAAAAAAAGGTTGTTGTGATGAAATTCAAGGAAGAAAGCTAATTTTTTAATGGAAGATTTCATATTCAGGAGAAAAAGAAAAGAGGAAAATTGTTGAAGGAAATAAAGGAACAACGAAGAAAAGGATAAGAACAAAACGCTGTGAATTTTATCACAAACGAGAAGCTCTTACAGAGATGGTTTGAGTTGGAGCGAAGAAGCTTGATGTCGCAAGATCAAATCTCGCCTTGATCATATTTTTCACATTTTTTTCTAACGCTGCCAATTGATGAAAGAAACAAGAAGAGCCACTATTTTGATCTCTTGAGTGTTATTTTTATCAACCATGTTGGTGACATCGAATTGCTAACTTACATACCACTTGTGATCTTGTTCGCAGTTAGCACCATCCACCTTATCTCTCTCTACACCAACAGGTCCATAGAAACAACATCATCATCAACAAGAGGAGCATCACAAATTTGAAGGAAAGTTGAACACGTTCAAGGTTTACAAGCAACAGTACAGAATTGAGCAGATTTCAGACTATTGTATAAGAGTGGAAATTATAAAGATGAGAGTTCGAGAAGTATATGATATCAAGACATATAAGTTGTGAAGAATCAAGCGGTAAAGTACTTACACCATGGCATTGTACTTACATTTTTATTTTATTTGTATTTTACTTTCTCTTGTCTAAAAAAAAAAAAAAAAAAAAAAAAAACGAAAATTAAAAAAAATATAAACTAAAAAAAAAAAAAAAAAAGAGACAAGAGAAAAATGTTTAGGTTTGTTAATAGTTTAGGTTTGTTAATAGTTTTTATTTTGTATTTGTTTTATTTCTTATTCAAAAAAAAAAAAAAAAAAAAAAAAAGAAAAAAAAAAGAAAACGAAAATTTAAAAAAAAAAAAAAAAATATGGGTTTGTATAGTTTGTTTTTATTTTTGTATTCTTTCAATAAAGCCTATGGAAAGAAGGAATATCTATAATGAAGTTTCAAGCGACAAGAAATTTGAGGGAAAGAATCATATTGTCAAGATTCTACGAAGTTCGAGAGTTATCATCAAGAGTTGAAGGCCAGAAGACGAAGATGAAGACACCGATAGAAGACCGAAGACGTTTCTATGGATGCTGTGAGAGTGGTGCTAGCTGCACACCGAACGGATACGAGGTAAGTAAGCATATTCCCACCTTCGTTAAATGGTTTGATTTCCTTTCGAAGAGATCGTCGGAAAAATGGGTTTTCAAAAATATATAAAAGATGTGGGTTTTCAAAATATTTCGGAGGGTTTTGCCTTCCTACCATTCAACGTGTCGCAGGATTCTCTCTTCATTCCAACCTGGACACATGTGTGACCCATAAAAAGCTGTTTATTGTTGAGAGCAATATCATAAAACCCTTTCTTGTGAGGCAGAGTCGAGACTTTTGATCACTCCGAACCTGAATTTTAGTCGAGAAGGGATGGTTATCTCTCTCTCAACTTTTAAGAATGAGATTGTGTTCATTTATGTGTCGAACTTCTTATGACTAGTGTGCAGAATCTCTATGTCTTCTTAGCACGTTGGATGCTATCATTACGGAGAACTAGTAAGTTGGAAAAATAGGTTTTGTGGGTATATCTCTAGTAAAACCTCACGAGACTATAACTCGTCCACTAGGGACACCTAGGGGTTTAAAGGCTTGTTATTTATGCTAAAAGTGACCGTAGCCTCGACGACACGGAGTTGTTGTATTTTAGTTTTGTTTGATTTGCTCGAGGACTAGCAAAGTCTAAGTGTGGGGGAATCTGATAGGTGTAGAATACACCGTATTTACTATCTAGTAGTTACGCTTTCTTTGCTATTTTTCTTGTGAATTATGTACTTTACGCGTGTTTTTGAGTTATTAGGTACTCTGGAGTCGCGCGGGGGAAAAGATGGAGAAATCAATCAATTGGAGTAAAAAGGGCAAAATTGTCATTTCATGGCAATCACTACTGGGAGCTGAGCCAAGGTTAAGGGGCAACTCTATTTGGAGAAGCACTAATGGAAGACTAACTGAGGTTAAGGGAGGGCTACATTTGGGTGGTTCTCGTACATTTGGGTGTGTAAATCCACCCCAAGTTTATAACCCTAAATCGAGAATCACATTTCTCTTGTTTCCAATAATTCACATTTTTCCCCTGAACCTGAAATTGAGAGGAAAAGCAAACAGCGGATGCGTCTTGAATAGAGAAATTGGGAGAAGAAATCAAGAGCACAGAGGATGAATTAGGGTTGATGTTCTCGAAGATGGGTAATGGAGATGGGTAGTGTCTCAATGATGTTGAATCCAAAATGAAGATGTGAACGTGAAGAAGTTAGGGTTTAACCCATTGAATCTAGAATTGATGAAGAGGAGGTCACGGTGGTGCTGTGGCTGGTGATGATAGGAATGAGAATGAAGAACTCGAACTATGGTGATTGTTGATCAACTGGCAGTGAACCTGAGAGATTGAAGTTGAGCATGGCTCGAGTTGGTTTTTGCCATTACATGCCATTACCGATGAAGACAGAGATGAAGGATGGTGTTGTTGGTCGTGGGTTGGAGTTTCTTTGCCATTTATCGGAATTTGATGATGCTCGGTGATGAAGCAACTATGACGATGGTAATATGTGTTTACGTGGACGGAAATGATGACCGCAATTTGGTGCAATCGAGTTTGTCATGGTGATGAATTGGTGGAGTGATCGTGCTCGAGTTTGTGGAGCTATATGAGCGTGGTTGCTCATTTGGAACTACATAGAGAAGGTGGAACTCGATCCGGGGAATCAGTATGGAGTTTTGCTGCTTTGTCGTTGGCGATAAATGAATGAAGGTTTGATGGCAGTGACGATAATCGAGCATGTGGTACACCGAACCAAAGTGAATGAGAGTCTGTGCAATGGCCGAGGGTCTGAGATGACAATGGGTTTCAGTGGATGTTTGAGTTCATGCCATGGAATTTGAAAGAAGTACAGGGACAATGGAAGAATCTGGTGATGAAAGTGAATCATTGAGAGTTCAAGACAGGGGAGACAGAAATGGGTGCTGGCCTAGGATTATAATGAAGCTGAAGCAAACTGCAGTGGTGGTTGAATTCACAAGAAGCCTGGGAATGAATTAAACTGGTGATGAAGGTGGATTGTTGGAACTGATGTTGCAGAGCCAGTGAGGTGCTCAAGATGTTACAGAGAAAGGGCTCGACAATGGTGGAGTTGTGCAGGTCAGAATTGATTTCAAGGATGTGGTGATTGTCATGGAAGAGCAGGCTGTGGCAGTGCAGGTGATGAATGGGCAATTGCAGCGGAATTGGAGTTAGTGCCTTCATAGATGAATGTTAGGATGAGAAGTTGCAGGTGGCTGAGCAATAACAGGCTGATGAGGTCTGTGGTGAAGCAAATGGAGTTAGCGAGTCCGAGTGTTGCGGAGTTAAGCTCTTTGTGCCGAGCGAGTTTAATGCCATGAAGTCGCAAATTGATAGAAGAAACGATGCTTTGACGTGTGTTGTCCTTGAATGGGATTGGAATTTGAGGTGTTGGAGAATGGTTTGAATTGGCGGTGAAGTTGGTGGTATTCAATGAGTGCAATGTGCGGTGAGTGAGATTGCAAGGTTGCGAGGCACAGATGTGGATTTGTGGTTGTGAGATTCAGATGGTGATGTATGAATGTTGAACCAGGCATTACATGGGAATGAGCCATAAAGAGGAAATGGTGGTGCACAAGAAGGAAGAGTTGAAATTGCAGGTGGTAGTGGAATGACTAACGGTGCTAATGAGCTGAGCCAAATGGAGGGAGGTACTGAATTGTGGTGTTGGTGCTGATAAGATGTTGATCCCTGTGGTAACATTAATTGTAGAGAAGTTGGATGAGGCTAGGAAGAATGGATGTGCTGGTAATTGGCAGAGATGGCGGAGGAATCAATTTGTTGCAACTGAATTGGAGCTGTGCTGTTGCAGGTTGAGAAACTGGTATTGTCTTGAAGTTACAGGGAGGTATTGAGTGCAGAATGCACAGCCTTCTTGGCTGGGATTGAAAGTGGTAAAGCACCATCTTAGTGCAACAGAGACTCTGGCCTGTGCAACGGCCTGACAACTAAGCCCAGTCAGGCTAGTTAGACTTTCACTCAGCCTATGACTCAGATGGATAGCTGACTCACCCTGACTCAATGACATGACTCGGTGCTTGACCCAGTTGACCCGGCCGAGCTGACCCTTTTGACCCGACCGATCCAACCCGTTGACCGGTTTGACTTTGCCGGTCACCTGAACTATTTTCCGGCGATCTTTGCGGCCAAATTCCGGCCACAATCCCAGTTTTCCGGCGACGATTTTTGGGCAGAATTTTCACATGGGTTTTTCTCACACATGGGCTTGGTGGACCACTTGGAGATGGGTTTTGAGAAGACCTAAATTTGGAAAAGAGTATCCTTTTGGAATTGAAGAAACATATAAATAGAAAAGTCTTTCTCAAACCTAGATATATCTCCATTAGGGAGAACTCATACTTTTGTTCTAGGGTTTCACATGATAGTTTTCTTCTTTGCTTTCTATGATGATTTCCGAAAACACAAGTAACTAAGTTTTTATTATTGGTTGAAGATGTAGTTGGATTTTGCAACCAAGTTATGATTTTTATGAATTAGTTTTCTCTCAATATTATCGTTTGATTTCTACGGGTTATAATAATTGCATGATTGATGTATTGCAATATGATTGAATGTTTGTTTAGTTAAGTCTAGAATTGATTGAACTCACATCCATATCTATAGCTATTTTAGGGTTTTCATCGAGCGATAACCTTGAATACGAGTAGCATGATATGATTCTAGGTTGTAGTGATACATCCTCGTAATCATATGTAGAAATTGACCTTTGTTCGAATTGTTTGCGCAATGTATTACAATTGCATTGATTAGCCTATTTCTCGAAACTTAATGCTCCTAGGAATTGAACTTGATTAGCGCAAGGCGTTAGGTTATTCTTTAGGTAGATTTCACATACGTGACTCTAATGTGTGTGTTGATGACTTAAGAAAATTTCGGAGTATTCTTGCAATTAGGTATTCTATGGCTTTTGATGATAGCGAGATTAAATACGAATTCTATTCATATATTCATAAACTTGTTTACAATTGAAGATGTTGCGTACTTTATTTGCTTTTTGTTTATTTTTATTTACACAATCAAAAAATTCTCGGTGTTTTATATAGGAAACCATAACAATTTGACAACCTAGACCTCTCTGTGGGATCGATCCTTTCTTGCCCTTGCTATATTTATATTTTGAGTAGTAAGAAAGTGTAAATTATATTTGTGTCGGCTGACAACCGGTCACACCACTAGTACAAAATAGAGCTGTGGATTATGACAGAGTGAGTGTACATACTTGGCGGTCAGATTCTGTAGATGAAATGGGAGAAGAGAAGCAATTAGGAGGCAATGGACAAGAGGAGAGAGACCAAGAAGTAATTGGAGGAATAATTCATGAAAATGAAGAGATTGCAGCATTAGAGGCATTGAGGCAAACAATACATGAAGAAAGGCGGTTAGAAGCAGAAGAACGTGCGAATTTGACAAGGCAAAATCATGAATTGAGGATGGAAAATATGAGATTAAAAAATAGAAGGTCAAGAAGCACTACAAGAGCAAGTTCAAGATCAGTTAGAGAAGAAATAAGACAAAATTTGCCTATAGAAAATGCTAATGAAGAAACTCGAGAGTGAATACAAAATCCAAGCGAAGAACATCGCGAAGGAAGAGAAATATTGGAAGATCGTTATATTCAGCGTGCAGAAATTCTTCGAAACGGGAAAAATGATAGAATTCAAGGAAATAGACACCGTCAGGGGCGAAATAATCAAGATGGCGAAGAAAATCACGAAGAAGGAAGGAGAATATTAAATGGGAGAGAAATACAAATAAATGAACGAGCAATTGAAGATGAAACTGAAAGACACAATACTGAACAAACAAATTTAGCTCTCGAGAGAGAAAGACTAAGAGCAGAAGTGGAAGAACAAGATCTCCAAGAGGCAATTAGACAGAATAACCATGATAATCGAGAAGGGAGGCGTGAGCGAAATCGCAATAATGCTAATATCAATGAAGAATATGATAGAGTACAAAGGAGAACTGAAAAAAAAAGCAAAGAGGAGAAAATGAGAGATATGACGGTGTGCGAATTAATGAAAGAAGTGAAAAAGAAGATCGCAGAGAAAGACGAGAGGAAAATGATGAACAAGAAAGTCAAAACAGAGATGAACGCAGGAGAAGAGAGGCGGAGTTGAAAAGACCAATGGATCCAAATTCTGGTATAAATGAACAAATTTTGAGAGAGATAGCGGAAATGAGAGGAATGATAAATAATAAAAGAGGAGGAGCTAAGAGACAATTGGATGAAGCCATAGAGGAAGCTGCGAAAACTCCATTCACACAAGAATTACAATTAGGAGGAATACCCCCAAAATTTAATTTACCTGCGTTAACCAGCATTTTTGATGGAACAACTTGTGCAGTCCAACACATCAAAGCTTATGTGAGATGTATGCTACAATGGGAGAACCATGATGCAATATTATACAAGTATTTCGCATCAAGTTTAACAGGGGAGGCGTTAAAATGGTTTGAAGGTTTGCCAAAGAATACTATAACACCTTTCAACCACTTGTAAGCTATATTTTTAGGAGCATATATAAGTAACAATTCCTCGCGACCTGGCATTGAAGATGTATTTGGGCTGAAGCAAAGGGTTGGCGAAGGTTTGAAGCACCTAACTGTGAGATGGAAGACAATGAGTAGTGATATGGCTGGTCGTGTGGATGAAAGATATCTCATTCTATCATTCATCAATGCTATGTTCGCAACCAACCTGTTATACATTCAAATTTTCAGAATCAAAAATACAATCACAATGACTGAGCTGCGAGAACTTCAGGAGGAATATATTGCTCTTGAGGAAAAGCAAAATGAGATGGAATCATACCCCATTGCGAACACAAGTTCAAGAGCAGCGAATGCAAGCTTGTTACCCAAGTTAATAAATACAGCAGCGAGCACCTCGCAAGGGCAACAAGAGAGGATAATGGGAGATAGTCAGCAAAAGTTAGTAGCTATGGGGAGCCTTGATCAAGAAGAATTCGAGAGAGAGAGAAACTTCTATAGTCGTGGTGGAAATAACAAAATCCAAAGACTTGATCAGCCACAAGAAACTTATGGAGGTCATCAGCCACAAGAAACTTATGGAGTTCATCAGCCGCAAGGAACTTATGGAGGTCAGAGGCAAAACTATCACAGAGGACATCGAAGTCATAAGATAATATGGGAAGAAATCAAAATGCCACCTTTGAATGCTAGTGTGGAGAAGATATGGGAAGCTATAATCCTAATGAAAAACATACCCGCACCATGGAACATGGGGAGTGAACCACCTCCAAGCTACAGAAGTAATGAATTTTGCTTTTATCATCATTTCCATGGACATACAACAAATTACTGCAGAAATATAAAGAGAATCATTCTCAGGATGATAGATCAGGGAAAATTAAATCACTTTCTAATAGGACAAATGCAAACTCAAGCATTACCACCTCCTCCAGATATTCACAAGCCAAACACAGCAAAAGAAAGAGAAACATTTGTGATTGAAGTTGGCACAAAGGCAAAGAATCTGTTTTGTAACTCCATCGTACACTCATACAAGACGATTGAAGATTTTCACGATAACACTCTCAGCGGGGTTTTCGCAAGAGATGCCGATGATAGAGAAATAATGAACATTGCGAAGATATCGCCACTTGAAGAATGGCAAAAGCAGACTATCTCTTTTCCCGCAGAAGAAGTACCTGAGGGTGGAGAAATGCACGACAACCCATTGGTGGTAATGTTGGAGATCAACCCAAAACCTAGCGAGGATGAAGATGATGAAGCTGAGAATTCATGGGCAATCAAGAGAATTTTGATCGATACTGGAAGTTCCGTGAATATTCTTTTTTATCATACTTATAAAACTATGGGAGGGAAAGATGAAGATCTAATACCTTCAACGTACAAAATCTATGGTTTTAACAAGATCTTGCAAATAAGCCAAAAGGAGAAGTTCATATGCGAATTCCACTGAAAGGATTATCTTCTGAAATTTTATTTTGTGTAGTTGATGTGGAATCACCATACAACGCACTGATTGGACGACCTTGGTTACATGAGATCTTAGGTGTGGCATCGACTTTCCATCAATGTATCAAGTTCCCTCATCCCACTGGTGTTGCCATCATAAAGGGAGATTGGGTTGAAGGAAAGAAGTGTTATGAAATTGATATAGAATCTTGCGAAGAAAGAGCTGCGAAGAAGAAGAATTGGAAACACAACATCAAAGAAAAACAAAGAGGTGAAAGATTAATGGTAGATGTAATAGAACAGAGAGAGGAAGAAATGCTGCGAAACCAATATATGATGAAGATAGGAAGTGGCGAAGGTTTCGCAACAGACAAGAAAATGATAGGAAAATTCAAAAATGCAGAGGCAGAAAGTAGCAAAAATAAGAGACTTAAAGAATGAATATACTTGTTGACTGTCGAAGAAGAAATTGGGAGGAGGAAAAAAAAATCTTTCTTATGAATAGCAAAGATGAGGTTGCGAAAGGAAGTTGATATGCAGAAGAAGAGAATATATTTTATGAAATATAAAAATATGACTGCGAAATTACAAAAGAATTTATATGCAGAAGAATCAACAAATTAATCAGACATAGGCGAACCAACTATGGCGTACACCCTAGTTCGCGAAATCAAAATTTCGTAAGAGGCAAATGTAAGACCTAAAGTGCGTCATAGAAGGGGGTACCTATTTCATGGCTTAGGGAAAAGGTTACACCGCCCCCGGAACCTGAGTCATGGAGAATTGGGGTCAATAAAGCCCATCCAGGGGAGATACCTTGGATTTTCAGTCTAAGCTTATGACTTAGATTGGATGACCGAGGGTCTCTTCTAAGGAGTCAGCATTTGACCAAGGCGCCGAGGTACACGGTTGAACCAAGAGTGCCTGGGGCATTTGAAGTGTCTCGGCCATTCTTGGCAAGTCTCGGCATATGCTGCACTCGGCCCGAAGAAAACTCCACTTAGGGTGCAGTCTTGTAACCATAAGCCCTATAGGCAAAATGGATAAGAGGCTGCGAAAATAAATGGTTGTTGTTAAGACCGGATGGGGGGAGCTAGCCTTGTATGGCAGAAGTACGCCTCCTTGAAGGAGCAACCAGGGAGATGATAAGGGCGGCACCCTCCATTAGGGAGCTGATAAGTGTCTTAAGACGCAAATGTCATGAGGCTTTATTTCCGCAAGGAAATTTAGGCTTGTCATATTTGTGCGACAATCCTGAATTGGAAATAATACAAAAGATAAAGATAACACGAGATCAATGGGTCAGTACATGAAAATGTAAGGACGTCCTGCGATTTCGTCGCAAGACGTCAATGTCATGGGGATTTATATTCGCAAGAATTTTTAGGCCTGTCATATTGTCGCAACAAAAATATCCTGCAGAGGCAACAATACTAAAGAAATGATAAGGCAAGATCAATGGGTCATTACATGAAAGTGTAAAGACATCCTGCGATTTTGTCGCAATGACAAGGGGTGGCACAGTAAGACCTTTAACTTGGAAGGCAAAATAAGACCACATAAAAGAAAAAGAAAAAAGGAAATCTTGGAAGAAACCAAGGTTTCCTTACTTGCGAAAAATCCAGCGATAGAATTTGCGAGATTGAGGCATGAACACATATCACTATTCGAAAGTAACTTGCTTAATCTCTCATTTGAAAGCAAATAACAGAGGCAAGTATGGGAATGTAAAGAATAAAAACATGTTATTTGTCTTCATATGATAGATTTACGCACTCATAAAATGAAAGGTTGATAATATATTGATTAACCGTATTGCAAAAAAGAATTGTTCTTTTAACATGTGCAGAAAGGTAGAGCTTGTATCTGAAGACCCAAGAAACTCGCAGCAAAAGATTACAAAAATAGAAGATTAAAAGAATGAATGAACAGATGTTACAAAAAGAGAAAGAAGAAAACAGAATTATTTCTTGTTTGATTCTTCTTCTTCATTTTCTTCATCATCAGATCCTTCTACTTATTCATCTTCATCAGATCCTTCTACTTCTTCGTCTGCGTCAGATTTCTCTTCTTCGCTAGCTTCACTTATCGATATATCCAAAGAAGGCACATTCTTAGGGATTTCATCAAGGAGGCAAGGGTATGAAGAATGAGGAATGTTTGTTGTCATCATGAGACCATCTTAATAGTCCGATTGCGAAAAAGTAGCATCATTCTTGAAATTCAGAATCGTAATTTGTAGTTGCCTCTTCAATCTAGAATATTTATCATTTCTAGAAGAAAGATCCTTTGCGAGCTGCTCCTTCTCAGATTCAAGTTCTTCAATTCTTTTGCGAAATCTCTCTTCAGCCTCTACGAACATATGACAATGAATCAGCAACTTAATTACAACTTCATAAAAAACAAACAATTAAATAAAGAAGAATGACCAACAACCTTCTTTGTTAGAAATCATATCCCTAATCAAGGCCGTATGCTCAGCTTCAAGACTAACGTTAACACCTAAATTATTTCTGGCATCATCTAGAACCTTCGCAGCCCAAGCGAATTCATCGTCATTGTTTATGAGAAGAAGGGAGCGAATTTGATTCTCTCTTTCGCTAAGAATAGTATTTTTGCGGATGGATTCATCCCGTTCAATTTGAACTTCAAGAAGAGTTTTTTGGAATTTCGCTAATGCTTGAGCACCTTGACTAGTAATGCGATCTTTGTCATCTATGAGATCACTGATTTTCTTCCTTAAAGTATTAATTTTCTCTTTAGAATTAAGATATAGACGTTTAAATTGGTTGGCTACGCCTAAACTAGATCTATGATCAATTTCTAAGAGGCGAAATTTGGATTGAAGTTCGTTTAGAGGAAGAGATTTAATCTTGTTATTTGAAAAACTATTCAAAGAATCGTTGAGGTAACCAAGGAGGGCATTGTTATCCATAGGATCGGGGAATGAGTGAAGAAGAATGGCTTCATCAGAAAGGTTATAAACGTCTTCGAAAATGGTAAGTCAGATAAGGGAAGATAATGAGAGAACAAAACAAAGGAAAAGAGAAAAGTCTCATACCATAAAGCTGTTGGTTGGCACTCTGAAGACTAGAAATTTTATTCTTCTGAGTGGAAGAATCAACTTCTAATAGCTTGGTTTTCTCGCGAAGAGTAGCAACTTCAGTTTCGAATTCTTCATTTCTCTTGTGAAGAACAACAGCTTCAGCTTCCAATTCTTCATTTTTCTTGCGAAATTGAAGATTCTTCTTTTCGAGAATACTGCGCCTTTTCTCAAGATCTGAGGCAACAGCAAAGGAAGCTCTCCCGGACTATAAAGGAAAGTAAAGAAATTATCAAGATATAACTTAAAATCGAAATTATCAAGATATGAGGGAACAGAGACATACCAAGACACCAAGAGAATTTAGAAAGCTGGGAGTCACTGATCTGGAGACCCCATGAAGAGAATCATCACCCTCTAGTAAATGAGCATCACATATACTCGCAAGAGCTTTGCACGTGCTAGAGAGACGATCATCTCCAATTCCTTGCATGGAGTCAGAGAAGATGCTAGACAATTGTGCCATAGAAGATTCAGTTAGAGAATTCTCCTTTGTGAGAGAAATATCAATATCATCATTATGTTCATCAGAGCTTTCGCTGGATTGAGGATTTGAAGGAGAAGGGGAATGAATCTTTCGCTTCTTTGAAGGTGGGGCAGTGGACTTTTCCCTGCAAAGAGAACCTTTACTCTTGCTCTTGGCCTTCGCGATATTAGGATTTTCTTCTTCTTCAGCAACTTCAGCATCCACCTTCGCACACGAATGAAGATAAGAAACAGAGGCAACAATATTGTTAAAAATAATAAAGAAAAGTATTTCTTACTTCATCCGTGATCGAACGGAGTGCTGCTAGGGTACTTTCCTTAGCATTTATTTTGTAGCTCCTTCTCAACTTGATAATCTGAAAATTTCGCAAGATTAATATGTATAAAAAAGGAATGAAGATTATAAATTGAGCGAAATTTAGGAAGTATACCTCTTTTGACTTTTCGAGCCGGTTAAAAAACCAAGGTTGATAGTTGGCGAGATTCGCAGGGAGCACATGTGAACCCGAAATGTAAGGTCCTTTCAAAACCAACGGAAAGACGCACCATCATCGTCTTTAGAATGACGAGGAACATTGTTCTTGCCAGAATTCCAGTCGATATCTTGCATGAGTATTTTATCGCTAGCGTCGTTCTCTTTTCTCTTCAAGCGAGCAACCCAGCGAGTTTTATCATTCTTCATGTTTATTACTTCATAGTTTTCGAAGAAGCTTTCCACCGTATATTTTTCGGCGAATATCTTTAAGTCCACAAATTTAGGATCTCTGACTTCTTTTGGGTAAAGAGATCCCTTACCAGCACCAAGATTGGCGAACTCAAGCATTAAGCGGATACAATCCCCGCTCAGTTGGTAGATGGCTCGCAAGAATTTCGCATGAGCAAGAATTTCATAAAATAAGGGAAGGTCAGGGTCATAGAGAGGAATGGGAAGACCAGTGAGAATTTGACCTAGAGAAATTATGATTTCCTGATCATCACAATGATGATCAGAAAACAGTTTGGCAGAAAGAATGGATTTAGATTCTTGATCGGGAATGGTGGACAACGTGAAACCTCTATCTTTGAAATCCTTTTGCACTTTGTCCAGAGAAGCTTCATATTTGCGACCAATTGGAGGCATTTTCAAAGTATGGGAATGTATAGAAACTGAAGATCAAAAGAAGTGAAAAGGAAAAGATTTACAGTAGTAGAAACGGAAGTTACGGAGAGATGTTGAAGAAAAGTTGCAGAAAAAACAAGAAGGAAAGTAAAAAAGAAGAAGAGAGGAGTAAGGAAAGTATATATAGAGATAAGGTTTCTCGAAAAGGAAAACACATTTAATGTGAAGAGTATACATGAACGGTTGAGAAAAAGCAGTTGAAAAAGACGTGTCAAGAAATGGATGGAGGAAGAGATACGTGTAATAAATTCTGCGTAAAAGTACAGAATCATGTCAATACAGAAAAATATGAAAAAATGAACAGTTGCGGCATTTTGAAAGTATTAGTTCTCATGACATTCTCCCCTTCGCAGAGAAGACATGAGAAGAGGCAAGATGTAGGATCAGAATATCGCAACACCAAGACCCTTACGAAATCCATAAACGACACATTGCGAAAATGTCGCAGATGGATAATATAGATGCAACGGATGACGACAGCTTGAACACGAGAAAGATGTGAAGACCTAGCGAGATTTAGGAGTGTTGCGAGATTTAACATTTGTACACTCGCGATAATGTCGCAAGTCAGATCCGAAAATAAAGGACAGCTTAGCTGTCATCCATTATGTAATGTCCTATATAAAGAGCCGAATAGGCTTAAGAGAAGGGATATCTTTTTCAAGTGAGGAGCAAGTTATTAAGAGAGATAAAGTTTAGAGCGATTGTAAATTTTTTAGCTTATTTCATTTCCATCTTGTAACATTTGTGAGTTTTAATCAATAAAGAATATAATTGTTCATCTTAAAATGACTTGATTGTGTGAATTCTTGTGAGGGGTGTAGTGTGGGATTTCCTGCTACTACATTTTCCTTATAAATGCGTGAGCTTTCAAATACATCATTGCGAAGCTCCTCTAGCTCTTGGAGTTGTAACTTCCTTTGCTTTCCAGCCCCATCCATCTCCATATTGCATTGCTTAATAGCCCAAAACGCCTTATGCTCAATTTCAACGGGTAAATGACAAGGTTTACCATACACAAGCCTAAAGGGAGACATCCCTATATGTGTCTTGTATGCGGTTCTATAAGCCCACAAAGCATCATTAAGTCGCATGCTCCAATCTTTCCTTGTTGGATTCACCGTCTTCTCTAGTATAGACTTCACCTCTCGGTTAGAAACCTCGGCTTGTCCATTTGTTTGGGGATGATAAGGTGTTGTAATCTTGTGCGACACATTGTACTTCTTCAACAAGCTTTGTAAAATCCTGTTTTTGAAGTGAGAACCCCCATCGCTAATTATGGCTCTTGGAATTCCAAACCTTGCAAAGATATTAGTTTGCACAAAATCTGAAACCACTTTAGAATCATTAGTTGGGGTGGCCTTAGATTCCACCCATTTCGAGACATAATTAACAACAAGTAACATATAAAAATTCCCATGGGAGTTGACAAAAGGACCCATAAAATCAATACCCCATACATCAAAAACTTCAATAAATTGAATAAAAGTTTGTGGCATTTGATTTCGGGCACCTAGATTGCATGTTCTTTGGCACCTATCACAAGTTGTACAAAATATATGTGCATCCTTAGACAAGGTTGGCCAATAGAAACCGCTTTCAAGTACCTTTGAGCGGTTCTCTTACTCCCAAAGTGTCCTCCACAAGCATAGGAGTGACAAAAAGACAAGATAGAATTAAATTCAGATTCGGGAATGCACCTTCGTATTACTTGGTCACTACAATGTTTCCACAAGTATGGATCATCCCATATGTATTGGTTTACCAACTTCTTAAGTTTGTCCCTCTCAGCACGAGACAAGTTCTTTGGGATTTTTTAGACACCAAGTAATTGACAATATCCGCATACCATGGTTCTCCAAAGTCAATTGAGAATAGTTGCTCATCCGGAAAACTTTCACGCAATGGGATAGCTTCCTTGTCCACAGCAAGACGTCTCAAGTGATCCGTAACGATGTTCTCAATTCCTTTCTTGTCCTTGATTTCAATATCAAACTCTTGCAAGAGTAAAATTCATCGTATGAGCCTCGGTTTCGCTTCTTTCTTCAATAGCAAGTACCTAAGTGCTGCATGATAAGAAAAGAATTTGTACCAATTAGATAAGAGCGAAACTTTTCCAAAGCAAAAACAATGGCTAACAACTCTTTTTCAGTGGTTGTGTAGTTTTGTTGGGCCTCATTTAACGTTCTAGAAGCATAATAAATAGCATGAGGAATCTCCCCACACGTTTCCCAAGCACCGCACCAACCGCATAGTCACTTGCATCACACATGAGCTCAAAAGGCTTGCTCCAATCCGGTGGTTTAATGATAGGGGCTGAAATCAAAAGTTCTTTCAAACGATTGAATGCCGCCATACACTTTTCATCAAAGTTAAAAACCACATCTTTTTGCAATAAGTTACAAAGTGGTGATGCTATCTTGGAAAAATCCTTGATGAATCTTCGATAAAAACCTGTATGACCAAGAAAAGAGCGTATCTCCCTCACCGTAGTGGGAGGGGTTAAAGCACGAATAAGGTCTATCTTAGATTTATCAACTTCCAAGCCTTTAGAAGATATTATATGGCCTAAAACTATGCCATGAGTTACCATGAAATGGCACTTCTCCCAATTCAGCACAAGGTTTGTTTCAACACATCGTTCAAGGATTAGAGACAAGTTGTTCAAGCAAAGGTCAAATGAATCACCAAAGACACTAAAATCGTCCATGAACACTTCGATTATGTTTTCAACATATTCTGAAAAGATACTTACGTACCATACACCTTTGAAAGGTAGCTGGAGAATTGCATAAGCCAAAAGGTATCCTTCTATAAGCAAAAGTACCGAAAGGACAAGTGAAAGTGGTTTTCTCTTGATCCTCCGGCGCTATCACAATCTGATTATAACCTGAATAGCCATCAAGGAAGCAATAATAAGAGTGTCCAGCTAAACGTTCAAGTATTTGATCAATAAAAGGCAATGGAAAATGATATTTTCTAGTAGTGGCATTCAATTTCCTGTAATCAATACAAACCCTCCAACCGGTTTGCACACGAGTTGGGACAAGTTCATTCTTATCATTCTCCACCACTGTCACACCTGATTTCTTTGGTACTACTTGTACCGGGCTCACCCACTTGCTATCGGATATGGGGTAGATAACACCCACTTCCAAAAGCTTGAGTATCTCCTTTTTCACAACTTCCATCATGGGAGGGTTCAAACGACGTTGCGCTTCCCTTGTAGGCTTTGCATCGTCCTCCAAACGTATCTTGTGCATACAAACGGCAGGGCTTATACCCTTGATATTGGAAATTGTCCATCCTATGGCCGTCTTGTACTTCCTTAGCACCGTTAGAAGTTTTTGCTCCTGTAATTCACTAAGCTTGTTAGAAACAATCACAGGTAACTCTTCATTATCACCCAAGTACAAGTACTTTAGGTGATCGGGAAGAGGTTTCAATTATAACTTTGGAGATTTAGCAATTGAAGGTACAAGCTTTTCATCACTGCATGGTAAAGAAATAAAAGAGATATTATGAGTTTCCGGGCATCCTTGTAGTGAATTAAGATCACCAAGGGCTTCCTTGACTTCATTACCACACTCTACACCATTATCCATGGATGTAGTTAACACGGTTTCCAAAGCATCATCACCATTTAATTCAAACATTTGTTGTGCCAATGTATCCATAACATCAATGGAGAAACAAGAGTGGACATCACTAAGATATCTCATCGTCTCGAAAATGTTGAAACGTATTGTTTCTCCATCAAACTCCATAGTTAGCGTTCCCTTGTCCACATCAATAATGGTTTTCTCCGTTTTCATGAAGGGACGCCCAAGTAGCAATGGAAGAGACGAGTCCGGTGACCCTTCATTCATCTCTAACACACAAATGTCAGCTGGAAATAAAAGTTGATTAACCTGCACAAGAACATCCTCAACAATACCCATTGGGTAGACATTAGAGCGATCGGCTAATTGCAATACAATTTCAGCCTTTTTAAGAGGACCAAGATCAAGTGAATTATACATTGATGCAGGCATAACATTAAAGGATGCACCTAAATCCAACATAGCTTTGTTAAATGTTGTGTTACCAATTGTGACGGGAATGTCAAAACTACCGGGATCCTTGCACTTAAGTGGGAGTTTGTGTTGTAAGATTGCCGAAGCATTCTCCCCCATACTAAGCACTTCATTACCTTTTAGCCTTTGATTATTGGTACACAAGTCCTTCAACACCTTTGCATACTTTGGAACTTTCTTAATAGCATCAATGAGTGGTATGTTCACATGGATCTTCTTTAGAACGTCTAAAATCTCCTTTTCTAATTCCACCTTCTTAGAACTTGCAAATCTGCGAGGAAAAGGTAAAGGAGGAACATAAGTAGAAACCAGAGTTTTAGAGTTAGGAATAGGTACCTTAGAAGTTTGGGGAGAATCCTCATTCTTCTCCTCCAAAACAGGTTCCTTTGGTGTTTCCACCTTGCTCGAATCAGTAACTTCGGGTTGCACAAGTTGTGTACCACTTCTCAATGTAATAGCATTGACACCCTCTTTTGGGTTAATAGGTTGAGAAGGGAGTTTCCCACTATTTTGTGCTATCAATTGGTTCAACTCAATAGCCATGGAGCCCATTTGTGTCTGCAACTCCTTGATATCACTCTTAGTTTCCTGCTGACTTTATTTAAACATTGTGGAAATGCCTTGCATCATTTTTTGAAGCTTTGAATCGATATCAGAACCTTGATTTTGCATTGATTGTTGTGCTTGTGGTTGCTGAAATTGTTGTTGCTGAAATTGTTGTTGTTGTGGATGAAATCCACTAGGACTGTTGAAAGTAGGTTGTTGGACTGCACCATGATTGTTGGCATAGCTAAAATTGGGGTGATCTCTCCATCCCGGATTGTAAGTGTTAGAGTAGGGATCATACCGTCTTTGTTGATTTGGAAAGACCGCATTAGCTTGCTCGTCTTCATAAGCTTGAGAGGAACTCGGTATCACCGCGGCTGCAACTTGTTGCATCATTGCTGTCATGTTACCCATTTGTTGACGAAGTTCCTCAACCTCGCTCACTTCATTTACTTTCCTAAGAAGCACATCCGAACCACGACTCAAGAATTGTTGGGAGTTTGCTGCCATGTTTTCGATCAACTCTCTAGCTTGTGCCACCGTCTTGCTCACTAGTGCACCACCACCCGCAGCGTCAAGAAGATTCCTATCACTTGATTGGAGTCCTTCATAGAAGTATTGGATGATCATAGCGTCACTGAATTGGTGGTGAGGGTAACTTTCCACCAATCTCTTGTATCGTTCCCAACATTCATATAGGGATTCTTCCACATTTTGCTTCATCCCACAAATCTCCTTGCGAATTTGAGTAGCCTTTGATGCAGGAAAATATCTCTCTAAAAAGAGTTTCTTCAGCCCATTCCATGTCGTGACACTTAGGAAGGCAAATAGTACAACCAATCCTTAGCACTATCCATCAAAGAGAAACGAAAAACTTTCAACATTGCACCATCCGCCTCAACATCCGCTCGGAAGCATGGCCATGACAATGGTGTGGAAGTCCATAAGATGCTTGTTTGGGTCTTCATTCACCATGCCATGGAACTTTGGTAATTCTCTAAGCAACCCCGGCTTGATCTCAAAAGTAGAGTTTGTTTGAATACACCCCTATTGTGTATCAAGCCTATGAGAAGCCAAGTCCTTGAGTGTACGATTCGCATCACCCATTGTTTCTTCTTCTTCAACTTGTGGTTCGTCTACGAATGAAACCTCTTGTTCTCCTTCTATTTGTAACTCTTCTTCCACTTCTAACTCTTGATCTTATGTTGTGTCTTGACTTGGTTGGAGTATTGTGCCTCTTCGAGTAGCTATCCCGCACCTTGGATAGTTCATATCTTTAGAAGCCAGGGATTAGGTACCTGAAAAAAATTCTCATAAACAAGTGAGAAACAAGACAAGAAAACAAAAAGCAAAGATAAAAGCATAAATTATA
The DNA here is from genome assembly GCA_023531295.1 of Papaver armeniacum. Classification (NCBI taxonomy): domain Eukaryota; kingdom Viridiplantae; phylum Streptophyta; class Magnoliopsida; order Ranunculales; family Papaveraceae; genus Papaver; species Papaver armeniacum. Next base: position 598,330 of record JAJJWW010000153.1, read on the forward strand.
AAAAGAAACTAAAAACTTAATAACAAGTCATATGCCTCCCCGGCACCGGCGCCAAAATTTGACCGGTTGTCAGCCGAGCAAAAATAATTTCACTTTCTCACTCTACTAAATATAAATGAAGTACGTGATAAGAAAGAGTTAGTTCCCACAGAGAGGCAATTGTTGTTATAATAATTCTAGTTTCTTAGTAACCAAAGGGGGGATTTTTGTTTTATCTAAGCAATAAAATAATTTGAATAATTAATAAGGAAGATATTGGTCACGGGATAGTATCATTCACAAACATGTATTATCATCAATGGCTAGAATTGGTATTTTAATCTCTCATTTACTAAAAGTCCTAGGATACCTTGATCGCAAGAATATCCCGCTAATTCCCTGATTTCATCACAACCACATTAAAAGATGTATATGTGAATTCTTCCTAGAAAGCAACCTATAGTGTAAAAGCACAATTAAGTTTAACTCCCTCAAAGCACTAAGTTCTATGGAATAAGACTAATCAAGGCAATCAAACGTGTAAATGCACTAATTCAATTTAACCAAAGTTATGATCCACTTGTGACTAGTAGGATATATCACTACAAGCACTACCCACAATTATGCTACTTAGAATCAGGGATAAACAACTTTTTCGTATTGAAAACCCTAATATAGCTCTAGAGATGAATGCAAATCGGATTGATTCCGGACTCAACCTAACAAGTATTCAAATCATATAACACTATTAATTGTGAATCACAAACAATAAATTACTGAGACAAAACTAATTCATAGATTCAAATAACATGTTGAGAAATCAACTTTATCCCATAACCAATAATAATTGTTTAGCTACTCATAGCTATGGAGTACATCATAAAAATATTAATTGAATAAAAGAAGATGAACAAAAGCAAACCCTAGAAGCGTAAACACAAGAGGCTCTCTCCAAGTTCCAAGAATAATACGTGATATATCCAAAGTTGTAGAAAACTTTTTCCTTTTGTAGCTTTTCATCTTTCCAAAACTAGGTCTTCAAAGCCCAAAGTCCAATAACAAGATATCCACCAAACCCATATGTGAGGAATACCCATGTGAAAATATGTCCCAAAAATATTCGCCGGAAAATGGGTATTATGGCCGGAAATTGGCCGGAATCCGGCAAGAAAAGTATCTCAGGTGACCGGCAAAGTCCACCCGGTCACCGGTCATAGTCAGTCAACTCGGTCAAGGCTCAGTCGAGTCAGGTATGAGTCAGATCAGCTAACTCATCTGAGTGGCTGAGTTGGTATTGGCCAAGGCCATTGCACTGGCCAAAGCTCTGTTGCACAATGATTGTGCTGCACCAGTTAAACTCCAGCCATGATGGCTGTGCCTTCTTCACAGCTGCAGCTTCTTCTTCCATACAATTCTGTCACTTGCAGCTGCATCTTTCTTTGTCTCAAAGCCCCTGTTGTTCATATCACCACCACTGATCACCATAAACATCATTCTCTGCATTCAGTATATACATTCTTGAGCCATGCTTAGCAGCATCACCTGCTTGTTTGTGTCTTCTCAGCTTCAAATCCCAGCTGCAAGTCATACAAAATCTCACGCCAAGTCTGTAACAGCCGCAACACATTTCAAACCAAACCTTCTAGCTTCTCTATCACCATAGCAGCAATCCATATCTGCAGTTCCCATTAACATCAGCTTCATTACATGTACTGCAATTCCAGATTCAGTCTCATCTCTTGCAACACCAATCTCTGTCACAGCTCAAACCTGCATTGCAACATCACAAAACTGCACCTGCAATTTCCAGTCATTCCTTCTCAGGCAAACACAAGCATTCGCTCCATTTCAACCACCACCAGAACTGCCATCAAACCCATTTTATCACAGCAACACAAACCTCCAGGTCCATTGCTTTGCCTGCAATTCAGCTCAATCTCACCACCTGCCATGTAACTCATACATACTGCGACACGACAATCAATAGCAGCAACTACTTCTCTTGCTTGATACCAGCAGCACCAACTCATTCTCACAGTAGCACACATTCCATTCCCTCACAACCTAGGCATACATCTACCGTTTCTGCAATTTCTCAAGCCATACTTTCAGTTGCTCGAGTTCTTCATTGTACTGCCAACTCTTTCCTCCATCTGAAACGGCTAAGCCATAGCTTCCATCCTTATCACAGAACTAGCTTCACCTGCCCTTCTCCATTGCAGCAGCAACACCATCTGCTCCACTGAGTCATAACTCATTCACCACAGCCTGAGTCATAACAACCCTGTAACCTAAACCTTCATCTAAGCTGCATTCTCATTCTCTTAGCTCATCAGCATTAGCTACTCCTTCCCTGTTTACACATTCAATCACTCATTTCTTTACCTGAGTGTGCAATTGCTTCACCAGCTTCTCACATGTAATCTGACAAACCCAATAATCATCGCAACATTTCCTGTAACTTGTACTCTTGTTCATCTTGCCTGAAATTCATCTCGGCTTCCTCCTTTCTTCAGTTCAACTGGTGCTCAAACCCGCATTAAATATCTTCCTCAGCAACACCAGCTGTTCCATATACCACCAATACCAATTCCATCCTTATGTCTTCTCTATCCTCAGCAACTGCAACAGTCCCTAGAAGCACCTCCATTTACTGCATCTCAGTAGCATTGCCTAGCCATTGCCTTATCACCTGAAATCATCTCAGTCTCCATAACTGCATCACTAGCTTCTATCACCTCGACAAATTCAATCTGAGTACACCTGCAATCATCCATACCTACACATACATCTAAGTTCATCCATTGCAGCTGCGGTTCATCAGTTCACACATTAAACCCATTTTCTGTCTTGAAGCAAAGACTACCACCTCTTCCGTAAAAACATGCAGTTCCATGTATTTCTGGCCATCAAAACCCCTGTTTAATTCTTCCATTTGCTCATAATAACAACAACCACCAGAAACCCATCTCAGTTTCGACCCAAATCAATTCCATTCTCGACTCAAGTTCTAATTCAGCTTAACCCCAATTTCATCATCTAAATCTTCGTAGATTTCTGAATTTGAACATCAACCCAAGCTTAATCATTTCCTCAATCGATCATTGTCATCACCAGAAGCTTCAATCACTCACTTTCATCAACGCTAAATTCTACCATTCTCGACCAAATCCAAATCGTACTTCCTCTCAAACCATACTCTGTGATTCATTACATAACTTCAGTTTGTCTTCCAATCTACCATCTTAGCTCAAATGTCACTTCTTAGCTTCAGATCCATACTCAAATTTCTGCTCGATCGTCTCTCGATTTAGCAGCAGGAATCGCTATTTTTTTTTCTTTTGTCTGAGTTTCAGGAATCGATTTAGAAACATATCTCTCATCGAATTCAGGGTTGTAATAGATAGGATTTACTTAGACACCCGCTACTTGGATATGGGCCGTCCTGCATAATTCTTGTACTGTCAGTTTCAGGGGACTTACAAGCTTAATAATTGATTTCGCTCCTAGAATGATCTCTTTCTTTCGCCGTGGGGTTCGCCTTTTCATTCTCTCTAAGATGATGAGAAGAAATCCAGGATTTGAGCGAGTTCCACTTCTTTTTGCTCCAATGACTCCAAAACACCATTAAAACTCAAAAGCAAACATAAGATACATAATTTACAAAAAAACTCGCAAAGAAAGCATAAACAATAGATAAATATCAAGGTGTTTTAGACACCTATCAAATTCCCCCACACTTAGACTTTGCTAGTCCTCGAGCAAATCAAACAAAACAAATTCTAAAACATACATATAACTCCGTCACGTGAGGGTTTACTAGAGATATACCCACAAAACCTACTTTTCTAACTTACTAGTTCTCCGTAATGATAGCATCCAACGCGCTAAGAAGACATAGAGATTCTGCACACTAGTCATACGAAGTTAGACACATAAATGAACACAATCTCATTCTTAAAAGTTGAGAGAGAAATAACCATCCCTTATCGAAAGAAATTCGGGTTCGGGTGATCGAAAGTCTTGACTCTGCCTCACAAGAAAGGGTTTTATGAAGTTGCTCTCAATAATAAATAGCTTTTTTATGGGTCACACATGTGTCCAGGTAGGAATGAAGAAAGAATCCTGCGACACCTTGAATGGTAGGAAGGCAAAAACCCTCCGAATTGTTTTGAAAACCCACATCTTTTATTCATTTTGAAAACCTTTTTTCTGACGATCTCTAAGAAAGGAAATCAACCACTTAACGAAGGTGGGAATATGCTTACTTACCTCGTTATCCGTTCGACGTGCAGCTAGCACCACTCTCAAAGCATCCATAGAAACGTCTTCGGTCTTCAATCGGTGTCTTCATCTTCGTCTTCGGTCTTCAACTCTTGATGATAACTCTTGAACTTCGTAGAATTTGACAATATAACTCTTTTTCTTCAAATCCTTGTTGCTTGAAACTTCATTGTAGATATTCCTTCTTCCATTGGCTTTATTGAAAGAATACAAAACTAAAAACGAACTATACAAACCCAAAATATGATACAATGAATTTTTCTTGTCTCACTTTTTTTTTTTTTTCTTCCTTTTTTTTTCTATTTTTTTTTCTATTTTTTATATTGAGACAAGAAAAATAAAAAAAATACAAAATGAAAACAAAACAAAACAAAACAATAAAACTAGTAATGAACCTAAAGAAATTTTCTATTGTCTCTTTTTTTTCTTCTCAATTTTTTTTTCTTTATTTATCTTTTTTTTTTTTTTAACAAGAGAAAATAAAATACAAATAAAGATTAAATAAAAATGCAAGTACAAAGGCCATGGTGTAAGTACTTTACCGCTTAATTCTTCACAACTTGTATGTCTTGATATTATAAACTTCTCGAATTCTCATTTTGATAATCTTCGCTCTTGTACAATAGTCTTCAACTTGTAAAAATTCTGCTCCTTGTTTTGTTGCTTTACTTGAATCTGAAATCTGCTCATTTACGTACTGTTGCTTGTAAACCTTGAACGTCTTCAACTTTCCTTCAAATTTGTGATGCTCCTCTTGTTGATGATGATGGTGTTTCTATGGACCTGTTGGTGTAGAGAGAGATAAAGTGGATGGTGCTAACTGGGAACAAGATTACAAGTGGTATGTAAGTTAGAAATTCGATGTCACCATCATGGTTGATAAAAATAGCACTCAAGAGATCAAAATAGTGCTTCTATTGGTGGGAGGTTGGGTAGCTCACCATTCTACCCGGAGTTTACGTACGGTGACACACACTCTAAAAGCACATATTTAGACAGGTACAAAGAATTGAAGGTCGGTGCCTCGCATGATGTAACATAGGTAGTCTCCACTATAGGGGACCACTATTCTAATACCGAATTCAGTCTGCACCTTATTTGCCACTGGCATGGTTAAATCCAACTTTAACTCTCATACAAGTAAGAAACCCGATCATGTTCTCTGTCATCTCTAAGTTCAGTCACTCTTATGAGAATCTCGATGTAATCTTAGCGACATGTATACTATGTGACTCTAAACTAACTACAAGTTGGAGTTTTCTTATTCATTCACCATTTTACAAAAAATTGTAAAAATTGAAATTTTTACAATGCAAATGCTTAACCAATCCCCCACACTTAAACTTTACATTGTCCTCAATGTAAATTGAATCGTCCAAAGTAAGTCAAGGTGGGAAATTCTAACATGATATGTGACAAGAAATCAGAAAAAATAAAAAACAAGACAAGAAAAAGCTAAAAACAAGACAAGAAATAAATACAAGACAAGAAATACTCATCCGATGGGTTGCCTCCCATTTAGCGCTTGGTTTAAAGTCGTCAGCCCGACTATCTCCTTGCTTTCTATGACTCCTCCAGAGGGAGTACATCCACAAAGTTAACTCCTTCCAACACTTCGGAAGTGAAATTCTCATAATATGGTTTCAACCGGTGCCCATTAACTTTAAGTTCTTTCCCTGTAGCTATGCTACGAATATCTACTGCACCATAAGAAAACACATTAGTAACAATAAAAGGTCCGATCCAACGTGACCTTAATTTACCCGGAAATAAATACAAGCGAGAATTAAACAAAAGCACTTTTTGCCCAATGCAAAATTATTTCCTAGAAATCATGTTATCATGAAATGCTTTCGTCTTTTCTGTAGGATCAGAATATCGCAACACCAAGACCCTTGCGAAATCCATAAACGACACATTGCGAAAATGTCGCAGATGGATAATATAAATGACGCAACAGATGACGACAGCTTGAACACGAGAAATATGTGAAGACCTAGCGAGATTTAGGAGTGTTGCGAGATTTAACATTTGTACACTCGCGAGAATGTCGCAAGTCGGATCCGAAAATAAAGGACAGCTTAGTTGTCATCCACTATGTAATGTCCTATATAAAGAGCCGAATAGGCTTAAGAGAAGGGAGATCTTTTTCGAGTGAGGAGCAAGTTATTAATAGAGAGAAAGTTTAGAGTGATTGTAAATTCTTTAACTTATTTCCTTTCCATCTTGTAACATTTGTGAGTTTTAATCAATAAAGAATATAATTGTTCATCTTAAAATGACTTGATTGTGTGAATTCTTGTGAGGGGTGTAGTGTGGGATTTCCTGCTACTACATATGGCGCCAGAAACAAGGACTGATTGAAGATTGACATTGTGATTTGAAAGAATTTGGAATTATAGGGAAGGAATTTCATATAATTTTCAACAATTCATTAAGATTGAAAAATGGCTAGAAGAAGACATGCATCAAAACAACCAACAACTTTTAGAAGGAGTAGGAGACTTGATGGAGAAAGGAGAGACGAGATGGGGGAATCTTCAAGAATGAATACAAGGAACAATAGAGAAAATCAAATTCAACCGCCAATTCAACGTACACCAGCAGTACAAAATAGAGCTGTGGATTATGACAGAGTGAGTGTACATACTTGGCGGTCAGATTCTGTAGATGAAATGGGAGAAGAGCATCAATTAGGAGGCAATTAACAAGAGGAGAGGGACCAAGAAGTAATTGGAGGAATAATTCATGAAAATGAAGAGATTGCATCATTAGAGGCATTGAGGCAAACAATACATGAAGAAAGGCGGTTAGAAGCAGAAGAACGTGCGAATTTGACAAGGCAAAATCATGAATTGAGGATGGAAAATATGAGATTACAAAATAGAAGGTCAAGAAGCACTACAAGAGCAAGTTCAAGATCAGTTAGAGAAGAAATAAGACAAAATTTACCTATAGAAAATGCTAATGAAGAAACTCGAGAGGGAATACAAAATCCAAGCGAAGAACGTCGCGAAGGAAGAGAAATATTGGAAGATCGTTATATTCAGTGTGCTGAAATTCTTCAAAATGGGCAAAATGATAGAATTCAAGGAAATAGACACCATCAGGGGCGAAATAATCAAGATAGCGAAGAAAATCAGGAAGAAGGAAGGAGAATATTACATGGGAGAGAAATACAAATAAATGAACGAGCAATTGAAGATGAAATTGAAAGACACTATCTTTTGAACAAACACATTTAGCTCGCGGGAGAGAGAAAGACTAAGAAGAAGTGGAAGAACAAGAGCTACAAGAGGCAATTAGACAGAATAACCATGATAATCGAGAAGGGAGGCGTGAGCGAAATCGCAATAATGCTAATATCAATGAAGAATATGATAGAGTACAAAGGAGAACTGAAAGGCGGCAAAGAGGAGAAAATGAGAGATATGACGGTGTGCGAATTAATAAAAGAAGTGAAAGAGAAGATCGCAGAGAAAGACGAGAGGAAAATGATGAACAAGAAAGTCAAAACAGAGATGAACGCAGGAGAAGAGAGGCGGAGTTGAAAAGACCAATGGATCCAAATTCTGGTATAAATGAACAAATTTTGAGAGAGTTAGCGGAAATGAGAGGAATGATAAATAATAAAAGAGGAGGAGGTAAGAGACAATTGGATGAAGCCATAGAGGAAGCTACGAAAACTCCATTCACACAAGAAGTACAATTAGGAGGAATACCCCAAAATGTAATTTACTGCGTTAACAAAGCATTTTTGATGGAACAACTTGTGTGATCCAACACATCAAAGCTTATGTGAGATGTATGCTACAATGGGAGAACCATAATGCAATATTATGCAAGTATTTCGCATCAAGTTTAACAGGGGAGGCGTTAAAATGGTTTGAAGGTTTTCCAAAGAATACTATAACATCTTTCAACCACTTGCAAGCTATATTTTTAGGAGCATATATAAGTAACAATTCCTCGCGACCTGGCATTGAAGATGTATTTGGGCTGAAGCAAAGGGTTGGCGAAAGTTTGAAGCACCTAACTGTGAGATGTAAGACAATGTGTAGTGATATGGCTGGTCGTGTGGACGAAAGATATCTCATTCTATCATTCATCAATGATATGTTCGCAACCAACCTGTTATACATTCAAATTTTCAAAATCAAAAATACAATCACAATGACTGAGCTGCGAGAACTTCAGGAGGAATATATTGCTCTTGAGGAAAAGAAAAATGAGATGGAATCATACCCCATTGCGAACACAAGTTCAAGAGCATCGAATGCAAGCTTGTTACCCAAGTTAATAAATACAGTAGCGAGCACCTCGCAAGGGCAAAAAGAGAGGATAATGGGAGATAGTCAACAAAATTTAGTAGCTATGGGGAGCCGTGATCAAGAAGAATACGAGAGAGAGAGAAACTTCTATAGTCGTGGTGGAAATAACAAAATACAAAGACTTGATCAGCCACAAGAAACTTATGGAGGTCATCAGCCACAAGAAACTTATGGAGGTCATCAGCCGCAAGGAACTTATGGAGGTCAGAGACAAAACTATCACAGAGGACAGCGAAGTCATAAGATAATATGGGAAGAAATCAAAATGCCACCTTTTAATGCTAGTGTGGAGAAGATATGGGAAGCTATAATCCTAATGGAAAACATACCCGCACCATGGAACATGGGGAGTGAACCACCTCCAAGCTACGAAGTAATGAATTTTTCTCTTATCATCATTTCCATGGACATACAACAAATGACTGCAGAAATATAAAGAGAATCATTCTCAGGATGATAGATCAGGGAAAATTAAATCACTTTCTAATAGGACAAACGCAAACTCAAGCATTACCACCTCCTCCAGATATTCACAAGCCAAACACAACAAAAGAAAGAGAAACATTTGTGATTGAAGTTGGCACAAAGGCAAAGAATCTGTTTTGTAACTCCATCGTACACTCATACAAGACGATTGAAGATTTTCACGATAACACTCTCGGCGGGGTTTTCGCAAGAGATGCCGATGATAGAGAAATAATGAACATTGCGAAGACATCGCCACTAGAAGAATGGCAAAAGCGGACTATCTCTTTTACCGCGAAGAAGTACGAGGGTGGAGAAATGCACGACAACCCATTGGTGGTAAGATTGGAGATCAACCCAAAACCTAGCGAGGATGAAGATGATGAAGCCGAGAATTCATGGGCAATCAACAGAATTTTGATCGATCACTTTGGAAGTTCCGAGAATATTCTTTTTATCATACCGATAAAACTATGGGAGGGAAAGATGAAGATCTAATACCTTCAACGTACAAAATCTATGGTTTTAACTACTGCAAATAAGCCAAAAAGGAGAAGTTCATATGCGAATTCCACTTTGAAAGGATTATCTTACAAATTTTATTCGTGTAGTTGATGTGGAATCACCATACAACGCACTGATTGGACGACCTTGGTTACATGATATCTTAGGTGTGGCATCGACTTTCCATCAATGTATCAAGTTCCCTCATCCCACGGTGTTGGCATCATAAAGGGAGATTGGGTTGAAGGAAAGAAGTGTTATGAAATTGATATAAAATCTTGCGAAGAAAGAGTTGCGAAGAAGAAGAATTGGAAACACAACATCAAAGAAAAACAAAGAGGTGAAAGATTAATGGTAGATGTAATAGAACAAAGAGAGGTAGAAATCTTTTGAAACCAATATATGATGAAGATAGGAAGTGGCGAAGGTTTCGCAATGAGACAAGAAAATGATAGGAAAACTCAAAAATGCGAGAGGCGAGAAAGTAGCGAAATAAGAGACTTAAAGAATGAATATACTTGTAGACTGTCGAAGAAGAAATTGGCAGGAAAAAAAAAAATGTATGATGGGTTAGATAAAAAAAAAAAAAAAAAAATCTTTCTTATGAATAGCGAGAGATGAGGTTGCGAAAGGAAGTTGATATGAAGAAGAAGAGAATATATTTTATGAAATATAAAGATATGACTGCGAAATTACAAAAGAATTTATATGCAGAAGAATCAACAAATTAATCAGACATAGGCGAACCAACTATGGCGTACACCTTAGTTCGCGAAATCAAAATTTCGTAAGAGGCAAATGTAAGACCTAAAGTGCGTCATAGAAGGGGTACCTATTGCATGGCTCAGGGAAAAGGTCACACCGCCCCTGGAACCTGAGTCATGGAGAATTGGGGTCAATAAAGCCCATCCAGGGGAGATACCTTGGATTTTCAATCTAAGCTTATGACTTAGATTGGATGACCGAGGGTCTCTTCTGAGGAGTCAGCATTTGACCAAGGCGCCGAGGTACACGGTTGAGCCAAGAGTGCCTGGGGCATTTGAAGTGTCTCGGCCATTCTTGGCAAGTCTCGGCATATGCTGCACTCGGCCCGAAGAAAACTCCACTTAGGGTGCAGTCTCGTAACCATAAGCCCTATAGGCAAAAGGGATAAGTGTAGGACCAGAATGTCGCGACAACAATACTTCGCGAGATCAATAAACAACTGCATTGCGAAGGAGTCGCATGGAGGTAAATAAATGACGTAATAGATGACGACAATCAGAACATGAGGAAAGTGTGAAGACTTGGCGAGATTTAAGAGTGTCGCGAAGGCAAACAGTTGTACATTCGCGAGCATTCGCGAGACATTTCCGAAAATAAGGGACAGTATAGCTGTCATCCACTATGTAATACCCTATATAAAGGGTCGAGTAAGTCTGTTGTTGGAGAGGTCTTTTTGAATAGTGAAACAAGTCATTAGGAGAGAGAAAGGAAAGAGAGATTGTAATTTCTTTAGCTTTGTTCTACATTTCTTTGTAAATCTATCAAGAAAACAATTAATAAAACACATCATTGTTCATCTTCAAATGGATTGATTAAACAGATTTGAGTGAGGGGTGTAGTGTGGGAAATCCTGCAACTACATTTGCGCTAGAAACAGGGATGAACAAGATTGAATATTGAAGAGTACAATTAAAATCGCTTAAATCAAGAAAATGTGAAAGGAAAAGGTTAAATCAGATGAGATAGAAGAATTAAGAAGCAAGGAACATAGTGAAGAAATGGAATACAATTCAATTACAAAAGCAATGGTTAATGAATTCCATGAAAATATTAGAGGAAGGATACATAAACGAGATTTCGAAGGAAAGAAGATTATAGATGAGGAGAAGACATCGTCTTTGAAGGAATGGGAAAAGCAGAAAATAACATTCACAGCCGCGGAAGTTCCTAGAGAAAATTTGAATCATACATCTCCACTAGTGATCACGATAAATGCAAGCAAAAAAAGAGAAGAATCGGCAAAGGTAGCGGAAGAATGGGAAATAAATAGAACTTTGGTGGATACGGGGAGTTTGGTGAGTATCATGTTTTACCATACTTACAAAAAATTAGGATATAAAGATGAAGAAATGAGTTCTCCAAGATATAATATTCATGGTTTTGGAAAATCTATAACAGTACCAAAAGGGGAGATGAAATTGCGAATTTTACTTGGAGAAATTGAAACACAAGTGACATTAAGTGTAGTGGATATGGAATCGCCATACCACATATTGTTAGGGAGACCTTGGGTACATGCGATTAAGGCAGTAGCATCAACACTTCATCAGTGCATCAAATTTCTGTCCGAGTGGAATTGGTGAGATCAGAGGAGATATTGATAAAGGAAGAATATATTATCAAATCGAGGTAAAGCATTATGAAGGGCAAATGAAGAAGCGAAAAGATCGCAGGAAGATGATAAAAGCGACTAAGAAAGAAGAGGAATTTAGAATTTACATGATAAGAGCAAAAGAAGGAAAAGGAATACTGGCGAAATCATGGGAGAAGGGAGTGAGTTCGCGAAGGAAATAAGAGGACCAACTCCTATGGGAGAACCGAAGTCTAGCTATGTCGCAGTAGAACAAACAAAAGAAGTGAATGTTGGAACCGAGGAGGAGCCTAAAATCTTAAAAATTGGGACTAAAATGGAAGCGGATGAAGAGAAAAGAACTGTTGAGTTGTTGCGAGATTATAAAGACATTTTCGCATGGGATATGGATGAAATGCTGGTATAGATCCATCGTGGCTTGCCATAAATTGGAAATTGACAAGAATGTAAAACCCTTTAAACAAAGAATTAGAAAGATCGCGACAACATATCATCCTCAAATAGAAGAAGAATTGCGAGAAAATGTTGGACGCGGGAATTATTAGACAAGCAAAATATCCCGAATGGATAGCAAATATGGTTATAGTTCCAAAGAAGAAAAAAGGAATAAGAATTTGTATAGACTTTCTTGATCTAAATAAAGCTTGTCCTAAAGATAGTTTCCGTTACCGGATATTCCACAAATGGTTGAAGCGGCGGAGGAAATGAAAGGATATCTTCTCTTGATGGATACAAGGGTTACAATCAAATTCCTCTCGCCGAAGAAGACCAAGAACATCTTTGCTTTCTTTGCTCCAAGAGGATTGTCTTGTTATACAAAAATGCCATTTGGTCTGCGAAATCGGTGCGACATACCAAAGGATGGTGGAGAAGGTGTTCGCGAGATGGATACATAAAACATTGGAGGTATATGTTGATGATATGTTAATAAAAAGTAGAAAAGCAAAAGACCACGTACATGATTTGAAAGAAATTTTTGAACAAATGAGGCAATTTAATATCAAAGTAAACCCAGAAAAATGCACCTTTGGGGTCGCCTCTGGAAAATTTTTAGGGTACATTGTATCCAAAGAAGGAATTCAAGTCGACCCAGAAAAAGTACAAGCAATTCGCGATATGCCAACACCGCGACAATAAAAGATGTTCAAAAGTTAAATGGGTTGTTAGCTTCGCTAGGGAGGTTCATCTCGCGATCGTCTGACAAATGCAAGCACTTTTTCAACATCCTTAGAAAGGGATCGAAGTTTAAATGGACAGATGAGTGTGAGAAAGCCTTGCAAGGAATAAAAGAACATTTAATGGACATATCAATTTTGCAAAAAGCGGAAGAAGGAGAAGAATTGTTGATCTATCTTGCGACAACTTCGCATGCATTAAGTGCAGTGTTAATTTATTACATCAGCAAAACTTTCAACGCTGCGGAAAGGAATTACTCAAAAATTGAAAAACTAATATTAGCATTAGTTTATGCAACATTTAAGCTTCGTATATATTTTCAAGCGCATGTTGTCAAGGTGGTGACAAAAGTACCAATAGAATCAGTGATGAAGAATTCAAAGAGGTCGGGAAGAGTTGAGAGATGGAATGCTCAAATAAGTCATTGCAAACTCAAATATGAAATACTATCTTCGCCAAAATCACAAGGTTGTTGCGAGACTTTTTAGCGAGAATTCCCTTTGGAAGAAGATGAATCGGTAGAAGAAATGATGGATGTTGAGGAAGAACATGGAGATCCGAAAGATTTGTTAACGGAGCCGAATAGATGGGAAATATTGGTAGATGGGTCATCAAATGGAGAAGGAAATGGAATAGGAATTGTTGTGATATCGCGTGAGAGGGTAATAAAATAGCTCTTTCTTTCAGATTGGAGTTTGCATCAACAAATAATGAAACAGAATATGAAGCTATAATACATGCCTTGCGATTTGCAATAGAAATGAAGCTGGAGAATGTAAGGATTACTAGTGATTCACAATTGGCAATTCGCCAAATAAAAGAAGAATACGCTATAAACGAATTGTCTTTGCAAAAATATAAGAAACTTGTTGACGAGTTGTCGACGAGATACCAAGAATAAAGTGGAGACATATATCAAGGAGAAATAATCGACTCGCAGACGCTTTTGCCTTCATATCAAGTATGATGACAGATCCGGTTGCGAGAAATATTAAAATACAAACACTTTCGATGCCGTCAATTGACAAAGAAGAAGAACAAGAAACCGATGTAATGGTAGTAGAAGATGGAACACAAACACTCTGCGAAGAAGATTGGAGAGCGGAGCTTCATGCATATTTGATGACAGGAGAAACACCAAGAAATAGATTGGAGACACATAAATTAAAAAGCCGAGCAACAAATTATGAATTAAGAGATGGAGTGCTATACCGACGATCTTTTAACGGGCCTTCACTTAGATGTTTAACAAGAAAGGAAGGAGAAATCATATTGAAGATGTTGCATAGTGGGGATCTTTGGTAATCACAGCGGAGGAAGATCTTTAGCGTATAAAGCAAAAATGGGGTTATTATTGGCCATATATGCATGAGGACGCGAAACAAGATCAAGGCGTTGCGAGGATTGCCAAAGGCATGGGAAGAAAATACATGCACCAGGAGCTCCGTTAAATTCTTCAACAAGTGTTTGGCCATTTGGAAAGTGGGGATTAGACATTGTAGGACCATTTTTACCAGGAACGGGACAGAGAAGATATTTGATCGTCGCTTCTGATTATTTCACAAAATGGGCAGAGGTGAAAGCGGTACAACATATTCGCGATAAGGATGTTTTTACTTTTATATTTGAGAGCATTATATGCAGATTTGGAGTTCAAAGCCAGTTGGTATCGACAATGGGAAGCGGTTTGAAGGACAAAATATAGAATTGTTACTTAATGCATTTCGAGATACGATGTGGGAAATCAACTCCTCTATACCCGCAGCTAATGGTCAAGCAGAGGCGACGAATAAAACAATAGCAGATATATTAAAGAAAAAATTGGAAGGATACAATAAAGGATGGTGCGAACAAGTACCCAATGCGGTATGGGCTTATAATACAACTAGAAGAGAAGCTACAGGCATGTCCCCTTTTTGTTTAACATATGGAGTTGAAGCTGTACTCCCAACAGAAGTGAAAATTCCAACTACAAAGAAAGAAGCTTGGGAGAAAAATCTTAGTGCGGGTAACATCTTAATCAAGTTAGATGAATTAGAAGAAAAAAAGAGAGAGAGCACTACAGCATATGGAGAATTACCAGCGAAGATTGGCCAGAGAATATAACAAACGTGTCAAGATACGTGAATTTCAGCCAGGTGACTTGGTACTGCGAGAAACACCTATATATCAGCGAGAAAATGGTGGCAAGCTGGCAAGAAAATGGGATGGACCTTATATTATCAAGGAGATAGTTGGCACATGGGCATATAAATTAATGGATCCTGAAGGCAAAGATGTAGGGCAAAAATTAGATAGGCCGTGGAATAGATTATATCTTAAGAAATATTATCCATAGAAGATGGGAGAAATGGAATGAGTTGGTGATGTAATGTTTTCGCGACAGATAGATTGCGAGATCAATGGAAATAAAGCAAGATTGTGCGATAACCCATGAGACAAATGATTGAATAAATTGATAAAATGAATGAGTGAGTGAATGGGACAAACCTTTATGGCGTACACCCTAGTTCGCGAATGATACTTCGCAAGAGGCAAATGTAAGACCTAAAGTACGTCATATAAGGGGTATCTCTTAACATGACTCGGGTGGAAGGTTACACCGCTCCGAAACCTGGGTCATGGAGATTTGGGGGCCCATGAAAGCCTATCAGGGGAGATACCTTGGATTTCCAACTATATATATAAGGTTATACCCTGGTTGGACGCCCGAGGGTCTCTTCCAAGGAGTCAGTGTATGACCAAGGCGCCGAGGTACACGGTTGAGTCAAGAGTGCGGGGAGCATGGAACTTCCTTACCACTCTTGACAAGTCTTGGCACATGTTGCACTCGGCCCGAAGAAAACTCCACTTAGGGTGTAGTCTCGTAACCATAAGCCCTATAGGTATAAGGGATAAGAGGCTGCGTAAACAAGCGGTTGTTGTTAAGACCAGGATGGGAGGAGCTAGTCTTGTATGGCCGATGTACGCCTCCTTGAAGGGGCAACCAGGGAGAAGATAAGGGCGGCACCCTACATTAGGGGCTGATAAGTGTCAAAAGACGCAAATGTCATGAGGCTTTATTCTCGCAAGAGAATTTAGGCTTGTCATATTTGTGCAATGATCCTGCAGAGGCAATAATACTAACGCGAAGGTAAGATGAGATCAATGGGTTTTTACATGAAAGTGTAAGAACGTCCTGCGATTTCATCGCAAAGACGACAATGTCGCGGGATTTTATGGTCGCAAGAACATTTAAACCTGTCATATTGTCGCAAATACAATGTCCTGCAGAGGCAAAAATACTTAAGAAACGATAAGACAAGATCAATGGGTCATTACATGAAAATGTAAAGACGTCCTGCGACCTTGTCGCAATGAGGGGTGGCAAAATAAGACCTTTACTTAGGAAGGCAAAATAAGACCACACAAATAATGATAAGGCAAGATCAATGGGTCATTACATGCAAATGTAAAGGCGTCCTGCGATCTTGTCGCGATAACAACATTCAAGAAAGGTCTTTAAACATCTTGAATATGGGCAATTGAAATCTTTCATCGCAAGAAAGATTACAACACAAGACTTAATGGAAAATAAAGGAATTGCATAATAAGGTGGCGAGATGAGTTCTTATAATAAGAAAGAAATAGAAACTAATTCATCCAAAACCAGACTTAGTACTTTGCAATCAAAAGAAAAATTCAACGAAGTTACAAAGAAACTTAATTCTCTATATCAACTTGCTCAAATTTGAAGGAGATGGTAAAGATTCTTCAACAATCTTATCGGCTTCACCTCGCCGATTGAAGGGTTTTCATCGAAATTCTTTCGCAAGGTTCCTTATTGATAACTTCATTATTAGCGAGGTCTTCGCAGCTTTCATAATCATAATCCTTTGTCGGGAGAATTGGGTACTTCATCATCTTCAACTTCCAATGGTTCAACATAGACGGGATCAAGGGATTTAGAAAGTAAAATATTATTCACAAGAACTTACGCTTTGGGAGGAAATTGGCGAAGAAGCGCTTTATGTTGATTTCTACTACGGATATCTTTAAGATGATTAAGGTAGTTAAACCTCCTTCTCGCTCGGTCGCGAGATTGGGCAAGAGAAGCAACTAGCGTTGCATTTTCCTTACAAATTTTAGCATGCGCCGCTTCCAAAGTAGATAGAGAAGAGTGAAGATTTTTCTCAGATTCTGCAAGAGTAAAGGAAGACATTAAAATTATAAGATGAAAAATGGTATATAATGGAAAAGAAAAATTAGAAAAGAAAAATAATGGAAAAGGCAGTCAAATCTTATGACTACCTTCCTTCTGCGAGACAAGATATTGAGTAAGGGCCAAGCAATTATTCCCCAAGTTTTCCATGGCATTATCAAAACCATCACCGACAAGACCTTTTAACCGCGACCGCAAACTCTTTTCGTTAGAAATCAATAACTTATTTTGATTCGCAAGGGAAGAATGGGATTCTTTTAACTTGGTATAATCATCCTTGAGTTGGTTGGCTTTCACACTTAGATTTATTCTATTTTGAATAAGTTTATCTCTTTCAGTGGTAGTATCTTCAAGTTTATTTTTCAGTAGGCAGATAGACTGTTCTTGCTCATTCAATGATTTTTTACAAGCATCAAGTTGTTGTGAGGATATTGCCACCTTATCCAATAAAGCTCGCCTCTCAAGAGATAAAGTTCCGTTTTCATCTGATAAGGTTTCCAACTCCAAATTAGATTTATTCAAAGAATATGAGAGACGCGACACTTCATTACTTAATAATTCTTTGGTTTTGAACTAAGCGAGATGTTTTCTTGGGAAAGATTATTTATTTGATCCATAGAAAACGTATGAAGATTATCTAAACGATTATCTTTGTTCCATCCAGGCGTCTCTTTCCGTTCGAGTCTCTTCCACAATAGATTCCAGTTGATATATCTCCATCTTACGTTTTCAGTGCAAAACTTGAGAGGCAAGTTTTTTTTCAAAAAAAAAAAAAAAAAAAAAAAAAAAGTTGGGGGGGAAGGAGAGATACCTTTTAATTCTTCATTTTTCCTGCGAAGGTTATCGCGATCCAACAAAGTATTATGAAGATTATTCTTCAAAGTCTTAATTTCTTGTTCCAAGGATGCTCGCGATATCGTATCGGAACCAAAGAATTTACCCAAAGACTCAAAACGCTAGATTTGGTGGGATCAGTGGAGGCTTTTTTAACATCATTCATAGTATCGATAAAATTTTAAAAGCTATATCCATCCCTTCTAAATTTTCTTTGCTAAGAGAGATAGATTTTGAGGGAGAAGAAATAGTAGAGGAAGAAGGAAAAGTTAAGTCACCCATAGTTATAAGACCGCCAATTGGAGAGACCTGATCAATAGGTGGAGGCGAGGTAAAAGTAAAAGTAGGAATAGGCATGTCTAAAGAATTTCATTCGCAGAAAATTCAGGGGTTGATTTATCCTGCGATGACATTGTAGGGAATGGTACATTATCTTGAGAAGAAGAAATGGGACTATCTTGCGAAGAAATCGCTGCAGTAGGAGATTTGCCTTGCGAAGACATCGTAGGGAAAGAAGAATGCTTGAATCCCGAAAAAGGAACAGTTGGAGCAGCAGAGGCATCAAATTTATTATGGCGAGACCTTTTGGGAGATCTATCATCATTCTTATCATCCTGCAAATAATAAATCAACTGAGAAACAGAGGCAATAAAATTGCTATCAAAGGAGTAAATATTTCTAAAAATACCTTACTACTCGCGAGGTTGTTTTTTGGAAGCCAGGGACTTCAGTTGCGAAGAAGATTTTGGTTGCGAACCAGTGGGGATGTTAGGGTTCATCACGGTATATTTAGAGCTGGGTTTGTTCTTGCTGAAACAAAAATGGCGAAAGAAATATCAAAAGAAGAACAACATCAAGATGAAGTAATTTCAATAAGGAAGATCAATCAAGAGAATAATCAAAATCAATGAAAATAACGAACACTGGATGCCATGAAAACGATAATGAAAGATAATAAAAAGAAGAGGATGAAGATGAATAGCGAGGAAATAGTTGCAGACAATGAAGAAGATATAGAAGAAGAGAAGGAATGTTTTTACACGGGCGGTTTTCCTTTAAATAGAAGAAAAAAGGGTGACCTAGGATAACATTAAATATACCGGTAGAAAGAGTAATTTTAGACACGTGTAAGCGGTCATCCCAAGATTCAAGGAATCAAATTTCTGTGGGAAGTTGAAGATATATTACTTCTTGTTCACTTCGCAAAGCTTGAACTTCGCAAAAGAATAGAGCAAGTACGTACTTTTCAAGTCCAGTATTCTTTCGCTCGTTCCTTCATCAACAAATGTCAAAGATCACCACAATAACAAATTTTTCCTTAAAAATCGCTCTCCAAGCGATATTCAAGGAAAAAGAGGCAAGATGTAGGACCAGAATGTCGCGACAACAATACTTCGCGAGATCAATAAACAACTGCATTGCGAAGGAGTCGCATGGAGGTAAATAAATGACGTAATAGATGACGACAATCAGAACATGAGGAAAGTGTGAAGACTTGGCGAGATTTAAGAGTGTCGCGAAGGCAAACAGTTGTACATTCGCGAGCATTCGCGAGACGTTTCCGAAAATAAGGGACAGTATAGCTGTCATCCACTATGTAATACCCTATATAAAGGGTCGAGTAAGTCTGTTGTTGGAGAGGTCTTTTTGAATAGTGAAACAAGTCATTAGGAGAGAGAAAGGAAAGAGAGATTGTAATTTCTTTAGCTTTGTTCTACATTTCTTTGTAAATCTATCAAGAAAACAATTAATAAAACACATCATTGTTCATCTTCAAATGGATTGATTAAACAGATTTGAGTGAGGGGTGTAGTGTGGGAAATCCTGCAACTACAATAAGAGGCTGCGAAAACAACTGGTTGTTATTAAGACCGGATGGGAGGAGCCAATCTTGTATGGTAGAGGTACGTCTCCTTGAAGGGGCAACCAGGGGGATGATAAGGGCGGCACCCTCCATTAGAGAGCTGATAAGTGTCTTAAGACGCAAATGTCATGAGGCTTTATTTCCGCAAGGAAATTTAGGCTTGTCATATTTTTGCGACAATCCTGAATTGGCAATAATATAAAAGATAAAGATAAGACGAGATCAATGGGTCAGTACATGAAAATGTAAGGACGTCCTGCGATTTCGACGCAAGACGGAAATGTCATGGGGCTTTATATTCGCAAGAATTTTTAGGCATGCCATATTGTCGCAACAAAAATATCCTGCAGAGGCAACAATACTAAAGAAATGATAAGGCAAGATCAATGGGTCATTAAATGAAAGTGTAAAGACGTCCTGCGATTTTGTCGCAATGACAAGGGGTGGCACAGTAAGACCTTTAACTAGGAAAGAAAAATAAGACCACATAAAAGAAAAAGAAAAAAGGAAATCTTGGAAGAAACCAAGGTTTCCTTACTTGCGAAAATCCAGTGATATGCAACTGCGAGATTGAGGCATGAACACATATCACTATTCGAAAGTAACTTGCTTAATCTCTCATTTGAAAGCAAATAACGAGAGGCAAGTATGGGAATGTATAGAATAAAAACATGTTATTTGTCTTCATATGATAGATTTACGCGCTCATAAAATGAAAGGTTGATAATATATTGATTAATTGTATTGCAAAAATAATTGTTCTTTTAACATGTGCGAGAAAGGTAGAGCTTGTATCTGAAGACCCAAGAAACTCGCAGCAAAAGATTAAAAAAATTGAAGATTAAAAGAATGAATGAACAAATGTTACAAAAAGAGAAAGAAGAAAACAGAATTATTTCTTGTTTGATTCTTCTTCTTCATTTTCTTCATCATCAGATCCTTCTACTTCTTCATCTTCATCGATCCTTCTACTTTTTCGTCTGCGTCGATTTCTCTTCTTCGCTAGCTTCGCTGTCAGATATATCCAAAGAAGGCACATTCTTAGGGATTTCATCAAGGAGGCAAGGGTATGAAGAATGAGGAATCTTTGTTGTCATCGAGACCATCTTAATAGTCGATTGCAAAAAGAGTAGCATCATTCTTGAATTTCGCAACTGTAATTTGTAGTTGCCTCTTCAATCTAGAATATTTATCATTTTGAGAAGAAAGATCCTTTGCGAGCTGCTCCTTCTCAGATTCAAGTTCTTCAATTCTTTTGCGAAATCTCTCTTCAGCCTCTGCGAACATATGACAATGAATCAGCAACTTAATTACAAATTCATAAAAAACAAACAATTAAATAAAGAAGAATGACCAACAACCTTCTTTGTCAGAAATCATATCCCTAATCAAGGCCGTATGCTCAGCTTCAAGACTAACGTTAACACCTAAATTATTTTCTGGCATCATCTAGAACCTTCGCAGCCCAAGCGAATTCATCATCATTGTTTATGAGAAGAAGGAGCGAATTTGATTCTCTCTTTCGCTAAGAATAGTATTTTTGCGGATGGATTCATCCCGTTCAATTTGAACTTCAAGAAGAGTTTTTTGGAATTTCTCTAATGCTTGAGCACCTTGACTAGTAATGCGATCTTTGTCATCTATGAGATCTTTTGCACTTTGTCCAGAGAAGCTTCATATTTGCGACCGATTGGAGGCATTTTCAAAGTATGGGAATGAAGAGAAACTGAAGATCAAAAGAAGTGAAAAGGAAAAGATTTACAGTAGCAGAAACGGAAGTTACGGAGAGATGTTGAAGAAAAGTTGCAGAAAAAACAAGAAGGAAAGTAAAAAAGAAGAAGAGAGGAGTAAGGAAAGTATATATAGAGAGAAGGTTTCTCGAAAAGGCAAACACATTTAATGCGAAGAGTAGACATGAACGGTTGAGAAAAAGCAGTTGAAAAAGACTGTCAAGAAATGGATGGAGGAAGAGATACGTGTAATAAATTCTGCGTAAAAGTACAGAATCATGTCAATACAGAAAAATATGAAAAAATGAACAGCTCCGACATTTTGAAAGTATTAGTTCTCATGACATTCTCCCCTTCGCAGAGAAGACATGAGAAGAGGCAAGATGTAGGATCAGAATATCGCAACACCAAGACCCTTGCGAAATCCATAAACGACACATTGCAAAAATATCGCAGATGGATAATATAAATGACGCAACGGATGACGACAGCTTGAACACGAGAAAGATGTGAAGACCTAGCGAGATTTAGGAGTGTTGCGAGATTTAACATTTGTACACTCGCGAGAATATCGCAAGTCAGATCCGAAAATAAAGGACAGCTTAGCTGTCATCCACTATGTAATGTCCTATATAAAGAGCCGAATAGGCTTAAGAGAAGGGAGATCTTTTCGAGTGAGGAGCAAGTTATTAGAGAGAAATTTTAGAGCGATTGTAAATTCTTTAGCTTATTTTCTTTCCATCCTGTAACATTTGTGAGTTTTAATCAATAAACAATATAATTGTTCATCTTAAAATGACTTGATTGTGTGAATTCTTGCGAGGGGTGTGTTGATGGTGGATTTTCATTTAAGGTTAAAATTGTAAAAACCAAAATTATGCGCTAATATCTTGTAAAAGATAAAGCCATTAATAAGTGTTGAATACTTCATCACTTTACTAATTTACCTAGAATGGAGCATGTGGCAACAATTCCACTCTGTGAATTAAATACACGAAATTCATCCAGGTTGGAGCATGTAGCAACAATCCCATATACCCTGTGAATTTATAGCATTATTAATGCGACATGACGACTGAGTGTTGCTCTCAGCAGAGCAACACGAACCTCCAAGCATTATAATGAAAGCATGTACGAAATACCCGTACAGGCTGCAACTCTCGGTGTGTTATACTAGCCCGAAAGAGCATCCGGACTGTCCGTATCAGTCTGGATATGATCTCGTTCATCCAACCTCACCAGCATGATTGGATGGCCCAGATCAATTCCATAACCCCAAGCAGGTATGGAATATTCACTGCCGAACCAACGCGGACCCCGCATGGTCGGCCTCCCCAAAAGATTGGCATAGCTTGCCAAAACGTCCAAACCAGAGCAGTATGGATGGAAAACCCTAAATTAGGGTTTACGGCACATTACATGTGTCGCAAAACAGTCTCAACCATCCATCTTCACGGTATAGATGGAGGGTGTAGATATAGATTCAAAGGGCCCAGAGCATGTCAACACAATCACCGTGGCCCGCCTACATACCTAACCAATCGGTCGGGACCAACCATGGTTGGTCATCCCACCCGTGCGCCCAAACAGAGCATGGTTACACGTACCGTGAAAGCCAAAATTAGGGTTTCGAGCATCACGAGCGTCCATCTTCTCCGGCACGAATGGAGGGTCCCAGATTAGATTAGCGAGTCCGGTCATACCAAAGATGACCACCGTGGGCCTGTCTCTCCCCTCACACGATCGGCCAAGGCATATCATGCCCGGCTATCCCAAAACACGCGTCCAAACTAGCATGATCGACTTCCTGTAGGATCCGAATATCGCAACATCAATATTTCGCGAGATTAGTAAACGACAAAGATCGCGAAGGCGTCGCGAAGGGTAATATAAATAATGCAATGAATGACGCACCAAAACAAGAGAAAGATGTGAAGACTTAGCGAAGTTTGGGAGAGTTGCGAGATTATGTGTTTGTACACTTGCGATATTTCGCAAGTCATTCCCGAAAAATAAAGGACAGCTTATTTGTCATCCATTGTGTACTACCCTATATAAAGAGTTGAATAAGCCTGTTGTGAGAGAGAGATCTTTTTCGGAGTGTTAGACAAGTAATTAGAGAGAGAAAGTTTGTGGTGATTGTAATTTCTTTAGCTCTTTTCTATCTTATCTTGTAAACATTCAAGGAATTAATCAATAAAATCATTGTTATTCATCTTCAAATGTCTTAGTTGTGTGGATTATTGTGAGGGTGTAGTGTAGGATTTCCTGCAACTACATATTGGCGCTAGAAACAGGGGATGTTTGAGTAAGGATTGACATCGTGATTTGAAAGAAATTGGAGTGGTAAGGAAGGAATTTCTTGTAATTTTCAACGATTTACCAAAATTAAGAAATGGCTAGAAGAAGAAATGCATCCGAGCAACCAACAACCGTTAGAAGGAGTAGGAGAATTCTTTGGAGAAGGGAGAAATGAAATGGGAGAATCCTCCAGAATGAACATAAGAAATAATGAAGAAAATCAAATTCAATCACCAATTCAACCAGTAGCAAATAGAACTGTGGATTATGATAGAGTAAGCGTGCATACTTGGAGATCAGACTCTGTGGAAGAAAGGGGAGAAGAACAACAATTGGAAAACAATGGACAGAGAGAGAAACCGAGAAGAGATTGGAGAAATAATTCATGGAAATGAAGAAATCGCAGACATTAGAGGCGTTGAGACAAACAATACATGAAGAAAGGCGATTAGAAGGCGAGGAACGTGCAAATTTAACAAGACAGAATCATGAATTGAGAATGGAAAACATGAGATTACAAAACAGAAGGTCGAGAAGCACTACAAGGTCAAGCTAAAGATCAGTTAGAGAGGAAAGAAGGAGAATTTTACCTACAGAAAATGCTGATGAAGAAAACCAAGAAGAAGCGCAAAATCGAGGCACAAAACATTGTGAGAGAAGAGAAATGATGGAAGATCTTTATATCCCACGTCCCGAGACTCTTCAAAATGAGCAGAATGGTGGAAACCAAGGAAATAGGCAGCGTCAGGAGCGGAATAATCCAATTGATGAAGAAAATCAAGAAGAAGGAAGAAGAATATTGCATGGGAGAGAAGCACAGAGGAAGCAAAAAGAAATTGAGGATGAAATTGAAAGACATTATGCCGAACAAGCACGCCTAGCTCGCGAGAGAGAAAGATTGAGAGCAGAAATGGAAGAACAGGAGTTAGAAGAGGCAATTCGCCAGAATAATCATGATAATCGAGAAAGAAGGCGAGAACAAAATCGCAACAATGATAATATTAATGAAGAATATGAAAGAGCACAAAAAAAAAAAAATTGTTTTGAAGAAAAAAGATTTGTCGACAGTACAAAGAGTGTGACGATTGAAGAAGGAATACGCGAAAGTCTCGCAAGATAGAACATATGAAAATTAGGTTAAATAATTAGAGCGAGATTGCAGAAAAAGAAGCAAGGCTATGCGATAATTTTAAAAAATAATGAGAAGAAATAATCAAAAATCAATGAATGATCGCAAGAATTGATAGAAATAAAAAAGAATGAGTGAATGGGACAAACATTTATGGCGTACACCCTAGTTCGCGAATGATATTTTCGTAAGAGGAAAATGTAAGACCTAAAGTGCGTCATATAAGGGGTATCTCTTGACATGGCTCAGGGAAAAGGTTACACCGCCCTGGAACCTGAGTCATGAAAATTTGGGGTCAATAAAAGCCCATCCGGGAGATACCTTGAATTTCCAACTATATATATAAGGTTATACCACGGTTGGACGACCGAGGGTCTCTTCCAAGGAGTCGAGTGTATGACCAAGGCGCCGAGGTACACGGTTGAGTCAAGAGTGCAGGGCATTTGAAGTGTCTCGGCCATTCTTGGCAAGTCTTGGCACATGCCGCACTCGGCCGAAGAAAACTCACTTAGGGTGCAGTCTCGTAACCATAAGCCCTATAGGTATAAGGGATAAGAGGTCTGCGAAAACAAGCGGTTGTTGTTAAGACCGGATGGGAGGAGCTAGTCTTGTATGGCCGATGTACGCCTCCTTGAAGGGGAAACCAGGGGAGATGATAAGGGCGGCATCCTCCATTAGGGAGGCGATAAGTGTCTTAAGACGCAAATGTCATGAGGCTCT
The DNA here is from genome assembly GCA_023531295.1 of Papaver armeniacum. Taxonomy (NCBI): domain Eukaryota; kingdom Viridiplantae; phylum Streptophyta; class Magnoliopsida; order Ranunculales; family Papaveraceae; genus Papaver; species Papaver armeniacum. Next base: position 624,204 of record JAJJWW010000153.1, read on the forward strand.
ATTTTCGCAAGAAAATTTAGGCTTGTCATATTTGTGCGATGATCCCTGAATAGGAAATAATACTAACGCGAGGGTAAGACGAGATCAATGGGTCTTTACATGAAAGTGTAAAGACATCCTGCGATTTCGTCGCAAGACGGCAATGTCATGGGGCTTTACGTTCGCAAGGACATTTAAGCCTGTCATATTGTCGCAAGAGAAATATCTGCAGAGAGGCAAAAATACTAAAGAAATGATAAGACAAGATCAATGGGTCGTTACATGAAAGTGTAAGGACGTCCTGCGATTTTGTCGCAAGACGGCAATGTCATGGGGCTTTATGTTCGCAAGAATATTTAGGCCTGTCATATTGATATAAAAAAATGTGGGGGTGGCAAAATAAGACCTTTAACTAGGAAGGCAAAATAAGACCACACAAAAACAATGATAAGGCAAGATCAATGGGTCATTACATGAAAATGTAAAGACGTCCTGCGATCTTGTCGCAATGATGAATTTCAAAATAAATGAAGATAAGATCACACAAGAAATTGAGAATTAGCAATAGTTGCGAAACTAAGAAGTATTATTACTTAAAGATTATCGATTTGATCTCTCATGTGAAAATAAATAACAAAGGCAAATATGGGAATGATTAGAGTAAAAACTTGTTATTTATTTTCATATGATAGATTTACAGTAAGAGATTACAAAAATAGAAGGCTAGAAGGATAAATGTACAAGTATCACAAGAAGAGAAAAAGGAAAATGGAGCTATCTCTCAGTTCATTCTTCTTTTTCATTAGAATCTTTATCAGACTCCTCTTCTTCGCTAGCTTCACTATCAGAGACATCCGAGGAAGGCATATTTTCGTGGAACTTCATCAAGAAGACAAGGATATGAAGAAAGAGGAATGCGATGGTCATCACAAACTGTCTCAATAGTTTGATTGCGTAAAACGAACATCGTCGTTATTGAAATTCGCCATCTTTGTAGTTTGCAATTGCTTCTTCAACGGAATACTTGTTGTTGCGAAGAGAGAGATCCTTTGCGAGTTGTTCTTTTTCAGATTCAAGTTCTTCAATCCTTGTTTGATATCTCTTCTCAGCCTCTGCGAACATATGATAATGAATCAGTAATTTAAAAGTAGTTTCACAAATAAGAAGTGGTAAAGTAAAGAAGAACAGTTAACAACCTTCTATATCAAATCATATCTTTAACCAAGGCAGTATGCTCAGCATGAAGACTGACGTTAACACCTAAATTATTTCTGGCATTATCTAGAACTTTCGCAGCCAAGCGAATTCATCATCACTATTTATGACAAGAAGTGAACAATTTGATTTTCTCGTTCATTAAGTATGGCATTTTGGCGAAGGGATTCATCTCGTTCAATTTGGACTTCAAGAAGAGTTTTTTGGAATTTCGCTAATGCTTGTGCACCTTGATTAGCAATACGATCCTTGTCATCTATAAGGCTATTAATTTTCTTCCTTAGAATATTATTATTCTCGTGAGAGCTAAGATATAAATGTTTAAATCGGTTGGATAAACCTAAACTAGATCTATGCTCAATTTCTAAGAGATGAAATTTGGTTTGAAGTTCATTTATTGAAAAAGAGTTAATTTTGTTCGACGAACTACTTAAAGATTCGTTGAGATGAGCAAGAAGGGCATCATTATCCATAGGCTCGGGAAATGAATGGAGAAGGATGGCTTCTTGAAAGATTATAAATGTCTGCGAAAATGATAAGTCGTGCAAAGAAAAATAAATGACAAAATAAAAACGAGGAAAAAGAAGAGTTTTGTACCATAAAGTTGTTGATTAGCACTTTGAAGGGTAGAAATTTTATTCTTTTGAGTAGAAGATTCAGTTTCCAGTTGCTGAATTTTTTCGCGAAGAGCAGCAGTCTCATTTTCATTCTTCTTGCGAGATTCAACTTCTAGTTCTTTATTCTTCTCCTTAAGCTGAAGGTTTTTCTTTTCAAGGTTGTTGCGCCTCTTCTCAAGATCTGAGGCAACAGCAAAGGAAGCTCTTCCAGACTATAAAGAAAGATAAAGAAGTTATTAATATATGGTCTAAAATTAAAAATTATAAGGAATAGAGAAACATAGACATACCAAGGCACTGAGTGCATTCAAGAAATTAGGAGTCAATGATCTGGAGATCCCTTGAAGAGACTCATTACCTTCCAGTAAAGAAGCATCACATATACTTGCGAGAGCTTCGCATATACTAGAAAGGTGATCATCTCCAAGTCCTTGCATGGAATCTTAAAAAAAATTAGACAATAACGTCATAGGAGATTCAGTTGGGTGATCCTCCTTCGCGGTAGAAGTGTCTACATCATCGTCTTCTTCATCAGAACTTTCATTAGATTGAGGACTTGAGCGAGAAGAAGGATGGGTCTTTTGTTTTTTAGAAGGCGGAGCGAGATTTTTTTCTTGTAAAGAGGGCCTTTACCCTTTCTTTTGTTTCTCGAAATTTGTTGAAGTTTCATCCTCGCCGGCAACTTCAACACCAACCTATATACACGAATGAAGATAAGAAACAGAGGCAACAATATTGTGAATAACAAGAGAAAATATTTCTTACTTCATCCGTGAGCGAAGTATCGCCAAAGTACTTGGCTTTGGATTTCTTTCATAACTCTTTCTCAATTTAATGATCCGAAAATTTCGCAAACTCGTAGATATAAAAAGAAGGAAACATTGCGGTTTTAACGGAAATTAGAAAATATACCTCTTTTGCTTCCTCGGGCCAATTAAATACCCAAGGATAATAATTTGCGAGATTCGCGAGGAGTACATGGAACCTGAGATGTAAGGTCCGTTCAAAAATAGCGGGAAGATACACCAATTCTCATCCTTAGAATAGCGAGGGACATTATTCTTGCAAGAGTGCCAATCAATATCTAACATGAGTATCTTATCGTCGGGAACGTTCTCTTTTCTTTTCAATCGAGCACCCCAAGCGAGATTTATCATTCTTCATATTTATCACTTCATAATTTTCAAAAAAGTTTTCTACCGTGTACTTTTCAGCGACTATCTCTAAGTTTGCGAAATTAGGATCTTTGACGTTATCAGGATATAGAGATCCTTTACCAGCGCCACGATTGGCGAATTCAAGCATTAGACGGATGCAATCACCACTTAATTGATAAATAGCTCGCGAGAATTTCTCATGAGCAAGAATTTCATAGAACAAGGGCAGTTCGGGAATGTAGAGAGGAATGGGAAGACTGCGAGGAGTTGACCTAGCGAGATTATAATTTTCTCGATCATCACACCGATGATCGGTAAACAACTTTGCGAAAGAATAGATGAAGATTCTTGATTGGGAATAGTAGACAAGGTGAAACCCTTCTCTTGTAATTTCTTTTGAGTTTCATCTAAAAGGGTTTCATATCTACGACCAGGTGGAGCCATTCTTAGAATATGGGAATGATTAGAGAATTGAAGATCAAGAGAAAGAAGAAAATGAAGATTTACAGTAGCAGAAACGCAAATTGCGGAGGAAGAGAGTTGAAGAAAAGTTGCAGAGAGAAAGTAAAAAATAAGAAGAGGAGGGTGAGAAAACTATATATAGAGAGAAGAATTCTCGAGAAGACAAGTGCATTTAATGCGAGAGGGGACATGAATGGTCAAGAAAAACGGTTGAAAGAGACGTGTCAAGAAAAGAGTGGAAGAAGAAACATGTGTAATAAATTCTGTGTAAGAGTACGAGATTGTAACAGATAAAGATGAACAGTTGCGGCTAAAGTAATTAGGTTTAGCCTCAAAACTTAATAATTGACACATCTGAAACTTATACGTTCCCACAATTGGTTGAAAAATATTTGGTGGGAAAACAAAATCAATCGTGGTATCATAGCCTGGGTTAACCACATCAACCAGAGAATGGGTTCTTAACAACTGAACTTCTTTATGGACACAACTAGGTTCAGGAAAAAGTGTATGAAGATAATCTTTTAAAATGGTTGAGGCACATATGTCAAGTCCCAAGTTAGGGAACTTTCTAAGAGTTAAGGACATGGAGAATGACAATCACCCCCAAACTTAGAGTTTTCAGTGTCTCTAAAAAGACTAGTCACAACTTCCCTAATTTCAAGGTCATCCGATTCAAAGCTGTCAATTGATTCTTCTAAGTCGGTACATCCTCACTCATCTCTACGAGTTCATTTTCTTTTTCTAAGTCTATTGTTTCTAAATCGCTAGACTCAAAATATACTCGTTCCTCCAAACCATCATTGGCTTCGTAATCAAAAGGAAATACTACATCGTCTAAAACGGGGGTATCTCTAGTCAAATCCTCATACTTTTGAATAGGTGAATAATTATTAAAATTATTTGGATTTGAACTAGAAATATTATCATTATTAAGCTCAATTGGAGTAACAAATTCCTGATCACTATGCCTACTATTTCAAATTCTTCATCAACACTATCCTCATCATAATCATCATTATAATAATATGAAAATGGTTGAACCTCATCTAGACAAGTAGTGTTACCAATTCTATCCTCGTCATCTTTATTATGTAAATAACTATCCTTATTTTCAGGGGTACTATTGGAAACACTATGATTATCTCGAGCAGTTCCGTTCTGGGCCTCTAAAAAAAGCTTTCGAATCGACTCATATGACTTCATTATGGTATCGTGACTCGACTCACATGACTTCCTTATTGTATCGTGACTCGACTCACATGACTTTCTTATTGAATCTAGGAAAGAAATTTCACTCGTTGCATTGCTTTCGTCCATAACTAAGTTATTCATTTCTGCGAACTTACGTGTCGACTCGGCTAACTTACGTGTTGGCTCTAGTAGAGAGGAATTTTCCTCGTACGACCGGTTGGCGTGTGGATAGTAATTGGGATACCATGGTATGACCCATAAACTTTAAAAGTTTGGCGTTCCCAACCACTATTCACACTATGGTCATAAAAAGAGTGATGTCCATATTGTTCAGTTGGATATTCATATTCATTGTGATGGCTATTGTAATACCAGTTTGTCATCCTAACCGCAAGGGAATTCTACACAAACACAAACAAGGCTGACTCGACCACAACAAACCTATCGATTTCTAGCAAACAAAAAGCATGATGGCTCCACTTAGATTGTTTCTAGACCAACTTCTAATCCTTGAAAGGGAATTCGTTACAATTTAAGCAAACCCCTCTGGAATCAATCCGAGTTTAAGTAAGTTGAATAGAGGCGAGGAAGCTGCGCGAGCTTTGATACCCAAGGCCTCACCGCATTACAAGGCGGCGCAGATCACGCATTCAACTCACGAAACCATCATGAACTTCGAACTATGCTTAAAAGAGTAACCAATATTTTTCGAATGACTTTCCTATTAAGCTCGTTACCTATCGGTCTCGTTCTAGTCGGTATTTTAAGCTTAGGTTCGCGTTTGGTATCGTTTTCCTAAGGCGGGCAAGAAGAGAACGGTGATGAAATCCGAACCCTTATCTTGTATGGCCAGTCCTTGCCCTTTACTAGGAAAATAAAGTAGACGTATTCAAGACCTCAACATATATGCATACAAAATCATCCAGTAAACCCGCTGACAGGGGATTCACGGGTGTTTAGAATTCTTACCTCCCGTTCCAGACGGGGGATAAACCGTTGAGGTCGACTCGGGCCATAATTCCTATGTCATGTACGAACCCAAGGGGCCGAGACAGTATCGTAACTGTCGTCCTTCCCTGTGCAGTTTATATTTAATTTAGCCCTTCCTTAGGGTTATTTTAAAAACAATGTCCAAAAGTCCAAAAATAAAGTCCAAAAAGTGTCCGAAAATAAAAAAAAAATTACAACAATAAAACCCTATTTACAGTTTCTAAAAATAAAAAGAAATAAAGTCTAAATAAAATAAATATGTACAAAATCTTCTTCACTCCTTGGACTCCTCTTTCTTTCCTTCTTTGCGATGCTTTCCTTTTATAGCACTTTTTATTTCCTTGTAGCTTCGCTCCAAATCGAAAAGAATCAAAAAATACCAAAGGCGTAAAAGAGAACAAAAATGATAAAAATAAAAATAAAACCTAAAAACAAATCTATACACAAGTCCGCGTCGGCGCCAAAAATTGATCGAATTTTAGATAGTGGTAAGTAAAGTTGTCGTTCACTCGGACTTGTTGAAATCGATTTTAGGATTTAATAAAGAAAATAATAAAAATAGAGAATATATACAATTTATGTCACAAGATGAAGAGAGTTCTTTGGGACTCGGGATTCCACCAATTCTCACATTCATGCGGTTCATCTATTAATTCCCGGACAATTAAAGCTCATAAAATAACAAACATCGACTCTAATTCTTTGCCAAGGTAGACTTTATAAATAATTATATGTAATTCACAAGCATGACGCATCTAAAGTACCTAAGACTAAGCATGCGACATCTAACGAATTCACAAATAATCAAGAAAAATCATAAATCAATTATAATAGTGCAAATAGTCATAAAGGAATTAAATAGAATTACCACATGGGTGCAAAACAGACTTCCTCCGTCGTCCCAAAGTGATGGGTTCTAGCTCCGCATGGTGAAAACACTCTCAAAGGATTTTTTTCATTGCTCAAAAAAGTGTTTACAAAGATGAAATGGAGAAAATGATGAAAATCGGGTTTTTGTAACTATTATAATTGTTGCCAACCGTGTTACAAAGAACGATACAAATATAGCGTCACCATCATTGAAGCTTTACGACCCACGCCTCTTTGTCGTTAACATTGTTGAAAAACGATTGCCGGATGTGCGTCTTAGGTTCTTCACAAAGAATGAACAGCGCCTCTGGTGGTCTTTTTGTTCTTCGTGTTCTTGGTGCTGCAGCTAGAAATGGTGATTCGCAACTCGATTTTCTAAGCCGTTGACGCTCTAAACTCTCCCAAACTCTCCGTCAACCTTCTCTCGACCTCCCAAAGACCTATTATAACCCAAACAGAAGCAAAATCTCGCGTGTAATTGCAACATATTTTTGATTATTTTCCATGCAAGATACGGATATTTTTTTTTCCTTTTTTTCACCTCTTCACGCGCCTTACAACTGCAAACTCGCTTATTTATCTCGACACCTTCCCAATGGTTGTTAGAGTCATCCTAGCATGCGCAAACTCGGTCCAACTCATGCAAATCCCGTGAATATCTCCATCCATGACGTGCTGCCCTGTTTCCTCCTCGCGAGTTATCTATCCAAATTTAGACGACCAATCGACCCATACCAACCCCGTTAGGCTCTAACAAGTCATCCCAACGAATATCGCCCATTGAATCTCCTTCTAACACGTCCAAAAATCCGACTGAGAATCGCTGTGCGAGAACTTATTTTTCCCGCCAATTTTCATTTTCAAACGAAGAAGAAGGAGGTGCCCCTTAACCAAGATGATGGGGTGCAATTAGCGCTTGGCTCCTAGGTGCCCCTTAGCAATTGGGTTACCCCTTATCCAAAGTGGGAGTCCTGAATAGAAAATATCCTGGGGGTGTTCCGAGCAACTTTTCGAGCGAATTCTCCAACAATCTTTATTTCAAAAAATACCTACAAACACACAAAACACCATAATAAGGAAAAAACGAGTACTAACAATACGAAACATTAAGGACAAATTAGACACATAAATGCGTCTATCAAGTTGAAAACAAGAACGAATAATGAATTTGACTTTTCATAAGAAAGACGTAAAATAAACTAGGCTAAAGTTAATGAAGTGGAAGAGCAAGGTAGGGAGATGGGAAAAATGTGGTTTCTCTGGATTTCCCGTTGCAATACATGGAGTTGTTGGTACATCAAAGAAGCTCCTAGGACGAGTTGAGCTTTCCCTTGCCACTTAGGACAACGGTTTATTCCCATTAGGTAATAGGGAAGTTAATTCAAAAACTATAAACTGCTTTGTAGGAACTTAAATTTATGCTCCTAACGAGGTTAGTTGCAGTACATTGTTCATGTAAGGGAGATGGTGTAAATAGGTACCCATTTTGCAAAGCACCTGGACTAGGAGGCTAAACTGAAATTCAACATATCCTCAGAACTCCAAGTCCTGGCACATATGGGGATCAAAATTTTGTCAGAAACATAATTCTGTTAAAATTAAATTAAATTTGATATATATATATATATATATATATATATATATATATATATAAAATAAAACAATGAAAACTTAATTAGCATTTCTATTTTAGCAAGTAAATAAGTTACATGTCATGAAGGAACTATTTATAATTACTTAGATTTGGGATAACCTACTTTAGATTATATGAAACATTAAAAATTGCTTCTAGAATTTATTCAGGTATTGTTCTACCTTTAAATTTTTAATTGGATGTCATTTTCTACATCTCTGGATTCACCACATTATTAAATGATTTTATAATGAAGTGATGATTTGGTTGGACTCATTAGAAGTTATCCATGATAGCCCTTTGAAAAAGGGAAAGTGGTATACTACTCTGTAAATCATGGTGATATTAGCGGATCCATGGGCTTAAAAACTCAAGTTGACTTGGGCTAAGGCATTAAGGCATTAAAGGAGAAAAAATATTCTTAAAATTTAAAATTTAGGTAGTAGACATGAGGGCTTGACCTGGGTTTTAGCCCAAGTTATCCCTTTTATAGGTCCGTCAATGGCGGATAGATATAATACATTCTTTGATTGTTACAATCAAAGTGGATTAGAGTCATGTGATGCTTGGTCCAACAAATTAACTCTCTACGTATAACTTTATATTATATGTCCTAATTCATGTTCAAATACGAAGAATTGATATCCAGAAACCCATAGAACAATTTTTTGAGTTCCAATAAAATATTTGGATTTGATAAGGATTGAAAACCCATGAAAAGTGAATGTGAAATAAAACAATAAACCCAACCGAGCACATGAAAAATGAACTGGAGCAACAGTGAGAAATGATGTTACGGTTTCAATAACTTCCATAGCTATACTGCTTAATGGGAGCCTTGGTGATTACTTTAAGCCTTTTAGAGGTCTCGAGACAAGGAGACCCATTATCTCCTTATTTATTTTTATCATCCGTATGGAGATTCACTGCAGACTGCTCCTGTCTAATGAGAATGACAAAACCATCCGTGGGGTCAAAATGACTCCAAATAACAACCCAATCCCACGTTTATTCTTTGCTGATGATTGCATGTTATTCATTAAAGCTGATCTGAAAGAATGTCACTCTATACTTCAAATCATAGAAACTTTTAGCAAGCCTCTGGACAGCTTATTAACTTTGATAAATCATGGATGTTCTTTAGCAAAAAAAGTCAACCTAAAAATCAAAGAATGTTGTCTAAGATGCTAATTTTTTAAAAAATAGACTTAAAAATTCCTACCTAGGTGTACCCATGTTTGTTGACAAAGCAAAAATAAAATTATTTGAAGGAATAATTGAAAAAATGGAACACATAATTCAAGGATGGATAGGAAAGTACTTTCTCAAGCAAGTAAAATGATCCTCAATAAAGCAACCCACTGCCAAACATGGCAAGTTATCGATTGGGTTATTTTATCACTCCTAAAAATCACTAACAAAATAGATGCCTTACAAAGGGACTTATGGTGGGGTAAATAATCCAACTAAAAGGATATTACCCTAAATCTTACTCATATCTCTCTAAACCTATTAGTAAAGGGGATTAGGATTCGAGAATGCACAAAAGTTTAACCTTGCTCTTATAGACAAACTAGCTTGGAGACTGTTAACCGAACTAAAGGCTCTTTGGGTTTCTCAACTCAAACCTAAATACTTTAGGAAATCCTCAGTATTCAGGGATAAAATCCCGTCCACGAGTTCTTGGATTTGGAAATGTATAAGTAAAGGAATTAAGTTAGTTGAACAGAATAATATATGGGAAGTTGGGGATGGTCTTAGTATAAACATTTGGGAGGATATCAGATACCAAATCTGGTTGGTTACCCGTCAGTACAAAAACTCAATTAATTCTCATTTAACACTTGTGATGGATCTAATTGATCCCATCACAAAAAAGTGGAACAAAAATTTAATTTACATTTTTTTCCCAAGTGCCTTAGCAAGACAAATTTTTTGAATCAGAATAGCTTTAGGAAGGAATTTAGAGACCAAACCGGATATCCTTAGATGGCTTTAACATCATTGGGTAAACTCAAAGTCAAATCAATGTACTCAAAATTAAATGAAAGAACAATTAATAATTATAACTTAGGATTGCCAGTCACCTTCTGGAAAGGTATTTGGGCTTTAGATGTATCTCAAAGAATTAAAATCTTCACATGTAAGTGTCTTCAGAATGTTGTATCTACTAATCTCAAGTTATCTATATTCATGAATGATATCACTCCTAAGTGCACTTTTGGTTGTGAGAGACATGAATCCATTGAACATCTTTTTTTTCCCACTGTCACTATGCAAAATCTGTATGGGCTTCAGGTCCAATCCCGTAGAGTTAAACTTTGACATTTCCACCACATTTCTGGATACTTGTAAGGATTGGATAGGAAAGGACAATCCAGTTTTACGTATAGAAATTATTATGACTAAGATTTGGTTCATATGGAAAGAGATGTAATGAGCTTTCGAAAATAAGTAGCAATCCCATCTCCAACTAGCTTTAGAAATTCGAGACACTTAAATTTCGGCATTAAGAGAATTACAAAGTTACACACAACTCAAACAATCTCTCGGAAAGAGCAAACGAAATTTGAAGGCTCTAGGATTTTACAAAGTAAAATTAATTTGGATACATCATGGACATCAAAAATTGAACCTGCATGTTTTTCCTTAATCCTCCGAAATGATGCAGTACCTTTGAATAAGGCGAAGCGAGTCCCATTTCGGCTTCCACCCGGAATAGCGAAGCTTTAGGAATTCTACAACCAACCTAAATGGATAAGAGAGAGCAGATTTTCAAATTTGAGTTGAAGGAGACCGCAAAAACCTTTTTGACTATCCGAATAGAGTTCCTTCTTGGATAACTTGGCAAAATCAAACTATTATTACGGTAGAAATAAAAAAAGAACTTAGCTTTTATTGAAATTTTGTGGGTTTTTTTCTTTGTTCCTAGATCTGACTAATAGTGTGTCGACATTTTAACCAAGTAACCTAAAGCTTTTAGAATTGTTATTAATTGGGTATACGAACCACCGTCTTGTACTTGCTCATGCTTTAGAAGTAGATAAATCTAATGTTAGGAAGAATCGATATCCCAACATTCGATGGCTCTACTCTTTTGATGTAAGGGTTGCTAACTCCCCAAGTTAGTTCACGGCTCTACTATTTTGATGTAAGGGTTGCTAACTCCCAAGTTAGTTCTTTTGAATGAATTCATAACTTACAAAAAAAAAAAAATTATTACGGTGTAACTATCGGTGCAAGGTTTGGTTGCCGTCCCGTAGTTTGCGGTTATCTTTGATTGGTTTTTTTTTGTTAGCATTTGGGTTGTTATTTTTAAGCTATATGTGATTTTGTTATTCGATCATATCCACCTAAACAACTCGAAAAAAAGTAAGACTAACTTATGCACATTAAAACAAAAAGAAAGGCATACAAACTTATGACTGATAACATTATACATTGATTTCACAACAAGATGGGGTTAGTGATGTATCGCCATTTCTTTTCTTGCAACTTCATTTTTTAAATGTGGTTGCATGTACGTAAGTCCCGTGTAGTTTAAGATAACTTAGGATATCCATTGTTGATTTTCTCTCCAATTAAGTTTTAATAACTAACTCTACCTTAACTTAAAGTCTTAATACATGTTATATTTTATGTTGACAGTTCTTCATTTCATTTTATACCAACGAGTGCATCACCAATAAGATGTTCAACAAACGAAAAGGTGCAATAAAGGTAAATCAAGGAATGCGCAATTAGATGTATTTTTGTTTGTGTATTAAAGTTGACGGTCGACATTGCTTTCATTACTTCTTAGCCAAGATGCTATTGACAAAATTAATATACAATTTTAGAGTTCAATTTAAACGAAATGAAACCAATTCTCTATATATGTAAGACTTAGTTATATTACCAACTAATAGACTTAATAATGGTTGTTTGATTGCGTTCTATATGTCAAGAATTTATGTAAAGCGATTGGTGTATCTTATTACTATTTATAGAGAGCATGTACATTTAGTTGCCACCACATCATGTATATTATACGTTCAAACTACTATTTATTACTATTAAGTTTACCGTTATTTTATAAGATTTACTTATGTATCTACATGTGCTAGAGATCAACTGCATGCATATCTATTTGTATACAAATTAATTACTGACTAAGTTTTCACGTTGGACGATTCTCTTCTTTATATTTGGAAAAATGATAACAATGCAAATACACTACAAATTGCGGACAACGACGAATAATCAAATAGTTAATTACTCTAAACATAAGTGTATGCGGATATTACATGTTCACATTGTGGAGCAATGTGGAGATTGATGAAAGACTGACCAAACAATAGAAAATTAGGTCTTAGTAGTAATTTTTAGTAGTTAGCTCAAGTCAAATAAGATTTAACTATTACATATTTAACTTTAAGTAGTTTTTCTTGACTAAGTAGGTCATACTCACCATAGTGAAATTCCAAGTGAATAAGGTGATCTTTCGAATAATGTAATAGTATGACTTTGGCGGCGGTGGCTATGCTAACAAAAGACAAGGTTTACGTATGCATATAAACATGACCAAGCTAAAAACTAATATTCTTATTGACTTTAAAAACATAACAAACATTGAGAAAATGTAGATTTTAGTTTTTTTCTCTTCTAAATGTTAGATATTTAAGACGACGGTTTAGAGTCAAAGAACATGATATGCAATTCATAAAATAAACAAACATTCACACTTAGTTAATCAAGAAAATAAAAAGTAAGAAAATCAAGAAACATGAACTCGATAGAAATAAAAGAGAATCGAGTTAAATGAGGCCAAAAATGTGCGACAAGTTATAAGATATCAAAGAAAAAGGCCAACCAAGTTAGAGGAGGCCAAAATATTGGTACATGAATTGGATTTGGAGGTCTTGAGGACTTCTTTAATCATGTAATGGCAAAACATGATGAACTTACTTTGTGGAATCACTTGGGATTCTTTAAAAATAAGCAAAAAAAGACAATATCAATGCTGGGAAAGATAAAAACAAGGTTATTGTTGCTACTCAAGATTCTCATGATATTATTGATTGATAGGCGTTGTTGAAATTTAAGGAAAGATTATTATATTTTTTTTGAATGGGGAATTTATCATCTGTTTGGTAGAAATAGGGCAATTATAAATGAAAATGGGTAACTCAGTTCTTTATGTGTAAGTTGGTGAATTACTATAATTTTTTTTTTCTCTTTTGTGCTGGACGATCTTTAACGTTAGGAATATAATTTGTTTTTTCAAGAGAAAACTTGAACGAGTAATGTAGGGTGGATTTACTCTCATATAATTTCAAATTTAATTCTATAATCTTCAAGCCATGGTATTTTTTGAGCACCATAGAGAATGAACACACAATGTATGAACACACAATTTATAATTTCAACATTTTTGATCGATTCTTGTAATCATATGATCCAAACATGCATGTTAACTTACATTAAATGGGAATAAAACCTTAGAAACACCGCTACAATGTTAATCCTTTTTTAACATATCAACGTGTAATCGCTTCAAAAAATCATGAGTAATCAAATAAGTTTCTTATACTAAATTAAGAAATTTGAAAACAAATAGTAATATGTTGAAGCTTCTAGAAATTTATCTTCCTAAGAAAATAGTCTACATATGAACTCAAATATTATTGAAAACATATAAGTAAACTCATGCATCATTCAATATTTGATTAATAAGTCATATGTTGAATAACCTTGACTAAAAAGCAGTATACTGAGATGGAAAGTTGAATTAGAACAAAATGCATCCTTCCAATTGCAAAAAAATTTAAGAAACATTTAATGGTGATACATGGATATTAACAAAGCATATTAATGATATTTTTTAATATATTTTCACGAGGACATATCGGTGAAAAATCCCAAGTTATATACAAAGACTTAGGATGTATGATACTCCCCGGTGATACCTAATTAATTAATTTGCTGATCAAAATCACATGGTTCCACCCCACCACCGTCCGACTGGGTAATTGAATTATGTCCAGATTTTGAGCCGGAGATTCTAAATCCACTGTGGAATCAAAAACACACACACGCCCCCTCTTCCCGCAAGTGTAAATTTGACAGAGCCGAATGGTCTCTAAGATATATCTAAGGTATTTATCTATTCCTAACCTGTATTTTTAATTGAATTTCAGAGATGTTAGGGATTAAAGCTCCTACCTACTAATATCTTGTTTGTTCTCTACAAATGCAGCGTTTAAATTTGCAAATAAAGACTGACTAAAAGGGGCAAGTTAGTATGGCTTCTCTATGTTTCAGAGGACTTCGTACTCATTCATCTCTCCTTTGTCCATCTTCTCTCTTCACCACAAGAAATGGTGCTTTCTTTTGCACAATGCAAAACACGTAAACTGAAAAAACCAAGACAAGAATTGGTAACACTAAAACAACACAGATTAAGGCATCTACGCAAGTCAGAGAATGAGAAAACGTTGAATGATTATGAAGCAGTTATAGGTATAGAGACACATGTCCAGCTTTCAACTCTAACTAAAGCCTTTTGTAGCTGCCCTTACAACTATGGGTCTCAACCAAACACTACTGTTTGTCCAATTTGCATGGGTCTCCCTGGTGCGTTGCCCATATTCAATTCAAAGGTCATTGAGTGTGCAGTGAAAATAGGACTTGCGCTTAATTGCAAACTGGCAATGACTTCTAAGTTTGATAGGAAACAATATTTTTATCCTGATCTTCCTAAAGGTTATCAGATTTCACAGTTTGATATTCCGATTGCAAGTGGTGGTTATGTCGATTTGGATCTTCCTCTTGAGTTTGGTGGTGGGCATAGGAAGTTTGGAATAACCAGGGTTCACATGGAAGAAGATGCTGGGAAGTTGATGCACTCTGGAACTGGGACGTACTCACAGGTAATCCATTTTGTTTTCTCAAGTATTCCCAGGTTTTATCGCCTTCTAGTTTGTCAAGTAGTTCCATGCAGTTTTTAGGCTTGGATATCATTTTGGTTCTTTATGCAGGTGGACTTGAATAGAGCAGGGGTACCGTTGCTTGAGATTGTTTCAGAGCCTGATATGAGAACTGGGATTGAGGCTGCTGAGTATGCTGCTGAGATACAAAGGTTGGTTCGCTATTTGGGAGTGGGTAATGGCAATATGCAGGAAGGTTCGCTGTGGTGTGATGTGAATGTATCAGTCCGGCCTACAGGGCAAACGGAGTTTGGAACGAAGGTAGCCAAACTCTATATACATAGTTCCTGAAACACAATTCTTGAGCCTGAGTATTGATTTGACAACCAATTACAGTTTCTAAATATTTCAGTCACTCTTTTTGTATTGCTAGGTCGAAATAAAGAACATGAACTCATTTTCAGCCATGCACAAGGCAATCGATTTCGAGATTTCCAGGCAGGTTCTTCTCCCCAATCAAGGCCAGGCTGATCAAATTGTACAGGAAACTCGACTTTGGGAAGAGGGTGCTCAGGTTCTCCGTCTCAACTATCATCATTTCATAGAACTGCATAAATGGTTACAATATTCTGTGACTGACCTTCTGTCGACTGTTTAGAAAACGGCAACAATGAGGAAAAAGAGGGACTTGCTGACTATCGATATTTCCCGAACCAGACCTTCCAGAAGTGGTTCTCACGGAGGACTATGTCGAGAGTATTCGTGCTTCTTTGCCTGAACTTCCAGAAATGAAGCGCCGGAGATTTGAGAATATGGGCCTCAGCATGCAGGATGTTTTGTTTCTTGCTAACGACACAAATGTTAGTCCTAATGCCCTACTCATTTTGTATTTTTTCATCATTAGTGTTCTGCAAAAACTTATTCCAAGATTTGACAAATTTCAAAATTTCACTTAATTAATGTCCCAGGTCTGCAATTTTTTCGAGTCTGCTGTTGACAAAGGTGCTGATGTGAAAATGGCGGCCAATTGGATCATGGGTGATATTGCTGCTTATTTGAAGATTGAAAAACTATCTATAACACAAATTAAACTTACACCACAGGAGCTGACTGAACTAATATCCTCTATCAAAGGTGGAATTATCAGCGGAAAGATTGGGAAAGATGTGATTACTCTCTCTCTCTCTCTCTATATATATATATATATATATGGATTGACTTTAATC